>CM035410.1:205016159-205616159 GCA_020310875.1 Ceratopteris richardii
AAAGCTGGATATGAACTATGTACCTCGATCACTGACAATGTCATCAGGAAATCCGTGAAGCGTAAAGATGTGTCTGAGAAAAATTCTAGCAGTGGCTGCACCTCTGATTGCCTTGATAGTCGGAATGAAGTGTGCCATCTTTGTAAATCTATCCACTATGACAAGAATGGCATCATACTTATGTGACTTTGGTAGATCTATGATGAAGTCGATAGATAATGAAGCCCATGGCCTTTTTGGAATAGGTAAAGGTTGCAAGAGGCCATGAGGTTTATGTCGTGGTACCTTAGATCTATTGGAGGTTTCACAGGTTTGGATATATTCTTTGACGTCCTTCCACATTTGAGGCTACCAAAAATCCCTTGATATGAGTTCTATTGTTTTATTCACTCCAAAATGTCCTACTACAAGGTCTTCATGACATTGTTGAAGTACTTGGATCCTGGAATTTCCTAGAGGAAAATACAATAGGTTCTTATAGAATAGTAACCCATTCTTTTCCTGAAATTCATTTACTTCTTGGACTTTGCCTTCTTGAGTTTTCTGCTTGACATTACAAAACAATTCATCTTGTGCTAGAGTCTCATGGATCAAATGATTAAAAGCTCAATCTTCATGATGGCTTAAAGAGATAGCTGCTAATTGGAGATGCTCAGGCTTGAGTAATACATTCTCTTGTTGATCAAAGGCCTCTTCACCTTTCTTTGTTGCAAGGTAAGA
This sequence comes from Ceratopteris richardii, assembly GCA_020310875.1. NCBI lineage: Eukaryota > Viridiplantae > Streptophyta > Polypodiopsida > Polypodiales > Pteridaceae > Ceratopteris > Ceratopteris richardii. Next base: position 205,016,880 of record CM035410.1, read on the forward strand.
TCTTCTTGAGAATGCATCTAACTAACATTGTTGGCATCTTGGACGGTATTGATGACAAAGTCAAACCTAGAAAAAAAGTTACTCCATCATGATTGACTTCTATTGAGGATGTGTGTGGTCATAAAATACTCTATGTTCTTGTGACTTGTACACACTGTAACTTTATGAGTTGCTCCTTCTAGATGGTGATGTCAAGCATCAAACACATCCACTATGGCAAGAATTTCTTTATCATGGATTTCATAATTAATCTCTAGAGCGGAGAACTTCCTTGAATGATATGCAATTGGGTATATGTCTCCATCATCTCCATATTGGGATAGAATGGACCCTAGGGCAAAGTCTGATACATCTGTCTCTAGGAAGAAGGGCTTGCTAGAATCAGGATGAACTAGAATCGGAGTACTAGTGAATGTTGATTTCAAGGTTTGAAAGGCCTTTTATGTTTCTTTGGTCCATGAGAATTTTGAGTTTCCTGTAAACTCGGTAAGAGGTGTCACTATCTTAGAGTAACCTTGATGAATATCCTATCAAAATTGGCAAATCCTAGAAAACGTTATACGTCTTGAACACATGAAGGTGGTTGCCAATCAAGGGTTGTCTTGATCTTCTTAGGGTCCATAAAGATTCCTTTCTCTGATACAATGTACCCTAAAAACTCAACTTCTGTATGATGGAAAGAGCACTTCTCCAATTTTGCATATAAACCTTTTTCTCTTAGTTTCTCTAGGACTATCTTTACATGATATTCATGATCCTCTAGATTTTTGGAGAATATTAGGATATCATCGAGATATGTTACCTCAAATGCATCCAAATGCTCTTGAAAGATATCATTCATCATATGTTGAAAGACAACTAGATCACTTGTGAGACCAACTGGCATAATTACATATTCAAAATGCACATACCTTGTTCGAAATGTTGTCTTTCATTCATGTGCTTCTCTAATCCTCACAGGATTGTAAGCTCCTTGAAGGTCGATCGTCGTGAAGAACTTTGCTTTTTTGAGGCGTTCCAAGAGGTTTTATATAAGAGCTAGAGGGTATCTATTATTTATTGTGACTTTATTCAACCCACAATAGTCTACACACATTTGGAGAGTCTCGTCCTTCTTCTTTACAAATAGGATAGGGGCTCCTTCAAGAGACTTTTAGTTCTTGATAAAACTTTGTCTAGATTCTCGTAAATATTCTTGTGTAATTCTGTAAGTTCCTCTGGGGATAGTCTATAAATTGGTCCAAAGGGTGGTTGTGTTCCCTCTTGAAGTTCTATAGCACAATCATAAGGTCTATGCTCTAGAAGGATATCTACATTTTTCTTTTCAAAAACAATGGTACTGGTTGGGTAGCTTCACTTAATCATCTTTCTTGGGCTCTTGAGTTGGTAGGGCATATATCATATATGTCGATTCCTTCCTTACTGCATGTATGAAGGCTTTGGCTATGATATATGTGGGGTTCTTCTGGATATCTTGATGGGTGATCCTATTCTTCTCCCAATTAATGTATGGATTATCTTTCTTTAACCAGTGCATTCCAATGATAATCAGATTTATTGGACTTGATATTACATTGAAACATATGTCAGAATCATGGTCACCAAGGTGTACTCTTAATGGTGTGGTTTCCATGGTTATATTCCTAAATGCTAGAGGTCGTCCATCTACTACTTCAGAACTACTTGTTTATTCTCCCAAGTACTGGAATTCCATGTTTTGTAATCAATCCTTCATTGATGAAACAAGAGGAGGCTCTTGAAACTACTAGAGTTGTAAGGGAAAGGTCTTCTTAGGCATGATTAACTTGATATGGGGCAAGACATCTTTCTGTGGGTGTGTACATAACTAGTACAAGACGTCCCACAACCCAAGAGTGATAGGTATGAATAACAAGACCAGAAATGATACAAGACATCCCACAACCCGAGACTGATAGGTTTGAAGCAAGATCTCTGGGTTACAAGAACTCCATTCAGGGAACCTATTTCTTCTTTAGCTATCAATTTTTAGATAAATCAATTGCTAAGTTTTAGCTCAAAATAAACACACAATTGAGAAACAAAGAAATCACACAATTTTTGCTAGAAATACATGATAGATCATGTTTTTCCCCAACTTTCAATACAAACTAGGTTTTGCAATATTATAAAAACATTTAGAATTCTTACAAGCTACATAGCTCAATTTGAAGTGCATTAATGTTGGTTTCATGTAGGCAAGCCTAGGTGCTTGGACTTCTATATTGGAATTCATTGAGTTCTTGAGTTAAATCATTATGCATACACATGTCTTGTTTGATTGATTCCCAAGGTCAAAGTAAGATATTACTTTTACCAAGAGAGAAAGATGACTTAGAGAGAATCTCATGGATGTAATGGGAGCCAAGTGAAATCAAATGCCAAATATGATTCCTAAAAGCATGCAAGAATATTAGCTAGATTCAACCAATAATTATTTGAAAAATTATATATACAAAATGCCATTTTGGTTGCGGAAAAGAGAGCTGAAGATCACAATCACTGAAGTGGATATTTTTCTTACCTTGAAACTCTTAGAGCCCTCCAACATCTCTATTTATTATATCTTTCTTAGCAATACATTTACATTATGTTTCTGTTGATATATTTAGGTAGTGATGTGTGTGAACACACTAGGACCACCAGGGCACTTTTTTCCCTCCTTAGGAGGTTTTTTCCCCTTGCTTGTATATATGCCTATTGCCCTAATGGGCTACTTATCTTTGTACATTCTCTAGTAATACATTCAGTATTGTGTGTTGTGCTCCAAGCTTCTTCTCCTTCCTTGTGTTGTTCGCATGCTTCCGCAGATGTCTATCTCCAACAATTGGTATCACAGTAGGTCTTCGCTTCATCTAGGGCATCGTCCTCAATCCTTCGATTGCAATCTTAGAATCACAAGAATTTTGGTGAGCATACTCAGCATGTTTTCAAGATCAAAACGGCTTTGCTTTGTGGTGCCGAAATCGCGATCTGAGCTCGTTTCAACCTCTGAATGCACTATCGCAGTGCTTGTGCAGGATATTTCATTTTTTTGTGCCAAAGGTATGTACCAATTTTTGTTCGCGAGTATAAGCGTCTCAAATTCTACTATAGGTCTAGTGGAATTCATGTGGGCAGTTCTGTTCAACTTTTTGAGATATAGTCAATTTTTTGCATCAAGGTATTTTAGTCACCGGCCATGGCTGAAAGCAGTGATGTATTTCATATGTTGGCTGTTGAGGATAAGTTGGATGGTACCAACTACTCGTTATCGGCTTATATGATGCGACATGTATTGGTTGCAAAAGGATTGTGGAACATTGTGCAGGGTGTTGAAAAACGTCCTGCCTGCAACGTTTACAACTGCAGGTACAGAAGCTGAGGTAGAAGGTGTCAAAGATGATGATACTCTGCATATTCCTGTTTGTGCTGTAGTTTCTGCTGCACCTACTATAGAGAAACTTCATTGGGATGGCAGAGATGCCGAGGCACATGCATTGATAGCTTTGTCTGTCAAACATGCCATTATTCCTCACATTTTCTCTTGCAGAACAACTAAGGATGCTTCGGATATACTTACCACATTGTACCAAGCTAGGAATGAGGCTTGTGTTGCTTACCTCCGAAAATAGTTGGAGAGTGAGCACATGAATGAAGGTGATTCTATGGACAACTTTCTAACAAAGATCAAAGACTTGAAGGAACAATTGATTTCTACTGATGAGGTTATACCAGATAGCTGACTTGTGGAGACCGTTCTGAATGATCTTCCTGATTCATATCAAAGTTTTGCTTCTACTCTTCAGTTGATGATGAAAGGCAATCCAAATGCCTTATCATTCGAGGACTTAGTCTCTGTTCTGTTGCAAGATGATCAGTCCAGGAAGTACATGTCCATTATGCATGTTGCAGATCAAACTTTCTTGGCTAGTCAGAAGGGCAAAGGAAAATGAAGCTCTTCAACTAGTAAGCAAAAATATGCAAATGTTGCACATTCGAAGAAGGAAGATAAAGATGAGAAGAAATCAGAAAAGCAGAAATTGTTTTGCAAGTACTGTAAAGGGAATGATCATATCATAAAGAACTGTCTAAAACTAGTTGCTAAAGATGCAAAGAAGAAAGAGGCTGGAATGGTTGTTGCTGAGGCCTCTACACCAAAAATAGAGTATGCTAATCTTGTGTAGGAAGAAGAATGGGCGTTTACTACTGTCTGCAATTTTGACCCATCTTCTCATGAGCAGTGCATGTCTGTAGTAGATTCAGATGTTTGGTATTTTGACAGTGGGGAAACCAAACATATTACCTCACAGCGTAGTTTCTTCTCCTCTCATGGGAGTTGGTAAGATCATTTTGACTACTACTGATGGTAGTTCTTTCACTTTGTCAGATGCTTTATTTGTGCCAGGGATCAAGAAGAACTTGTTATTAGTTTTTGCATTAGCCAAGATTGGCTTGGTTATGAAATTTGTTGATGAAAGGCGTATAGTTCATGATCTGTCAAATGGCGATGTGATTATTGCTTCTGGCATTTTATGTCATGGGCTTTATAAGATCATAGACTATGAAAGATCTCTGAATGATTCGGCATGTGCAGTACATGATTCTCAGGCTATATCAGATGCAAAGCTTTGGCATGCACGCTTTGGTCATCTGAATTTTGCTAGTTTGCTATGCCTACAAAAATCTGAAATGGTGTCCTCTTTGCCCAAACTTAAGGCACCTGGAAAACATGTTTGTGAAGGCTGTATTCTGGGAAAAATGTAGCATTCCTCATTTCCAAAAGATGGTTCAGTTCGGGCTACTTAGAAATTGTAGCTTGTACATAGTGATGTCTGTGGTCCTATGTAGACACCTTCTTTTAGAAATTATCTTTACTTCATGACCTTATTTGATGATTTTTCCAGGCATGCATGGGTATATCCATTGAAGGCAAAGTCCGAAGTGTTCATGTGCTTCAAACAGCTTTTGGTTTTGGCTAAAAATCTGTCACCATGTAAAATGGGCACCCTCCGTTCAGATCCAGGGGGGGAGTATATGTCTTTTGATTTTAATGCATTTCTGGCTGAACGTGGGATAAAAGACCAGTGTACAGTGTCATATACACCTCAACAGAATGGAGTTGCTGAATGAAAGAACAAGTCACTCATGGAGATGGAAAGGTGTATGGTCAAGAGTCTGCGTGTTTTTGGTTGTTTGGCATATGCATTAGTGCCTGAACAACATAATTGGATGATAAAGCAGTAAAATGTATTTTTGTTGGGTACAGTTTTGAAAGTAAAGGCTATCATCTGTATCATCCATAGACTAAACACATTCTGGTTAGCCGTGATGTTGTTTTTGTGGATGTTATTCAGCCATTGCTTTCATGTACTAAGGAGACATCTGTTAGCTCCAAAGACATGTATGATACTTTGTTGCCTCTTTTTATAGGTGGATAGTCTAGTGATGGTCCAAATGAGGAAACTTCTCAGCCTTTGCAGGTTTCATGTAATGATGCAGATCATTCCATTTCTGATGCAGATTTACATGATGCACTAGTTGATGAGAGAGCTGATATTGAGTAGGCAAAAACTATGCCAAAATGGCTGGTGTAGACTTTGCGTGACAACAAATTAGATGCACCTCTCTCATATCGTACTCGTTCAGGCTCTCATAGTGCCTCTTTTGCATCAGATTGTTGTGCTATGGATGCATCTAGTCTCTGTGATGATAATGAGCCTGTTTCGTTTGATGAAGCACAAAATTCAAAAAATTGGATAGCTGCTATGCAATCACATGGTACTTGGTCTTTATGTGACTTGCCTCCTGGCAAGAAGGCCATTGGCACTAAGTGGGTATACAAGCTGAAGTGTACACCGGATGGTACAGTTGGCAGGTATAAGGCTAGGCCTGTTGCAAAGGGTTATACACAGGAAAGAGGCATTGATTTTGATGAGACCTTTGCACCTACATGCCGTATGACTACTGTTCCGAGCATCTATGCAGGTGCAGCTCATCATGGTTGGAATGTACATCAGTTGGACATTAAAATTGCATTTTTGAATGGTGACTTGCATGAAGAAGTGTATGTTTTTCAGCCCCGTGGCTTTGTGTAGAAAGGGCATGAAAACCATGTGTGTAAGTTAAAGAAGGCATTATATGGTTTAAAGCAAGCACCATGTGCTTGGTATGAGAAGATACAAGCCCATCTGATTGCACATGGTTTTGAGAACAATCCAGCTAAAAACACCTTATATGTTAAGGGTGCTAATGATGTACTTCTGATCATTTTGGTTTATGTTGATGACATGCTGCTAATTGGTCCTCATGAGAGGCGTAGTGTTGATTTTAAGGCTGCTTTGCATGCCTCATTTGAGATGTCTGATTTGGGGCATTTGCATCACTATTTGGGCATTCAATTTATGCAAGTTGATGGTGGAATGGCTTTGTGTCAAACGAAATATATTGACACATTATTGCAGCATTTTGGCCTTGAAGACTGTAAGCCTATTGACACTCCTATAGAGACAGGTTTACGATTGAGTCTTCATGATGTTGGAGATGCATTTGATGCTGTTCTCTATCAATAGGCTATTGGATGCTTGATTTACTTATGCATTACTCGAGGAGATATTTAGTTTGCTATCTCATAGATGAGCGGATTTATGCATTGGCCAGGATTCAAGCATTGGCAGGCGGTTAAGCGCATCTTTTGCTACTTGAGTGGTACTCAGCTACTTGGGTTGCTTTATCCCAAGGGGGGATCACTACCGCTAGATTTGCATGCTTTTTTTTACTCTGATTGGGTTGGTTGCTATGACACTCGTGTGTCCATCAGTGGCTTTTTCTTGATGCTTGGTAGCTCATGTATATCTTTGTTGAGCAAGAAGCAGCCTACTATGGCCAATTCCAGTTGTGAGGCGGAGTATAGGGCAGCTTTCACAGCGACTGTTGAGTGTGTGTGGCTCAGACACCTTATGGCTGATTTGGGTGGTGGTCAGTCTTTTGCCACCACCATCTTCACTGATAGTCAAAGCGCATTGGGAGTTGTGAGGAACCCTGTGTTCCATGCTCGCACTAAGCACATTGAGGTGCATTATTACTATGTCAGGGAGAGGTTCTCTACTGGGGAGATCAACTTGGCATATGTGCCCACATAAGAGAACATTGCAGACCTTTTCACGAAGGCTCTACCTAGGGAGATGTTTGAAGCTTTTCGCAAAGCGTTGGGCTTACTTCCTTTTCTGGAGTCATTTCCACCTTGGCACTTCCTTATGCATGAGTGCCAGCTCCTTGTTCACCGCATCACTCCCACCGGGGATTTGTTGATATATTGAGGTAGTGATGTGTGTGAACACACTAGGTCCACCGGGGCACTTTTTTCCCTCTTTAGGAGGTTCCCTCCCCCTGTATATACCCCTATTGCCCTAATGGGCTACTTATCTTTGTACATTCTCTAGTAATACATTCAGTATTGTGTGTTGTGCTTCAAGCTTCTTCTCCTTCCTTGCGTTGTTTGCATGCTTCCGCAGATGTCTATCTCTGACAGTTTCATCATCTCCATTGTTCACTGTTCAACAATGGAGTACATTGCTCTTAGTCTATCAACTTGTTTATGTTATTGCAGTATGTACATGATCTCATTGTTTTGTTCTTTCATTGGATTATGAAGGTAGGACTCTTGTGAGTATGCCTACAATGTTTTCTGGTCAATGAAGTTGTGTGCATTCAGATATGTACATGGCATTGTGCTCAAGAGGAAGAGATAGAGGAGGTTGAGAAGGCAAGGGGAGATCTCAAAGATCCTTGCCTTGTGGAATATGTGAATCATCCAAGCATGCCATAGAGAATTGTTTCAAGAACCAAAGGAACTAGAGAGGAAAAGGACACAAGAGAGGTGGATATGGAGATGCTAGAGGTAGATACAACAATTCATATGGATACAACAACAATACCTAAAAGAAAAACTACTAAGGAGAATACAAAGGAAGAAGAGATACAAAAAACTACATAGATAAGATATCCTAGGAGGATTCACTCCTAATTAAAATTTGAAAATTAAGGAACACAATTAAGATGTGTTTGAAGAGATGGATGGATACCTCAAGGAAGTGAGGTGGTACTACTAAAACCTCCTTTGTACCTAAATCACTTCATATTTTGATAGTAGGCCCTTTTAACTTGCAAATGACACCAAGAAAGTACCAATGTACTTTGGAGTAGATGCTCGAACTAATTGAATCAAAACAGACTACTTCACAAATAGCTAGTCTCACAAAAGTTGCTATTTTGGTCTACACACCTATTGGTTCTTTTGCTCAATGCTCACAGTACAGTAACAATTGATTAAATTCCTCTTGAAGGAATCTAATAAGCTTAGGTAGATAATGATTACAAGTGGAATCATCTAAAATGATGAACTATACTCTGAGAAATTAATTTAGCGATCCAAAGCTTACCCCCGACTTTTTAGGGACCGAATAGTAGATGAACTGTGAGCAGTTTGATGGTGATTTCTCTCAAATTACTGAAAAAACTTCTTTGAAACTTTGATAGCATACAAACTACTTCACGAGGGTTCCAACAAGCTATAAATCATGCAAAAGAATTGGGAACTCACTGAGATATGACCAGACAAAGTTCACTATTCTGAGTAGTCATAGCAGAGAAGTAGATAGAGATGATCAATGGAGTATATGTATTATAACACATGATTATACAAGATCATTGGCATTATGATGATGCTCAATGATGGTGGAATGTGTAGGCTATAGTGTAAGCTACTCAAAATCTACTAATGATTAATAATGGAGCTCTCTAAAAGGCTACTCAGCCGTGAGTTTTTACAAGCCCTTTTCGAAGAATTTCTTTCCTCCAAGTTTGAATTTGAATTGAAACTTGGCTTCACCTAAAAGTGTTTCCTCCATATCAAGAGTTATTAAATGAGATTCGTAGTCTTTGTTCTTCCTTACTCCACAAGATTTAGGCTCTTTAGAGATACGCTCAATGATTTAACTTTTACAAATGGTAAATGACCAAGTGTTACAAGCTATGGTTCATGTGAATCATCACACACTTCCACATATAATCCTCCAAGCTAAGACAAATATGAAGGCTTGTATATTTGCACCAACAGCTCCCCCTCAAGCATAACATCTTGGCTTGCACATATTCATAAATCTTCTTGAATGTCTTGCAATCCAATCATGGTTCTAAACCTGCAAAGCTTAGTACCATCAAGTGCTTTGGTTAAAAAATCTGCACATTGCATATTTGTAGATACATATTGTCATTGAATTTCTTTGCTCAATAGTTTCTCTCTAACACAGTGATAGTGCACTTCTATATGCTTGGTTCTTGCATGATAAATGGGATTGTCTGCAAGATTCAAAGAACTTGTGATATCACCAAAGATCATAGGTGAATGAGTATGAAGTCCCAAATCTGAGTAGAGTAATCTAATCCAAATTGCTTCTTGTGTACCCTGTATTCAGCCTCTGTTGAAGATAGAGCAACAGTAGGTTGCTTCTTAGAAGACCATGAAATGGGCTTATCATCTGCAAAAGATAAAGATCCAAAAGTACTTCTTCTGTCATCCTTACAACCTGCCCAATTTGCATCTGAGTATAACTTAATTTCCAAATCGGATGTGTATGGGAAGTAAAGTCCTTGGTTTTGAGTAGCTTTGAGATACTTCATAATTCTTTTAGTAGCTTACAAGTGAGGTTCTCTAGGTTTATGCATGAATTGACTCTGAACACTTACTCCATAACACATATCAATCCTTGTTAATGTTGCATAGTTTAGAGTTCCAACTATGCTTTGATATAATGCAATTTCTTCAACCAAATCACCTTCATGAGCACTCATCCTTCTTCTTGAAGATAGGTGATTAACCTATGGTTCCATGCCCTATGTGCCTGCTTCAAACCATAAAGAGCTTTTTTCAATTTGCATACATGATTTACCTTGCTTGGGTCTTCATAGCTAGGAGGTTGAGCCATGTAACCCTCTTCTAAAATCGAGCCATTGGGAAAAACACTTTTCACATCTAATTGATACATATTCCAATTTCTAGATGCAACGATTGGCATTTTAGCCACAGGTGAAAACGTTTCTTCATAATCTATTCCTTGGGTTTGTGCAAAACCCTTAGCCACAAGTCTAGCTTTATACCTGTTTATGGATCCATCTGAGTTCCTTTTGATTTTCTAAATCCACCTAGACCAAATTACCTTCATTGATGCCTTCATGGGTACTAGCTCCCAAGTGTCATTCTATTGGAGTGCTTCTATTTCTTCATCCATAGCTTCCTTCCATTCTGATTTGGTATTTGCTTCTTCATATGAAGAAGGTTATTCAAGTGACAAATCCTCAGCAAGATAAATGGAATGCTTAGTAACTAATGAAGTATCATACCCATATCTGATTGGCTTCTTACTCTCTCTTAGTGATCTTCTTACTGCTTGGTTGGATGACTCAAGTATGTCCTCCAACCTCTTCATCTTGCCCTTGCCTTTTGACTTCCATGCTTTGAACTCCTCCAATTTGATGATGTCATCATCTGATTTGATGTCTTCAATTGTGCTTGGCTCCTCCTTGGTGAGACTTAGAAATTCCTCTTCCAAGTCATATGGCAATTTGACCTTCCTACATTCACTTTCAAACCAATAATCATTCTCATCAAACACAACATCTCTACTGACCATAAATCCTTTTTTGGATGGATTATAAAACTTGTATCCTTTTTTATTTAAATCATATCCTATGAATTTGCATTTCTCTACCTTAGGGTCTAACTTACCTCTGATTTCATGCACATAAGCAACACAACCAAATATTCTACAATGTTCAAGTGATGGCCTTCTACCATGCCATGCCTCATGGGGGGTCATTCCATCAAGGGATTTAGAAGGTAACCTTTTAATAAGATAAGTGGCAATAGAAACACTTTCTACCGACAAATAATTAGGCAATTTCTTTTGATTAAGCATTGATCTAGCTGCTTCCACAATCAATCTATTACTTCTCTCTACTACTCCATTTTTCTTAGGAGTATACCTAGTAGTAATATCCCTTTTGATACCTATGTCCTGCAAAAATGCATCAAAATCATTGGAGAAGTACTCACCTCCTCCATCTGACCTTATCCTCTTTACACTTTTTCCTGTTTGATTTTCCACAAGTGCAAGATACTTCTTGTAGCAACTGAACACTTCATCTTTATGTTTCATGAAATACAAGATAGTCCACCTACTGAAATCATAAATAAATGACACATAGTACCTTGAGCCTGAATTTTAAGGGTCCTTGCTTGGTCTCCACACATCTATATGGACAAGTTCCAAGTAATCCTCATGCATATAACCTTTCTTTGTAAAGGGTAACCTGTGTGATTTACCACATTGACAAGCACCACATTTATAGATCATATGTTGCTTGGATATATTATGTATCCCAAGTACACATGGATCTCTACATATCTGCTGCAAGGTTCTCTCACCAATGTGCCCTAATCTTTTGTGCCATATCTCTAACTTAGACAAAGTTTGATCCTTATCATTATAAAGTGCAATGTTTCTAGTGTCCTCAAGCTCAAATGTAAATAATATACTTGTTTTCTCTCCCTTGGCTATTCTTCTGAGTCCATGTTGGTGTCCTCCACAAAAGCTCCATGTTTATTGAACCTAACCTGCAAAGCCTTTTCCACTATCTGTCCAACACTCATCAAATTCTTTGTGGTAGTAGGTACATAAAGAACTCTTCTCAACCGATTTCTATTCCCATCACAAGTTTTGACATTTCCTTCCTTGAACACTCAATGCTTGGTGTCATCACCTTTCTGCACTTGGTGCTTTCCCTTGGGTTCTTCAAGATAAAAAAGAAGAGCTACATTGCCTACTACATAGTTTGAACAACCTAAGTCAATATAAAAGAGGTGCTCATCATTCATACCTTGGTTTGAAGTCATATTCATAATGAGAAGAGAATCCTCTTGATCCTGAGAGAGAGAGAGAATGAGATTGCCCTTGTTAGGTTGGCAGTGTGATTATTTGTAAAATACATTTAATTTTGCTAAACCATTTCGATGAAGCACTATATCTTCCCAAACATCGTAATCTTTCTCAAAGAGTTAGTACAATGAAATGTCGCATATTCATCTAGTCTGACACGACAAGCCTATAAGGATGGATCCATGCAGGAGGACCAAAGTGCTGACAGATTCCACAATCTTGTTCGGTATTTCTATGTTGTTGCCAATTATTTGCATTGTTATTAGTTATTATGTGTGTGGTTAAGTTTAATTATTGTTAAGAGACTAAGAGCTTTGTTAGTTCAGTGAAGTGCAAAGTTAGCTTGAAGTTAAGATTATTAGTGCTCTTGATCTATTATAACTGAATACGACAAAGTGCAATGAATTAGAATCATTGAGAGTGAAGTGGTGATAGGAGTTAAGTGACAACTAGTAAAATAAATTAGTGAAGGTATTGGAATAATGAGACGGTTGCAAAAATCGATGTCTGTATGTGCAGTATAAGATTAAAGTGGAAGGTTTGTGGAAGATTGCATTGGAATAATTCTGTGTGGAGACTGAAGTGGAAAAGTTAATATTTTGCAGACTAAGTCTATGAACTACCACCCAAGAACCCCTAGTTTAATGATTCTGGATAACAGAAGGCTAATGTTCGCAATCCTACTAGGAAGTGGCGACCAAAAAGTGTAGACAAGTAAGGGTAGTGTATGCCAAGCCTAGTGAGAGAGCACAATCTAGGGCGCCACTGACATTTTGGCAAGACTAGCTTCTATTCAAGACTAGGCATCATGGAGAATGCTTATGAACAGATTATGGCATCACTTCAAAGTCTTCAACAACAAATCAACGACCTAACTCATAGGCAGTCACAATTCAAGATGGAACATCTGGTGCATGTAGGCACGCTCATCCAAGAACTACAAGGACGAGTCGAGAATCTTCAAGAAAATGCAGGAAGCATTCAAGTGAACCAACCTCCTAGTTCATCTTTCATGAAGGAACCCAAAATTTGCATGCTAGAAAAGTTCAATGGTGATCGCACAAAGTTCCGGGGATTCCTACGACAAGTCAAATTGTACATCCATATGCAGCCTGATAGATACCTTGATGATGCATCCAAGGTTGGTTTTATTCGAACCTTGCTCTATGGTCAAGCATTATCATGGTTTGTCCCAATCTTGGAGAAGGATATGGCAGTACTTTGTGACTATGAGGGGTTTCTTCGAGAACTCATCACTCTCGTCGATATTTTCTCTCTTCTCTTACTCATGACGGCCTACAAGAAACACATTCAATGAAGGTAGCTAGAATTCCCTGAGAAGTTCAAGATGCATCAAGGATGTCAAAGGGAGTTCACATGCAAACTTTGGAAGAAATCAAGAAAATCTTAGGTAGCGGTCAAAGCTGGTCAAAGTTTGGAAACTAGGACACAAATTTCAATGTCACCAAATCACATGAAAATTCATATACTTGTAAAGCCTATCAAAGGCAGTTATAGCCTCAATTTTACATGTAAATAGATTTTCTAGCACAAATATGCCATGTGCATTTTGTAAAAATGTAATTTTTTCACTTAGACCCTACAAAATCTTGGATAGGAATTTTTGTTAGCCATATGGTCTGCCATGTATAAAGATCATATGTGGCTACACATTCATACAAATTTTCAAGACTATTAGAGCTTCCTAGACACCTTAATGCCACCTTGCAAACATCCAAATGTAGTCAAACTTGTATAAGGGAGATTTAGATGGGAGTTTTTCTTGCATATTCCTAAAGCAGACCTTTGAAAAGATAGCCCTACAAATTTTCATCTTCAGCAAAGGATATTTGGAGGGTCAAGGAACACAAAATCTAGTTTTCAAGGTCACCGTAGTTTCCTAGAATATGAAAATTGAAGGCTCAAAGGATTGCCACATGGCAAATAATGATTGAACCATGTTGTACGATTAGGATGAGATCACATTCAAGGGTGGAGATGCACTAAACCTTAAAGCAAGGAGGATCCACGAGTTTTTTTCATCGGATAAGATTTTTTTTATGATAAAAGATCAATAATGCAAAGTTCTTCCAAAAATAGCACCTTTTCTTATCCAAATTGATTTCAGCATTGATCCAACTGTCTTGAACTTCCCCAAATCCAATGGTGGAGAATGAAGGCACCTATTTTTCCCCCCTTTGCCCTAGATAACATATAAAGAACCAATCTTAGCCATCCATTTGACAAATCCAATGATTGTAATCAAAAGCAGTTGATCCTAGGGTTGAGAGTTGATTTCTCTAGATTCAAGGGCCCAAATCCATTCAAAAAACTATAAAAAAACCCCTCCAAATTCGTGGAGCTCCATCGTTAGGCATCCATATTGCCCTTGCTAGCACAGGGTTTCCTTGAGACGATCACCCTTAGTTGAGCATGTGAAGATGGGCTAGTAAGAGCAAAGTTCCTAGGTTCAATTTTAATTTAGACTTCTAATCTAGGATAGGCTCATAAACCTAATGGTTTCTCTATCTTTTCCCACCCTCAGTGGAGTGTGTGAGTCATTTAGAGTTGTTTTTATGAGTCTTAGACCTCTTTAGATATACATTACGATCCTATAAAGATATAGGGTCAATGAAGAACCGATCTGTTGAGATATCAAGCTCAACATGTGATGATCCAAGATAACACATATCACTTTTTCATTTCTCTAACATGTATAGTGGTCATGCCAGTTATATGTCAAGGACACTTCATTGAGCTTTATTATATTTATCTACTGATAGTGATGGCACATTTGTTTCTTGTCAGCTCAGTCATTCACGGACATTAGGTTTTTCCTTATGTACTCGTCTTTATATATTGCACTAGTTGTATTCTTGTTTTTACGTCATTCTTGTACATTCCTTTTACGTAATAGAAGAAGAAGAAGAAGATAATTCTTCCTTTCCTCAATTTGTGTGTGTGCTTCTTCTTGATTCTGAGATTGTGTGTGTGAGCTCTCTTCTTTATCTCCTTCCTCGTGACATGGTATCAGAGCTAGTGTGGCTGTAGAGAGCTCTTGGAGAAGACCGACTGTGAAGAGTACGCGAGAAGGCATGGAGAAAGCGTGGTTCAAAAATGACCTCAGATTGCTACAGAAATTGGCATGAAGGTAGAAGACCTCAAAATATTTTCAATATTTATCCCTTTAGGGTCACTCGTTTTTGTAAGATTGAAGTGTTAGAGCCATTATGACCTCTATTTTGAGTTAGCAAGGTGTGGCCCATAGAAAAACCAAGTTTGTTTGCAAAACTCTAACTTGCTTCATGTTTGACAACACTCATATATTTCAGATCCAAAATTTCAAGTGATTTTGTGTACTGTTGAGACATGAAAACTATGTTTTTCTGAGATGGAACTGTCACATCATATTGCGATAGTGTTCAAGCAGAAGTGCTGCTTGTAGTGTTTTGCACTGTTGTGAATAGGTGCAAAAATCACAAATGCAGATGGAATGAGTCAGCTTATGAGTGATAAGCTAGACAAGAACAATTTCCATGCTTGGAGATTCAGGATGAAGAATTTCCTGATGGGAAGAGGCTACTAGAAGTACATCGAAGGAGAGAACGAAAATGATCCACAGTTACCAGAGAGGAATTGGACCATAGACCAGTTAAGAGCATATGAAGAATGAGCAAGAAAGGTAATGTATTGCCTATTTTTTAGCATACAGGATAGCATGATTGGGCACATACAAGATGCGACGACTCCAAAGAGGCTTTGAATAGTTTGGTCACATTGTATGAGAACAATACAAAGGCACAGAAATTGCAACTCAAGGATGAACTGCATACATTGGAGAAAAAGGGCATGTCGATAAGTGACTACACTCTGAAAACCAAAATCATATGTGAGTCACTTGCATCTATTGGCATGAATGTAGATGATGATGATACGGTGGAAGTGTGCCTTCATGGTTTAGGAGATGCATATAAGCAGTTCAAAACTTCTATACAGACTAGGGAAAATATTCTAAATTTTGCTGATCTAGTATCTATGCCAATTATTGAAGAAAAAGAATCTTGGTGAGGATTCAAACTCTCAAGGAAAACCTAGTTCTGAGTAGGTATTCTACTTTGGAAGAGGAAGAGGCAGAGGTAGAGGTTTTGGAAGCGGAAGAGGACACAATAACCAAGACGAAGGTCAACAATAGAATCATGTAGGAGGAAGAGGACACTTTCACGGCAGGGGGAGGCAAAGAGGTTGCAAAAATTTGCAGAGAAATGATTCAGGTAATGATAGTAAGGGATGCTAGAATTGTGGTGAACCTGGACACTTTGAACAAAGAATCAAAATAATAGAAGGCAGCAAAACAACTATGCATCCACAAGTGCATATGATTTTGAGAAGCTCTTCATGGTTCAACATCACATGATGAATACGATGTCTACTGGTGTTTGAAAATCAAATGATGATGTCTGGTATGTTGATTCAAGGGCTTCAAATCACATGAACAATCATGCGGAATGGTTTAGGCCTCCAGGAGTAAGAAAGGCACATGCAAATGATACAACGAGAACTGACCCAAGACCAAGAAGATCTCGGAGGATGCAAAACTCAGTACAACGATTGACATATGCTAGTTACATGGCTCATCATTGTGCCTACATGAAAAATGTAATACAACATGTTAACACTCTTGTTTTGAAGATGCAATTGGAAATCCAGATTGGGAAAAACCTATGGATGAGGAGATGGCTCCACTTTATGGAAATGATACATGGAAGCTACTTCCATTGCCCCAAGGAAAGAAACCCATAGGCTGCAAGAGGGTTTACAAGGTAAAGCACAATGTTGACGGTAGCATAAGCAAGTACAAAGCATGATTGGTAGCAAAAGAATATGCACAAACATATGGAATCAATTATTTGAGGAAACATTCAACCCTCTAGCTAAATTTTCTATTGTCACAACACTTGTTGCATTAGCTATAACAAAATGCTAGACTTTGCATCAGATGGATGTGAAGAATGCTTTCCTACATGCTGAGTTATAGGAACAAGTATACATGGACCAGCCACAAGGATATGAAGATTCAAAGCATCTAGAATATGTTTGCAGGTTGCAAAAGGCTTTGTATGGGCTTAAGCAAGATCCTTGTGCATGGCATGCAAGGATTGTTGATTACTTAATCACCATTGGTTACTTATGTGTGATGCAGATCATTCACTATATGCAAGGGTGATGATGGCATCACAATTATGGCTATTTATGTTGATGACTTGATTGTAGGTGGTGATAATGAAGAAAGCATTAAAGAAGTTAAGAAACTTCTCATGTAGGAATTTGACTTGAAAGACCTTGGTGTGTTGCGCTATTTCCTCGGCATTGAGTTAATACATACAACAAGTATATGGATGTCACAAAGGCATTATGCCTTGAATATGCTGCAAAACTATGGTATGGTTGATTGTAAGACAGTTTCTATGCCATTAGTGTGGAGAAATTTGACTCCAATACACTCCAATACACACAGCGAAAGTTGGAGAACCTCTTCAAGAATCTGCCTTATAAGACACATGCTTACTAAGACCTGATTCAATCACAAGCTAGAGATCCAATGGTTGTGAACTTTGGTCCACACACCGTTGACTCTTATAGCTTACTAACAAGCTATAGAACACTCCATTTGGAGTTCATTTGACTAGGCAACCGACTGTTCAAAGATAGACTACCTGTCAACTCAGGTTATGCAAAAAACTAAGGTTCACAAGAAATGTTCCCCGTCACTCCTGGAGAATCATCTGACATATATATTTGAGATACAAAGAGAGTGAGAGATAAGTTTTCCAACAAGATATAATATGCATTAATTGGATAAGTAAATGGAGAGATATCACCTTCACAAGGTGGCTGTGTATAGAAAAGGTATGTGGCTAGAATACCTTTGTGACTTCTAGCATCCAAATGAGGTACCTTCTGATGTCTATGGGCATGGGACCTTTCACCTACCCTTGCATCTTCTCTCACCGCTTGACCTTTCACTTCATGTCCTTTGTCCTTCTATTGCCTTGTGTGGCTTTTGGTGCTCCACATCACTCCATGTGGATAAGGTCATGAATTTTTTTAGTATTCCATCTTTATATATATTTTGGATTTTATATAATCCATAAATACAATTTCCCTTTTTAATTCAACACTCTACTCTAAGGTTAAGAGTGTAGGATTTATATTTTCAAGGCCTAGCTTCATTTTGGGCTTACAATAAATACATAAATAATGAAGAGGTAATAAATGAGAGGTGAGTATGTGCCAAGCCTCACAATTGGAGTTTGCACATGTTCCATAATTTTCAACACTCCCCCTCAAGCTACAATTGGGAGTCCATGCTACTCTCCAATTCTTCTCTTCTTCATCTTTTGCTTCTTTTGCCCTTGTATCTCTTCCTTTTATTGGTTGGTGTTTTGTTTTGGACTCCAAGTTGTCCTCTCCAATCATGAAGTAACAAAGAATCAACAAATCATCTTTATTTTGTCAATCCTAGGAATATCCATAAGACCACAGCCCCTTCAAGATAATAGATTCAAGGAAATAAGAGATTAATGGCTGGATTGCTGAGAAAAATTGAAGATGAAGAGAAAATCTAGGGTTTACCATATCTAAGGCAAATCTCCATCATTTTCTATGATCTTTGTGTCAAAACCATGCTATTTTATCAGCAGAATACAAATATGAACTCAAAATTGAAAAATATCACCTGTATAACAGAGACGAGACAATCGCGATTCTGTACATTCAGACGATTTTCACAATTCTGGAACTTTCTTCAGTCCTTTTCCACTCATTACATCAGTAAACCTCTTTCTTCATACAACTCACTCAGTAATACACAAATGTAACTCACAAATCTCCATGATTAAGCAAGAAGTAAGCTCTCACATCAAAGAAAATACACTCAACAGGAGAAAACACGATTTTTGCAGAAACTCTCTCTTCTCTATTGATAGCATGAGAAAATGACTAACCAACCTCTCCAAATTAGAGAAAATTGACTTATATACATTTTCAAGTGTCCCTTTTCACACTTGAAATTAGGTCTTTTTCTCTAATTTTCTAAAAATATGCTATCTAAGAGTTTCTAAAAATTCTACAAAAATTACATGAGGTCCTTAACTACATAAGGAAGACTCTTCCTTATTTTTACAACCATTGCATAAATATTTTACAAGTTTTTTGGCTTTTTACTAATTTTCTACATCAAAAATACTTTCCAAAAATACACCTTCCAACATTCTTCCCCTCCTAGAGCTTTTGGCTCCTGACAAAAGACTTCCTTATGTGAGCTCAGCTTTATTTCTTCTTCCTTTGGTACACTTGTGACACCAAATCATGGCTCTTCCTTTCTGTGACATTCAAGTTATTGACCATTTCAAACAAGGCTTTCCTCCATTGTACTGCAGCTTCAGGCTTATCTATGACATCCTTCTTCAAGTATTCTGTGTAAGCAGCTTCATAGGCAGTTAGTCTTGCTTTTGTAACAACAGATAAGTTTCCAAAAATTTCTGACTCCCTTTCAAAGAATCCATAATCAAAAGCATCTTCAAATATTTGCAAAAAATGACTGCCCAAAAATATTATTCTACTGTAGTAGGCCATCAAACAAATCCTGTCTGGTGTCTCACTTAGATCAAACAATAGAGCATCTGTTGGAGAATTAAAACCTATGTAGTTCAAAATTCTGACATCTGTATCAGTGTAGGTCTCTATATAGGCTAAAATTAACCTCATTATTCTGACAAGTAGTATACAAGCAGGGTCATTAACATCTTTATAATTTGATATGACAGACTCAGCAGTATTCACCATGTAACTTTTAGTAGGCCAAGTTCCTGCCTTTGGACCTGCTATTTTTGGAAAGTTCAGCCATTTTGCTGGAATCTGCCCTGTTTTTCTTCTTTCCCAAAAAACCGTCCACTCCCTTCTTCTGGCCACGGGGCAATAAGCTGGGTTAATCTTTAAGTGCAAAGGTGCCTCCTTCCAGATTCTCCTACACTCTTTATTAGCATCCAACCATTTATTCCTCCATTTTGGGTTAGCTCTTTCAAATAATTCCTTTGTAACATTAATATCCTCTTCATATTCAAAATATTGATTTGGAGATAATCCCACTCTGGCTAACTGATAATTTTTTATGCTTTCCAATACCATACAAAAAGGAATTCCTAATCCATCTGCAGCCCAATGGTGCTGATCTGGATTGATGCCTTTATTTAAAGCAAATGTGACAATCTGGTTCTCATAATCATCATGCATTTTTCTTATAAACTCCATTCTTGATTCTCTGCTAGTCAGCAGCTTCTGAACAAATTCCTCAGTGTACTCTTCCTCAGATCTTTTGGCTACTGCTTCATAGTTTTCCTGTTCTCTATCAACATCTCCTGTTTCATACTCTCTTGTATTTGTATCTTCTGCATGTACCTGATTTTGAACCTCTTCCTGAGCTTTTGATTTCTCCAATTGTTTCTGTAAGTCTTCTAAGGTCATCATTAAACTTTTATTCTGAGTTATCAAATCTTCTCTTTCTTTCATCCAGTCCATTCTTTCTCTTTCCAACTTGTCCTGCCAATCCTTCCTCTCTTGCTCTATATTCAAAAACAACTTGTTATACCCTCTCATAGCTGTAGCAGCATGTGTACTTGCTTGCTTTTCTAGTTCTTTGGCTTCCTTCAATTCTTCTTGGAGTTTCTGAATTTCTTTATGCATTTCATCTTTTTCTTCCTCTGTCAATTGGGCAGGTTTACTTTCATCTTTTACTAGACTTTCTTCTAGCAGCAACTTATTAATATCTTCATGGGCCCTAGTCAAAATTTGATATGAAGTTTGTAGTGTTCTGTATCTTCCTCCTATGGTTTTTAGTTCCATTTCCATCTTGGCATTCTGTTCTGATAACTTCACACTCTTATCCTCCAAATATTGTATTTTGTTCTGCTTCTGAACTTCAATTTCTTCCAAAGCAATTATTCTATTGACATACTCTTCATTTTTCTCCTGAATTGACCTTAGTTGTTCTGACATCTGCTCCTTTTCCTTTTTGTGTTCTTTGATAATCATACTCCCTTTCTCAAATTCAGATTCAGCCACCATGCCTGATATGATCATATTCCTGCTAGATGGTCTGAACTGTTCAATATTATTCATGATTATTTGACAGGCTGACCTTATATTCTTGGGTATCCTTTCCAAACCAACTTCCATTTCTGCTTGTCTGATTTCAATTTGCTTATCTCTTTTACCTTCATCATCTTCCTCTGCTTTTGTTTCATCCTCTATATCCTTTGTATCTTGTTCTTCATTACTGGAAACATCATTCTCTGTTTCTTGATTAATATCATCTTCTTCAAACTCCAATACTCTGTCCTTTGCACTTTTCTGATCTGAGAGGTTTGAAATTCTATTCTCTTCCAATGAATTCCTTCCTTCTTGACCTTGCATTTCTTCTCCCTGTCCTAGGGTTTCCTGATTGTTTTCTAGCTCTTTTTCATCTTGACCTGATTGATCCTCCATAAGTTGCTCTCCCTGTACCAATTTTTCTTGAACTACTATTGATTCAATATCTTCCACATGGATAACCTGATCATCATTTTTCTGCATTTCCTGTCTTCCCGTTTCTTGAGCTGTATCTGATACATTTGCATGAAAAGCTTTTATTTGATCATCACTCCCCTTATTTGTATATTCATGATCTTGCTCATCCACATCCATAAAATCTATTCCTTCTTCCTGTTCCTGCTCACCATTGTATGTACATTCCTCATTACTGTTTATCTCCTGCAGTACATCTTTTATACTTTGAATAATTCCTTCTTCTATCACCTATCCTAAGACCTCTTGAGCACTCTTTTCTGGTTCTATCTTCTTGATTTCCTGTTCTTTAGGTGCATCCTTCTGCTGAATATCTGAACTGCTCTTTATAACCTTCTTTGCTAGTTCCTCTAAACTTTCATTCATTTTGAAATATGTCTGTGAAGGCTTGGTCCATATTGACTTTATACCAACATTCACTACTCCAAAGCTATCTTCATCTCTCCTTTGGTTTTCCCCTTCTGTCATTCTTGCATTTCCTTTTAACAGTCTTCTTTCTTCTTCAGCACTCATCTGTTGGACAGTTTCTTCATGAGTCTGCCTTTCTTGAGACTTCTTATTTGTATCCTCAGGTGTCTTCATTTTTTCTACAGCCTGTATAGCTACATTAGGAGTGTTGGGTATTGACAAGTTTAAACTTTTCAACAAAAAACTCTCAATGTCACTATCTGAATCGGATGAGAATCCTGAAGATCCTCCTACTTCTTGTTCTGTAGACTTTGATACTTCCTTCACTGTGGTAGACTTCTGAGTTGCTTCAATGACTGTTGCTTCTGTGTCTTTAACTGTTGTAGCTTCAGCTACTGCTTTTTCTTTTCCCTTCTTGACTAGTTTCTTCTTTTGGACTTGCTTTTTTGGCACTTTCTTTTTTACCACAACAGTAGTCCTGGCCTCTGGAGGTCCTTGCAACTCTTTGAAGTATGCCAGCAACTCTACTTCTTTTTTCACAAATATTTCTTCGGTCTCGGCTGCCATCATTTCCTCATGTAAAACTTCATAATGCTCCACCTCCTCCTGTATCCAATCTGTAGCCTTGCAGGAATAGTCTTCCAGCATTTTCTGATATTGGGCTTCGTACATTGCTCTTTTATTGTTTCCCTGAGTTAAATAAGTAAATAATTGCTCTTTACTTGTCTGTGGGGGGTGAGGTTCACTTGAGGATTGTACCCCTTTTTGGGCTGCCACATGTTCTTCTTTTGTTGCTTCAATCTGCTCCATTTCTATTTTTCTTGGATCCACTTTCCTCTTTTTAACAGCCACTACTTCTTCAGAGATAATTTTCCTCTTCATCCCAGCTCCCCTCATACTGGTTTGTCCCACTGTGTCTTTAGCCTGCATCCTTTTGGGAGGACTTTTTACTCCTGACATCAAATTTCTAAAGTATTGTGCTTCTGGAGCTAATTTCAATTGTTCTTCCATACCCAAGATATGATAAATAATTCTTGTCAAAAACTGGGCTCCATTCATAAATTTCTTCTGCTCCCAATGTTTGGCTGCTTCCTTTAACTGTTCATGGATGTATGGTGAGACATCCATAACTCCAAATGGTTTGGTTTTGTCTTTATTGTTGAACATCAACAGAGTTACTGATTTGTGAGGCATGGTGTATCTAGGCAGCTTGGGAAAAAAAAAATATTGCAAAAACATTCTGATTGCATATTCTTCATTCTCTTTTCCTTTAAAATCCGTGAACTTTACATATCCTGTATAAGTATCCTTATTCTTTTTTACAAAGCTTTGATCCAGTTTGGTGCCCATTGGATAAAATTGTAAAGCAGCTCTAATATGTTCTGCCTTAATGGTAATACGCACCTCCTGATCATCTTTGTTCTTCACTTTGCACCTGAAATAAGCATCATTCCTTGTTCCAACTTCTTCCAAACTGCTCATTACCTGTGCTACCCTTTCAAAGTCAATGAAGAAGATTGGTTCCTCCAATAGTTTATGCAATCCCACAGCTTTCCATCTTTTTAAGTTGACAGTAGTTCTTTGAAACTTATAAAACTCCTGGCACAACATTGTGTATTTATAACCTCCCACTGCTATTGTGAAGATGTGCTGACCTACTACTCCCAGAATTTCCTTCAGTTCTTTTACTGCTTCTTCTGCTTCTGGAATTTCTGTATCTTCATCTGATTCCAGGTCCCCCTGCTCCACTGTGGTCTCATTGTCCAAGAACCAATGTCCTCTTGACAAGGTTACTGAGTCAGCTTTGAAGTCATGAATGGTCAATTCTTTTGTATTCACCATCCTGTGTTTGTATATAAAAGAAAAGAAAAACACTCCACCCACATGAGTCACAAGAATTCACAAGAAAAATACTGTCTCATTCTGGTATGTCACTGATATAAACAAATGAAAGAGACAAGTTCCAAACAATTTTTTCTTTTTCCAAAGGACTCAATTTTTAAGTGAGCAATACAGGTGTAGCAAGATATCTAATGTGCTCTCTTCAATTGTCAATTCCTTACTCAAAAAAGAAAAAAATTCTTAAATAGAAAGAAGATGATGGAAAAGATGATTAATGTAAAGACTTCAAAAAATGGAAATAAAAAAGATGGTCACAAAATTTTGAACAAAATAATACAGATTTTCCATGATAAGTTACTTTCTCCCTCCCTATATCTTGCTTTTGTGCTTTTAATTTTAGATAAAAATTAAAATACATTTTTCAATTTTTTTTTTTTTTTAAATCATATTTTTTTTTTTCAATTTATCCTCTTTTTTTTTCAATTTATTCTTTTTTTTTTTTTAATAATAATGACATTTTTTCTGCTTTCCTTCCCCTCCTAATTCCCTTTTAAGGAAAAAGAATTTAGAAGAACATGTTGCTTTTGTCATTCATTCTCCCTCCTTTTCTTTTTTCTTTCTCTCTTTTTTTTTAATAGTATTTTGTTCCACAGATCTGAAAATAGGTTAAGTGTGGATGATCTCTCTTCCATTGACTCAATTCTGATTTTTTTACCCAACAATGTTTCACTCTCAATGTCTTTGTATCATACAAGTATCCATGTTTCATAGACAAACTTCTTGTAGCCTCTTTTGGTTTCCATACCCATTTTACCCCTTCAAGATAATAGATTCAAGGAAATAAGAGATTAATGGCTGGATTGCTGAGAAAAATTGAAGATGAAGAGAAAATCTAGGGTTTACCATATCTAAGGCAAATCTCCATCATTTTCTATGATCTTTGTGTCAAAACCATGCTATTTTATCACCAGAATACAAATATGAACTCAAAATTGAAAAATATCACCTGTATCACAGAGACGAGACAATCGCGATTCTGTACATTCAGACGATTTTCACAATTCTGGAACTTTCTTCAGTCCTTTTCCACTCATTACATTAGTAAACCTCTTTCTTCATACAACTCACTCAGTAATACACAAATGTAACTCACAAATCTCCATGATTAAGCAAGAAACAAGCTCTCACATCAAAGAAAATACACTCAACAGGAGAAAACACGATTTTTGCAGAAACTCTCTCTTCTCTATTGATAGCATGAGCAAATGACTAACCAACCTCTCCAAATTAGAGAAAATTGACTTATATACATTTTCAAGTGTCCCTTTTCACACTTGAAATTAGGTCTTTTTCTCTAATTTTCTAAAAATATGCTATCTAAGAGTTTCTAAATATTCTACAAAAATTACATGAGGTCCTTAACTACATAAGGAAGACTCTTCCTTATTTTTACAACCATTGCATAAATATTTTACAAGTTTTTTGGCTTTTTACTAATTTTCTACATCAAAAATACTTTCCAAAAATACACCTTCCAACAGTTGGTGATCTTCCTTCTTTGCTTTGAAGCTCGTTTGACTTCTCTTCAGCTTTATCTTTGCTTCTCTGGCTCTTCACAAGAGCTCTTCTTCAATCCCTATCAAGAACATGCTTCATACAACTCATAGAATTAAATGAGATCACCTTAGATGTACATATCCTTGTTGCTTCACTCTCTTCTTCTTTGTTATCCTCTCTTTGTACCTTCATGGCTTCATGGCTTCACTCTTCTTTGCATGCTTCTCTTTGATCCTCTGTCTTTGGATCATCTTTGACTTTTTCTTTGGGTGCAATCTTTTCATCTCCTTTTGACGTCGTCATGGTTGTCATGCTTTCTTCTTACGAGTCTTCATGACTTCTTTTGTGCATCATGGCTGCTCCTTCCTTCAAAGCACTCCTTCCATATAGGTGGCTCCTTCTAGTCCTTCAAGTTACCTTTGATGGCTGCTCATACTCTTTCTTTGAGTGTGACTTCTTCTCTTGGCTACACCTTCTCTTCTTTGGACTCTTTTTAGATCTTCCAATCCTTGCAAGCTAACTCCCCCTTGCTTCATAATCTTTGATTCATTCTTCATGGCTGATTTTAGACCTAAAAAAATCAACAATGGGCTGGTCATACATGAACTATTTCATGAGTTCCTTTCATGTGAAGCAATCGTAGCTTCCACAACTTCCAAGCTTTCTTCATCACCTACAAAACAACACAAGAAATTCTCAATGTGAACAATGGTGCCTCATGCACCCACAAGGGTCGCCATTCATCTTGGTATGGTCTTACTTTCCCTCACATAGGCTTGCCATTCCTCTTGGATGGTCTTACTTGCCATAGGCTTGCCACTCCTCTTGGGTGGTCTTACTTGCCTTCACCGTTCACTAGACATTTGGTGCTTCTTGCACCTAACATAGGCTTGCCATTCTTCATTGAATGGTCTTACTTGACTTCACATAGGCTTGCCACTCTACTTGGAATGGTCTTACTTGCCTTTACTTTGGTCTTACTAGCCTCATCTTTTTACTAGACATTCACATAGAGTTTGCTTAGAACTTACCACCACATAATGTGGAATTTTCCTTACCCTTTACATCAGCCCTCAGCTTTGCAAATGCACTTCTTTACCTTCTTTTACCTTCATCCAACATGTCACACTTGTCATGAGTGACTATTCCTTCTATCTTGGCACTCACTTGTGCTCGTTGAACTTTGGGGAATGTCTTCGAGTCCTTGTTGAGTCTTCAATACTTCATGGCAGCCCTTTCCTTGGAGTCTTCTACTCTTTTTTGTTGGGAAGCTCAATCCTTGGCTTCACCTTTTCCACCTTCAGCTTGGGTTCGAATCTTCAAGTCTTCAAACTTGAAGTAGTTGACAATCATGTAGCTTGGGCTCCGTCCTTCACTTTGGCTCCAAGATTTGTGTCCTTGCATCATCCAAGCTTTGCCCACCTTGATTTGGCTTGTTGAAAGAGGAGCATTGCATCACTTGATGTATCTAAACTCAAATAGCAAATGCTTTTAGTTATCATAACATAAGCATACATATTTCCTTTTGCATATTTACCTCAATGGGTTTTAGCCACAACAAGATACATCCACAAAATTTCATACATAGCAGCCTTGCATCTTACCAATCTTTGTGGCATCCAAACACTCAACTCACATATGGCTAAACATGACCAGCCTTTAATGTTTCAATATAAAAATAACAATCACATATTATAATGCATGCAAATCATCAATTATTTGAGCATATATTCAGCTCACTTTGTGCCAATTCACATGGCTACATAAACCTGTAAATTTCAGCTTGTATAGCCTTTATAAAATAGACTATTAGTGATCCACACATCATGGATCATACATATATATTCACATAAGCATACATTCTTGCATATTAGACATCAATCATGAACTCAAAATTCAGCTTATATTCAGCCTACACATGGCTGTCCAAAATCATCATACATCTTGAGCATAAACTTCACAAGCATGCATACATAGACATCTCCAAATGCATAAGCATATAATGCTATTATCAAGCTTACATAAAAGCTTCAAACTTCAGCCATGTACATAAGCATAACTTGCACTTCATTCAATTGTGTGCAACATATCAAACATGCATACAATCTTCACATGCAACTATATGTAGCTACTCATCCAAGATTCTTTGCTTGATTTTTCATCTCCTTCTA
This sequence comes from Ceratopteris richardii, assembly GCA_020310875.1. Taxonomy (NCBI): domain Eukaryota; kingdom Viridiplantae; phylum Streptophyta; class Polypodiopsida; order Polypodiales; family Pteridaceae; genus Ceratopteris; species Ceratopteris richardii. The sequence goes on from CM035410.1 coordinate 205,044,472, forward strand.
TAGGTTGCTCATACATCCTCAACAAAGTGATTAGTATCACTTATAGCATTCCTCATTGATCAGTATATGTAGAAAATAGGACAAGAGAGTGTCTTACTTCAAATATCATAAAGCAACATAATGTTCTTACATACAAAAGTTTCATCTCCATAGCACACGAGTATTGCATACTCCATGAGCTCATAACTCCAAGCATTCCTTTGCCATCTCTGCACCTTCTTCAAGCTCTCTTTATACATCCATGGGCTCCACTCCTAATGCTCTGCAATCAAAGCTGTAATACCTAAATATGGAGAAATTTGACTCCAATACACGCAACAAAAGTTAGTCACCTAGTCTTCAAGAATCTGCCTTGTAAGACACATGCTTACTAAGACCTGATTCAGTCACAATTCAGAGATCCAATGGCTCTAAAATGTTTTCCACACACAGTAGACTTTTATAGCTTTCTAACAAGATATAGAACACTCCATTTAGAGTTCATTTGACTAGGAAACCAACTATTCAAAGATAGACTACTTGACAACTTAGGTTATGCAAAAACTGAGGTTCACAAGAAATGTTCCCAGTCACTACTACCGAATCATATAATAGAGATATTTGAGATACAGAGCGAGTGGAAGATAAGCTTTCCAACAAAATATCATATCTATTAATTGGATAAGTACATAGAGAGATATCACCTTCACAAGGTGGTTGTGTATAGAAAAGGTATGCGGTTGGAATACCTTTGTGAATTCAACACTCTACTCTAAGGTTAAGAGTGTAGGCTTTATATTTTTAGACCTAGCTTCATTTGGGCTTACAATAAATACATATATAATGAAGAGGTAATAAATGAGAGTTGAGTATGTGCCAAGCCTCACAATTGGAGCTTGCACATGTTCTATAATTTTCAACAATTAGACCAGAATTTGAAGCTAGATACTACATCAATTGAAACATTGGAAAATGCTACTATGTACCTAAGAAAATTGTGGGAAGCTTGATATATCTCTCAATTACAAGGCTTGATCTTAGCTACACTGTTAGACTTGAAAGTGAATTTATGTAGGTTCCTAGGAAGCCACATTTAGATGCTCTAAGGGGTACTCTATGTTATGTGAGTGCTACTTTAGATTATGCATTATTTTATGAAGTTGGTGTAGATTTTCAAGTTCATGGATACTCCGATGCAGATTGGGCTGGTAGCATTCTAGGTAGAAGATCTACTAGTGGCTTTCTATTCTCACTTGGGAGTGCAACTATTACATGGCGCAACAAGAAGCAACCCACTATTGGTTTATCAAGTATAGAGGCTGAGTAAAGAGGTGCTACAATGGCAGCATGTGAGGCATCATGGCTGGAGATGCTACTTGCAGATTTAGGTGTGGAAGTGCAAAAGCCTATCACCATCTATTGTGATAATCTTAGCAGCATACAGTTAGCACGGAACCCTCTTTTTCATATGAGAACAAAGCATATCGAGGTACATTAACACTTCATTAGAGAGAAGGTACTAGCAGGTGATATTAATCTTGTTTATGTGAGAAGAGATGAGCAAGTTGTTGATATTTTCACTAAATCAGTTGGAGCAAAAAACTAAAGAAGTTTCATAAGATGCTTGGATTAGAGGACATGGCGTTGTGCTTGAGGGGGAGTGTTGAGATATCAAGCTCAACATGTGATGATCTAGGATAACATGTATCACTTTTTCATTTCTCAGACATGTATCGTGGTCATGCCGGTATATGCCAAGGACACTTCCTTGAGCTTTATTAGATTTATATACCAAGAGTGATGGCACATTTGTTTCTTTCCAGCTCACTCACTCACGAACATTAGGTTTTTCCTTATGTACTAGTCTTTATATATTGCACTGGTTGTATTCTTGTTTTTAGGTCATTCCTCTACATTCCTTTTATGTAATAGAAGAAGAAGAAGAAGAAGAAGAAGAAGATAATTCTTCCTTGCCTCAATTTTTGTGTGTTCTTCTCCTTGATTGTTGTTGAGATATCAAGCTCAACATGTGATGATCCAGGATGACACGTACCAGTTTTTCATTTCTCTGACATGTAAAGTGGTCATGCCCGTATATGTCAGGGATACTTCATTGAGCTTTATTAGATTTATCTACCGAGAGTGATGGCACATTTGTTTCTTGCCAGCTCACTAATTCGCGGACATTAGGTTTTTCCTTATGTACTGGTCTTTATATATTGCACTTGTTATATTTTTGTTTTGAGGTCATTCTTGTACATTCCTTTTATGTAATAGAAGAAGAAGAAGAAGAAGATCATTCTTCCTTGCCTCAATTCGTGTGTGTGAGCTCTCTTCCTTATCTCCTTCCTCGTGACATGGTATCAGAGCCAGCGTGGCTGTAGAGAGCTCATGGAGAAGGCGACGATGACGACTACGGGGCAAGGCGTGGAGAAAACGCGATTTCACAAACGACCTTCATTTGCTACGAAAATCGGTGTGAAGGTAGAAGACCTCAAAATATTTTCGAGAGTTATCCCTTTACGGTCACATTTTTTTGTTAGATCGAAGTTTCGGAGCCATCTCGACCTCCGTTTCGAGCCCGCAAGGTGGGGCTCACAGAAAAACCAGGTCAGTTTTAGAAACTGTAACTTGCGTTGTGTTTAGCGACACTCATATATTCTAGATCCAGAATTTCAAGCCATTCCGTGTACTGTTGATACACGAAAACTGTGTTTTTCTGAGATCGAACTGTCACGTCATAGTACGACAATGTTCAAGCAGAAGTGCTGCTTGTAGTGTGTTGCAGTGTTGTGAATTGTTGCAGAAATGGCAAACGCAGATGGAATGAGTCAGCTTATGAGCGATAAGCTCGATAAGAACAACTTCCATGCTTGGAGATTCAGAATGACGAATTTCCTAATGGGAAAAGGCTACTGAAAGTACATCGAAGGAGAGAATGAAAATGCTCCGCAGTTACCAGAAAGGAATCGGACTGCATAACAGTTAAGAGCATATGAGGAATGGAATCAAGGAGCACGAAAGTTAATGTATTGGCTATCTATTAGCATACATGATAGAATAATTGGACACATACAGGATGCCAAGACTCCAAAAGAGGCTTGGAACAGTTTGGTCACTTTGTACGAGACCAATACAAAGGCACGGAAATTGCAACTCAAGAACGAGCTGCATACATTCGAGAAAAAGAGCATGTCGGTAAGTGACTACACTCGAAAAATCAAAAGCATATGTGAGTCACTTGCATCTATTGGCGTGAATGTAGATGATGATGATAAGGTGGAAGTGTGCCTTTGTGGTTTAAGAGCTGCATATAAGCAGTTTAGAACTTCTATACAGACCAGGGAAAATATTCTGAATTTTGCTGATTTGGTATCTATGCTGATTATTGAAGAAAAGAATATTGGTGAGGATTCAAACTCCCAAGGAAAGCCCAGTTCTGAGCAGGTATTCTACTCTCGCAGAGGAAGAGGCAGAGGTGGAGGTTTTGGAAGTGGAAGAGGAAACAATAACCAAGACCAAGGTCAACAACAGAATCATGCATGAGTAAGAGGACAATTTCGAGGGAGGGGGAGTCAAAGAGGTCGTAGAAATTTCCAAAGAAATGATTCAGGTAATGATAGTAAAGGATGCTGGAATTGTGGTAAACCTGGACACTTTGAACGTGATTGCAGGTTGAAGAATCAAAATAATAGAAGGCAGCAAAACAACTATGCATGCACAAGTGCAGATGATTCTGAGAAGCTGTTTATGGTTCAACATCACATGATGAATACGATGTCTGCTGGTGTTTCAAAATCGAATGATAATGTCTGGTATGTTGATTCAGGTGCTTCAAATCACATGACTAGTCATGCAGAATGGTTTAGTAGTTTGCAGAAAATGCCAGTTCCTGGATATGTTGAAACAGGTGATGATACATCGTACCCTATTGAGCATACAGGAAACATAGCATTGTCTATGGAGGATGGAAAGGTAAAACATCTCGCTGATGTGCTGCATGTTCCAAATATAACAAAGAATCTGGTTTCTGTTGGACAAATGGTTGACCAGGGATTACAAGTCAGGTTCAATGCTGATGGATTATATGTAGAAGAGTACAAGCAGGATGGACGATTGGTTGCCAAAGGAAACAAAGTGGGTAGGATGTTCACCTTAAATGTGAAGATTCCTTAAATGAATGCAACCATGTTTGCAAAAGGTGCATGAGTTATTGCAGATATAGAAATATGACACAAACGGATTGGACATGCAAACTTGCAAAGGCTGAAACTGATGCAGTCAAAGGAGATTGTCCATGGACTACCAAATTTCAAAGTTGCAGAAATGCAAAAGGTATGTGCAGCATGTCAATTTGGTAAACAGTCAAGAGCATCATTTCCACATGACAAGCATGTTAGTGAGAATGTACTAGAAGTAGTACATACAGATGTTTGGGGTCCAGCAAAGACCACATCTATGGGTGGTTGCAGGTTTTATGTTACTTTCATTGATGACCATACATGCAAAGTATGGGTATATTTCATGAAAGAGAAGAGTGAAGTGTTTACTCACTTCGAGAATTTTAAAGTTATGGTGGAAAAGCAGACAGGGAAGTACATTCAGACATTAAGATCTGATCGAGGAGGTGAATACATGGCAAATGAGTTCAGTAGTTTTCTAAAAAATCATGGAATTCGGCTTTATTTTTCATGCAGGTACACACCACAACAGAATGGTGTTGTTGAACGCAAAAACAAACATACTGCAGAAATAGCAAGAGCCTTAATGGCTGAGAAGAATATGCCTCATTATTATTGGGCAGAAGCTATGCATACTGCTGTATACATCATGAATAGAACTTCGACTGCTACTGTACATCAAGTTACACCTGAAGAGAAGTTTACAGGTAAAAATCCAAACTTATCACATCTGAAAGTTTTTGGCTGTATTGCATATGTACATGTCCCAGATGAATTGAGGACGAAGCTTGATCCAAAAGCAGAAAAGTGTGTCTTCATTAGATACTCCCCTGAGCAAAAGGGATATAAATGTTATAACCCACTCACACGACAGGTAAAGGTGAGCAGAGATGTGGTATTTGATGAAATATCAAGCTTCTATGCACATGCCAAAGAAGGACTAAGCCTTGAACCAAATGACAAAGAAAATGCTGAAAAATCAAGTGCAGAATCTCAAGTTTTGAGTGGACCGGATGCATCACCAAGCAATACTTCCATGGAGTGGAAGATTATGTGGGAATTTCAGTCCAACAAATTCATCAAATACATCCAAGAAAGGTAAAGAAAAGCTTTCTGCTGGTCATAAAACATGTGCAGGTTTTGAAGACGTTGATGGAGATTCAAGCGGTTCAGAAAAGAGTCTTGATTAGGAACTTGGATTGCCCTCTGTGAAGACTCTAGGAGTAAGAAGGGCACATGCAGATGATACAAGGAGAAGTGACCTAGGACCAAGAAGATCTGGGAGGATGCGTAATTCAGTGCAACGATTGACATATGATAGTTACATGGCTCGCCATTGTGCCTACATGACAAAGGTAATACGAGATGTTGAACCTTCTTGTTTTGAAGATGCAATTTGTAATGCAGATTGGGAAAAATCTATGCATGAGGAGATGGCTGCACTTTATGGAAATGATACATGGAAGTTGGTTCCATTGCCGTAGGGAAAGAAACCCATAGGCTATAAATGGGTTTACAAGGTAAAGCATAATGCTGATGGTAGCATAAGCAGGTATAAAGCACGATTGGTAGCTAAAGGATATGCACAGACATATGGCATTGATTATGAGGAAACATTCAGCCCTGTAGCTAAAATGTCTACTGTTAGGACACTTGTTGCATTAGCTACAGCAAAAGGATGGACTTTGCATCAGATGGATGTGAAGAATGCTTTCCTACATGGTGAGTTACAGGAAGAAGTATATATGGACCAGCCACAAGGATATGAAGATTCAAAGCATCCAGAATATGTTTGCAGGTTGCAAAAGGCTTTGTATGGGCTGAAGCAGGCTCCGCGTGCATGGCATGCAAGGATTGCTGATTACTCAACCAGCATTGGGTTTTCTATGTGTGATGCAGATCACTCACTATATGCAAGGAAGGCTGATGATGGCATCACTATTGTGGCTATTTATGTTGATGACCTGATTGTAGGTTGTGATAATGAAGAAAGCATCAAAGAGGTAAAGAAACTTCTTATGCAGGAATTCGACATGAAAGATCTTGGTGTGTTGCGCTATTTCTTGGGCATTGAGTTTAGACATACAGAAACACGTATATGGATGTCGCAAAGGCAATATGCCTTGAATATGCTACAAAAGTATGGTATGGCTGATTGTAAGCCAATTTCTATGCCTTCAGATCAGAATTTGAAATTGGATACTACATCAGGTGAAGCATTGGAAAATGCTACTATGTACAGGAAAATTGTGGGAAGTCTTATATATCTTACAATTACAAGGCCTGATTTAAGCTACACTGTTGGACTTGAAAGTCAGTTTATGCAGGTTCCCAGGAAGCCACATTTGGATGCTCTGAGGCGCACTATACGTTATGTGAGTGCTACTTTGGATTATGCATTGTTTTATGAAGCTGGTGTAGATTTGCAGGTTCATGGATACACCGATGCAGATTGGGCTGGTAGTACTCTAGATAGAAGATCTACTGGTGGCTTTCTTTTCTCACTTGGAGGTGCAGCTATTACATGGAGCACTAAGAAGCAACCCACTGTTGCTTTGTCGAGTATAGAGGCTGAGTATAGAGGTGCTGCAATGGCAGCATGTGAGGCATCATGGCTGGAGATGTTAATAGCAGATTTAGGCGTGGAAGTGCAAAAGCCTATCACTATCTATTGTGATAATCTTAGCAGCATACAGTTAGCACGAAACCCTGTTTTCCGTGCTAGAACAAAGCACATAGAGGTACATTATCACTTTATCAGAGAGAAGGTATTAGCAGGTGATATAGATCTTGTTTATGTGAGAACAGATGAGCAGGTTGCTGATATTTTCACCAAAGCACTTGGAGCTGAGAAGTTGAAGAAGTTTCAAAAGATGCTTGGATTACAGGATATGACGTTGAGCTTGAGGGGGAGTGTTGGGATATCAAGCTCAACATGTGATGATCCAGGATGACACATACGAGTTTTTCGTTTCTCTGACATGTATAGTGGTCATGCCGGTATATGTCAGGGATACTTCATTGAGCTTTATTAGATTTATCTACCGAGAGTGATGGCACATTTGTTTCTTGCCAGCTCACTCATTCGCGGACATTAGGTTTTTCCTTATGTACTGGTCTTTATATATTGCACTTGTTGTATTCTTGTTTTGAGATCATTCTTGTACATTCCTTTTATGTAATAGAAGAAGAAGAAGATCATTCTTCCTTGCCTCAATTTGTGTGTGTGAGCTCTCTTCCTTATCTCCTTCCTCGTGACAATTGTGAGATTGTGTGTGTGAGCTCTCTTCTTTACCTGCTTCCTCCTAACACTATCCTCTTACGTGTGACATTCGATTGAACTGTCATGGTGAGAGGGATGTGCATACCACCTTTGACCAGTAGAATGCTTAGCTTGACATATCACAACATTCATGTACATGTATGTCAATACAATATCTTTTAGTTCAGAGGGCAAAGAATAGTCTCTTCTATGTTGAAAGAGAAGGGAAAAATCAATAGCATCAACATTACAATCTACTTAGATTTGTTTGAAGAGCAAGCTATGACTTTTGGTCTTCCGAAAGATCTTTTGGTGACATTCTTTGAAGAAATTGTTGATAGCTCTATCATAAACCATGTCACTCAATATGATAGTCTTCCTTGGAGTGATTTTAGAAAGGAGATGCTCAAAGAATTCTATCTTGAGGATTATAGCCAACATAATCGGGATGGATTCTTATGATGGGTCAATTCCCCAAAGCCTAGTAGCTCTATTACTCACTTGCAAAATGTGTATATTAGATGCCATGGACAACTTCTTGATGAGGATAAGATAACTTTGGAACCTAATCTTGTGATCAAATTTCTTAAGCTTCTTCATCTTGTAACTCGTAGGGAAGTTGAATGGTGATTAGAAGAGCTAGATAAGTGCTATGGTCTTACTGACAATTGGAAAAAGTGCATAAAGTAGTAGAGGCTATAGCCAATAGACATCAAAGACAATCCATGCTTTATGAGCAAAATAGTCTTCCTCAAGCTAGCCTTTCACAAGCTAAGGAACAAGTTAGAGGATAATCCCATTGTATGCTTTTTGACTCTACTCCTATTCCTCAAATGATGGAGCTTAGTCAAGGTAAAGAAAGCCAAAGAAAAGTGTAGTTGAACAATCTCAAGTGGAAATTCTCACTAAGAACATGGAAAGTCTTATTGCTACACAATCCAATTTGGCCAAGACTATAGATGCTTTACAATCTAATTACATCAAAACCTTCCAAAATCAAATGAACCCAATGTCTTTTCAAGAGCCTAATCAACATGTTATAGCTCCCAATCAAAATCCACAAGTAGCTCCTACTCAAGCATATCAAGTTCCTCCAATGCATAATCCTTCAATGCAAAACCCTCATCCTCAAGTGAAAAATCCTCAAATGAATCAAAACATTTATCCTCAAGCTTCTCAAACAACTTTTCAAAATCCTCAAAATCAAAATTTTCAAAATCATCAACTGTATACTATGGAAGCTCCTCTTGCACCTCAAGTAGCACATGGTGCTCCCCAAGCTCCTCAAATACATCATTTTCCTTATCAAAATCCTAATTATCCTCTTCAAGTAATACCTTATCAACAAAATCCTCAACTTCAAAATTTCCCTCCCGAACTTAATCAAAATCCTTAAAGTCTAAATGTTTTTGTGCATGGTTCTCATAGGTGTCTTTGGTGTGATTCGTTAGAGCAGTTTTTGATAGATTGTGAGCTATCAAAGGCTGCTAAGGAGCAACTAGTAATAGACATAGATAAGAAAATCTATGACTATCGATCTAGGCTACCTTTACAAGGAAATTATGGCAAGGGATGAATGAAAAAGCACTATGAAAATATAACCATAACGGATGTAGGAACTAGAGGGGTGAAACTAGAAGCTCTTGATGAAAAAGAAGTAGAAGCAAGTAAACCCGCAAAGGACGTTGGCTTTTCTATAGAGGCTTTAGTAAGAGCATGAGATGCAATTAGGAGAATAACAGCTTGGGAGTCACCAATAGAGGATCAATCTCTTATTTCTCACATATCCAATGTAGAAGAAAAACAAAAAAGAGATGAAATTGAGCTTAGTGAAAGAAGAGTGACTCAAAAACAAACCTCGAAGAGAATAGAAACCATCATAGAGCAAGGGGAAACATCACAACCCAAAGATAAAAATCAAGAATCATAACCTAATGAACAAAAACTAGAGGAGAAACAAAAAGGTAAGAAGGCAAAGCAAAGAAAAATGGAACCAAAACCTTTAGACAAACAAGAACAAGCAAAACAAACTCAAGACCAAACACAAGAACATGAACAAAAACAAGATCCTCAGAAGAAAAGAAAAGAAACTAAGGAGAAAACCTAAAGCCATCTCTATTTCAAAAATTCAAAGAAAAATAGATCCTATGGAGATTTTAGGTTACATTTTGCTTAAGAGTCAAGTAACTATGTCTTTAGAACACGTTTTCTCTATTGCAAAACCTGTTTTCAAAGATAACTTTATCGACCTAATTAAATGGAAGAGGTTTCCACTTAATCTAGATATTGAGATGCAAGATTCTCTAGATCAAGATCAAGCTATGAGTGAAGCCTCAAACTTTCATGAATTTCGTGAAGAGGACCTTAATGACGATGAAGTAAATGTTAATAAAAACTTCTTAGGACCTATTCAAAGATGCATGTTAAAGTAGGCAATGATAAGGACGCTATCATTGTAAATGCATTAGTGGGTTCTGGCTCTAAAATCAATGCGATTTCAAGAGAAGTCTATGATAAATTTCGATGGCCCATAGATAAAGACTATGGATGGTATATGAGAACTACAAATAATGGTGTAGGTACCTTGTATGAAGCTTGTGCTAGTGTGCCCATATGCATAGGAGGAATCATAGAAGAACTTCACTTTTTTATTCAAGATAATTGCTCCTATGAAGTTCTCTTAGGTCAACCCTTTATTTGTGAGAGTTGTATGGAAACTAAAGCCATGGATGATGGGTCTAACTATGCTAGAATTAAGTCTAAGGATGGAATGCAATCACTTCAAGTCATGACTGTAGGATTGAATCAACGTAGGAATCGATTTTTAGTTAGAAAGAAACCTATTTTTACTCGGGGTCATGAGCATGCTTGTAGTGATTGTGCACCTCAATTCATGTTTGGAGCTACATATGATCAACATTTCGGATAGAATCCATTGTTGAGCGAGACAACAGTGGACATTAGTTTGACATCTCCCAACTAACCAACCTGTACAATAGTTTGTCATTTTGTTTTCCACATTCTAGATTAGATTTTCTTCATAAGAGTCAATTATCCAAGTCTCTTATCTAAAAAATCCAAAAAAATTATAAAACCAACAAAATCATGGAAAATGATGAGCACATTGAGCATGTGATTGAGACATCCCATTGTTTCTCTACTCTCGTGGAGTTAGAGTTATATCTTCGACAAAATTCTAATTCCCATATTATTCTTCTTTCTTCCCTTGATGAGTATGCTCTAATCCAAGAGTATGCTCTCAATGTTGACAAGTGCTCAAAATTTAACCAAACACATGATGCCTTAGCTGAAACAAAGTACAAAAGTGTAGACAAAAAAATCAAACCCATATCTCAACCATTACCCCAAGCAAGTAATGAAAAAATTATTGATGTGGAAAACAATCCAATTTTTCAGGATAAGAAAAACATAGGACATACATTCACGGATGAGACGATTAAATAGGTGAAAATTGTTAGAGATGATGACTTTCTTTTGCCAGTAGAGAGAGATAAATTTGAGAGAGTCATACATAGCCATGGAAAATCCTTTAGTATGTATCCTCATGAGATCGGATGTGCAGATCCAAAGCTAGTTGCACCCATATTATCTTTACTATTCCACATATTCCATGGAATCTTCACCCTATACAAGTTCCAAAGGCTCACTTATCGGAGCTAATGAAACTAATAAAGGAGAAGATAAACATGAGAATTTTAGAGCCAACTTTTGCACCTTACTCAAATAGATGGTTCACTGTGCCTAAAAAGAATGGGAAACTACATTTTATTCTAGATCTCTAACTTGTCAATAAAGTCACCATAAGGAATCTAGGAACAAGACCCATTGTAGATGAGTTTGCTGAATCATTTTCAGGACATTCTATCTATTCAATGGGTGATTTATATTGTGGATATGATCAATTCCAATTAGCAATTAGTAGTCATGAAATAACCACAATGAAAAATCATTTAGGCTTAGTGCAAATGTGTACTTTACCTCAAGGAGCGACTAATTATGTGGCTCATATGATGAGTGCTATGAATATGATCTTACATGATTTTATCCCTCATATAACCATGCCGTTCATTGATGATATTCCAATTAAAGGGAGTGAGGAACATGTAAAGGACATTACTTTAAATTCATTTCGATGTCGTAAATTTGTTCTTGACCATATCTCTGATTATGAACAAATATTTCAATGATTTGAAGAGGTAGGTCACACATTTTCCATAGAAAAAATCCGTTTTTGGTGTTAACAAAGTTCTTATTGTTGGACATTTATGTGGTCATTATGGCAAAAAGCTATACCCACAAAACGTTGATGCCATTAGCAAGATGTCTGAAACATGTAACAACATGAGTGAGGTACACAGATTTCTTGGTGCTTGTATCTTTTATGTTATTTGGATCCCACACTTTGCTCATGTTGTTGATTGTCTCTATAACTTGTTGAGGAAGAAATGAAAATTTATTTGGACTAACAAACACACACAAGATATGCATAAATTGAAGTTATTGTTGCTTGAAGCTCCCATCCTTAAGCATGTAGACTATTCTGTTAACAAACCTATTATATTGATTGTTGATACTATTCCTATTGGTATAGGTTGGGTCCTAAGTCAAGATGATAGTGAAGGAAATAGATATGCAATTAGGTTTGGGGCTAAAATTTTACATGAAACACAACAAAAGTATCCACAGATCAAATGAGAACTATGGGGTATTGTAACAACTTTGAAAACAAACAAAGAATATTTCATCAGTGCAAATGTCAAAGGTGAGACTATTGTTTGCCTCTCATTGGAATGATAGCCAATTGTTCATCTCCTGATATAGCCATCCTTAGATGGATCTCATAAATTGAGTTCATAAATCTTGGGTTAGTTCACATTTTCGGTAAGTCAAATTAAGTTGTCAATATGTTATTGAGAGCTAGATTTGATGATGATCTTGAAAGTGATCTAATAAAGAATGTGAACTTAGTTGACTATGTTCCACATATATACAAGTATGAGAAATTTCATGAGTCTGAGTACGAAAATGAATGGAGAGACATAGGAAAGTATTTGAGTACACGGCAACCATTACCTAGTTGGACTATGAATAGATTCGATAACATTAGTAAGACGAGCCTACGTCAGAAAGGATTTTTTGGAACATATGAAAAAATTAGAAGTACCTATTATTGGCCTAAGATGTATGTTGACATTAGTAACTATGTTTCTACATGTTATACTTGTCAACTTCATTTGTAAGTCAAACATAGAGATCCTTTACATCCTACTTATCCACCTTGTATTCACTACAAGTGGGTAGTAGATCTTGTAACTATGCTTAAAGGTATTGACAAAATGTGTTACATTGTACTTGCAAGAGAGGACTTAACTAATCATGTAGAGGGACGTGCACTATGATCTAAGACCACATACAAATTTTCCAAATTCTTGCTTTAAGATTTCATAAGTCGCTTTGGGTACATAGAGAAAGTAGTTGCCGATCGTGGAGACTTAAATAGTAGAGAAGCTAAAACGTTCTTTGGACATCAGGACATTCATTTGTCTCTCAGTACTTCATATAATCTAGAGACCAATGGTAAAATAAAGAGAAGGCATCCACCTATTGTCAAATCCATATCGTGACATTAAACAATGGCCTAGATTCTTACCTTTTGCACTTTGGGAAAATAGAGAAATGTGCAGACATACTATTGGGTATATGCGTGTTGAACAAATTTAGTCTCATATTCTGCATGGTCAAATTTGCCTAGGTCTGAAAACATGTCTACTAATGATTTTTTATTTGCACATTAAACAGTTAGAACAAGGTAATTAAGACTTTATGATGCCATTGAAAAATTAAGAGAATCTAGAATGAAGAAAAAGCATTATTTTGATATACACATCACTTGAGTCAAAAGGGCAAATGATGATTTCTCTACTTGTGTAAAATTGTATCTTAAGTAGTAAATTATCTATTAAGAAATCGGTTATAATCTAGGATTATGGAAAGATAGGGCCTGTATTGAAAGCATAATTGTTGAAGCCCAAGCTCCTGCTACTGCATGTTTTTACATCCTTAGACCACCTCAAAACACTTGTATTGGATTTTAAATGACAGTTCTCTATCATAAAAAATGGTTGTACCTTGTATCAGGGTTTAACTTTTCTCCGTCATTAACAAAAAAGATAAGCTTCTATATGTTACTAGGAATTTCACACTTTCTTCCACCCCAAAAAAGTGAGTGTAACCATAAAGTCACTGAATCATCATAAAAAAAAGAGTAGGCCAAAGGAAGCTAAAGTGGCATACAAGAATAAAGCACGGGCTATATAGGTAGATTTATGCATTAGTGGAGTTCAGTTAGATTTCCATGTTGTAACTAGAGAAAGAACATATTCAGATTTATGTATGAAAGAAGCTGATCTAAAATAAGCTATAGATGAAAGATGTCTCTTGAAAATCCTAAATCTTTTTTATAATCATATTTAAGGTAGATTGCTTTATGAAAAAGGTACAAAATTTTCTTCAAGATGAGAGCAACTGATGCATAAAACGACTCAATACATTCAATTCCACTTCATATTGATGCTTGTTTGTTTGCTTTCTTTACATGTTGTCAATGTTGCCTCTTCATTTGCATATATGTTGCCTATTTGTTTATGCATATTCATGTTGCTTGTTTCAATTCTTTCTTTCATGCAATATTTGCTTCATGTCACATTGCCTACTCATTCATGCATATGATCAATTTTTTCTTCCATGTTTCTAATGTTACCTATAATAGAATTTGATGCCTCAAACTTTTTCTTTTTAAGAAAGACGAGAGTGGCGCTTTCAGAGGAATCGCAGGTTTAGTGGGGACGAATGTCATCTAGATTTTCTCTCCTCTAGCACTCATGAAGGCCTACAAGAAACACATTCGATGAAGGTAGCTAGAATTCCCTGAGAAGTCCAAGATGCATCAAGGATGTCAAAGGGAATTCACATGCAAACTTTGGAAGAAATCAAGCAAATCTAGGGTAGTGATCAAAGCTGGTCAAATTTTGGAAATAAGGGCACAAATTTCAATATCACCAAATCACATGAAAATTCATATACTTGTAAAGCCTATCAAAGGAACTCTATAGCCAGAATTCCACATGTAAATGGATTTTCTAGCATAGACATGCCATGTGCATTTGGAAAAAAATGTAATTTTTCCACTTAGACCCTACAAAATCTTGTATAGGAATTTCTATTAGCCATATGGTCTGGCAAGTATAAAGATCATACGTGGCTTCACATTCATACAAATTTTCAAGGCTATCAGAGCTTCCTAGACACCTTAGTGCCACCTTGCAAACTTCCAAATGTAGTCAAACTTGTATAAGGTAGATTCAGATGGGAGTTTTTTTGCACATTCCTAAAGGAGACATTTCAAAAGATAGCCCTACAAATTTTCATCTTCATCAAAGGATATTTGGAGGGTCATGGAGCACAAAATCCAGTTTTCAAGGTCACTGCAGTTTCCTGGAATAAGCAAATTGAAGGCTTGAAGGGTTGCCACATGACAAATAATGATTGAACCATGTTGTACGGTGAGGATGAGCTCACGTTGAAGGGTGGAGATTCACTAAATCTTAAACAACGGAGTGCCTTGGAAATGGCTCCCTTGCTTGCTTACCTAGCTGACAAGCATCACAACTCATGTAGAACTTGGCTTTCAAGATTTGATAGTCCCTGTATTAAACCTACTTTGCACATGCTTTTTGACTTGGAAATATTGGTAGGTCTTATCCTCTTATGCGAAAGATCAATCTCTGCAATCCTTTTGTTCCCAATCATCATATAACATACCTTGTTGTGCATAGGAGCGACATCTAGTGTGAACAATCTGCCTTCTTTCCTTCCCTTGTAAACGACCTTGTGCTTGCCTCCTTGCTTCACAATGCATCCTTTTGCATCAAATATAACTTGCATACCTCTCTCTACCATTTGACCTACAAAGATAAGGTTCTTGGAAATAGATGGAATATGGAGAACATCTTTAAGAGTCTTGATAGATTTACCTTCACCTAGCTTCACATCTCCCACATGTGTAATGGGATACTCAGTGTTATCTCTTGTCTCCACACAACCTTTTGAGCTTGGGGCCTGCATATGAACAAAAGATTCCTCCATACATGACATGTGATTAAAGCATCCAGAGTCTATGTCCACTTTGTGTCCTTGGGATCACTAGTGTGGCCATGTCTCATGGCTAGGAGAGTCTCCTTCTCATCATCCTTATTGGGGTTGTTAGCATTATTCCCTTGCTCCTTCTTCTTCTTGCCTTTTTCACTCTTGAACCATCAATTTAAAGAAATATGATTTTTCTTACCACATATAAAGCACGTTTTACATTGATGAGGGTTGTTCTTCCCTTTTCCATTCTTGCCCTTCCTTGAAGATGATGCCTTGCTATCTCCTTATGAATCTGAATCTTCTTCCTTGGACTACTTCCACTTGCTTTTTCCTCATTTCCCCTTCTTGCCACTCTTGCGTTTGCCTTTTCTAGCATATATGACCTATGAGTGACCATCCTCCTTGGATGTGTCTCCTAT
Organism: Ceratopteris richardii; assembly: GCA_020310875.1. Lineage (NCBI taxonomy): Eukaryota > Viridiplantae > Streptophyta > Polypodiopsida > Polypodiales > Pteridaceae > Ceratopteris > Ceratopteris richardii. The sequence continues at coordinate 205,060,482 of CM035410.1, forward strand.
GGCAACCTCTTTTGCCACTAGGTGTGGGATCAACTCCTTATGAGTTTGTAGAGGATCTCTATACAAGATGGTAGTAATGAGGGGCTTCCACCTGTCTTCCCCTCTCAGCCCATTGAGAGTAATTTGCACAAGGTCTTCCGTATCTACTTTCCAGCCAATGGATGCCAATTGCTCTCTCAACTCCTTCACCCTCAAGGTGTAGTAAAAAATAGATTGACACTACCTTTCTTCAATGAATGGATTTCATTCATTCTTATGCTGCATCTTTTTGCTTCTTATGGAAATGGCATATATCTTCTCTAAGGCCTTCCAAACATCCCTAGAATGATCAAACTCTGATATATGACCAATTATAGTGTTAGAGATTACCTATGATATATAGAAGATAGCTCTCCTATTCATTTCCTCCCAATCCTTCAACATCTTCAATTCTTGGATGGTGACCTTTGGATCTTTGGGATCCATATGAATGAGGGGAGTTTATTATTATTCTCCCTTATCAAAAAAGATATGAAATGACGGGAGTTTATTATCTTTCTTCCTTATCAAAAAAGATATGAAATGATGGAAGTTTATTATCTTTCTCCCTTATCAAAAAAGATATGATATGATGGGAGTTTTTTATTTTTCTCCCTTATCAAAAAAGATATGATCTGAGGGAAGTTTAATGAGTTATCTCTGTAAGAAATATTTGATGCCTTGTATTAAAATTTTAAATACCTACTAACGAGTTTTGAATGTGATGCTACTGATGTGTTTTTTGAGTTTATGAGTACAGGTGAAGACTTAAAGCTAATTGCAACTCAGAGATTTGAATGGATTTAGAAGATGGAAGGAAGGCAATGGAAATGGGAAGTGAAGTGAAGATCAGAAAAGCCTTGTCTTTTTTCTTAGTTCTCCTGTTAACCTAAATCTTTCTTGCACCTATTTCGAGATGCATTGCACACCAAGTATGCATTTATAAATGTGTAGAAAACATGTCTTTTAAAACCACTAGAAGCATGTCCATATGCACATTAGATAAATAGGTAAACATCATTAAAAAGTTAATGAATCAAGTTTTGAGAGAATAGAGAGAGTGTAGTTATGAGAAGGAAGAGAGATTGCATATGTGAGAGAGTGGAATTGTGAGTATTGAGAGTTCCTTGTTAAGATACCATAAAACCTCGATTTTTGCATCAATTGGTTTTCCTTCATGCATCTAAAACATGCATAAATGAAATGTAGAAAGCACGAGTATTTTTAAACCCATAGGTGCACGCTTGATTGCACTTGTAATGAGTTATATATGTATGTGAAGCTGGTAACATCAATTTGAGTGTGAAGCTTTGTCATCGAATCCTAAATACCTCTCTGATTGCACCATTATGTTTTTGATGCACTTAAAGTATGCATGTGTTAGGGTCACATTACATGACCATGCATTGAGGCACAAACTGAGTGGTACCCATGCACATAAGAGAGACCGTAAGGCTTTATGTATTTTTACATTGATTGTACGTGAGTGAGTGCACAATCCTCACCATCTGAAGCCTTTTACCTTGCTCATTGAACCATATTTATTTCTCTATGCATTTTAAAAAGTATGCATTTATAGGGCTAATTACACGGCCGTGCATAAGGAACTTTGTTTTTAAACCCATGCACAGATTATGAAGAAGATCTTTATTTTGAAAGAAGCACACAGGTCTTGGTTTGGTGCATCCGGAGGAAGCACAGGTTTGGTGGGGGTGGATGTTTGAGAGATTCTCTCTCCCTATTTGGATGGTAGAAATGTCAGATCATGAAGACTTGATGGCAAGATTGGATGAGAATGCCAATCGTATGCAGGAAGAAAGTGATAATGGATGAAGTTGTACTTGATGAGGTTCTTGATGTTCTTGAAGATGTTAATACAATGAAAGTATTTTTAAATAGATGTTGCAAATGATTTATGAAGAGATGAACTTTGGCCGCTATTGGGTTTACACACGGAGGAGATGAGCCATCTGAGGGGATCATTCGGGAATGCATAATAGCCAGAATGTGGAGGTATTCTAGTATGTTTTGAGTCCAAATGATGGGATGCAGTGGAGACAATGACCAACATTTGAAGCATCGAGAAGTATACATTTACCAAGGTCATTCATTTCTTGAAATGTATGGATGTGTGAGCAGGTAGAGACAGGAACTTTGGGTGTCTTCATCAACGTGTAAATAAAAGGGAAAGAGATGACACATGGACACAGTTTTTATTGGTGTAAATTACAAGCCTACACATTTGGCTCAAAGGATGCATTGAATTTTATACATACATGAAGAAGCATAGGAACATATGCTAGTGGTTAATTACCACTTTACCTCATTGTAAAAGTCAAATTGACTTGGAATCTCTTGTAATCACCTACCAAAAGGATTCGTGGAAAATTACTTGTTTGATTGAAACAATATCTCCAAGCATTTAGGAGCTTGATCATAGGGAGCCAAAAGTTTGAATTTGAATTCAAACTTTTACTCATTCCTTATAAAAATCGACATGAAAAGTCGCGGGTAAGTGAGAGCATTCTCGAGCCTAGCATTACTGATTTTTGAGTGTGTGTGAGGTCTGCACTCTAGCCCACACCTCTCTACACCATTTGGCAATGATATTCATGCCAATGGAGTTGTATACAAATGTTCATTAATACATACATTTACATTGTCCATCTCTGAGTTCTCTGTTAGTCTACTCAAAAGTCTGTCAACTTGTCAAGGGCATATCTCGATCACTTCTTCACCAAAGTCCGTGATTCATAGCTTGTTGGATTCAGCTTGAAGTAATCTACATGCGACCAAAATTTTAAGACATTCTATTCAGCCATTTTGGAGAAATCGGCATCGAGGTGATCTCTAGTCACTTGTCCTAAAAAGTCGTGGGTATAGCTTAACTTGCTAAATTGATTTCTCTTAGCATAGTTTATTATTTTACATCATTCGACTTGGAATAGGTAGCTTACTAAGCTAATTAGATACCCCTAAAAGGAAGTTTTCCAATTCCTACTATGCTGGTCATATTGAGCAAAATACCATGCAGGTATCAAGACATAAATAGAAAGTTTTCTTGAGTTTATGACTTCCAAAGTTATCTGTTTTGATTCAATCATTACACACATCACTTCCAAAGTACATAGGACATTTTATGGTATCATTGGAAAGCTAAGGAGGTCTAGGTATCAACTCTAAAGAAAAAGAGGACTGGTACAAAGCAGGCTTAGCAGTACCTACTCAGTCTCTTGGTGCATCCATCCATCTTTCCCAACAGTGGTATCAGAGCAAACTAAGGTAAAACGGGAGATGGTTTTCCTTCATTCATTGATAAATTGGACAGGAACAACTATCAAGCATGGTCTCTAAGGATGAAGACCTACCTACAAGGAAGGAGTCTCTATGGATACATCTCAAGAGATGAGGAATTTCCCTCATTCAAAACAAGAGGACTACCAACCAAGGAACAACATGAAAGGCTCAACACATGGTGTGCTAAGGATGCATTGGCAAGGTCTTATTTACTCAACTCTATATCTGATTTTCTTTTGCCACATATTAGAAATTGTAAGACATCCCAAAAGACTTGGGAAACCTTGTAATCATATTTTTCCTCCAACACAAGGGCTAGAAAAAATTAGTTGTGGATTGAATTCACAACATTAAAGAAGCAACCTAAGAAAGCTGTTTCAGAATTTGTGACCAAGATTAAAGATGTAGCAGATCAGTTAGCAAGCATAGGAGAAGAGATTGAAGAAGAACAGATTGTAAGGCAAGTGATCAATGGGATCAAGGCTGATGACAAATGGGAAAGCTTCACCACAGCTATGGATCTTTACATGGACATGCACACTCCAGATCTTACAACTCTCATGGGACAATTGTTTACTCATGAAGCAAAGCTCAACAAAAATGGAGATACATCCAAAGGTAATAACTCTTCTGCCCTATATACTGATAAGAAATCTAAAGATAAAGGCAAAAGCAAGAAAGTGGAAGATGAAGGTTCAACCTCCCAAGCCAACTATGCATGGAGAGGTAGATCATCAAGAGGAAGGGGCAGAGGAGATAAGCCAGGTAGGGGGAGATCTTATAACTCCGCACCATGCAACATTTGTGGTCTATCAAATCATACTACAGATGAGTGTTTCAGGAATTACAAGAATCAGAGAGGAAGAGGATATCAAAGAGGCGACTACTCACAGTCAAGAGGTAGATTCAACCATCACCCAGGCTACAACAATAACTACAAGAACAACTACAACAATAATTACAATGGCAACTACCAAGGAGGATTCAAATCCAGGAAGGATTACAACAACTACACAGAGGAGCAGGATGACTCTCTTCTAATCATGAACATGACTTCTAAATCAGGTACAAATGATGACCACCTATTCTACATTGACTCAGGATGTTCAAATAATGTGGCTGGCAATGTAGCATTACTCTCTGATCTTGAGGAACCAAAAGGTAAGCATCAAGTCCAAACAAGTGATGACACAAAGCATTCTGTAGTTAAAGTTGGAAATATTAAGACTTGTGATGGAAATCAGAATTTGCTGAGCAGGGTACTCTATGTACCAACCATTACCAAAAATTTGATGAGTGTTGGTCAGATTGTGGAGAAAGGTTTGCAGGTCAGATTCAACCAATATGGAGCATATGTGGAGGATCCAAGACATGGGTTCAAGAGGATTGCTAAAGGAGAAAAATCACGTAGAATTTTCACTTTTGAGTTAGAAGATACAAAGAACATTGCACTATACAGCTATAAAGATCAGACGCTTTTAGAGCTTGAGATTTGGCACAAAAGGTTAGGGCACATAGGAGAAAGAACCTTGAAACAAATGTGCAGGGACCAAGGTGTGCTTGGGATACCTAATGTATCCAAGCAACATATGATTTATAAGTGTGGTGCTTGTCAATTTGGGAAGTCTCACAGGTTACCCTTCTCAAGGAAAGCATACATGCATGAAGACTACCTAGAGCTTGTCCACACAGATGTATGGGGACCAAGCAAAGACCCCTCAGTCTCAGTTTCAAGGTACTATGTATCTTTCATTGGTGATTATAGCAGATGGACTGTATTGTACTTTATGAAGCACAAGGATGAGGTATTTCATTGCTTTAAAAAATATCTTGCATTAGTTGAAAACCACACAGGAAGGAATTTGAAGAGGCTAAGGTCGGATGGAGGAGGTGAGTACTTCTCCAATGAATTTGAAAACTTCTTGCAAGACAGAGGCATCAAAAGAGAGATAACCACAAGGTATTCTCCTGAACAGAATGGGGTAGCTGAGAGAAGAAATAGATTAATTGTTGAGACAGCTAGATCTATGCTTAATGAGAAAAGGTTACCTAACTATCTATGGGCAGAGAGTGTTTCTACTGCCACTTACCTCATAAACAGGTTACCATCTAAGTCTCTTGATGGCATGACACCATATGAAGCATGGCATGGTAAGAGACCCTCACTTGACAATTGAAAAATATTTGGATGTGTAGCACATGTACACATTCCTTCTCAGATAAGAGGTAAGCTAGACCCAAAGGCTGAAAAATGCATCTTATTGGGTATGATTTAAATCAGAAAGGTTACAAGTTTTATACTCCTATCAATAAGGGATTCATGGTAAGCAGAGATGTTGTCTTTGATGAAAATGATTCTTGGTATGAGAATGAATGCAGGAAGGTCAAGTTATCCTATGATTTGGAAGAGGAATTTCCAAGTCTTACAAAGGAGGAACCTACTCAGAATGAAGCCTCAAGCTCAGATGATGAAGATACCATCAACCTTGAAGAATTCAAAGCATGGAAGTCCAAAGGCAAAATGAAGATGAAGAAGCTTGAAGACATACTTGAATCTTCAACTCAACCATTTAGAAGATCACAAAGAGAAAGCAAGAAACCTATCAGATATGGGTATGATACATCTCTTGTTACTAAACATTCTGTTTATCTTGCCAAAGATTTGTCAAATGAAGAACCAGGATCATATGAAGAAGCAATAACCAAATCAGAACGGAAAGAAGCTATGGATGAGGAGATTGAAGCACTCAAGGAGAGTGACACATGGGAGTTAGTACCTAAGAAGGACTCAATGAAGGTAATAGGATCCAGATGGATCTATAAGCTTAAAAGAAATTATGATGGCACAATTAATAGGTACAAAGGCAGATTGGTAGCCAAGGGTTTTGCACAAACCCAAGGCATTGACTATGAGGAGACATTCTCACCTGTGGCCAAGATGCCAACCATCAGAGTGTTGGTAAGTGTGGCTACATGAAAAAATTGGAATATGTACCAATTGGATGTCAAGAATGCTTTCTTGAATGGATGGATTTCAGAGGAGGTATATATGTCACAACCTCCTGGCTATGAGGACCCTAAGAAGGTAACATATGTTTGCAAATTAAAAAAGGCTTTATATGGATTGAAGCAGGCACCTAGGGCATGGAATTACAGGTTAACTACATATCTCCAAGACCAAGGATTTGTCATGGGCAAGGCAGATACTTCTCTGTTCATCAAGAGAAGTAATTCAGAGGTAATATACCTTTGTGTTTATGTTGATGACATCATCATTACAGGTAATGATGTCAATGGAATCAGATATATCAAAAGTCAAATGATGGAGTTCAAGATCAATGATCTTGGTCTACTGAAGTATTTTTTGGGACTTGAATTAGTCTACACTAATTTAGGGATATATATTAATTAGAAAAAAATCAATTTCATGGTCTTCAAAGAAGCAACCTACTGTTGCTTTGTCTTCTACAGAGGCAGAGTATAGAGGACTAGCTAATGCCACACAAGAAGCAATATGGATTAAGCTTTCGTATACAGAATTGGGTTTATTCACTAGGTCTCCGATAAACTTTGGGGATAATACAAGTTCTCTTCACCTTGCAGCTAATCCTATTTATCATGCTAGGACCAAACATATAGAGGTCCATTACGATTATGTGAGAGAGAAGTTGATAAGCATGGACATTCAACTAACCTATGTATCAACCAACATGCAATGTGCAGATTTGTTGACTAAAGCTTTGGATGGAACCAAACTTTGCAGGTTCAAATCCATGATTGGATTGCAGGATATACTTGAAGATTGAAGATGAATACTTAAGCCAAAATGTTCGGCTTGAGGGGGAGCTGTTGGTGTAAATTACAAGCCTACACATTTGTCTCAAAGGATGCATTGAAGTTTATACATACATGAAGAAGCATATGAACATATGCTAGTGGTTAATTACCACTTTACCTCATTGTAAAAGTCAAATTGACTTGGAATCTCTTGTAATCACCTACCAAAAGGATTCGTGGAAAATTACTTGTTTGATTGAAAGAATATCTCCAAGCATTTAGGAGCTTGATCATAGGGAGCCAAAAGTTTGAATTTGAATTCAAACTTTTACTCATTCCTTATAAAAATGGACATGAAAAGTCGTGGGTAAGTGAGAGCATTCCCGAGCCTAGCATTACTGATTTTTGAGTGTGTGTGAATTCTACACTCTAGCCCACACCTCTCTACACCATTTGGCAATGATATTCATGCCAATGGAGTTGTATACAAATGTTTATTAATACATACATTTACATTGTCCATCTCTGAGTTCTCTGTTAGTCTACTCAAAAGTCTGTCAAGTGGTCAAGGGCATATCTCCGTCAATTCTTCACCAAATTCAGTGATTCAAAGCTTGTTGGATTCAGCTTGAAGTAATCTACTTGCTGTCAAAATTTGAAGACATTTTATTTAGCCATTTTAGAGAAATCGAGGTGATCTCTAGTCATTTTCTGCTACATTCCTAAAAAGTCGAGGGTATAGCTTAACTTGCTAAATTGATTTCTCTTAGCATAGTTTATTATTTTACATCATTCGACTTGGAATAGGTAGCTTAATAAGCTAATTAGATACCCCTAAAAGGAAGTTTTCCAATTCCTACTGTGCTGGTCATACTGAGCAAAATACCCAGTAGGTGTCAAGACATAAATAGAAAGTTTTCTTGAGTTTATGACTTCCAAAGTTATCTGTTTTGATTCAATCATTACACAGATCACTTCCAAAGTACATAGGACATTTTATGGTATCATTGGAAAGCTAAGGAGGTCTAGGTATCAACTTTGAAGAAAAAGAGGGCTGGTACAAAGCAGGCTTAGCAGTACCTACTCAGTCTCTTGGTGCATCCATCCATCTTTCCCAACAGTTTTCTCCTTGTAAACAGGAAGTGGATTCGGCATGCATGGATTTTGGTTGCCTTCGGGCAGTTCCGGGTGATATGCATGAGAGATGAGAGTAGAAGGGACGGGGCGTACAATTGGAAGGGAATTCACAGAGCAATGGGGGAAGCGCTATTTATCTAAGGAGGAGCCGCTGCTGAAGGTAGGCCATTTTTCACTGTAGGAGGAGCCGCTGCTGAAGGTAGGCCATTTTTCACTGTAGGAGGAGCCGCTGCTGAAAGGAGGGCCAAATTTTCAACGTGACCTCTGGCATAGAGCGGATGAGAGAGAAGATGCAGACGGAGTTTCAGAAGGAGGTCATTTATTGTGAATTGTTCTGAATCATGGGAGGCAGGTAACTATTGGCGTGTCAAAGAGGGAAACATTCGTCCACTGTCGCTCATCGATCCACAGTTAGCGGGCGTGTTTTTCTGCTGCGTGATGTCGACGACTGAATTCAATGGCGATACCACGGCATCCTTCTTCGGTTTCTTGGGAACTGCAGCAGCGCTCGTCTTCTTTTGCATGGGTGTTGCTTATGGAACTGCAAAGAGCGACGTATGCATGGCCTTCATAGGTGCGATGAGACCTGAGCTGATGATGAAATCCCTTAAGCCAGTTGTTATGGCTGGTGTGCTAGGTATTTATGGCATAATTATAGCTCTGATTATAAGTTCTGGTATCAACTCAAAGAGTACAACATATTATTTATTTCACGGATATGCTCATCTAGCATCAGGCCTTGCCTGTGGTCTAACTGGTCTTTCTGCTGAAATGGCAATTGGTATGGTTGATGATGCAGGTGTTAGAGCAAATGCAGAGCAGCCCAAGTTTTTTGTGGGAGTGATCCTTATTTTCATTTTTGCAGAAGCTCTTGCGTTGTATGGTTTTATCGTCGGCATCATTCTCTCCTCTCGAGCAGGACAATCCAGAGAATAATTTTCCAATATAATTGCTTTTGTAGATTAGCGGCTGTGAATAATCATTCGAAAAAACTTTTTTACAGATATATACCGTACTTATCCTTTTCCGCAATGTTCGTATTATAAAATTTGATTATTGAACTCTATTTCATCTTGAATGCTGGATTCATGGTAAAACAAAGGCGACGCAACAGTACAATATGCAACTGAGTTTGATTACTGAACTTTTGTAATCTTGCTTTTTAGTTCATTTATTTATGATGAGCGCTAAACTTGTTTTTATACATATACTTGCTCATCATACTTCAATCATGTTTTTGTGTTTAGTGTTAACAACAGATTTTATACTTTCAGGTAGTTTGCGTAGTTTTTTGTATTCGACAGAAATTAATAAATTTGATAAAGTAGTTTGCTACTAAACAACATTCCCGACTCAGCCATCTAAACTTGGTTGACTATTCTCTGTTTTTCTACTTTGTATATTTGGATCTCACCTCTTGTATCGTTACAGTTCAGTTTTCAAAGGTTGTTGTGTTTTTCATAGTTACATTTGTTTTATTCTGCAGAAGGAACGATTTTGAATTTATTATAGAATAGAAACTAGAATATGTTTGAAATTTATGTGGAACGTCTAATCAGGTCATCAATAATTTACAAACTTCAGATGCATTCTTAGTTGAACAATTAGTTATCTTCGCAATACATCCTCTGAAATTGCCTTTCTAATTGTTTTATTGATCTATTCATTGAATTGCCTTTCTAATTGTTTTATCGATCTATTCATTGCTAGTCAGTTCATACGTGTTCGATTAATTCAATTTGAGTCGCTACACCCACACAAAACATTACTCCAAGTATACCAAACCAATCGTGCTCAATGTCGTATGTGTTTTATTTTGAGGGTTGATGTTAATTGTTGCAGATTTCAAGCTCATTGTTTTCATAGTAAGTTTTCATTTGAATCAAAACATCACTTATGTGTTGACACTATTCCTTTTTCATTTTTTACTACTTTGATGTGCTCACTTGGATCATTATATAGTTCCTTTTCAAAGACCATATGATCCTTTTGCTTGCAATTCAAACCTTGTTTATTTGCGACAGAGCTTATAATCATTTCGGAACACTGAATTCAAGTAATCATGAAGGCTTTGTGTTATCATAAACTCTTCACTTATGCACAAGATTAGTCTTGTTTATTTTTGATAATAGACCATAAATATTTTTACATGAAAGAAAACTATACCCAATGCATAGAGATGATTTATATCATGCAAGAAAGAAAATAAACTCGATTTTAAACGTGAATTGATGTTCCTTTATAGGAACCTGATGATACATTAAGTTTTCTTTATAAATTGATTCAATTGCTCACCTTGGAATTGATCTTTACATTGTTAAGTTGAGTTTTTGATTCGAGTCAACATCTCTTCACCTTGAAATTGCATACCAATGAAATTTGACCTATAATTCTTGATGATTTGAAGACGCACAAGCAAATTGAATTTATATATGCTCCTTGAATCTGTGAGTTACCTGAGTTTGCTTCAAGCACCCTGCGTGCGGCGTTATCGAGGCGATTGAGTTGATCCGCCAATCGTCACCATTCGCTCCCACAACGTCTTCAAAACCTACACATGTTTTATGACCTGCAGAAAGCTTTTCTTTAACCTTCTTGGATGTATTTGATGAATTTGCTAGATTGAAATTTCCACGCGATCTTCCACTCCATGGATTTGAGTTGGAACTATTGCTTGGTGATGCATCTGGTCCACTCAAAACTTGAGATTCTGCACTTTATTTTTCAGCATTTTCTTTGTCACTTTGTTCAAGATTCAGTCCTTCTTTGGCATCTGCATAGAATATTGACATTTCATCAAATACCACATCTCTGCTCACCTTTACCTATCGTGTGAGTGGGTTATAACATTTATATCCCTTTTGCTCAAGGGAGTATCCAATGAAGGCACACTTTTCTGCTTTTTGATCAAGCTTCATCCTCAATTCATCTGGGACATGTACATATGCAATACATCCAAAAAATTTCCAGATGTGATAAGTTTGGCTTTTTACTTGTAAACTTCTCTTCAAGTGTAACTTGATGTACAATAGTAGTCGGAGTTCTGTTCATGATGTATACAACAATATGCATAGCTTCTACCCAATAACAATGAGGCATATTTTTCTCAACCATCAAGGCTCTTGCTATTTCTGCAATATTTCTATTTTTGCGTTCAACAAAGCCATTCTGCTGTGGTGTGTACCTGCATGAAAAGTGATGCCGAATTCCATGATTTTTTAGAAAACTGCTAAACTCATTTGACATGTATTCACTTCCCTGCCTGATTTTCCACTATAGCTTTAAAATTCTAGAAGTGAGTGAACAATTCGCTCTTCTCTTTCATGAAATATACCCATACTTTGCATGTATGGTCATCAATGAAAGTAACATAAAACATGCAACCACCCATAAATGTGGTCTTTGCTGGACCTTTAACATCTGTATGTACTACTTCTAGTACATTCACGCTAACATGCATGTCCTGTGGAAATGATGCTCTTGACTGTTTACCAAATTGACATGCTGCACATACCTTTTGCATTTTTGCAACTTTGAAATTTGGTAGTCCATGGACAATCTCCTTTGACTTCATTAGTTTCAGCCTTTGCAAGTTTGCATGTCCAATCCGTTTGTGCCACATCTCTATATCTGCAATAGCTCCTGCACCTTTTGCAAACATGGTTGCATTCATTTCAAGAATCTTCACATTTAAGATGAACATCCTACCCACTTTGTTTCCTTTGGCAAACAATCGTCCATCGTGCTTGTACTCTTCTACATATAATCCGTCAGCATTGAACCTAACTTGTAATCCCTAGTCAACCATTTGTCCAACAAAAACTAGACTCTTTTTATATTTGGAACATGCAGCATATCAGCAAGTTGTTTTACCTTTCCATCCTCCATCGATAGTGTTGTGCTTCCTGTATGCTCAATAGGACGTGATGTGTCATCACCTGTTTCAACATATCCAGGAACTGACAATTTTGGCAAAGTACTAAACCATTCCGTGTGACTGGTCATGTGATTTGCAGCACCTGAATCAACATACCAGATAAGAATTATATGTACTTGAGGATGGATAATTATTCTGCTGCCTTCTGTTATTTTGATTCTTTAACCTGCAATCACATTCAAAGTTTTGAGGTTCACCACAATTCCATCATCCATTACTGTCATTACCTGAATCATTTCTTTGGAAAGTTTTGCAGCCTCTTTGGCTCCCTCTCCCTCGAAACTGTCCTTTTCCTCCTGCATGCTTCTATTCTTGACTGTGGTCTTGGTTACTATTTCCTCTTCCACTTCCAAAACCTCTACCTCTACCTCTTCCTCTACTAGAGTAGAATAGCTGCTTAGAACTAGATTTTCCTTGGGAGTTTGAATCCTCACCAAGATTTTTTTCTCCAATAATCACCATAGATACCAGATCAGCAAAATCTAGAATTTTTTCCTGGTTTGTATAGAAGTTTTGAACTGCTTATATGCATCTCCTAAACCATGAAAACACACTTCCACCTTATCATCATCATCTACATTCACACCAATAGATGCAAGTGACTCACATATGCTTTTGATATTCAAGGTGTAGTCACTTACCGACATGCTCTCCTTCTCCAATATACACAGCTCATTCTTGAGTTGCAATTTCCATGCCTTTGTATTGGTCTCATACAATGTGACCAAACTATTCCAAGCCTCTTTTGGAGTCTTGGCATCCTGTATGTGTCCAATCATGCTATCCTAGATGCTAACAGATAGCCAGTGAAGATCCACCCATGAGGCACACAACAAAGGTCAGTCCCCACTCTCATTGGTTCAACAAGATGGCCCACCTCTAGGAGACACGACATACATCTAGGAAGCAGAAACTCAATTCAACAATATATGGGGAAAGTATCCCTTCTTTACATGAGAATCTGAGGAGCTGCAAAATGTAGAGGAACTCCAACCTATAGGGTGTAAGGTAGGCTTAGCCGACTACTTTAGTGGAAGGCTACCTAAACCAAATTTTATGTGATGCTACTACCTTATTAATACTCTAGATCCTAACAAGGATGGGAGGATTGCCAATACCTTTTTCGTTCCCTCTCTACCACATGGAAATGAATTGAATAAGTGTAAACTCACCCTTAACTTAGTTTGGGAAGCCTTTGATATGTACAATATGCATATTCCTGTTAAGGAAACACTCACGAATTTGACACAACAAACAAGAGAGAAACGGAATCCTCCAGAAAATCAGTGCACAGGTGTACAGTATGCAAAGTTAGTGCGCGGTGTCCGCATAACAGAGCAATTAACAGCGGCGGGCGCGTAAGGCGCGCATAACGCGAATTGAAGAATGACAGAGCAAAGGAGCGCCAAAGAAATTGTATATATATACAGCAAGATTTGAAGAACAGTGAGCGCGGGTGTGTGTGCGTGTATGCGAGTAACGCTGATACACAGAGAAGAACGAGAGACTGAGGGAAGACGCCATAGATCGCGTATGAGTGAAGAGAGAGTTAGAAGTTCTCAGAAGACGCCATAGATCGCGTATGTACAGATGAATAACACAAGCCTGAAGTGTCGGGTCTTTTCATCTGAAGAGAGATGGTAATAAGAAACTACTCGCTGTAGGAGAGTTTCTGTAACTTGAGCAAGAAGAGGCCAAGCTTACTTGTACACATCTTCTCTAATTGAAAACACATGTTCATGTGGACGACTGCGTGCAATCTTTACTTGTGAAGAATCTGAAGTTATTTCGTGTTACGGTAGGAAGCTTAGTTTATCGTTAACTGTCACGACTCGTTACTAAACGTGCTTCAGTACCTTCTCTGTAAACGCATGTTTCGGCGTATAACAGTTTACTCAGTAAACATATTTCAGTAATTTTTCTGTCAGTTACAGTTTCTCAGAAATCAGGATTTTTCGGTAAATCAACGAAGTATAACTCGCAGCAGAGTTCGAAGCTTTGTATGAGAGATAGCTCATCTTGTAGCTAGACGTCTCTACTTTAAGCTGGTCACAGTTTCCGGTGGAATGAAGATGTACACACAGTACGAAAGTTAACCGGAAAGTAGCGTTTCAGAACTGTGAAGTTTCCTGAAGAAAGTTCATTCGTTGAAAGGAAGCTCACACACTACTTCCTTACTTCACATAAGTTCATCTGAAGCAATTACGAGCAGAACTAAGTTTATTTCGGTGAAGTTCCGGTACGACTACGGTGTCAGTCCAGTAACAGTCTGGTGAAGTTCCGGTGGAACCTGAGTTGCAGAATAACGCAGTTAAAGCGACGTTAATTAGGCTGAGCTACTGTTGATTACAGAGGTGTTCTGAATCACTTTAGTTTAGCATTCTATTGCGGTGGCGCGGCAATTTCCGCAGGCCTGACAGAGTTCACGCCTTGTCGCGAAATCCACCTTCAGGGCGAAAGTATTCCCGCAACAGTAGGCGTTAGAGCCGAAGTTTTTCGCCAACAAATCCCAACACTTGGTATCAGAGCCAGTTTCTCTACCAACAACTGGTATCAGAACTAGTTAATCTCCCAACGTTTGGTATCAGAACCCAGAGTATTCTCTATCATGGCAGATCATGTCCAAATAGATAAACTGGACAGAGATAATTATCCTGCATGGGTAATGCGCATGGAAGCCTTACTTATGAGTAAGGACCTAATGACGTACGTGACCGGAGAAGAAAAGAAACCAACCTTCGAAGATGATAGTCAACCAGAAAAAGAAGAACTAGACGCCCTAAAGCTATGGCAGAAGAAAGATGCAACGGCAAGAGCCTACATCTACAACACTGTGTCAGATCATCTACTACCGCACATTAGAGGTCTGGAGAAATCGGAGGACATATGGAGTGCATTGGAAGATCACTTCCAAAATACTACGAAAGCTAGGAAAGCCAGCCTATGGTCCGAATTCACAACGTTCAAAAAGAAGCCGAGTCAAAGTATCAGTGACTACGTCACTAAAATGAAGGATCTAGCAGATAGTCTTGGATCCATAAATGAAGAAGTCGAAGATCATAGATTAATAGCGCAAGTGCTCACAGGTTTGAGAGGAGATGAAAGGTGGAAACCTTTCGTACTATCAACTGAACTCTCCCTAAATCATTTTGTACCAGAGTTAAATCAGTTGCTTGGTTTGATGCTCACATATGAGCAAGACCTGAAAGGAGACGCAGACAAAGGACATAGCTCAGCAATGTATATGAAGAACAAGAAGAAAGAAAAGGGTAAGTCAAAGGACGAAGAAGAGTCGAGTTCTCAGGCCTATTACGCAAGGGGTAAAGGCACTGGCAGAGGAAGAGCAAGAGGAAGAAGCCGCCAGAATACCACCAAGAAAGCTTGCTGGATTTGTGGACTAAGTAACCATCTGGCGCATGACTGCTGGCACAACCAACAGGGATCAAATCAAAGTCAGAGCAACAATAGCAGAGGCAGTAGCGAAAAAAATCAAAGTAACTTCCAAAGAGGAAGACGAAGCCAAAGAGGAGGCTACGGTAGAGGTGGAACAAGAAGTTGGGGACAGAGTCAATCCTACAACACCACCTACAACAACTACGCAAATGACACACAGAATGAAAGTCATACATCATTGATGATGAACTCAATCAGCACATCAGAAAATGAAGACCTAAAGGTATTTTACATTGATTCTGGATGCTCTAATCATTTGTCAGGAAATATAGAACTAATGTCAGAACTAGAGAAAGGTAGTTCTAGTCACACTGTTCAAACAGGTGACAATACAAGACACAAAGTACAATCAATCGGAAAAGTGAAATGCAAGAGTGGAGCAGATTTGCTAACCAATGTTTTGTATGTTCCAACAATACCGAAAAATCTGATCAGTGTGGGACAGATAGTCGAAAAAGGTTTTCAGGTCAGATTTACAAACAAAGGAGTATTTGTAGAAGATCCCAAGAACGGATATTATCAGATCGTTTCTGGTAAGAAAGAAGGCAGACTCTTTACCTTAAGAGTACAAGGGAACATTGGCCAAGCACTGCTCACACATGATGAAAAGGTAATTACAGAACTTGATCTCTGGCACAAGAGATTAGGTCATTTTCACGAAAAAGGAATCAAAGCTATGATAGCGAACCAGTCTGTACTGGGATTACCGAACGTACAGAACCAACATATGATTCACAAATGCGAAGCCTGTCAAATGGGAAAAGCCCACAGGTTACCTTTCCAGAAGAAAGGATTCAAACATGACGGTGTGCTAGAACTCATACATACAGATGTATGGGGACCAACGAAAGAAGGATCAATCAGCGGATCAAGGTACTATGTTCTATTCATTGATGATGCCACAAGGTGGATAACTCTTTATGTTTTGAAGGAAAAGTCAGAGGTGTTCGGCGCTTTCAGACATTTTCATGCATATGCTGAAAGACTCACCGGACGAAAACTTAAAAGACTGAGGTCTGATGGAGGGGGAGAATACTTCTCCCAAGAATTCAATGACTATCTTTGGAATGCAGGTATTAAGAGAGAAATAACCTGCAGGTATACACCACAACAGAATGGTGTAGCAGAAAGGAGAAACCGAACTCTAGTCGAGTTTGCACGAGCTATGCTAAAAGAAAAGAATTGCCCGGATTATCTTTGGGCTGAGGCCGTAAATACAGCTACATACTTGGTAAACAGGTTACCATGTACAGCCTTAGAAGGAATGACCCCTTATGAAGCCTGGTGGGGAAAGAAGCCAACACTTGATCACTGCAAAGTGTTTGGATCAGTAGCGTATGCTTATGTACCGTCTCAACTGAGACATAAGCTTGAACCAAAAGCAGAGAAATATGTATTCGTCGGATATGATGAGAAACAGATGGGTTACAGGTTATGGAGCCCTCTAACCAAACATTTTACTGTTTCCAGGGATGTAACATTTGATGAACAGAAAAGCTGGTATGCAGATCAGAGTCATACAGCTGAAGAATTTGAAGAAGAGATAAAAAGAAGAGAGAAAGGAAAATCAATTGTTCAGGTAAACAAAGAAGACGAGGCAAGTACGTCCAGAACCGGTACAGGTATAAGGAACGAAGATGAAGACGGGTACTCAGACACACACGAAGAATATGAGCTAAGAAGGTCAAACAGAGTAAGAAGACAACCGGAAAGATACTCGTATGATACATCGTATATAACTCAACAAGATTATGCATACATGGTTAAAGAAGAGGATGAGCCTCAGAGCTATGACGAAGCCAAAGGCAAGAAGCAATGGCAAGAAGCAATGGAAGAAGAACTCACCGCACTGGAAGAGAACAAGACATGGGAGCTTGTTCCTAAACCGAATGGTAAGAAAGTAATTGGAAATAAATGGGTGTTCAAAATTAAGAAACTTGCAGATGGAAGGATAGCCAGACATAAAGCGAGACTGGTTATCAAGGGCTATGCTCAGACGCATGGCATAGACTATGACGAGACGTTCAGTCCGGTGGCAAAGATGTCAACCATAAGAACTGTGATTGCTATAGCAGCATCAAAAGGATGGAAGCTAAGTCAGTTAGATATAAAGAATGCATTCCTGAATGGATATATATCAGATGAAGTCTATATGGAACAGCCGGAAGGGTTTATAAGTTCCAGATACCCAAACTTTGTTTGCAGGTTAAGAAAAGCACTTTATGGATTGAAGCAAGCTCCAAGAGCTTGGAACTACAGACTCGTGAAGTATCTGAACGAACTTGGATACCAAAGTTCGAAGGCAGATGCAAGTCTACTCATCAAAAGAACAGAAGAAGAAATGATCTACATTTGTATCTATGTAGATGACATAATAATTACAAGAACCTCAGATGCAGGAATTACAGAGGTAAAGAAACTGCTAGAAAAAGAATTCAAGATCAGTGACCTAGGAAAGTTATCATACTTTCTAGGAATGGAAATCACATATACAGATCATGGTGTATATGTCACACAAGAGAGGTATCTCCTGAACTTACTGAAGAAGTTCAACATGGAAAATTGCAGAGAAGCTTCAACACCGCTTGAAGTAAACCATAAACTCAGTAAATATAGTGGTACAGAGTTCAAAGATATGAAGAAATACCAATCGTTAGTAGGAAGCCTAATATATGCTACGCTAACAAGACCGGATCTTAGTTTTCCGGTGGGAGTTCTCTCACAGTATATGCATTGTCCGACAGATCAACATTGGGTTGCAGGACAAAGAGTTCTCAGATATATCAAAAGAACTATAAAGGAAGGATTATATTATCCTTTTACGTCAGATATAAAACTCAGAGCATATAGTGACTCAGATTGGGCAGGAAGTCAAGATGACCGAAGATCAACGCACGGGTATATGATATACCTAGGAGATAAGCTAGTAAGCTGGTGTTCGAAGAAACAACACACAGTAGCTTTATCATCAACAGAAGCAGAATACAAAGGACTGGTAGAAGCAGCAAAGGAAGTAATATGGATGCAGACTTTACTTAAAAGCATGGGTATAGATCAAAGTATACCGATCATACATGGAGATAATATGAGCTCGCTGTATCTTGCAGCGAATCCTGTGTTTCATGCAAGAACAAAACACATAGAGATTCAGTACCATTTCCTAAGAGAAAAAGTAATGGAGAAAGAGATAGAAATAGTCTACACTCCTACGAAAGATCAGATTGCAGATATTCTGACAAAGAGCTTGGATGGAACAAAGACAAACAGATTCAAAGAGATGGCAGGTATAAAAGAAAGAAAAATATATGAAAAATCGGAAGAGGTCAAATTAGTGATTGAGGGAGAGCTGTTAAGGAAACACTCACGAATTTGACACAACAAACAAGAGAGAAACGGAATCCTCCAGAAAATCAGTGCACAGGTGTACAGTATGCGAAGTTAGTGCGCGGTGTCCGCATAACAGAGCAATTAACAGCGGCGGGCGCGTAAGGCGCGCATAACGCGAATTGAAGAATGACAGAGCAAAGGAGCGCCAAAGAAATTGTATATATATACAGCAAGATTTGAAGAACAGTGAGCGCGGGTGTGTGTGCGTGTATGCGAGTAACGCTGATACACAGAGAAGAACGAGAGACTGAGGGAAGACGCCATAGATCGCGTATGAGTGAAGAGAGAGTTAGAAGTTCTCAGAAGACGCCATAGATCGCGTATGTACAGATGAATAACACAAGCCTGAAGTGTCGGGTCTTTTCATCTGAAGAGAGATGGTAATAAGAAACTACTCGCTGTAGGAGAGTTTCTGTAACTTGAGCAAGAAGAGGCCAAGCTTACTTGTACACATCTTCTCTAATTGAAAACACATGTTCATGTGGACGACTGCGTGCAATCTTTACTTGTGAAGAATCTGAAGTTATTTCGTGTTACGGTAGGAAGCTTAGTTTATCGTTAACTGTCACGACTCGTTACTAAACGTGCTTCAGTACCTTCTCTGTAAACGCATGTTTCGGCGTATAACAGTTTACTCAGTAAACATATTTCAGTAATTTTTCTGTCAGTTACAGTTTCTCAGAAATCAGGATTTTTCGGTAAATCAACGAAGTATAACTCGCAGCAGAGTTCGAAGCTTTGTATGAGAGATAGCTCATCTTGTAGCTAGACGTCTCTACTTTAAGCTGGTCACAGTTTCCGGTGGAATGAAGATGTACACACAGTACGAAAGTTAACCGGAAAGTAGCGTTTCAGAACTGTGAAGTTTCCTGAAGAAAGTTCATTCGTTGAAAGGAAGCTCACACACTACTTCCTTACTTCACATAAGTTCATCTGAAGCAATTACGAGCAGAACTAAGTTTATTTCGGTGAAGTTCCGGTACGACTACGGTGTCAGTCCAGTAACAGTCTGGTGAAGTTCCGGTGGAACCTGAGTTGCAGAATAACGCAGTTAAAGCGACGTTAATTAGGCTGAGCTACTGTTGATTACAGAGGTGTTCTGAATCACTTTAGTTTAGCATTCTATTGCGGTGGCGCGGCAATTTCCGCAGGCCTGACAGAGTTCACGCCTTGTCGCGAAATCCACCTTCAGGGCGAAAGTATTCCCGCAACAGTAGGCGTTAGAGCCGAAGTTTTTCGCCAACAAATCCCAACAATTCCCACAGAAAAGGTGATCCTAGTACCAGATAGCATAAAAAATAGAAATCCCACCAAACTTAAAGATATGGTAGCAATGACCCCAAACATTGCAATTCACCTCAGAATGTGTATGCAACATTTCTCTTTTCCTAGGCAAGACAAGTTCGCACTACCCCATAAGAAAGTTTGGTTCAGCTTGTACTTGCTAGACACTCAAAACTTGACCATCCTCTTCCCCATTGGATCATTGACTAGATTCCAATATCTAATAAGAGATGGCCTCACAAGAACATCTTGAATGGATGTTGTGCCCTCATGTGTATCATCTACACATGCCTCGCTTATGATATTCCAAGTGAATACACTTTATCACCAAATTCAAGAGTTTCGAAGCAAAAAAACATCAGCACGTGTAGTATGCCCCTTCAAACTTTAGCTACCAGGGAGAAGCACAGATGGCCTCAACTCATATTCCTTGAGGGATTGATCTTGAAGAATTGGGCAACATAGATTTTGAAGAGATTCTCAAGGATGTGGATCTCAATTCAAAAGAACGAGGTGACAAACAACAACACCAACATGAAGAAGAGCAACATGATGAGCAACAACAAGAATAAGAACAAGAGGAAGAGGAGGATGAAGAGAAAGAAAAGGAAGAAACTAAAGGTTCCCCTGCTTACACAGTGCAACTTCAAAGATTATATGACACAACAATGAGTGTACAAGAATGAGCCCCACTCTCATTCCACACTAGATAGTTATTAGTCAATGAAGTATTGGGAGAAGAGGGAGTTGATTTGCACTTCATTTATTCCCTCCAACTCATGTCACAGACTTGTAGAGTTGTGCAAGCCATCCATACCATGATGCAAAGACCACGACCAAGATACGACCAAAGGTGCATCGACATAAGGCCTAGATTGGGCAAGAATATTCAAATACCTATCATAGTTTGACGTTGCCACCACTCATGAAGAAATCTCTACCACAACTATTGATCTGATGGTAGAAACGTTTGTCGAAACCTCACCTATCTCACCTTTGCACTCTCCATGACCTAAAATTGAGCATTGTAAACTTGTTTTGTATAATCAAAGATTCCATTGCTCACTCTCTTTACCTTACATTGTATACACATGTGTGTGTATGTGTGTGCATGTTAGTGTTCTTCTCACTCATGCACTTGTGTATTAACTTGCTCATGGCCATCATACCACCCTCACGACATAGATTGAAAATTATGAGGTGGATCTCCTCATGTTGTTACTTACCATTGTGCTAGAGGGACATTGGGGCCCAAAAATATAAGAAAAAGGTCTCCTTTGTTGAAAATTCAAAAAGGTGTGGTGGGGCTATGGGGGCTTTGAAAAGACTTTTCTCTTCTATCTTCCATATTTATTTTATAGACATCCATATCATAGGAAAATAGAATAAATACCATATTACATGAATAGAATAAGATTATTGTTAGAGGAGGTATCAAAAATATAGCCCTTAGTGGCATAAAGGAATCGGTGAGTGGTCTACTTGATCTTACATCTCTGAATATGCAACATTTCTACCATGCTTGTCAATTAGGGAAAAAATGTAGATTTCCATTCAAGAAGGGAGCACATGTGAGCAATGAAGTGCTGAATCTCGTACATACATATGAGGACATACAAGAGAACCATCCATTGGAGGTAATAGATATTTTATCACATTTATAGATGATCATTCAAGGTTTTCTTGGATGTATTGCATGAACTCAAAGTTAGAAGTGTTTTACCATTTCAAGAGGTTGAAAAACCTAGCGGAGAAGGAGACAAGGAGGTACATAAAGACTCTCAAACTTGATGGAGGCCTTGGATGTTTTCTAGTGCTTCATGTCATTTAATATAGCATTTAAAATATTTTTAGTCAATTTTTGAAAAATGCCGAGAGTTTGAACTATACATGAATCCATCCAGGTGTACAATCCATCTTACTTGGACACATAGTAAGAAAATAAGGTATTTCTATTGAACCTAAGAAAACAGAGAAGATTTCCAATGCAAGTGCACCAAAAACCATTAAGAAATCAATGTTCTTTATAGGATAGGCAACATGTTGCACATGATTTAAAAACTATTTGGCATATGTATCCATTCCTCTTAGTTCTCTTAAAAAAAGGGATGTAGCCTAATCGTGGGGGTGAAGAACAACAAAATGATTTCACGTTTATGAACAAAATCTTTGTGAGGGCAACCATTTGGCTCCCACAAAATTGCAAATTTCTCTTTCATTTGTTGTTGATGCTTCTCTTTCATTTGGGGAACTATAGTAATGCAAGAAGTACAAAAGAACTAGTAAAAACCTATTTATTATGCAAGTAGATTTTGAACACCATGAAGTTTGTTTCTATCCTAAAAAAACGATGCCTTGGGAGTATTGTCATCTTATAGAAATTTAAAGATTTTCTTCTTGCGAACAGGGTTACTATTCATGTTAATCATTAGGTGATACTTTACTTAGTTAATGACACAAAATGCTTTAGAAGATTAACGTGGTGGATTTTATTAATGTTGGAAATCTATTAAAGAACGACACATTGGCTTGGATAGAAACATATGATCATCAAGTATTTAAGTAGACCAGAATTGAGAGAACCATATGATGCATTCCCTAAAGACTTACTAAATTCAACATGGTTTTCTATGGAACCTGAAGAACCTACAAAGTCCTAGTATAATGAAATGTATATATATCAAAAGACAAGTAGAAAATATTGATGTTGCAAAGTAGCACATGTGCAATTATTGCAAACAGTTTATACAAAAAAGGATTGATCAAGTGCTAAGAAATTCTGTATTGATAGAGAAAAAGAAATAGTATTCGATGAAGCTCATGTGGGACTAGAAAAAGAATATTCATTGTAAGGACACTTACATGTTTGTCAAAACTTGCAAGATATGTCGGAAGGTGGTAGGCTATCAAATTGTGATCAAATCTATTGCAACGTATCATATCATTACAACCTTTTTTTTAAATGTTAATTTCATTTTGTAGGTCAATAGATCCACCAACTAAGGCAGATAAGCAATGCAATCTATGTTGATATATTTTGGTAGTGATGTGTGTGAACACACTAGGACCACCGGGACACTTTTTTCCCTCTTTAGGAGGTTGATTTCCCTCGACTTGTATATACACCTATAACCCTAATGGGTCACTTATCTTTGTACATTCTAGTGGTAATACATTCAATACTGTGTGTTTTGTTCCAAACTTCTTCTTCTTCCTTGTGATGTTCGCATGCTTTCGTAGACCTCAAACTCCAACAACTGGTATCAGAGTAGGTCGTTGCCTCATCTACGGCTTCCTCGACACTCCTCCGATCATAGCCTCAGAATCGTAGGAAATTTGGTGAGCATACTCATAGTTTCAAAATCGTGCAATTTGAGCACATTTCAACCTCTTAACGCACTATCACAATGCTTGTGCAGGCAATTTCATCTTTTTGTGCCAAAGATATATACAAGTTTTGGTTTGCCGATATAAACATCTCGGGTATGCTATATGTTTAGCAGCTCCACAACATAGTTCTGTTCAACTTTTTGATATACAATCATTTTTTTGCATCAAGGTATTTTAGTTAGTGGCCAAGGGTGAAAGCAGTGATGTATTCCATATGTTGGCTATTGAAGATAAGTTGGATGGTACCAATTACCCATTATGGGCCTATATGATGCATCATGTATTTTTTGCAAAAGGATTGTGGAATATTGTGCATGGTGTTGAAAAACATCCTATTACACCTACAAACATAGTTGTTGAAGGTGATGCTGATAGTGTTGAAGATGATGATATTCTTTAGATTCCTATTTGTGCTATGGTTCCTGTCACACCTATTGTATAGAAACTTCATTGGGATGGCAAAGATGCTTAGGCACATGCATTGATAGCCTTGTCTATCAAACATGCCATTATTCCATACATTCACTCTTGCAAAACAACTAAGGATGCTTCGGATACACTTACCACTTTATACCAGGCAAGGAATGAGGCTTATGTTGCTTACCTTCATAAGCAGTTGGAGAGTGTGCACATGAATAAAGGAGATTCCATGGATAATTTTCTGACAAAGATCAAAGATTTGAAGGAACAGTTGATTTCTACTAATAAAGTCTTGCCTAACAGTTGACTTTTGTAGACTATTCTGAATGGTCTTCCCAACTCATATAAAAGTTTTGTTTCTACGCTCCATTTGATGATGAAAGGCAATCCAAATGCCTTAAAATTTAAGTAGTTAGTCTCTATTCTATTGTAAGAAGATCAGTCTAGGCATAACATGTCAATTATGTGTGTTGTAGATCAAGCTTTCTTGGCTAGATAGAAGGGCAAAGGTAAATGGAGCTCTTCTAGTAGTAAGCAAAACTCTACTAATTCTACACAATCAAAGAAGGATGATAGAGATAAGAACAAAACAAGAAAATAGAATTTTTTTTGCAAATACTATAAAGGAAATGATCACGTCATAAAGATTTGTCCAAAATTGGCTACTAAAGAGGCAAGGAAGAAAGAGGCTGGAATGGTTGTCGTAGAGGCATCTACACCCAAAACAGAGTTTGCTAATCTTGCATAGAATGAAGAATGGGCATGTACCACTGTTTTCAGTTATGATCCATCTTCTCATGATTAGTGTATATATGTAGTAGACTCAGATGTTTGGTACTTTGATAATGGTGCAACCACATATTACCTCGCAGTGTAGTTTCTTTACTTCACTCGAGCGTGCCCCTAGAGGGAATACTGTCACATGTGCCAACAACTCCTTATATCCTATCATGCGAATTGGTAAGATCATTCTCACTACTATTGATGGTAGTTCTTTTACATTGTCAGATGCTTTATTTATGTGAGGGATCAAGAAGAATATATTATTAGTTTTAGCTTTAGCCAAGATTGGCTTGGTTAAGAAATTTGTTGATGATAGATGTATAGTTCATGATCTGTCAAGTGGTGATGTCATTATTGCTTTCAACATTTGATGTTGTGGCCTATATAAGCTCATAGAATATGAAAAATCTATGAATGATTCAGCATGTGTAGTACATGATTCTCAGGCTATGTTAGATGCTAAGCTTTGGCATGCATGCTTTGGTCATCTGAATTTTGCTAGTTTGCTACACTCGCATAAATCTCAAATGGTATCCTCTTTGCCCAAACTTGAGGCACCTAGTAAATAGGTATGTGAAGGCTGTATTTTTGGCAAAATGCAGCCTTCCTCCTTCCCAAAAGATGGTTCAGTTGGAGCTACTGAGCAAATGCAACTTGTTCATAGTGATGTCTGTGGTCCTATCCAGACACCTTCTTTTGGGAACTATCTTTACTTCATGACTTTCATCGATGATTTTTCCACGTATGCATGGGTATATTCATTGAAATCAAAGTCCGAAGTGTTTATGTGCTTCAAACAATTTGTGGTTTTGGCTGAAAATCTTTCAACATGTAAAATAGGCACCGTCGCTCTAATCGAGGGGGAGGGGTATATGCCTTCTGAATTTAATGCATTTCTTGCTGAATGCGGGATAAAACATTAGTGTACAGTGTCATATATACCTCAATAGAATGGAGTTGCTGAAAGGAAGGACATGTCACTCATGAAGATGGCAAGGTGTATGGTCAAGAGTCAAGCTTTACCACATAGTTTCTGGCTTGAGGTTGTTGTGTGCAGCATATGTACTTAATGAATGTCCACTAAAGCATTGTTGTCTATCACTCCATATGAGGCTTGGCATGGTTGTAAGCCATCTGTTGCTCACTTGCATATTTTTGTTTGTCTGGCATATGCATTAGTGCTTGAACAACAATGCATGAAATTGGATGATAAAACAGTGAAATGTATTTTTGTTGGGTACAGTTCTAAAAGCAAAGGCTATCATCTCTATCATCCACAAACTAAACACATTTTGGTTAGCCATGATGTTGTTTTTATGGAAGATGCTATTCAACCATTACTTTCATGTACGAAGGAGATATCTGTTAGCTCCAAAGACATATATGTTACTTTGCTACCTCATTTTACATGTGTATAGTCTAGTGATAGTCCTAGTGAGGCAATGTCTTAGCTTTTACAGTTTTCATATGATGATGTAGATCATTCCATTTTTTATGTGGATTTACATGATGCACTTGTTGATGAGAGAATTGATATTGAGGAGGAAAAAAATATGCCAAAATGGCTGGTGCAGACTTTGCACGACAACAAATTAGATGCACCTCTACCATATCTATTGGAGTTAGATGTCTATAGAAGCACACAAACAACACAAGGAAGAAAAAGAAGCTTGGAGCACAAGACACAATATTGAATGTATTACCACTAGAATGTACAAAGATAAGTAACCCATTACGGCTATATGTGTATAGAAGCTGAGCAAAAAAAAACCTCCTAAAGAGGGAAAAAAGTGCCCCAATGGTCCTAGTGTGTTCACAGATCACTACCTACATATATCAACAAATCCCCTGTGGGAGTGATGTGATGAACAAGGAGCTTGCACTCATGTATAAGAAAGTGCCAAGGTATGTGGAATCACTCCAAAAAAGGAAGTAAGCCCAAAGCTTTGCAAAAATTTTCAAACTTTTCCCTAAGTAGAGCCTTTGTGAAAAGGTCTGCAATGTTCTCCTATGTGGGCACATATGCCAAGCTAGTCTCCCCAGGAGAGAACCTCTCCCTGACGTAATGATAATGCACCTCAATGTGCTTAGTGCAAGCATGGAACATAGGGTTCATTGCAACTGCCAATGCGCTTTGAATGTCACTGAAGATGGTGGGGGCAGAAGACAGACCAACACCCAAATTAGCCATAAGGCATCTGAGCCACACACACTCAACAATAGATGTCAAAGCTGCCTGTGGCCATAGTAGGATGCTTCTTGCTCAACCAAGATATACATGAGCTACCAAGCATGAAGCAAAAGCCACTAGTGGACACACGTGTCATAGCAACTAGCCCAATTAATGTCTGAAAAAGCATGCAAATCTATTGGTAGTGATCCTCCCTTGGGATAAAACAATCCAAGTAGTCGAGTACCACTGAAGTAGCAAAAGATGCACTTAACCGCTTGCCGACACCTGGGCAATGCATAAACCTACACATCTATGAGACAAGAAATTGAATATCTGGTTGAGTAATGCATAAGTAAATCAAGCATCCAATAGCCGGCTGATAGAGAACAACATCAAATGCATCTACAGTAGTCCAATTATTGTCCGAAAAAGCATGCAAATCTGCTGGTAGTAATCCTCCCTAGGGATAAAACAATCCAAGTAGTCGGGTACCACTCAAGTAGCAAAAGATGCGCTTAATCGCTTGCTGAAACCTAGGCAATGCATAAACCTACACATCTATGAGACAACAAATTGAATATCTAGTTGAGTAATGCATAAGTAAATCAAGCATCCAATAGCCGGCTGATAGAGAACAACATCAAATGCATCTCCAGAATCATGAAGACTCAATTGTAAACATGACTCCATAAGAGTGGTAATAGGCTTACAGTCTTCAATACATAAGTAGATGACCTCAGAGTTACTCTTTTTGATAAAGAGTGAAGGATCTGCCTTGCTTGGTTGAAAGCCTTTGTCTTGCAAGAATGAAACAAGTCTGAAATTCCAAGCTCTTGGAGCTTGCTTGAGACCATACAATGCTTTGTTAAGTTTACACACATAATCAAGATAAACTTGATTCTCAAAACCAGGTGGTTGTGCCATATATACCTCTTCTGTTATCCAACCATTCAAGAATGCATTCTTTACATCTAGTTGAAGTATCTTCCAATCCTTGGAAGAGTCAATACTAAGAAAAACGCTAATAGTAGTTATCTTTGCCACAGGAGAGAAAGTCTCCTCATAATCAATTCCTTGAGTTTGTGCAAAGCCTTTTGCTACAAGCCTTGCCTTATACCTGTTAATGGAACCATCAAAATTCTTCTTGAGTTTATAGACCCATCTTGAGCCTATTACCTTCATGGATGAAGTCTTGGGCACCAAATCCCAAGTGTTGTTTTCCTCAAGTGCTTCAATCTCTTCCTTCATTGCATGCTTCCATTCTGTTTTTGCTTTGGCCTCTTCAAATGATGATGGCTCCTCTTGGTTTATGTCCTGTGCTATGTAGATAGAATGTTTAGTTACTAATGAGGTGTCAAACCCATACCTTTCTGGTTTTTTCTTTTCCCTCATAGATCTTCTTAGGCCATGAAGTGATGATTCTGCCTCATGTCCAAGTTCCTGCAATTTTGCTTTACCTTTAGACTTCCATGCTTTGATCTTTTCCATCTGAGATTCTTCATCATCCTCTAAGGTGTCTTGTTCTTCAATCTTTGGTTTTTCTCTACCAAGCTTTGGAAAATCTTCTTCAAGATCATATGGTAAATTGACCTTCCTGCATGAATCTTCATACCATGAATTGTTCTCATCAAAAACTACATCTCTGCTTACCAAGAATCCTTTGTTGGTAGGGTTGTATATCTGTAGCCCTTTTGATTGTTTTCATATCCAATAAATACACACCTTTCTGCCTTTGGATCCATCTTGCCTCTAACCTGTGAAGGAACATGAGCAAAAGCAATACATCCAAAAATTTTACAATGATCTAAGCTTGCTCTTCTTCCATTCCAAGCCTCATTTGGAGTCATCCCATCAAGGGATTTCGAAGGCACCCTGTTAATCAAGTAAGTGGCTGTAGATACAGCCTCAGCCCATAAGTAATTAGGTAAATGCTTTTCATTTAACATAGACCTTGCAGCTTCAACAATTGTCCTATTCCTCCTTTCTGCCACTCCATTTTTCTCAGGAGTGTACCTTGTAGTTACCTCTCTTTTGATTCCTCTTTCTTGAAGAAAAGAATCAAAATCATGGGAGAAGTATTCTCCCCCTCCATCTGACCTTAGCCTTTTTAGTGATTTACCTGTTTAATTCTCCACAAGAGCCAAATATCTTTTGAAACATGAAAAAACTTCATCTTTGTGTTTCATAAAGAATAAGATAGTCCATCTGCTGCAATCATCAATAAAGGAGACATAATACCTTGATCTAGATATTGAAGCTTCCTTGCTAGGTCCCCATACATCTGTATGAACCAACTCCAAGAGATCTCCATCCATATAACCTTTCTTCATGAATGGTAACCTGTGAGACTTTCCACATTGACATGCACTACACTTATAAATCATATGTTGTTTTGACAAATTAGGGAGTTCAAGTACACTTTGGTCCCTGCAGATTTGCTTTAATGACCTTTCACCAATATGTGCTAACCTTTTGTGCCATACTTCCAATTCTGTGAGTGTCTGACTACCATAATTAAAGAGAGCAATGTTTCTAGTGTCCTATAATTCAAATGTGAACAATCTACCTATCTTTTCACCTTTTGCAATTTTTTTGAATCCTTGACTTGGATCTTCAACAAATGCTCTTCCTTTTGTGAACCTGACTTGCAACCCTTTCTCTACTATCTGCCCAACACTTATCAAATTCTTTGTAATGGTAGGGACATAGAGTACCTTACTGAGTAGGTTGATGTTTCCATCAGCTGCTTTGACATTGCCTATTTTCTCCACAGGATGTCTTGTGTCATCTCCTGTTTGTACCTCATGCTTATTCCTTGGATCTTCTAAATCTCATAGGAGTGCCACATTTCCTGCCACATGATTTGAACAACCTGAATCTATGTAGAAAACATGCTCATCAGATTTACCTTGTGGCATAGCCATGTTCATGATCAATAATGAATCCTCTTTGTTTGAGTCTTCTGTGTAGTTATTGTAGTCTCTCCTTCCTTTGTAGCCTCCTTGATAGTTTGAATGATTGTAGTTGTTGTAGTTGCCATGATAATTGTTGAACCTTCCTCTTGAGTAGCCATAACTTCCTCTATTGTATCCTCTGCCTCTTTGATTCCTGGAATTCCTAAAGCAATTTTCAGTTGTATGATTAGTTAATCCACAAATAGAACATGAGTTGGAGTCTTGGGATCTCCCCCTGCCTTGTCTACCTCCTCTTCCTCTACCTCTACCATGTCTTCCTCTACGTGCATAGTTAGCTTGATATGTACCTGCTTCATCATCCACTTTCTTTGCCTTTCCTTTGTTATCTTTGGACTTGCTTTTATGTGTATAAAGCTGAAGATTGATTACCTTTAGAGCTTTCTCCATTTTTTATAAGCTTTGCCTCTTGAGTAAGTAGTTGTCCAATGAGTGTATTGAAATCAGGTACATGCATGTCCATGTACAAATCCATAGCTGTGGTGAATGCTTCCCACTTGTCATCTGCCTTCAAGCCATTGATGACCTGCCTTACAATTTGCTCTTCATCTATTACCTCTCCAATGCTTCCCAACTGATTTGCTATGTCCTTGAGCTTTGTGACAAAATCAGTCACATTTTTGTTTGGGAGCCTTCTTGAGAGTTGTGAAATCCAGCCATAGTTGATGCTTCCTAGCTTTGGTACTTGAAGAGAAGAAGGCTTCAAGTGCATCCCACACTTCTTGAGATGTCTTACAACTTCTAATGTGAGGCAACAAAAAATATGAGATAGAGTTGAGGAGATAAGACCTTGCAAGTGCATCCTTGGAGCACCATGTGCTCAATCTCTCTTGCTCTTCTTGTGTTGGTTGACTTTTGTTCCTGAAACTTGGCATAACTTCATCTCCAGCCACATAACCATATAAACTTCTACCTTGGAGATAAGCTTCCATTCTTAATGACCAATCTGAGTAGTTACCTCTGTCCAATTTGTCAATTGATGAAGGAAATCCATCTTCCATGTTGTCCAACCTTGCTCTGATACCACTGTGAAGAGATGGATAGGTATGTGCTTGAAGATGAAGAGGTGTTGCAAAATACTTAATCTACACCAGCCAAATGAACTCCAAGAGTATATGGTGGGCCCTTTTAGCTTGCCAATGGATGTATTAGACACCCTATGTACCTTGGAAGATCACTCACAAAAAGATAGATCAAAACAGATAAGTTGGAGTTAGCTCAGAGGTGAAAACTTGCTATTCTTGGTTCATACACCTGTCCAGTGTTTTACATAATTCTCTGAGCACAGTAGCAATTAACTTAATTCCTCTTGGGGAAGTCTAGATAGCTTAAAGAGATAACTTTCAAGAGTAATCTCATCAAAAATAATAAACCACACAGTGAGAATGAGTTTTAACAAGTGATGACATCATCCCGATTTTCACGGGCTGCTATAGTTTGAGACCAGTGAGCAGAAAAATGAACATAACTCAAAATGTAGGAATCCAATCATTATGAAAATTTGTATGGTTATACTAGACAGTGAGATAAATGCAACAAGCTTTAAAGCACTGAATTTGGATAAGTAACCATTGAGAAATGAGTAATGGCAGTGAGTAGTACACTTCACAAGAACATGGACATATGAACTCAAATAATCATGAAAATGAAAGTATATTGCTTGTACAATACAATGACTTACTGATACATATGTGTGCCTTGGAATCATACCTTGATATGGCATAAAGCTCAGCTCTTGGAGGTCTTCACATAGGTCTCTCTAACCATGACTAAAACTGCCATCTATTTATAGTTGAGTTTGGGAGGCTAACTTCCCTAAATCACTCTCCAATCAATCAATGATTGATTTGATTCTCTACCTACCACAAATCACAAATTCGTGGCTCCTCTTTCCCTTTTTGATCAAGTGGACTCAACCACTTAAGATTCTTTCACTTTTACATTAAGTAAACTCTTCAAAAGTTACAAGAGGTAGTTCACAAGTGAACTTTACATAGTCTTCATTTTGAAGCTTCTTTTATGACTTTGTGGGACTCAAGCCAATACTTAGGCTTGTCATACACTTGCTCCAACAAAAAATAGAGTCTGTTAATCTTCTACAGAATGAAGAATGGGCATTTACTATTGTTTGTAGCTTTGATCCATCTTTCATGAGTAGTGTATGTCTATAGCAGACTCAAATGTTTAGTACTTTGATAGTGGGGCAGCCAAACATATTACTCTGCAACGTAGTTTCTACAGTTCACTGAAGCCCGTCCCTACAGAAAATACTATCAATGTGCAAAGAAATCCTCATATCATGTAGTGGGAGTTGGTAAAATCATTTTGACTACTATTGATGGTAGTTGTTTCACATTGGGAGATGGTTTGTATGTGCCAAGGATCAAGAAAAATGTGTTGTGAGTTTTAGCATTAGCCAAAATTGGCTTGGTTGTTAAATTTTTGGATAACATGTGTACAATTCATGATCTATCAAATGGAAATGTCATTATTGCTTCAAGCATTTTATATCATGGGTTATATAAGCTCATAGACTATACAAAATCTATCAATGGCTCAGCATGTGCAATTCAAGACTCTCAAGCTATCTTAGATGCTATGCTTTGGCATGCATGCTTTGGTCATCTAAATTTTGCTAGTTTGCTACGCCTACAAAAATATGAAATGGTGTACTCTCTACTCAAACTTGAGGCTCCTTGTAAACATGTTTGTGAATTCTGTAGTTTGGGAAAAATGCAACGTTCTTTATTCTAAAAAGATGGTTTAATTCATGCAACTCATACATTGCAGCTTGTTCATAGTGATGTTTGTGGTCCAATGCACACACCTTCTTTTGAAAACTACCTTTACTTCATTACTTTCATTGATGTTTTTTCTAGGCATGCATGGGTGTATCCATTGAAAGCAAAGTTGGAAAAGATCATGTGCTTCAAAAATATTTTGTTGTTGGTTGATAATTTTTCAGCATGTAAATTGGGCACCCTCCATTATGATCGAGGAGAAGGATACCCATCTTCTAGTTTTAACACATTTCTTGGTGAATGTGGGATAAAACATCAGTGTACAATGCCATATACATCTCAACAAATGGAGTTGCTAAAAGAAAGAAGAGGTATCTCATGGAGATGGTGATGTGTATGCTCAAAAGTGAGGATTTACCACATAGCTTGTGGCTTGATGTTGTTATGTGTAGAACATATGTACTTAATAGGTATCCCACAAAAGCACTGCAATATATCACTCCATATGAGGCTTGGCATGGTTGCAAGCCATCTGTTAATCATCTGCATGTCTTTGGTTGTCAGGCATATGCATTATTGTTGGAACAACAATGTAGAAAGTTGGATAATAAATGAGTGAAATGTGTTTTTTGGGTAAATTTGTAAAAGCAAAGGCTATTGTTGATATCATCCATAGAAGAAACACTTTTTGGCTAGGTGTGATGTTGTTTTTGTGGAAACTGGAATTCAGCCATTAATTTTAGATACTAAAGAGATATCAGTTAGCTCCAAAGATGTGTGGTGTGACACTTTGCTACCTCTCTTTATAGATAGACAGTCAAGTTCTAGTCCAAATGAGGTGATTTCTTGGCCTCTATAGGTTTCACATGATGATGTAGATCATTCTATTTCTGATGTAGGTTTACATGATGCTCTTATTGATGAGGGATGATATAGAGTAGGTAAGAACTATGCCAAACTGGTTGTTGTAGACTTTGAGAGATAGCAAATCAGATGCACCACTTTCATATCATACACATTCAGGCCCTCATAGTGCTTCTTTTGCATCATATTGTTATGAAATGGCTACCCCTAGTCTTTCTAATGAGAATGAGCATGTTTCTTTTGATGAATCACAAATTTCAAAAACTTGGAGGAATGCTATGCAATGAGAATATGATGCTATTATGACGAATGGTACTTAGTCTTTATGTGATTTTTCACCATGCAAAAAATCCATTGGCACTTAAATGGCTATACAAGCGTAAACCTAAGTGTGATGGAATACTTGACACGTTAAGGCTAGACCTATTGTAAAAGGTTATGCTCAAGAGAAAGGCATTGATTTGATGAGACATCTACACCCACATGTTGAATGACCTCTGTTCATAGCATTTATGCATGTGCAGCTCATCATGGTTAGAATTTACATTCATTGGACATTAAAACTACATATTTGAATGGTGACTTACATGAAGAAGTGTATGTATTTCAGCCCCATGTTTTAAGAAGAAAGGGCATGAAAATAAAGTGTTTGGGTTGAAAAAGTCATAATATAGCTTGAAGCAAGCACTACATGCTTCGTATGAAATGATGCATGCCTACTTGATTGCACATGGTTTTCAAAATAGTGCAACTAAGAGAACCTTATATGTTAAGCATGAAAATGATGTGCTTATTGTTGTGTATGTTAATGGCATGTTGCTCACTGGTCTTGATGAGAAGCATATTGCTGAATTTAAGGGTATTTGCATGTGTCTTTGGAGATGTCAAATTTGGGGCATTTGCATCATTATTTAGACATTCAATTTATGCAAGCTGATGGGGGGGAGTAATTTTGTGCCAAACAAAGTATATTGACACATTATTGTAGCTTCTTGGCATTAAAGATTGTAGAATTATTGCAACTCCTATGGAAACAGGTTTACGATTGAGCCTTCATGATGCTAGAGATGTCATTTATGTTGTTCTCTATTAGCAAGCTATTGGATGTTTAATTTACTTATGCATAACTCAAATTGATATTCAGTTTTTTGTCTCTCATATCAAAACGTTTATGCATTTCCCATGTGTGAAACATTGAGAGATAGTTAAGCACATCTTTTGCTACTTGAGTTGTACCTAGCTACTTGGACTATTTTATTACAAGGAATGGATTACTACTGCCAAATTTACATGCTTCTTTTCACACTAATTGATCTGGTTGCCTATGACACATGCATATCTTGGTTGAGTAAGAAGTGGCCCAAAGGCCTTTTGGGTGCTTTGTGTGTTGGTTAATCTTCTACCACCATCATCTTTATTGATATTAAGAGCACACTGGTAGTTGCAAGGAACCCTGTGTTCCATGCTCACACAAAGCACATTGAGTTGCATTATTATTATGTCAAGGACAGGTTCTCTATTGGAGAGATAGCTTGGCCTATGTGCCCACATAAGATAACATTGCAAATCTTTTCACAAAGGTTGTGTGTGGATAGAAGCTTGAAGATTTCCACAAAGCTTTGGGCTTACTTTCTTTTGTGGACTCATCTCTTTCCATAGAGACTAGAACTTCCTTGTAAATGCATGCCATCTCTTTGTTCACCACACTTCGAGGGGGCATTTGCTGATATACCTCGATTCCTACTATTTATCTCCTACTTGTCCAACTCTCCATTAGATCTTTCTTTCTTTTTCTTTTTCTTTTTCATTTTTCTTTTCCTTTTTCTTTTCCTCTTCATCTCAGCTCAACATTTTTCTTTTTACTTTTAATTTCACAAATCGGCCTATATCGAAATCGGGTGCGACTCATGGACTTGTCCGCCCGGCCAAGTTTATCCCACCTGTCTGCCGACCCGACATAGCGCACAATATACACAACATCAGCCCTGCATGAAATCGACGTCAGCTCGTGGCTTTGACCACCCGATCAGAATGACTCCACCCGCCTACCGACCCATACAGGTGCATGATAACAGATAGGTCAGGCCTACGACGAAACTAGCTACGGCTCCTGGCCTTGATCACCCGACCAAGGTGGTTCCACCCGCATACTAGCCCATCGTAGCGCACCAACGACATACACGCACATATACAACTGGCATGAGTATGAATGTTTCTTTATATCATGATCCATATGGAGGTACGATCTTGCAAGAAATAAATACTAGGATCCAAAGTTTCCCACTCACTAAGTGTTCAAATCAATCAGTATATACATGCACTCGGTCTAAGCATGTCATCACATTCCCAAGCTTTCACTCCCAAAAGTCTCTAGTCCACTAACTCATCCTAATCATATAATTCCTAGTCGCTCATGCTTCGTGCAAACCCATAATAGATCTTTGTCATCTTCATTCTACATGATTTTCATAAACTCATACATATCTTTATCACACACACAAATGCAATGCATATGCTCTAACAGAAAGAAAACAACTTTCAAATCAGAAACGTTTCACCTGATCATTTTGCTTCATCTTCATCATTGATTGATCTAACTTTTCTTCATCTTCATGATCTATCATTCTTCATGAGTATCAGCATCAGTGTCATCAGTTCCCTCCAGAAGTTCTTGCTCAATCTCATAATCCGCTTCATTTCTTTTCTTGAATAATTTTATCCTCTTTCCTGCAATCAAAGATCTCAAAGGAGTACTGTCTAACTCGCGAAGTGCATATGTACCATTCTCAAACACAGATGTCACCACATACGGCCCGAACCATCGTTTGGTCAATTTCTTCCTAGCATCATACTGAGTATCGAATGTACTGTCGTACACCAACACCCAATCATCTACCTCAATCCTACGTGGTCTCAGTCGATGGGTTTTGTCAAAATAGAACTTGTTCTTTAACCTTGACTCCTTTAACTTTTGGACAACTTCTTTCAACTTTTCATTTCCTTGTTCTAACTGCTTTATTCTCAATGATAATAACTCTTCTCTCGTCATACCATCATTCCATGGGAGCGTCAACCATGTCACTATCTGAGTCTAGATGGGGAAGACTGGCTTCTGACAATACATCAATTCAGCAGGCATGAATCCTGTGGACCGGGTGTAAGTCATCCTATCAGCCCATAGCGCGAATGGAAGAAACCTAGGCCACTCCTTGATGTCATTGCTGCAAGCCTTAGAGATCGCCTTCACAATGGAAGGGTGACCTCTCTCGATTTTCCCATTTGCCTCTGGATTATAGGCAATGGTGAGAGACAATCGAATTCCATGACGATCAAAGAACTCTTTTGCCTCTCTCACATCCAACTCTCCCCTGTCCGCAACCACTTTCTCAACATATCCGAATCTCGAGATCACTTCTTCTAAAAGGAATTTGCATACATTATAAATAGTCTTCGTACGAAGAGCTCGACCTTCCACATGGTTGGTCAAGTCCTCTATGGCAAGTACAATGTATCTCATCTTATCTATCCCTTTGGGCATGGTTACAAGGTCGACCACCCACTTGTAATGGATACAAGGAGGGTAAGTCGGATGTAACGGGTCTCTGCGCCTAACTGATGAATGCACCTGGCATGTAGCACAAGTCTCTACAAAACCTCTCACACTTACATAAATCCCTGGCCACCAGTAGGCTTCCCTAATCTTCTCATATGTAGCATAGAATCCTTTGTGACCTGCCCATAAGGTCTCGTGCATCTCTCTCATCACCTTGCTCTGAAGACTCCTAGAACTTAGTACCCTCTGTGGACTCTTCACCTTGCCTTTAGCATGTCGCCCGTCCTTCAAGAAAAAGTTGTAAGACTTTTTCCTGATGGATCTATACTTATTTGTGGACCAGCCTGGGGAAGGTTTCAGAGTACTTAGATATCTCCCTATATCTCTCCACTTGCCATCATATTCATTCTCTCGAAACTGCTCATATGCATGCACCAATGGATCGTATCTCATCATATGTATATCCCTTTCTACTTCATCATCAAACTCATCATCGAATTTTGCCCTTGAAAGCATATCAGCCACTATATTCGACTTCCCAGCTATGTGTACAAATGCAGGATTTATAAACTTTATATAAGAGATCCATCTAAGCATAGCAATATCCGGAGATGAACAATTTGCAATCATGACAATCAGTGGAAGACAGTCAGTCTCAACTATCACATTCGCCCCAATGAAATACTCTTTATCACTCTTTAAAGCAGTCACCAATCCCCATAGCTCTCTCTTAATCTGTGGATATTTTCTTTGGGTATCATGTAGGATCTTAGCACCAAAGCGCACTGCATATCTCTACCCCTCATCATCATCTTGCCCTATGACCCAGCCTATGCCAATAGGACTGGTATCAATGGTCAAAATGATAGGTCTCTGACCTGAATAGTCAACACGCTTCAGAATCGGAGCTTCAATTAGCAGTTGCTTCAGTTTACGCATAGCTCTCGACTGTTTCTCTGTCCATACAAACTTCTTTCCCTTTCTCAGCAGATCATATAAGGGGTTCGCAACGTGAGCAAAGTGAGGAATCCATATCACATAGAATACACAGGCTCCTAGAAACCTTCTCACCTCACTGACATTATGACACACTTCAGAGATCCTGCTAATGGCCTCAACTTTCTGTGGGTATGGCTTGCAGCCATAATGTCCACACAGATGTCCTACAATGAGGACCTCATCAACGCCAAAAACAGATTTCTCTAAAGAAAGTGTCAGCCCTACATCTTGAAACCTCTCAAAGATCTTCTCACAATCAGCAATATGATCTCTCACAAACTTTCTACATCCTGAAGCATCTAAACTCACATCTTTCACTCTTTCCTCACATCCCTTTATTGGAACATCATCAATGAATGGCATATTCACAGATGGTATAAAGTCTCGTAAAACTAGATTCATGGCATTCATCATGTGAGCCACAGAATTCGTCGCTCCCTGCGGCAAAGTACACATGCGTACAAGGCCCAGTGGAGTCCTCATGGTCGTAATGTCTCTACTCTCCATAGCCAACTGAAACTGGTCATA
The DNA here is from genome assembly GCA_020310875.1 of Ceratopteris richardii. NCBI lineage: Eukaryota > Viridiplantae > Streptophyta > Polypodiopsida > Polypodiales > Pteridaceae > Ceratopteris > Ceratopteris richardii. The sequence goes on from CM035410.1 coordinate 205,099,195, forward strand.
ACCTGAATACAAGTCTCCCATAGAGTAGATGGAATGCCCAGCAAACGCCTCAGCAAACTCATCCACTATGGGTCATGTCCCTACATTTCTAATTGTGACTTTATTCACAGGTTGCAGATCCTGAATGAAACGAAGCTTCCCATTTTTCTTCGGCACAGTAAACCACCTATTCGAATATGGAGCCGAGGAGGGTTCCAATATCCGCATGGAAATCTTTTCCTTCAGCAGCCTCATCAGCTCAGGTAAGTGAGCTTTTGGGACTGGTATAGGCCGGATATTCCATGGTATATGTGGCACTGTAAATATAATCATAGGAGGTACTTGTTTCGGGTCTGCGCACCCTATCTCATGTGGGAAAAGTGCAAACGCTTTTTCGTGTTTCTTGATGGCTTCAATAAATTTCTTTTTCTCTTCTTCTCTCAGGAATGGTTTTTCTCCAAACTTGATCTCTTTAATAGTCTCATGAGTAAAATGATGCCCTATGAGCTCTCTTCGTCTCAGCATAGGGTCATCTGACACTCGCAGATATTTCTCATGACTATCTTCTGGCAATGGCTGAGCTATAGGCTTCACTTTCTTATCCACAGTCTTATACTTTGTATTTACATTTACTTCATGCTCTCTCATAAACTCCTTAATCATCTCATACTCTTGGATAGAGCTGAGCATAATGATTTCTGACTTTTCACTTCTCTCAAATACTTGCTCAAACTCTTCCAGAGTAGTCGAACTTCTCTCCAATTGGATCACATCTTCAATCTTCTCATCAGGTAACATCATTCCTAAATGCTTGTAGTGTCTCTCATGAACTTTTCTGGTTTTATTTGAAACATTTTCTTTCTGTAAGCATAGCAACTTGAATGCAGATGAATAAATAGAAAAACTTTCAAAACTATGCACAAAGTCATGCGAGACATCAAACCAACTCCCACTGTTGTCTCGCTCAACAGTGGATCCTAACAGAAATTTTGATCAGCAGAAGCTCCATACTCTCCAACAGGCATACACTCATCATGGTCATGTGAATTAATAGGTTTCTTTCTTATATTCTTTCTATTCCTGGAGTGATTTGGACACACAATCATCACTTGCAAAGAATGAAGGCCAGATCTAGAACGGATTCGTGCATAGGCAGATCCATCATCCATGGCCTTAGACTCCATTCTTACCTCAGCTATAAAGGGCTACCCAAGAATAGCCTCATATGAACAATGGTCATGGACGAAGAAGTGAAATTCCTCAGAAATCCCACCTATGGTCACAGGCACAAAGGCGCATGCCCCAAGCAGTGCTCCTGAACCATTATCACCCTTGGGCTTTCCTCTAGAAACTTCCAACCTCCTTAACCAACTTTCCAATTTCAGACGACCATGCATGTTCACTTACTATTCTTAGAAAATCCCATCTCTTAATTCTATTTTTGATTTTGTCCTTTTTTATTTTTACTTTTGGTTTCACACTGTATATACAAATTAATTAATCTAAGGTTTGACCTAGGATAAACACCGATTTCAAGGGTCTAAGCTAGGGATTTTGGTGAGGTAAATTAGGGGTTTGCTCACAATTAACTCAATCTCGTCAATTTAATGGTTTATTTACAGTTTGGACCTAAACACCAAGGGTTTCCAAGGGTTCAAGTTTATTTTTCATGGGATAAACCCTCATTTTCAGTCAGTTTCAAGGGTCAAACATAAGGTTTACATGGGTCTAATGTCAGTTTCATTTACACACACAATTCTAACGCACATCTCTAACATGGTTTCTTATCATGCAGGCAATCAAATCCGTCAAATCATGCAAAATATACCCTCTTCAGATCAAAACATCACACAAACTCAAAAACAATGAACTTTTTGAAAAAAAACTCAGTGCACACTCCCTGCGGGATTTCATCCTGACACCGCAACACACTACAAGCAACACTTTTGCTTGAACACTGTCGCACTATGACGTGACAGTTCGATCTTAGAAAAACATATTTTTCGTGTATCAACAGTACACGGAATCACTTGAAATTCTCAATCTGGAATATATGAGTGTCGCCGAACACAACACAAGTTATAGTTTCTGAAACTGACCTGGTTTTTCTGAGGGCCCACCTTGCGGGCTCGAAACGGAGGTCGAGATGGCTCCGAAACTTCGATCTCACAAAAACAAGTGACCCTAAAGGGGCCTAAAGGGATAACTCTCAAAAATATTTTGAGGTCTTCTACCTTCACAGCGATTTTCATAGCAAACGGAGGCCGTTTGTGAAATCACGTTTTCTCCACACCTTGCCACGTAGTCTTCACCGTCGCCTTCTCCACGAGCTCTCTACAGCCACGCTGGCTCTGATACCATGTCATGAGGAAGGAGATAAGGAAGAGAGCTCACACACACACTTTCACTCTCAAGGAGAAGCACACACACAGATGGAGGCAAGGAAGAATGATCTTCTTCTTCTTCTTCTTCTTCTTCTATTACATAAAAGGAATGTACAAGAATGACCTAAGAACAAGAATACAACCAGTGCAATATATAAAGACCAGTACATAAGGAAAAACCTAATGTCCGCGAATGAGTGAGCTGGCAAGAAACAAATGTGCCATCACTCTCGGTAGATAAATCTAATAAAGCTCAATGAAGTATTCCTGACATATGCCGGCGTGACCACTATACATGTCAGAGAAACAAAAAACTGGTACGTGTCATCCTGGATCATCACATGTTGAGCTTGATATCTCAACACTTGGCTGATATTTTGGTGGATTTAGGAAGCTCAAAGTCTCAGTTGGCCGGTGTGAAGCTGGTTGTAGCAGCACCTACTCATCTTTGGATTGCATCCACCATCTCTCTTCACACAAATCCCCCCTAGGAGTGATGCGGTGAACAAGGGGCTGGCACTCATGTATAAGGAAGTGCCAAGCTATGTGGAAATCACTCCACAAAAGGAAGTAAGCCCAAAGCTTTGCAAAAAGCTTCAAACTTTTCCCTAGGCAGAGCCTTCGTGAAAAGGTCTGCAATGTTCTCCTGTGTGGGCACATATGCCAAGCTGATCTCCCCAGTAGATCATGAATTGTACATCTTTCGTCAATAAATTTCAGAACCAAGCCAATCTTGGCTAATGCAGAAACGGATAACAGATTCTTCTTGATCCCTGGCACAAATAAAGCATCTGGCAAGGTGAAAGAATTACCATCAACAGTAGTCAGAATGATCTTACCAACTCCCATAACAGGATAAGAGGAGCTGTTGGCGCATGTGATAGTATTCCCTCTAGGGTAGGCACACATATATATATATATGAACCTATATATGCACACATAAATATACATATTTAAACACAACCAGAAACGAACTTTTTCGAGCGTTTCACTGATCTAGCCATGCGCATCCTTTTCTCCGTTGTTGTAGACAGCTGCATGTGCGATATTTATGACGGAGAAAGCATCGGGAGAGCCCAAGGTCTTTGAAATTGGAAATGGACTATAACCCCCCTGCCATGGCAACTCCTCGCCGCATTTGGACTATAGCTGTACGTCTGAAATAAGTATGAGGAGGAAATGTAGTACAGACAGAGATAAGGTTGGAAAGCCGTGAATTGAAGGGGCGCTGCAGGCATAAGTAAGGGTGGAAGCCCAAGGTCTTCAGTCGGAAGCGGACTCTATCCCACGTTATTGCAGCGCCTCGCCGCCTTTGGAAGAACGTGGTGTGTCTGAAGTCTGTAGGATATGAAACGGCTTTCCAGACAGAGACGTGTATGAGAAATGTGTATTCATCACATGATACATCCCAGCTTAAACATCATAGGTAATCTGCCTGTAGTACACTGAAGCTAGTCAATTGACATGTTGGAAGCATGGCGACTACAGCCCCCCAATGACAAGGCATTCCCGTGACAATGTCGAGGTCATGCTTGGTCTACAGGTCAAGGATTATGACTGTGGAGCAGAGACAAGACAAGTGCTGAAGCCTAACCAATTGAAGCTGCGTCTCGATGACAGCACAGAGGTTGCGTTGACAATGAGTTACACGGTCAGATATGAGCAATGGAAATCAATGTAGGTAGCTACCAGGACAGAGACGGCAGACGAGCTACAGGAGTACTGGAATTCCACAACGTTACAGATAGAGAGGGAGGCTAAAGTCAGAGAACGCTCAAGCTTCTATGTGTTCGATTGACTGTAACTATTCTTTATGTTCGAGCGCGTCTGTAAAGCCCCTCTGTCTTGCTTTGAACGTTCGTCGGTCAAGAAGGTCCAAAATGTTCCATCTGCATGGCGTAGCACCTCTGACAAAGTAGAGCCAGCTTTTGTCCATCGAAATTAAGCTCACGCTGTAAGTAGAATTGATATAGGAAGAAGATCTTGTAGAATACATGGGCTAAGTTAATAGTAGACACTAGGTAGAATTGGCATTAGAAGAAGAACTTGTTGAATGCATAGGCTTAGTTCATAGTACATACTGTATCCCCATACCTCACAAACGATGTGCATACAATATTTCCAAGAGGAAACAATTTGTAGATATCAAGAGAAGGATTTGTAGACTCGTAAGGGTCATTTCAATCAATGCGAAACAAAGAATGGGAGTCCATTTCAATCAATTCTTGCCGATTGGATGGATGTGAACCTTCGAATGTGGGGAATACAGGGGGAATGAGTACGTTCATTCTTTCGAATTTCTAGCTTTATAGGGAAAGTAGATAGTAGGATCGAGCTTCAAAAAATAACAAGAATGAAAAACTTCCTTACTGCACAATGTTATGAAAGCATATACTTGATGCAATATGAAAACCTTGATTTGTGCTATAAGAATCCATCATTGATTGACAAACATTCTTCTCAAAATAATCTCTTTTTGAAATTCATGTTATTGCTTGAAATTAACTTCTTTCCATTATCATGTTCTAGACTAAATCTATTGAAATCTTTCTTATCTCAATGTTCTTCTAAGATTCAGTGCAAGATGATGAAAACAAGATCAAGCAAGCATTGAAACTAAGCATCAAATTGTAAAATACATCCATCCTTTTCCATCAGGAGTGTTATGATATCAATGTAATGAACTAGCATATTAGTATTAGCAGGTGATATTGATCTTGTTTATGTGAGAACAGATGAGCAGGTTGCTGATATTTTCACCAAAGCACTTGGAGCTGAGAAGTTGAAGAAGTTTCGGAAGATGCTTGGATTACAGGATATGGCATTGAGCTTGAGGGGGAGTGTTGAGATATCAAGCTCAACATGTGATGATCCAGGATGACACGTACCAGTTTTTCGTTTCTCTGACATGTATAGTGGTCACGCCGGTATATGTCAGGGATACTTCATTGAGCTTTATTAGATTTATCTACTGAGAGTGATGGCACATTTGTTTCTTGCCAGCTCATTCATTCGCGGACATTAGGTTTTTCCTTATGTACTGGTCTTTATATATTGCACTGGTTGTATTCTTGTTTTTAGGTCATTCTTGTACATTCCTTTTATGTAATAGAAGAAGAAGAAGAAGATCATTCTTCCTTGCCTCAATCTGTGTGTGTCCTTCTCCTTGAGAGTGAGAGTGTGTGTATGAGCTCTCTTCCTTATCTCCTTCCTCGTGACATGGTATCAGAGCCAGCATGGTTGTAGAGAGCTCGTGGAGAAGGCGACGGTGAAGACTACGCGGCAAGGCATGGAGAAAACGCGATCTCACAAACGGCATCCATTTGCTACGAAAATCGCCGTGAAGGTAGAAGACCTCAAAATATTTCCGAGAGTTTCCCCTTTAGGGTCACTTGTTTTTGTCAGATCGAAGTTTCGGAGCCATCTCGACCTCCGTTTCGAGCCTGAAAGGTGGGGCCCACAGAAAAACCAGGTCAGTTTCAGAAACTATAACTTGCGTTGTGTTCGGCGACACTCATATATTCTAGATCCAGAATTTCAAGCAATTCCGTGAACTGTTGATACACGAAAACTGTGTTTTTCTGAGATCGAACTGTCACGTCATAGTGCGATAGTGTTCAAGCAGAAGTGCTGCTTGTAGTGTGTTGCGGTGTTGTGAATTGTTGCAAAAATGGAAAACGCAGATGGAATGAGTCAGCTTATCTTATCTCCTTCCTCGTGACATGGTATCAGAGCCAGCATGGCTGTAGAGAGCTCGTGGAGAAGGCGACGGTGAAGACTACGCGGCAAGGCATGGAGAAAACGCGATCTCACAAACGGCATCCATTTGCTACGAAAATCGCCGTGAAGGTAGAAGACCTCAAAATATTTCCGAGAGTTTTCCCTTTAGGGTCACTTGTTTTTGTCAGATCGAAGTTTCGGAGCCATCTCGACCTCCGTTTCGAGCCTGAAAGGTGGGGCCCATAGAAAAACCAGGTCAGTTTCAGAAACTGTAACTTGCGTTGTGTTCGGCGACACTCATATATTCTAGATCCAGAATTTCAAGCAATTCCGTGAACTGTTGATACACGAAAACTGTGTTTTTCTGAGATCGAACTGTCACGTCATAGTGCGGTAGTGTTCAAGCAGAAGTGCTGCTTGTAGTGTGTTGCGGTGTTGTGAATTGTTGCAAAAATGGAAAACGCAGATGGAATGAGTCAGCTTATGAGCGATAAGATGCACAAGAACAACTTCCATGCTTGGAGATTCAGAATGACGAATTTCCTGATGGGAAAAGGCTACTGGAAGTACATCGAAAGAGAGAATGAAAATGCTCTGCAGTTACCAGAAAGGAATCACACTGCAGAATAGTTAAGAGCATTTGAGGAATGGAATCAAGGAGCACGAAAGGTAATGTATTGGCTATCTGTTAGCATACAGGATAGCATGATTGGACACATACAGGATGCCAAAACTCCAAAAGAGGCTTGGAACAGTTTGGTCACCTAATACGAGACCAATACAAAGGCACGGAAATTGCAACTCAAGAAGGAGCTGCATACATTGGAGAAAAAGAGCATGTCGGTAAGTGACTACACTCTGAAAATCAAAAGCATATGTGAGTCACTTGCATCTATTGGCGTGAATGTAGATGATGATGATAAGGTGGAAGTGTGCCTTCGTGGTTTAGGAGCTGCATATAAGCAGTTCAGAACTTCTATACAGACCAGGGAAAATATTCCAAATTTTGCTGATTTGGTATCTATGATGATTTTTGAAGAAAAGAATATTGGTGAGGATTCAAACTCCAGGGAAAGCCCAGTTCTGAGCAGGTATTCTACTCTGGAAGAGGAAGAGGAAGAGGTAGAGGTTTTGGAAGTGGAAGAGGAAACAATAACCAAGACCAAGGTCAACAACAGAATCATGTAGGAGGAAGAGGACAGTTTCGAGGCAAGGGGAGTCAAAGAGGTCACATAAATTTCCAAAGAAATGATTCAGGTAATGATAGTAAAGGATGTTGGAATTGTGGTAAACCTGGACACTTTGAACGTGATTGCAGGTTGAAGAATCAAAATAACAGAAGGCAGCAAAACAACTATGCATCCACAAGTGCAGATGATTCTGAGAAGCTGTTTATGGTTCAACATCACATGATGAATACGATGTCTGTTGGCGTTTCAAAATCGAATGATAATCTCTGGTATGTTGATTCAGGTGCTTCAAATCACATGACCAGTCATGCACAATGGTTTAGTAGTTTGCAAAAAATGCCAGTTCTTGGATATGTTGAAAGAGGTGATGATACATCGCATCCTATTGAGCATACATGAAACATAGCATTGTCTATGGAGGACGGAAAGGTAAAACATCTCGCTGATGTGCTGCATGTTCCAAATATAACAAAGAATTTGGTTTCTGTTGGACAAATGGTTGACCAGGGATTACAAGTGAGGTTCAATGCTGATGGATTATATGTAGAAGAGTACAAGCCGGGTGGACGATTGGTTGCCAAAGGAAACAAAGTGGGTAGGATGTTCACCTTAAATGTGAAAATTCCTGAAATGAATGCAGCCATGTTTGCGAAAGGTGCAAGAGTTATTGCAGATATAGAGATATGGCACAAACGGACTGGACATGCAAACTTGCAAAGGCTGAAACTAATGCAGTCAAAGGAGATTGTCCATGGACTACCAAATTTCAAAGTTGTAGAAATGCAAAAGGTATGTGCAGCATGTCAATTTGGTAAACAATCAAGAGCATCATTTCCACATGACAAGCATGTTAGTGAGAATGTACTAGAAGTAGTACATACAGATGTTTGGGGTCCAGCAAAGACCACATCTATGGGTGGTTGCAGGTTTTATGTTACTTTCATTGATGACCATACACGCAAAGTATGGGTATATTTCATGAAAGAGAAGAGCGAGGTGTTTACTCACTTCCAGAATTTTAAAGTTATGGTGGAAAAGAAGACAGGGAAGTACATTCAAACATTAAGATCTGATGGAGGAGGTGAATACATGTCAAATGAGTTCAGCAGTTTTCTAAAAAATCATGGAATTTGGCATCAGTTTCCATGCAGGTACACACCACAACAGAATGGTGTTGCTGAACGCAAAAATAGACATATTGCAGAAATAGCAAGAGCCTTGATGGCTGAGAAGAATATGCCTCATTGTTATTGGGCAGAAGCTGTGTATACTACTGTATACATCATGCACAGAACTCCGACTGCTGTTGTACATCAAGTTACACCTGAAGAGAAGTTTACAGGTAAAAAGCCAAACTTATCACATCTGAAAGTTTTTGGCTGTATTGCATATGTACATGTTCCAGATGAGTTGAGGACGAAGCTTGATCCGAAAGCAGAAAAATATGTCTTCATTGGATATTCCCTTGAGCAAAAGGGGTACAAATGTTATAACACACTCACACGACAGGTGAAGGTGAGCGGAGATGTGGTATTTGATGAAATGTCAAGCTTCTATGTAGATGCCAAAGAAGGACTGAATCTTGAACCAAATGACAAAGAAAATTTTGGAAAATCTAGTGCAGAATCTCAAGTTTTGAGTGGACCGGATGCATCACCAAGCAATAGTTCCAACTCAAATCCATGGAGTGGAAGATTGCGTGGAAATTTCAGTCCAGCAAATTCATCAAATACATCCAAGAAAGGTAAAGAAAATCTTTCTGCTGGTAGTAAAACAGGTGAAGGTTTTGAAGATGTTGATGGAGATTCAAGTGGTTCAGAAAAGAGTATTGATGAGGAACTTGGATTGCCCTCTGTGAAGACTCCAGGAGTAAGAAGGGCACATGCAGATGATACAAGAAGAATTGACCCAAGACCAAGAAGATCTGGGAGGATGCGTAATTCCGTGCAACGATTGACATATGATAGTTACATGGCTCGCCATTGTGCCTACATGACAAAGGTAATACAAGATGCTGAACCTTCTTGTTTTGAAGATGCAATTGGTAATGCAGATTGGGAAAAAGCTATGGATGAGGAGATGGCTGCACTTTATGGAAATGATACATGAAAGCTGGTTCCATTGCCACAAGGAAAGAAATCCATAGGCTGCAAATGGGTTTACAAGGTAAAGCATAATGCTGATGGTAGCATAAGCAGAAAAAGCACGATTGGTAGCTAAAGGTTATGCACATACATATGGCATTGATTATGAGGAAACATTCAACCCTGTAGCTAAAATGTCTACTATCAGAACACTTGTTGCATTAGCTACAGCAAAAGGATGGACTTTGCATCAGATGGATGTGAAGAATGCTTTCCTACATGGTGAGTTACAAGAAGAAGTATATATGGACGAGCCACAAGGATATGAATATTCAAAGCATCCAGAATATGTTTGCAGGTTGCAAAAGGCTTTGTATGGGCTGAAGCAAGCCCCTCGTGCATGGCATGCAAGGATTGTTGATTACTTAACGAGCATTAGGTTCTCTATGTGTGATGCAGATCACTCACTATGTGCAAGGAAGGCTGATGATGGCATCACTATTGTGGCTATTTATGTTGATGATCTGATTGTAGGTGATGATAATGAAGAAAGCATCAAAGAGGTAAAGAAACTTCTTATGCAGGAATTTGACATGAAAGATCTTGGTGTGTTGCGCTATTTCTTGGGCATTGAGTTTATACATACAAAAACAGGTATATGGATGTCGCAAAGGCAATATGCCTTGAATATGCTGCAAAAGTATGGTATGGCTGATTGTAAGCCAATTTCTATGCCTTTAGATCAAAATTTGAAATTGGATACTACATCAGGTGAAGCATTGGAAAATGCTACTATGTACAGGAAAATTATGGAAAGTCTTATATATCTTACAATTACAAGGCCTGATTTAAGCTACATTGTTGGACTTGAAAGTCAGTTTATGCAGGTTCCCAGGAAGCCACATTTGGATGCTTTGAGGCACACTCTACGTTATGTGAGTGCTACTTTGGATTATGCATTGTTTTATGAAGCTGGTGTAGATTTGCAGGTTCATGGATACACCGATGCAGATTGGGCTGATACTACTCCAGATAGAAGATCTACTAGTGGCTTTCTTTTCTCACTTGGAGGTGCAACTATTACATGGAGCAATAAGAAGCAACCCACTGTTGCTTTGTCGAGTACAGAGGCTGAGTATAGAGGTGCTGCAATGGCAGCATGTGAGGCATCATGGCTGGAGATGTTACTTGCAGATTTAGGTGTGGAAGTGCAAAAGCCTATCACTATCTATTGTGATAATCTTAGCAGCATACAGTTAGCACGGAACCCTGTTTTCCATGCTAGAACAAAGCATATCGAGGTACATTATCACTTCATCAGAGAGAAGGTATTAGCAGGTGATATTGATCTTGTTTATGTGAGAACAGATGAGCAGGTTGCTGATATTTTCACCAAAGTACTTGGAGCTGAGAAGTTGAAGAAGTTTTGGAAGATGCTTGGATTACAGGATATGGCATTGAGCTTGAGGAGGATTGTTGAGATATCAAGCTCAACATGTGATGATCTAGGATGACACGTACCAGTTTTTCGTTTCTCTGACATGTATAGTGGTCACGCCGGTATATATCAGGGATACTTCATTGAGCTTTATTAGATTTATCTACTGAGAGTGATGGCACATTTGTTTCTTGCCAGCTCACTCATTCGTTGACATTAGGTTTTTCCTTATGTAGTGGTCTTTATATATTGCACTAGTTGTATTCTTGTTTTTAGGTCATTCTTGTACATTCCTTTTATGTAATAGAAGAAGAAGAAGAAGATCATTCTTCCTTGCCTCAATCTGTGTGTGTGCTTCTCCTTGAGAGTGAGAGTGTGTGTATGAGCTCTCTTCCTTATCTCCTTCCTCGTGACAATTGGGACCACTGCCACCAACTCTATGCCTCTATCTATAGCTACTCAAATCAATGTGGACCACAAATGTAACTAGAGTCCACAAGTGCATGGGTGATGTCGACCATTTCTTTAGTAGCTTCCACTAGAGTCCACTTATTGTAGGTGTACTCACCATTTGATTTAAGTCTCTCTAGAATCAAGTTAACTCATGTTAAGTCTAGTTAGAAAGCTCTAGAGCTCTTTGGGAAAAACTCTCCCCATGCGCATCATGGGGGTTGAGCCTAGGACCTCCTTCTTCCCAAACTTGAGACTTAACCACAAGGCTAAGTGGATTACTTGTTTTAGAGACTTGGAGCACAACACACAATATTGAATGTTTTACTAGAGAATGTACAAAGATAAGTAGCCCATTAGGGCAATAGGCGTATATACAAGCCGGGGGAAAAAAACGTTCTAAAGAGGGAAAAAGGTGCCACACAGTCCTAGTGTTTTCACACACATCACTACCTAAATATATCAACAAATCCCCCCTGGGAGTGATGCGGCGAACAAGGAGCTGGCACTCATGTATAAGGAAGTGCCAAGCTATGTGGAAATCACTCCACAAAAGGAAGTAAGCCCAAAGCTTTGTGGAAAGCTTCAAACTTCTCCCTAGGCAGAGCCTTCGTGAAAAGGTGTGCAATGTTCTCCTGCGTGGGCACATATGCCAAGCTGATCTCCCCAGCAGAGAACCTCTCCCTGACAAACTGATAATGCACCTCAATGTGCTTAGTGCAAGCATGGAACCTAGGGTTCCTCGCAACGGCCAATGCGCTCTGAATGTCAGTGAAGATGGTGGTGGCAGAAGTCTGACCAACACCCAAATGAGCCATAAGGCGTCTGAGCCACAGACACTCAACAGTCGCTGTGAAAGCTGCCCTATACTCAGCCTCACAACTAGAAGTGGCCATAGTAGGCTGCTTCTTGCTCAACCAAGATATACATGAGCAACTAAGCATGAAGCAAAAGCCACTAGTGGACACACGAGTGTCATAGCAACCAGCCCATTCGGAGTCAGAAAAAGCATGCAAATCTGGCGGTAGTGATCCCCCCTTGGGATAAAATAACCCAAGTAGTCGAGTACCACTCAAATAGTGAAAGATGCGCTTAACTGCCTGCGAATGCTTGACTCTTGGGCAATGCGTAAACCTTCTCATCTGTGAGACAGCAAACTGAATATCTAGTCGAGTAATGCATAAGTAAATCAAGCATCCAACAGCCTACTGATAGAAAACAACATCAAATGCATCTCCAGCATCATGAAGACTCAATCATAAACCTGTCTCCATATGAGTGGCAATAGGCTTATAGTCTTCAAGGCCAAAACACTGCAATAATGTGTCAATATATTTTGTTTGTCACAAAGCCATTCCACCATCAACTTGCATAAATTGAATGCCCAAACAGTGATGCATGCAAATCAGCCTTAAAATCAGCAATATGTTTCTCAATAGGACTAGTGAGCAGCATGTCGTCAACATAGACAACAATGATCAGAAGCACATCAGTAGCACACTTAACATATAAGATGCTTTCAGTTGGACTATTCTCAAAACCATGCGCAACCACATAGGCATGTATCTTCTCATACCAAGCACGTGGTGCTCGCTTTAAACCATATAATGCCTTCTTTAACCTGCACACCTGGTTTTCATGCCCTTTCTACACAAAGCCACGAGGCTAAAAAACATACACTTCTTCATGCAAGTCACCATTCAAAAATGTTGTTTTAATATCCAACTGATGTACATTCCAACCATGATGAGCTTCAAGTGCATAGATGCTCCGAACAATAGTTATACGGCATGTAGGTGCAAAGGTCTCATCAAAATCAATGCCTCTTTCCTGTGCATAACCCTTTGCAACAAGCCTAGCCTTATACCTGTCAACTGTACCATCAGGTTTACGCTTTAGCTTGTATACCCACTTAGTGCCAATGGCCTTCTTGCCAGGAGGCAAGTCACATAAAGACCAAGTACCATTCTTCATTATAGCATCATATTCAGATTGCATACCAACCATCCAATTTTCTGAATTTTGTGCTTTATAAAACAAAACATGCTCATTCTCATCATAGAGACTAGATGCAGCCATAGCATATCAATCTGATGCAAAAGAGGGACTATGAGAGCTTGAACGAGTATGATATGATAGAGGTGCAGCTAATTTGTTGTCACGCAACGTCTGCACCAACCATTTTGGCATAATTCTTGCCTGCTCTATATCAACTCTCTCATCAATAAGTGCATCATGTACATCCGCATCAGAAATGAAATTATCTGCATCATCACATGAAACCTGCAAAGGCTGAGAACTTGTCTCATTAGGACCAGCGCTAGACTGTCCACCTATAAAAAGAGGTAGCAAAGTATCATACATGTCTTTGGAGCTAACAGATGTCTCCTTAGTACATGAAAGCAATGGCTGACGAGAATGCGTTTAGTGATCTGTGGATGATACAAGCAATAGCCTTTACTTTCAAAACTGTACCCAACAAAAATACATTTTACTGCTTTATCATCCAATTTTCTGCGATGTTGTTCAGGCACTAATGCATATGCCAAATAACCAAAAACACGTAGATGAGCAACATATGGCTTGCGGTCATGCCAAGCCTCATATGGAGTGATAGACTATAGCACTTTAGTGGGACACCTGTTTAGTACATATGCTGCACACATGACAGCCTCAAGCCAAAAACTATGTGGTAAAGCCTGACTCTTGACCATACACCTTGCCATCTCCATGAGTGACCTGTTCTTTCGTTCACCAACTCCATTCTATTGAGGTGTATATGGCACTGTACACTGGTGTTTTATCCCACGTTCAACCAGAAATGCATTAAAATCAGAAGACATATATTCCCCCCCTCGATCAGAACGGAGGGTGCCCATTTTACATGCTGATAAATTTTCAACCAAAACCAAAAACTGTTTGAAGCACATGAACACTTCGGACTTCGCCTTCAATGGATATACCCATGCATGCCTGGAAAAATCATCGATGAAAGTCACGAAGTAAAGATAATTCCCAATAGAAGGTGTCTACATAGGACCACAGACATCACTATGTACAAGCTGCAATTTCTTACTAGCCTGAACTGAATCATCTTTTGGAAAGGACGAACGTTGCATTTTCCCAAAATACAGCCTTCATAGACATGTTTTCTTGGTGCCTCAAGTTTGGGCAAAGAGGACACCATTTCAGATTTATGCAGGCATAGCAAACTAGCGAAATGCAGATGACCAAAGCATGCATGCCAAAGCTTTGGATCTCACATAGCCTGAGAATCATTTACTGCACATGCCAAATCATTTATAGATCTTTCATAGTCTATGAGCTTATACAGCCCACGACATAAAATGCCAGAAGCAATAATCACATCGCCATTTGATAGATCATGAACTGTACACCTATCATCAACAAATTTCACAACCAAGCCAATCTTGGCAAATGCAGAAACTGATAACATGTTCTTCTTGATAGCTGGCACAAATAAAGCATCTGACAAAGTGAAAGAACTACCATCAACAGTAGTCAAAATGATCTTACCAACTCCCATAACAAGATAAGAGGATTTGTTGGTGCATGTAACAGTATTCCCTATAGGGGCAGGCTCGAGTGAAGAGAAGAAACTATACTGCGAGGTAATATGTTTGGTCACCCCACTGTCAAAATACCAAACATCTTAGTCTACTGTAGACATGCACTGCTCATGAGAAGATGGGTCAAAATTGCAGACAATAGTAAATTCCCATTCTTCTTCCTGCATAGAATTAGCAGACTCTATTTTGGGTGTAGAGGCCTCTGCAACAACCATTCCAGCCTCTTTCTTCTTTAACTCTTAGCAGCCAGTTTTGGACAGTTCTTTATGATATGATCATTCCCTTTACAGTACTTACAAAACAATTTCTACTTTTTTGATTTCTTCTCATCTTTATCTTCCTTCTTTGAATATGCAGAATTAACAGATTTCGGCTTACAAGTTGAAGAGCTCCATTTTCCTTTGCCCTTCTAAGTAGCCAGAAAAGCTTGATCTGCAACTCACATAATGGACGTGTTCTGCCTGGACTCATCTTCTTGCAATAGAACAGAGACTAACTCCTCAAATGATAAGGCATTTGGATTGCCTTTCATCATCAACCGAAGACTAGAAGCAAAACTCTGATATGAATCAGGAAGACCATTCAGAACGGTCTGCACAAGTGAGCTATCTGGTATAACCTCATCAGCAAAAATCAACTGTTCCTTCAAGTCTTTGATCTTTGTTAGAAAAATGTCCATAGAATCACCTTCATTCATGTGCTCACTTTCCAACTGTTTTTGGAGGTAAGCAACCCAAGCCTCATTCCTAGCTTGTTACAATGTGCTAAGTGTATCCCAAGCATCCTTAGCCGTTCTACAGGAGCGAATGTGAGGAATAATGGCACGTGTGACAGACAAAGCTATCAATGCATGTGCCTGGGCATCTTTGCCATCCCAGCGAATCTGCTCTGCAATAGGTGCAACAAAAACCGTAGCACGAACAGGAATATGGAGAATATCATCATCTTCAACAACTTCTGCATCAGCTTCATTCCTAGAGTTGTAACACTTGTAGGTGTGATAGGATGTTTTTCGACACCCTGCACAATGTTACACAGTCCTTTTGCAACCAACACATGTCACATCATATAAGCCCATAACGGGTAGTTGGTACCATCCAACTTATCCTCAACAACCATATATGGAATACATCACTGCTTTCATCCATGGCCGATGACTAAAATACCTTGATGCAAAAAATTGACTGTATCTCAAAACATTGAACCGAACTACCTAGACGAATTCCGCTAGAACTGTAGCAGACTTTGAGACGCTTATACTGGTGAACAGAAACTGTTATATACCTTTGGCACAAAAAGACAAAATAACCTATAGAACCATTGCAATAGTGTGTTCGGAGGCTGAAACGAGCTCAGATCGTGATTTCAGAAACACGCTGAGTATGCTCACCAAAATTCATGCGATTCTGAGACAGCAATTGGAGGAGTGTCGACGGCGCCCTAGATGAAGCGACGACCTGCTCTGATACCAATTTTTGGAGTTAGACGTCTACGGAAGCACACGAACAACACAAGGAAGAAGAAGAAGCTTGGAGCATAACACACAATACTGAATGTATTACTAGAGATTGCACAAAGATAAGTAGATCATTAGGGCAATAGGCGTATATACAAGCCGGGGGAAAAAACCTTCTAAAGAGGGAAAAAAGTGCCCCGATATTCCTAGTGTGTTCACACACATCACTACCTAAATATATCAACAAATCTAATCTCAAGACCTTTAGCCATACACACAAACAGTGTCCGATTTGAGATCTGTCCAGACTGACAGGACACTTAGATAATTAAATTTACTTTTTAACATGACCCATGCCAACCAAAATTGCTACCTCACCCTTCTCGTTTGTTTGTTCATGATTTGATGTGGGATGTTATTCAGTTCCATCTTTATCTTCATAGTGGCTATTGAAATATTTTGTTAATGATGTGTCTTAACACACTAGCATCACGAGACACTTTTTTCACTCTTTAGGAGTCCCCCTTAGCTTGTATATATGCTTATAGCTCTAATGGGTCACTTATCTTTGTACATTCACTTGGCAATACCTTCAGTATTGTGTGTTGTGATCCAAGCTTCTTCTTCTTCCTTGTCCTTTTTGTGTGTTTCCACAAACTTAACTCGAACAATTGGTATCATAGTAGGTTGTTGACACCCCTTTGCTCACAGTCTCAATATCACATGAAAATCGGTGAGCATACTCAAGGCAGTTAGGTGTTCAAAAGACCTTCATTCTGTAGTGTCAAATTTTTTATCTGGGCTCCTTTCAACCTCCGAATGCACTATCATAGTGCTTATGCAAGCAATTTATCCTTTTGTGCCAAACATATATACAGGTTTTGGTTTGCCAATACAACTGCCTTGAAGTGTGCTATACACTTAGTAGAGCTCAACAAGGTGGTTCTATTCCACTTTATGAGATACAATCATTTTTCTATATCAAGGTATTCTAGCTAAAAGCAATGATGTATTCTATACGTGTACTGTTCGGGAAAAGTTGAATGACACTAATCACTTGTTATGGGCATATATGATGTGTCCTATATTGGTGGCAAGAGGACTATGGCATATTGTGCATGCTATTGAAAAATGACCTACTACACATGCAAATAAAGTTATTGAAGGTGATGCAAAATGGCATTGATGATGATGAATTTCAAATTCATGTTCATGTTGCGTTTCTTGCTACATCTACTATAGAGAAAGCTCAATGGGATGATAGAGATGCTCACATGCATCGATAGCTTTGTATATCAAACATGCCATTATCCCTCATATTCACCCCTAGAGAGCAACAAAGGATGCTTGGGATACACTCACCAATTTGTACTAGGCAAAAAATGAGTCTCATGTTGCTTACCTCCGAAAACAATTAGAGAATGAGCATATGAATGCAGGAGATTGTATGGACACCTGTTTGACAAAGATCAAAGTTTGAAAGAGCACTTGATTTCAAAAGATGAACTCTTGCTAGATAGTTCACTTGTGCAGACCGTTCTTAATGGTCTGCCTGATTCATATCAAAGTTTTGCGTCTATTTTTAGTTGATGATGAAAGGAAATCCAAATGTCTTAACATTTAATGAATCAATCAATGTTTTATTGTAGGAAGATGAGTATAGGTGGAACGAGTCCATTCTATATGTGCAAATCAAGTTTTCTAAGATAGTGAGAAGGGCAAAGGTAAATGGAGCTCATCTACTAGTAAGCATAAATTTGCTAATTCTGAACAATAAAAAAGGGAAGCCAAAGACAAGAACAAAACAAAAAAGCAAAAAGAATTTTGCAAATATTGTAAAGGAAATGATCATGTCATGAAGAGTTGCCCAAAACTAGCTGCAAAAGAGGCAAAGAAGAAAGAGTCTCGAATGGTTATTGCAGAGGCCCCTACACCTAAAACCGAGTGTGCTAATCTTGTGCAAAATAATCAGAATTCACTACTATTTGAATATATGATCGATTTTCTTATGAACAGTGTATGTCTAGAATAGACTCAGATGTTTATTATTGTGATAGTGGGGCAACTTAAAATATTATTATCTTGTAGCACAATTTCTTCAGTTCACTTGAGCCTATCCCTATAGAGAATATTACCATATGCACTAACCACTCCTCTTATCTTATAAAGGAGTTGGTAAGATCATTCTAACTACTGCTAATGGTAGTTTCTTCACACTGTCAAATGATTTGTTATGCTAGGGATCAAGAAAAATCTATTTTCAGTTTCAACATTAGCCAAGTTCAGCTTGGTTGTCAAATTTGTTGATGAAAAATGTATAGTTCATGATCTATCAAATAACAATGTTACTATTGCTTCTAGCTTTTTATGTCATGAGTTTTATGTGCTCATAAACTATGCAAAATCTCTCAATGATTTAGCATGTGCAGTTCAAGATTCTCAAGCTATCTAAGATGGAAAGTTTTGACATGCATGCTTTAGTGATCTAGATTTTACTAGTTTGCTATGCCCACAGAAATCTAAAATGGTTTCCTCTCTGCCTAGACTTGAGGTAGTTGGTAAACATATCTGTGAAGGTTGTATTTGGGGCAAAATGCAGCATTCCTCCTTTCTAGAAGATGGTTTAGTATGAGCTACTAAAAAACTTGTAGCTTGTTCATAGTGATGTTTCCCATCCTATGTAGACACCTTCTTTTGGGAAGTACCTTTACTTAGTGACTTTTATTGATGATTTTTCTAGGCATGCATGGGTGTACCCATTGAAAGAAAAGTTTGACATGTTTATGTACTTCAAACACTTTTTGGTTTTGGTTCAAAATCTACCAACATGTAAAATGGATACCCTCTATTCTGATCGAGGGGGGGTACATGTCTTTTGATTTTAATGCATTTTTGGTTGAATGTGGGATAAAGTATTAGTGAAGAGTGCTATATACACCTCATAAACAATGAATTTGCTCAAAGAAAGAACAACTCTCTCATGGAGATGGCAAGGTGTATGGTCAAAAGTCAGACTTTACCACATAACGTCTGGCTTGAGGTTTTTATGTGTGTAGCAAATGTACTTAATACGTGTCCCACCAAAGTGCTCTGGTCTATAACTCCATATGCGGCTTGTCATGTTCACAACTCATAGGTTGCTCATTTGTGTGTCTTTGGTTGTTTGGCGTATGCATTAGTGCTTGAATAATAATGTAAAAAATTGGATGATAATGCAGTAAAACATATTTTTGTTGTGTAAAGATTTGAAAGAGAAGGCTAGTGTTTGTATCATCCACAAGTTGAACACGTGTTGGTTGTCATGATGTTTTTTTTGTGGAAGATTCAGTTCAGCCATTACTTTCATGTACTAAGGAGACATTAGTTAGCCCTAAAGATGTGTATGACACTTTGTTGTCTCCTTTTACAGGTGGATAGTCAAGTGTTGGTCTAATTAATGAGGCAATGTCTCAAATATTACATGTTTCACATGATGATGCATATCATTCCATTTGTGATGTAGATTTACATGATGCATTTCTTTATGAGAGGCATGATATAGAGGAGAAAAAACTATGCTCAAATGGCTAGTACAAACTCTCTGAGATAGAAAATTAGATATGCCTCTATCATAATTTAATCATTCACACTTTCATAGTGCTTGTTTTGCATCATATTGATATGCAATGGATGCCTCTAGACTTTGTGATAAGAATGAGCATGTTTCTTTTAATGAATCACAAAATAATGTTGTCTATGATGATGACTTGTTGGTCATTGGTCCTAATGAGAAGCATATTGCTGATTCTAAGACTGATTTGCATCTTTTGAGATGTCAGATTTGGGGCGTTTGCATCATTATGTGGGTAGTGAGTTTATGCAAGTTGATGGTGGAATAGCTCTGTGTCAAATAAAATATATGGACATATTATTGGAGCATTTTGGCCTTAAAGATTTCAAACCTATTTCCATTCCTATGGAAATAGTTCTATGGTTGCACTTCATGATGCTAGAGATGCATTTGATGTTGTTTTGTATCAACATGCATTTGGATGCTTGATTTACTTATGCTTAACTTGGCTTGATATGCACTTTGTTGTCTCTTAAATGAGCAGGTTTATGCATTGCCTAGGTGTCAAGCATTGGCAGGTAGTTAAGCACATTTTTTGCTACTCGACAAGTACCTAGCTACTTGAATTGTTTTATCACAAGGAGGGATCACTACTAATAGATCTACATGCTTTTCTTGACTTTGACTAGGCTAGTTGTTTTGGCATTCATGTGTCCACTAATGGTTTTTGCTTCATGCTCAATAGCTCATGCATATCTTGGTTGAGAAAGAAGCAGCCTACTATGGGCACTTCTAGTTGTGAGGCTAAGTATAGGGCAGCTTTGACAAAGATCATTGAGTGTGTGTGGCTCAGACACCTTTTGGCTGATTTGCATGTTGGTGAGTCGTTTTCTGTCATGGACAAAGGAAACCATCTTGAATCTCTAATTCCATGTGAATTCTATATCTCATGCTTGGTTCAGAAGTTGGGGAAACTAATGCTTCCATTGTGTCGGGAACGTGCCAAAACCCTAAGATCGACTGTCTTCATGCTTGATTCTGACATCTAGAGACCATGCTTCCAACTGATGACATCATCAATGACATCACCAATTCATAACCGCCCTAGAACTGCCCTTGGAAGGGAGTTCTTGATCTCCAGAGACCTTATTCCATACTTACGATCCCAGGTTGTGGGATCTCCTATATCATCTCTAGCTGAGTTATCTATACCTATAGTCCCGGGTTGCGGGACTTCTTGTATCAGCTACATATTCCTATACTATTTTCCCTACGTGGGTATTCTTGTAATCTGAACTGTATTTCCAAAATCTTATCTATTGTAGTCAGAGAGCACAATCTAGTGCTCCCCTGATAGTTTGGCAAGACTAGCTTCTATCTAAGACTAGTCATCATGGAGAATGCTTATGAACAGATTGTAGCAACACTTCAGAGTCTCCAACAACAAGTCGAAGACTAACTCATCAACAGACACAAGTCGAGATGGGACATCCAGTGCATGTAGGTGCACTCAAAGAATTACAAGAATGAATCGGGAGTCTTCAGACAAATCAAGGGAGTATGCAAGTAAATCAACGTCCTAGTACATCCTTCATGAGAGAACCCAAGATCTACATGCCAAAAAAATGGTGATCGCCCAAAGTTCCAAGGATTCTTGCAACAAGTCAAATTGTACATCCGCATGCAGCCTGATAGATACCCTGATGATGCATCCAAGGTCGGTTTTATTGGAACCTTGCTCTATGGTGAAGCTTTATCATGGTTCACCCCAATCTGGGAGAAGGATATGGCCGTACTTCATGACTAAGAGGGATTTCTTAGAGAGCTCATTGCCACATTTGGAGATGCAGACACGAGTCGAGTGGCAAAAACAAAACTTCAGAAGCTACATCAAGGTAACCGCCCTGCCTCTACCTATGCATCTGAAATTAGGCAGTTGATATGTGACCTCACTTGGCACGAAGATTATTTCATAAGTCAATTTCGATGGGGCTTAAGAGATGATGTGAAGGACCTTCTACTCACGATGCCAGAGGTTAAGCCATTGAATGAATACATCAACCAAGCTATTCAATGTGATAACCGCCTTTTTGAAAGGAAACAAGAAAAACAAGTAGAAGGAATACCTCGCCAATGGAAACCCTTCCAAGCCACTCCTAGAGATGAGTCCATGCCCGAACCTATGCAGATAGATGTAACTAGGTTCTAGCCTGTAACACCACAAGAGAAACAAAGAAGGAGGGATAACAAGTTATGCTTGTATTGTGGAAACCATAGCCATATTGCAGTTAATTGTCCCAACAAGAGAACGAACTCCAAAGTCGTAGCCACCCTTGTAGAGCAGGGAAACGAGGAAGTCCAGTTGTAAAAGAGACCATACAACTGGACCATGATATAAGAAAGGGTCTCATAATTCCAGCCACACCCATAGAAACATGTCTTGCCCCTGTCAAGTTAATCATGTCTAAGAAGACCCTTTCCCTTATAGCTCTAGTAGATTCAGGAGCCTCCTCATGTTTCATTGATGAGGGACTCGTTAAGAAACATGGAATTCGAGTACCTCGGAAGAACAAACCAGTAGTAGTTGAGGTAGTAGATGGACGGCCTCTAGCATTGGGGAATATAACCATGGAAACCATACCACTAAGAGTACACCTTGGTGACCATGATTCACACATATGTTTCAATGTAATATCAAGTCCAGTAAACATGGTTATCATCGGAATGCCGTGGTTAAAGAAACATAATCTAGAAATTAATTGGGAGAATAATAAAATCACCCGTCGAGATATCCAAAAGAACCCAAAATATGTTGGAGTCAAAGCCTTCATGCATGCAGTAAGGAAGGAACCGACATATATGATCTATGCCATACCAACTCAAGAGCCCAAGAAAGATGATTCAATGAAGCTACCTGACCAATACCAAGGTTTGAAGATGTCTTTGAAAAAAAGAATGCAGATATGCTCCCAGAGCATAGACCTTATGATTGTTCCATATATCTTCAAGAGGGAGGACAACTGCCCTTTGGACCAATCTACAGACTATCCCTAGAGGAACTTACAGATCTATGCAAGAACATTGATGAGAATCTAGCAAAGGGGTTTATCAAGCACTCAAAGTCTCTAGCAAGAGCTCCTATTTTATTTGTAAAGAAGAAGGATGGGACTCTCCGGATGTGTGTAGACTATCGTGGATTGAATAAAGTCACTATAAAAAACAGATACCCTCTACCACTTATATCAGAGCTCTTGGAATGCCTTGGAAAAGCAAAATTCTTCACAAAGATTGACCTTCGAGGAGCTTACAACCTTGTCAGGATCAGAGAAGGAGATGAATGGAAGACAGCATTTCGAACAAGGTATGACCATTTTGAATATGTAGTTATGCCATTCGGTCTCACGAATGCTCCAACTGTCTTCCAACATATGATGAATGATATCTTTTGAGAATATTTAGATGATTTTGTTGTAATATACCTTGATGATATCTTGATATTCTCCAAAAGTCTAGAGGATCATGAATGTCATGTATAGATAGTCCTAGAGAAACTAAGAGAAAAAGGATTACATGCAAAATTGGAGAAGTGCTCTTTCCATAAGACACAAGTGGAATTTCTAGGTTACATTTTATCAGATAAAGGAATTTTTATGGACCCTAAGAAGATTGAGACAATCCTTGATTGGCAACCACCTTCATGTGTTCGAGATGTACAATGTTTTCTGGGGTTTGCCAATTTCTACAGGATATTCATTAGAGATTACTCCAAGATTGTGACCCCTCTTACCAAGCTTACAGGGAACCCCAAATTCCCATGGACCAAAGAAGCAGAAAAAGCCTTTCAAACGTTGAAATTAACATTCGCCACTGCTCCAATTCTAGTTCATCTTGATTCTAGTAAGCCCTCCTTCCTAGAGAGAGATGCATCAGACTTTGCCCTAGGGGCCATTCTTTCCCAATATGGAGATGATGGACACCTACATCTAGTTGCATGTCATTCAAGGAAATTCTCCCCTCCAGAAATTAATTATGAAATTCATGATAAAGAGCTTCTTGCCATAGTGGACGCATTTGATACCTCGCATCACCATCTAGAAGGAGCAGCTCATAAAGTCACTGTGTATACAGATCACAAGAACCTAGAGTATTTTATGAACACCCACATTCTCAATAGAAGATAATCTCGATGGAGTAACTTTCTATCCAGATTTGACTTTGTCATCACATATCATCCAGGACGTCAACAATGTCAGTCAGATGCCCTGCCAAGAAGATCTTACCTTGCACCAAAGAAGGGTGAAGAGGCCTTTGATTAATAAGAGAGTGTATTACTCAAGCCTAAGCATCTCCAATTAGCAGCTATCTCTTCAACCCATCATGAAGACTCGGCCTTGAATCATTTGATCCGTGAGAATCTTCCACAAGATTAATTGTTTTGTAATGTTAAGCAAAAAAACTCAAGAAGGAAAAGTCCAAGAAGTAAATGAATTTCAGGAAAAGGATGGGTTACTATTCTATAAGAACCTATTGTATGTCCCTCCAGGAAAGCCCAAGATTCAAGTACTTCAACAACGTCATGACAACCTTGCAACAAGACATTTTGGAGTGAAAAAAATAGAACTCATATCAAGAGATTTTTGGTGGCCCCAAATGTGGAAGGAAGTCAAAGAATATATTCGAACCTGTGAGACTTGCAATAGATCTAAGGTACCGAGACATAAACCTCATGGCCTATTGCAACCTTTACCTATTCCAAAAAGGCCATGGGCTTCACTGTCTATGGATTTCATCATAGATCTACCAAAGTCAAATAACTATGATGCCATTCTTGTTATTGTGGATAGATTTATAAAGATGGCACACTTCATTCCAACTACAAAGGCAATCACAGGTGCAGACACTACTAGACTTTTTCTTAGATACATCTTTAGGCTTCATATATTGCTTGATGGTACAGCAAATCATCCATAGACTGATGGACAAACAGAACGGGTGAATCAAGTCCTAGAGCAATATCTCCATTGCACTAGCAACTATCACCAAAATGATTGGTTTGAGTTGTTACCCTTTGCAGAGTTTGCCTATAACAATAGTGTTCATGCATCTACTAAGCAAACCCTCTTCTTTGCAAGCTATGAACAATATCCAAGGATGGATATACAACTGTCAAATCATGTCAAGAATCCAGCTGCGAGAGACAAGGCCTAGTACCTGATGGACATTCACAAAGAACTGAAGGAAGAGATCAATAAAGCTAAAAAACAATATAAGTACTATGCAGATCAACATCGTGTCCAAAATCCATCGTATCAAATTCGGGATAAATTATGGTTACTCATAAACAATTTCCAAACTTCAAGGCCTTGTGCAAAGTTAGATCATCAAATATTTGGTCCATTTACCATCTTGGCCAAGATTAATCCAGTCACCTTCAAGCTCCAGCTACCAAGTACCATGAGAATACATCTAGTTTTCCATGTATCCATGTTGAAACCATATCAGGTTCAATAAAATATTTTACATATGTCAGATGTGTCGCATGTGCCTGGGATTTTGCAATTGTGTCTATGCACGGCTGTGTAACGTGGCCCTATATTAATGAACACTTTGGAAATGCATGACCTGAATGGTGCAAAAGGCAAGATTATGCCAAAGGCACATGGTTGTTGCTTGTCCACGCGTTCACTGTGGTTGGTGGACATTGATGCAGTCTTTGTTGGAGGTAGCCAATGGACCTTGAAATGATGTGCGCAGTCGATGACAATTGACCATGTCCTCCTTTAGGGATCCATTTGAGAATAGTGTTCGGCTGCGTATAGGTCAACTTTGGCTTCTTCATCTGTG
The DNA here is from genome assembly GCA_020310875.1 of Ceratopteris richardii. NCBI lineage: Eukaryota > Viridiplantae > Streptophyta > Polypodiopsida > Polypodiales > Pteridaceae > Ceratopteris > Ceratopteris richardii. The sequence continues at coordinate 205,124,880 of CM035410.1, forward strand.
GATGGTTGCTTGAATTTTTTATCCCTCGTGGTTGGCGCTTTGTTTTTGTGGGTGCTACTAGTGCTTTTGGCTTACAAACCCATATCCTTGATGATTGTCTTCTTCCTTTTGCCAAAGGGTTGAGTTTATCGTCTTTTGTTCTTTGTGCTCGGTTCTTACCCTTTGTGCTCCTTGGCTTCTTTTTTGAGACCTTTTGCATGGTGGGTAGCCTAGGCCTTTGTGCATGTAAGAGTTCTTTGGGAACCCACATATGTAATTGCCCTTGTTGAGTTGCAACTAATGTTTTTGGTACCCAAATTTGTCGGAGATCTTTTGGTTGAGGTGGTCCTGGTTGCTTGTTTCTTTTCTTCACATGGTTGGCTTGCCTGAGTGGGAATTGTGTTGGCAAGGCTGGTGGTTGCTCTCTTTTTCGTACCCAAATTTGCTTCATGCCCATAACTACTTTCTTATTGACATCTCTTTGTGTATTTGATATAGCTGTTGTCCTATATTGTTTTGCTTGCCTTTTTGGTTGAGTTGTGGATGCACCATTAGTCCTTCCACGAGAGGAGGAGTCCGCTTGTCCTTGAGCCGATTCTTCCATGATTGATTTCTTCTAGAATACAGAGCTTATGACACATACAACATCTTGTTCGTGAAGATTAGTCTTAGAGGAACTAAGAGAGTGCTGGTGCCATGATCTGTGAGCATGCAGTTCTCTAATTCTAATGTTATGCATTGTTCCTATACCCAAACTTGAAGAAGTTGAATTCTTAGGTTCAAGTTGACTGCATGGTCATAAATCCAATCTTGACCCAAAACAAGTGGCTCTATAAGGTCTTCATCGTGACACACTAGCATTTTGAATTTCATTGGAACATCTTGAACGTAGATGGGAAGTTCCACCTCGCCCAAACTGATGGAGGATGATTCTAACACCCCAATGCAAAAATGGAAGACGACTGCCCTCCACTAGGTCCACAAGCAATGATATATGCTCCGTGTTCTGAACTTTTCTTTGCACCAGTACAGAGACTTAAAATGAAATTTCGGAGACTTGTAGTAGACTATAAGAGCTGCCCACCAAGATTTAAATCATCCCAGATGGATATTCCAGCTGGGAGAACCACCCTCTACAAAATAGGCTACCTCTTTGCAACACTCTTTACCTATGTGCAGAGATATACCTTTACAAAGTTGGCAATTTCTCACAACTCACTCAACCAAATAACTTGAAACTTTGGCAAAGTTCAGATCACAATATGAGGGACCAAATGAAGCTTGAAATCAATGAAAATGAGTACAATGAGAGAGCAAACAATGCTCTACAATCTGGTACAATAAGATTTGGAAAAGCCTAACTACACCTCTAGATAGAGCGGAGCAAAATAATGAGAAAATGAGGTAAGCAAGCAAGGAGGCTGCTCGCTAGATGTTATGACTTCACTAAACTAAGTGGGAAACTCATGGAATGCATACAACTCAAGAAACAAAGGTGGGATGATGCTTATATAGACTTTTACTTTTCCTACAATCTAGCTAACCACTCACCAATCAGTTTAGGTGCAGTTTTTGGTGGCTGATTTGATGAGATTTGAATTTGATTGAGTTTGGTGGAGCTTCTAACTTTATTCCACCACTTTGGGTCCTCCTTTTTTATCCACTTGAAAAACTGGTGGTTGAGCCTTTTTGCATGATTGAGACTTGATTCTCAACACTCCCCCTCAAATCTCAATGCCTAGGTCCTTCATTCCAATGCATGCCTTGAAGTGTTGTAGCTTTACTCCATCCAATGCTTTGGTAAACATATCTGCATATTCGTCCTTTGTATTGACATGCTGCACCTTGACATCCTTTGACATGATCTTCTCTCAAATAAAGTGGTAATGCACTTCTATATGCTTCGACCTTTCATGGAACACCAGATTTTGAGCCAAGCATATGCTACTTATGTTGTCACAAAAAATAGGTATTTGCTTAACCTGCAAATCAAGATCAACAAACAACTTCTTGAGCCACATAATCTCACATGAGACTTGTGCTAAGCCTCTATACTCAGCTTCAGTCGATGAAAGAGCCACGTTTGGTTGTTTCTTTGACATCCATGAGATGGTCTTCTCCCTAGCATGATAACATATCCACTAGTGCTCCTCCTATAATCTTTGGAACCTACCCAATCAGCATCACAATAAGCTTGTACATTTAATCCATCATCAAATGGATAATATAGACCTTCATTCACTGATCCTTTGATGTACCTAAGTACGTTTTTGGCTGCAACAAGGTGAGGTACTTTGGGTGCTTGCAAAAATTGAGATAACACTCCAACTACATGTGCAATATCAGGTCTTGTCATAGTAGCATACAAGAGAGAACCAATTATTGACCTATACATGGTCACATCCTTCACTTGTTCACCTTCATGAGCACTTAGTTTAACATTTACTTCTAATGGATTTGAAATGGGCTCGCAATCACACAAGCCAAACTTCTTCAAAAGATCAAGAATGTATTTCCTTTGCATCAAGTATATAACTTCCTCTTTATATAGTACTTCAATCCCAAGGAACTACCTTAAAATCCCTAAATCTGAGATTTTAAATTCACATCCAAGCTTCCTCTTTATGTCCTTGATGTTGGCTTCATCATCCCCTATAATGATCAAATCATCAACATATATACAAATGAGAACAATTTTGCTACCTTCCTTCTTCACAAAGAGTGATGGGTCTGCATGACTTTGATTGTATCCACATTTTACTAAGTAGTCCACAAGTCTTTGGTTCCAAGCACTTGGGGCTTGCTTGAGTCCATAAAGAGCCTTCTTTAGTCTGCATACATGATGTGGAAACTGTTGGAGCAAGTCTATGGCAAGCCTAAGTATTGGCTTGAGTCTCACAAAGTCTTAGAAGAAGCTTTAAAAAGAAGACTATGTAAAGTTCACTTGTGAACTACCTCTTGTAATTTTTTGAAGAGTTTACTTAATGTAAAAGTAAGAGAATCTTAAGTGGTTAAGTCCACTTCATCAAGAATGGAAAGAGGAGCCATGAATTCGTGATTTGTGATAGGTAGAGAATCAAATCAATCATTGATTGATTGGAGAGTGATTGAGGGAAGTTAGCCTCCCAAACTCAACTATAAATAGATGGCAGTTTTAGTCGTGGTTAGAGAGACCTATGTGAAGACCTCCAAGAGCTGAGCTTTATGCCATATCAAGGTGTGATTACAAGGCACACATATGTATCAGTAATTCATTGTATTGTACAAGCAATATACTTTCATTTTGATGATTATTTGAGTTCATATGTCCATGTTCTTGTGAAGTGTACTACTCACTGTCATATCTCTCAGTTTTCTCAGTCAGATTGCAGAGATGGTTTCTCTGAGCTTGGTGCATCATTTTCAGTACTTTAACTTGGTAAAGTTAGCTCTATACGTATACTATATGCGCACAAATTTTCATGTCATTTGGATGTTGCAATCTTCAGTTATGTTCAGTTGAAGTCAACAATGTCTGTTCATTTTCACTTCTCTGTCAGGTACCCGACTTTTTCACTCATTTTGCCAGAGGTGTTTCTCAGTGTGTACTTATCCAAAGTCAATGATTTAAAGCTTTCTGGATTCAACTTACTGTCTAGTATAATCATACAAATTTTCATAATCATTGGATTCCTACATTTTGAGTTATGTTCATGTTTTTGCTCACTAGTCTCAAACTGTAGCAGCCCGTGAAAATCGGGATGATGTCATCACTTGTTGAAACTCATTCTCAGTGTGTGGTTTATTATTTTTGATGAGATTACTCTTGAAAGTTAGCTCTTTAAGTTAACTAGAGTTCCCCAAGAGGAATTAAGCTAATTGCTGCTGTGCTCAGAGAATTATGTAAAACACTGGACAGGTGTATGAACCAAGAATAGCAAGTTTTCACCTCTGAGCTAACTCCAACTTATCTGTTTTGATCTATCTTTTTGAGAGTGATCTTCCAAGGTACATAGGGTGTCTAATACATCCATTGGCAAGCTAAAAGGGCCCACCATATACTCCTGGAGTTCATTTGGTTGGTGTAGACCAAGGATTTTGCAACACCTCTTCATCTTCAAGCACATACCTATCCATCTCTTCACAGTGGTATGAGAGCAAGGTTGGACAACATGGGAGATGGATTTCCTTCATCAATTGACAAATTGGATAGAGGTAATTACTCAGCTTGGTCATTAAGGATGGAAGCTTATCTCCAAGGTAGAAGTTTATATGGTTATGTGGCTGGAGATGAAGTTATGCCAAGTTTCAGGAACAAAAGTCAACCAACACAAGAAGAGCAAGAAAGATTGAGCACATGGTGCTCCAAGGATGCACTTGCAAGGTCTTATCGAAGGCTCCCAAACAAAATGTGACTGATTTTGTCACAAAGCTCAAGGACATAGCAGATCAGTTGGGAAGCATTGGAGAGGTAATAGATGAAGAGCAAATTGTAAGGCAGGTCATCAATGGCTTGAAGGCAGATGACAAGTGGGAAGCATTCACCACAGCTATGGATTTGTACATGGACATGCATGTACCTGATTTCAATACACTCATTGGACAACTACTTACTCAAGAGGCAAAGCTTATCAAAAATGGAGAAAGCTCTAAAGGTAATCAATCTTCAGCTTTATACACTGATAAAAGCAAGTCCAAAGATAACAAAGGAAAGGCAAAGAAAGTGGATGATGAAGCAGATACATATCAAGCTAACTATGCAGGTAGAGGAAGACATGGCAGAGGTAGAGGAAGAGGAGGTAGACAAGGCAGGGGGAGATCCCAAGACTCCAACTCATGTTCTATTTGTGGATTAACTAATCATACAACTGAAAAATTGCTTTAGGAATTCCAGGAATCAAAGAGGTAGAGGATACAATAGAGGAAGTTATGGCTACTCAAGAGGAAGGTTCAACAATTATCATGGCAACTACAACAACTACAATCATTCAAACTATCAAGGAGGCTACAAAGGAAGGAGAGACTACAATAACTACACAGAAGACTCAAACAAAGAGGATTCATTATTGATCATGAACATGGCTATGCCACAAGGTAAATCTGATGAGCATGTTTTCTACATAGATTCAGGTTGTTCAAATCATGTGGCAGGAAATGTGGCACTCCTATCAGATTTAGAAGATCCAAGGAATAAGCATGAGGTACAAACAGGAGATGACACAAGACATCCTGTGGAGAAAATAGGCAATGTCAAAGCACCTGATGGAAACATCAACCTACTCAGTAAGGTACTCTATGTCCCTACCATTACAAAGAATTTGATAAGTGTTGGGCAGATAGTAGAGAAAGGGTTGCAAGTCAGGTTCACAAAAGCAGGAGCATTTGTTGAAGATCCAAGGATTCAGAAAAATTGCAAAAGGTGAAAAGACAGGTAGATTGTTCACATTTGAATTACAGGACACTAGAAACATTGCTCTCTTTAATTATGGTAGTCAGACACTCATAGAATTAGAAGTATGACACAAAAGGTTAGCACATATTGGTGAAAGGTCATTAAAGCAAATTTGCAGGGACCAAAGTGTACTTGGAATCCCTAATTTGTCAAAACAGCATATGATTTATAAGTGTAGTGCATGTCAATTTGGAAAGTCTCACATATCAATATACCATGTAAAATCTGAATTGACTCTTTCACTTGAACCATACATCATAAGCAAGTTCTAATTTTCTAAATTTGTTGAAGTACTAGCATAATTACCTTGGTTCCTTTTGTATCCTTGATTGCCTCCTCCTTTGGACCAACAATCTCTTGCATAATGGCCTGGTTTTCCACAATTGTAGCATTCTACATTGGATGATTCTCTTCCATGTGATCTTCCTCCTCTTCCTCTACTCCTTCCTCTTCCTCTTGATCCATAGCTTTAGTTGGAGCCTTCTTGGTTGCTTGAGCTTGAGCTTGACCTTCCTCTCCCTCTGCCTTGGGATCTTTGTCCACCTCTTTTGCCTTTGCCTCTACCTGCATAGAAAACTTGGGCTTGGCTGCCCTTTGATTGTGAACCTCCTTGGTTCATCTCCTCAGTCACCATCAATGTGACTAATTGATCAAATTTTGGTAGGGAATCCCTCACATAAACTGATGTGGTGAATGCTTTCCACCTTTCATCCTCTCTCAAGCGAGTGAGAGTGTGTGCAACAAGATCATCGTCTTCGATTGGGCTCCCAATTGAGCCTAAAGCATTTGCAAGTTCCTTAACCTTCAAAATGTACTCATTTATGTTAGTACTTGGTGATTTCCTAAGATTATTCAGCTCATTCTTGAGCTGAATCTTCCTTGCCTTGGTTGATGAAGAGTACAATCTCTCTAGGGTCTCCCAAACCTTCTTGGATGTGTCCAATATGCCCTATCATGCTATTGCTTATGTGTTGAGATAGAATGAATATGACTCTCCTATCCCTTTCTATCCATTCATTAAGTGCCTTGACCTGCCCTTGAAGTGGTGGATCATGTACATGAGGCATTGGATTTGTGCCGCTCACTAATCCCCACAATCCTTTGCCCATAAGCTAGTTGCTAACTCTTAATTTCTATGGTTGATAATTGCCCTTCTCTAACTTCTCTATTTGTGCATTATACTCAGCCATACTGAGCTCTAAGATGCTACTCTAGCTTCTCCTCAAGTGTTTGTATGCTTTAGAAGGTGTGGATATTACCTTTTGATAGCTTCTCCCTTGCTAACCTTCGACTAGTTGAGATCTTGATCGACGTAGACCCCTTTTCATGTCTTCTTGCTTTGATGAGTCCTTCTTGTGCTTCCATGAGTTGTCTTGACCCCTTCAAGTATTCAATATGATGCCACTTATGTCTACAAGCCTCCAAAATGGCTCTGATACCTCTGATGGTGGGTGATTCTAACATCCCAATGCAAAAATGGAAGATGGCTACCCTCCACTAGGTCCACAAGCAGTGATATATGCTCATTTTTATGAACTTTTCTCTGCATGCGTATAGAGACTTAAAATGAAATTTTGCAGACTTGTATTAGACTATAACAGCTACCCACCAAGCTTTAAACCATATAAAATGGATATTCCAGATGGGAGAACCACCCTCTACAAAGCAGGCTACCTGTTTGCAACACTCTTTGCCTATGTGCAGAAATATACCTTCACAAAGTTGGCAATTTCTCACAATTCACTCAGCCAAATAACTCGAAACTTTGGAAAAGTTCAAGGCACAATATGACGGACCAAATGAAGCTTTAATTCAATGAAAATGAGTACAATGAGTGAGCAAACAATGCTTTGCAATCGGGTACAATCAGATTTAGAAAAGCCTAACTACACCTCTAGATAGAGGGGAGCAAAATCATGAGAAAATGAGGTAAGCAAGCAAGGGGGTTGCTTGCTAGAGTTTATGGCTTCACTAAACTAAGTGGGAAAATCGTGGAATGCATACAACCCAAGAAAAAAAGGTGGGGGTGATGCTTATATAGACTTTTACTTTTCCTACAATCTAGCTAACCACCCACCAATCAGTTTAGGTGCACTTTTTGGTGGCTGATTTGATGAGATTTGAATTTGATTGAGTTTGGTGGAGCTTCTAACTTTATTCCACAACTTTGGGTCCTTTTTTTTTATTGGTCCACGTGCAAAACTCGTGATTCAACCTTTTTGCATGATTGAGACTTGATTTTCAACAAAGGGGTTTCCACACCTCCCAATACTATGAGATATGCTTCTATAGGCTTGATGTCCAATTGCAGGTCTTGACAATATGAAAGTCTTACTGCACTCATTGCTGCACCTGAGTCAACCAATGCTCTCAGAGTCCTTACACTCTTTCCTTGTCCTACCTCTATGGTCACAAAGGGGCGTCTGTCGATTATTTGAGAAGTAATTATGCCTTATTTTTGGCACATGTCCATGTGATATTTTGGGGCTTTTGTGTTGACATCTAAGCCTAGTCACCTTAACTTATTTCGCCTTATGTGCTCTCTAGGCTCTGCCTGTGCTTCTTCTCTAACCCTTAACTCCTCTTCTTTTCGCTTCTTAGCAGTGTTGAGTCTCATTAGCATATCATCTATAAGAGGTTCTTGATATAACTTGACTCCACAACCACTTATATAGTTTGGCAAGATATCACCTTCTAGAGTGGCCAATTGAACTGCACCGCTAGTGGAAATTTGATTAATGATCATGGTTCCATATCCTCTTTTTTCCAATTCAGGAGCATGTTGCTTTAGTGTGTACACCAGCATGAGATCTCCTTTCTTCAAGCCTTTATCCTTGATGTGTGCATCAAGGTATGCCTTTTGTCTTTTCTTTGCAGCATAGATGCCTGCTGCTGCTCGTAGCCTCGTCTCACCTAAGTGTTCTTGATCAAAGATCCTAGAGGACAATTCATGTCCATTCCACTCATGCTCTTGTCATACTTTTAATGCTGGGATTAGGAAGTCCAATGGTAGCACATCATTCTGTCCGAAGACCATCTAAAATGGGGTAGCATTGAGCATTGTTTTGTAAGCAACCTGATAAGCCCAAATAGCATGACGAAGATGTTTGTCCCAATCAGAGCATTTAGTATTTAAGAGTTTTGTCAATCCATTACATAGGATCTTATCCGTGCTCTCGGCTTGTCCGTTGGCTTGTGGATGATAAGGGGAAGACTTCTTATGTATCACCATGAATTCTTGAAGGAGATTTTCAATGACCGCGTTCAAGAAGTGCGTACCTCTATCAGTGACGAACTCTATTGGTAACCCATATCTAGTGAACAGGTTCTCGAATAAAAACTTAGCCGTTGTTTGAGCATCGTTCTTTGTTGTGGCTTTTACTTCCACCCACTTTGTAAGGTAATATGTGGCTACAATAATATACTCTGCATGGGAGTTTCTAGCTAGGGGGTTAATGGGACCAACAAAGTCTATACCCCACTTTGAGAATGCACGTCCTCCCATCATTGGTCTCAAAGGCATCTCATCTTTCCTTATCAGATATTGTGCACGTTGACATGTGTCACATTTCTTCACATAGGTATGTGCATCCATATGAAGAGTTGGCCACCAAAGTCCTGAGAATAGAATGGTCTTAATTACTCGATCCAGACCGAAGTGTCCACCTGCAAGACCGCTATGTGTAGTTTCTAAGACTTTCAAGTAGTATGATTCATGAACGCACAATCTTAAGTATCCATCCTTGCCTCTCCAGTATAGGTTATCTCCTACTAAGTCATAGTCTTGAGCCTCTTGCTCCATGCTTTGTCTTCTTGCTAGACTAGCCTCATTGGGTAATGTTCCCGATCTCATGAATTCTACCAATGGAGCACTCCAATCTAGAATTCATGACACTTGATAAAGTTTAGCATGTTCCACTGGGGTCTCTTCTAGCACCCTGGACAATTCTTAATCCACTCATGAATTACTTTGTCCATGCCATTAGGAAAAAAGGTGAACCCTGCATGGGCCTTGTAAGGATTCCTAATTTAAGGAGTTAAAATGGCTAATTAGGTGGATTAAGAGGTTGGGAAAAACCAACAGTGGTATTGTACATTAAAATAAACAATAAAATCAAAGAGGGGATTCGTGTGATTTTCTAGCCCTTAGATCTCTTTGTTTGATGGCCACGATCAAGTGCAAATCTTGGGAACTAAAACTAAAAGAAAAAGGATGCAGTCTGTCAATAAACGACAAAATACCAACAGTCGTGGGAGGAGAGAGAATAAAAAATCGGAATCGCATCAATTTTCAACCGTTGGATCACTCTAAGCTTGTATCGTGGAGATTGAAAGCAAAATGCCTGGCACTAAAGGAAAAAATAGTTGCACTCCCTATCCCTAAAAGACAAAGTTCTGGATTTTCACGCAAAAAACTTCGGGACCCGCATAGAATGTCAATCGTTGGATGATGTCGATGCTAAATGGTGTAGATTGAGTCTCCAATGATCCATGTAAGGATCAAATCTAAGCCATTAGATTCTTTACAAATCCAATGGCCCAAATTTAAGGCGCCTTTTCCTCTTCAAGGAGCTATCACAACCATTAGATGTAAGAAAATCTAAGGGTTATAATTTAAAGTCATCCATTTCTCAAGAAATGATCTTGACCATTGAATTTTGAAGGGGATCCAAGGGTTCTATTTGAATCTCTTGTCTTTCCAAAACTACTTGAAGGACAAAACCACGAAATTTGACATGTTTTGGTGGGTTTGACTGGCCCAAACCAAGGGAAGCCTACACCTAGCCTAGTTGATTAAGGGACTAGACTGTGGCCACCACCCTCTTCTCATTGGTCCATCCCTAATCACTCCTTTAGCTAAAAGGCCCATGCAGGGTTCCCCTTTTTTCCTAATGCTAGCCCAATACACTCCTAAACGTTTTAGATTTTGTAGTGTTTGCTGTTTAGAATAGTGATTCCCTAACAATCCTTCATGGGCTTGTTGCAACCAACTGCTATGTTCATCTTTCTCGACACAACAAGCTAATACACCCTCTATATCTTGTTTATACATGCTTCTTGCCAATATTTGATATTTTTGTGATTTTACAATTTCATCTTTATTTGTTTTTACATTCTCATTTGCAGGTCCGAAGGTTAGGACAGGTACTAACTTATTTGCCCATTTAGGAACAACTTCTAGATTGAACAAATAAGCATCAGGCAATTCATCAGAAACTCCTTGCGGTGACTCGCCTGAAGTGATGTGAGAAAGATGATCTTCCCTGAGGTGGGTTCTACCTTTCCTCACAACCACTTCAAAGTCGTATTCCATTAGTAAGAGGAACCTCTTACTAGACGTCCAGTATTGCAAGTTTTAATGACCAAGTATAATAGAGCTTCATGATCAGTGAAGAACTTGAACTTGTTGGCCAATAGATAGTGTCTAAACTTCTTCATAGCATATACCATGCCTAAACCTTCTCGCTTAGTTGTGGTATAGTTTCATTCAACAACATTGAATTGCCTACTAGCATATGTTATAGGCAAGTCTAAATTTCCTTCACCTTTTGGTTGTGATAGCACACATCCTATTGCATAATTGGATGCATCCACGTGGACATGGAATGGATTATTCCAATCAAGAGTGGTCAATATTGGTGTTGTGCATAAACGTCTCTTCAACTCATTGAAGGAGTTCTCGCATTCATCGTTCCACTCAAAATTTGTCATGAAGGCATAGAGAGGTTTTGCTATGATCGCATACATGTGGACAAACCTGCGATAATATCCACAATGTCCCATAAAGGCTTGTCTCTCTTTAACATTCCTTGGCCTCGGCAACTCTGCAATGGCTTTTACTTTGTCCTCATCTGTTGATATTTCATACTTAGAAACAATGTGACCTAAGATTTTACCTTGTCGTACCACGAACACACACTTTTCTGGGTTCAAACACACTCGATATTCTCTGCACTTGTTGAAGATCTATCTCAGCTCAGGGATGTGGTATCTTCTTTCTTGGGAATGAGCGCATAGATCATCCACATATACTTCTAGGCTCTTTCACAAGAACTCCTTGAAGCCATGACACATGAGCCATTGGAATGTTGTAGGTGCATTGGTGAGCCAAATGGCATCACATGGAAGGCAAAGTTTCCCAATTCTATGGCAAATGTTGTTTTGTGTCGATCTTCTAGGGAAATGGCTACTTGGTTGTAACGTGAAAATCCATCAAGGAAGCTATAAACTTCCTTGCCTGCAACATGCTCCAATAGATGTTCAGTGATTGGAAGCGGATAACTATCTCTAATCGTAGCAACATTAACTTATTTAAGGTTAATACATACTCAAAATTTTCTGTTCTTCTTGGGCACCACTACAATGGGGGACACCCATTCAGTATGCTCAATTTCGTAGGTAAATGCAGCTTCAATCAGCCTGTTAATTTCTTCTTTTATTTTTGCAGTGTAAGTGTCATAATATGTGTAGGGCTTTTGTTTGGTGGGTTTGGCATCAGCAGTCATAGGGATAGTATGAGAGCAAATTATCGGATCTACTCGCTTCAAGTCTCTATAGTGCCACGCAAACACGTCCCTATATTCCCTTAAAAGAGCTACAAGCTCTGCTTCTGCTTTTGCACTTAGGTCATCTCCTATGTAAGTACATTGCTCTTTGTTCCCTTCAATGGTCTCAAAAATATTTTTGGTCTTTTTTTCTTTATTGTCATACGCTTCTCCTATGATGGCCTCTCTTTTAGGCATTCATACCAAAATTTTTCGGTCTTCCACTTTGTATTTCTTGAAATTTTCTAGTACTTCAAACAATGATTCCTCCTCTTCTTGTTTCACTGCTTTTTGCTTCTTTTTCTTTTGACCTCCTTCACTTCCATCCTTTGAATTTAGAGTTTTAATGCTTGTGAGAGGTTCTTCTTCTTGTTAGTTAAATACTCCTACATCTTCTAGATAGTGCTTTTCTAAATTAAAGCAACTATCCATTACAATGGACTCTAGATCATCGTCATTTTCTTCTTCTTCTATGACATCAGTAGGGTCACATTCTTCCAACAAGGCTGACACATGAACACTGAAATATCATAGACCTCTTCATCACAATGAGGTGTCCACTATTCTTCATTGACAGCAATCTCCATGGTGGCCAGGATCTCTACCCAACCATGAGACTCGAATTCCTCATCTAGAAAGATCATTGGTGTGTAGGTTGGGTCTTAAATTGGTCTATCTCCTTGAGAAGTTCCTTCTTCTCTCGTTTTTAAGCATCTTTCCTCTTCCTCTACGACCTTGCACATCCACAAGTGAGTATCTTTATGCATCTATGATGGATCAGGTGAACTTCCAAAATGCACAGAGATAGAATCTTCTTTTGCTTTGTGGATAGGATTCCATTGTAGGGTTGGTACATCTCTGAAGGTGTAATCCTTCAAATTGACCTTGGTGGTGACCCCTAAGTGCTGTAAGTACAAGGAGGTGGTTCCCCAATCTTGTACTATTTGCAACTGTCATAGGAAGGGTCTTCCTAGGATCATCTCATAGACATTATTTTTTTCAAATTCACATATAGCAAATGTGTGTTCAAACTCTACACCACAAGTGGTTAGAGTTATCCCTTCGAGCAATCCTAGAGGTCTTTCAAAATGACCATCTACCATTTAAAGCTTCATTCTAGTTGGTCTTAATGTGGGTTTGCCCCATCGCTTCCACAAGGAGGTGGTCGCAATAGCAACAACCGCACCTGAATCTACAATCGCTTTGGTTGTGTAACCTTGGTAGGTGATTGGAAGATGAGTATTACCTTCCTCACCTTCACTCATGTCCCCTATTTTGTCTAGAGATATCACTGGTACTTTCTGCTTAGAGCCTACTTTTGGCATATTGGAATCAAGTTTTGGAACCTGATCCTTCACATGATTCCATAGCTCAGGTTCTGCTTTGAGAAGCTCTTCTACAGTGAGATGACACTGAACCTTAGTGTTCTTCAAGACATCAATGTTCCTTGGAACATTGAGTCTTCATTTCTTACCAGTATTGTGGGAGCTCTAATCTGGAGAGATTTAGATTCCTAGGGGCCTGTGAATTGTGGCAACTCTTGTAAAGAATTAGATTCAAAATCTAATCTTTCATCTTCTTGTTGCTCTGCTTGGTCTCCATAGATAGACGGAATGTCTTGGAGAAATTGGTCATGGACATCATCAATTTCAGGAATAGGAGGGGGATTATCCCTCTCTTTGGCCCATTTCTCCTCTTGTATTTCCTTCAAGAACTCTTGAGAGTACTGCTGAATTGAAAGAGGTGTTCCGTCATCCATGGAATCAGGAACATAAGCTTTCATTGGTGGTAAGCTTTCTCTTTCAATAATTGGTTGAGCATGTGGATGTAAAGAAACCTGCGGCTTGTTTAACAATTGCTCTAATCTTTCTAGTAAACCTTGGAAATGCAAATCTGGTTTGATAGAGTTTGTCTGATTGAACTTTTGACTAGTCTCAAGCATAGCTTGAGCTAGTTCTACCATTTTCATGCACATTTTTGTCCGTTCAATCTCTAAATCTGATCTGATACCACTGATGGAGAGTGTTAATCTCCAAAAGAACAACCTACTCTTGAATTTAGAACACCTCTATATCAAGAGTAAGTCAAAACCTTCACCAATTTAAGAGATCAATGACCAAATATCAATTTCTTGACTAAACTGTGAAGAAGGAAATTCCTCAGAAAGTTTGCTGCATAGATCTTGCTCATTGACTGAGTAAATGTGTAAAGTTTTTTATGAAACTTTGCACAAGGTGTCGCCTAAAGATTGTGCACCTTCTCCAAGTTAAATTACTTCAAAAGGTTCAGTAGATCTTGAGAAATCTACTTACCAAGTCAGCTATGTCTAAATCTGCACTTCTGAGAAGTCGATTTGGACACCCCTAACTTCTTAACTTTAATTTTCTCAGTATAAAACCCGTTTAAGCAAATGCTTCTAGCCACGAGTAGTTTACCTTCCAACTTAAAGATTAAGTGCTTACTTGCACAAAACTTTAAACTGTGGAGTGAGAAATGATCAAATCATTAAGATCAAAATTTGCGCCTGTTTCAGGAACCAGTGAGTACTTTCTCACATGTAAATGTTCCTACACACAATTCTCTTAGCCTGATCACAATTAGACTCTCAAACTCTAGCCATAGATTGATTAACTATGGACTTAGATATCTCCAAAAGGAATTCACATAAGATCTATCACACAGGGAGAAAACACAGAAACATCGGGCGTAATTTTTCCTTCTATTTCTCAGAAATTTACAACTGAGTGAGGATAAAGAATTCAACTCACTTCTCATGTGTCTAATGGCATTCTCTACTTCTCAATACACTATTCTCATGATCTCCTATTGTTTCCTCTCTTGCCTCGACATTTTTTTCAAAATATTTATAGGCAAATATGTACAAGTTTATGACTATTCAAAACTCTAAGTGATCTATGTCTTCACTAATGTACATATGTGTACAAATCATTCATCCTGTGAATGTGTCCATCTTCTTTGCTTCAAAACTTGATCTCATCTCCATCCTTTGTCCTTCAAATCTTCAATTGGTGATTGGTCTGCACCAACAGCTTTTCCTATTGAAGGGTTGTCTATGTGCCTTGCCAAGTTGACAAGCTCCATACTTATAGATCATATTTTGTTTTGACAATGTGATGTTGGGAAATCCAAGTACACTTTGATCCGTGCATTTTTTTTTTAAGTCCTTTCACCAATATGACCAAGCCTTTTATGCCATACCTCTAATTTAGAGAGTGTTTGAGATCCATAGCTAAACAATGCTATGTTATTGGTCTTCCACTTCAAATATGAAGAAGCTTCCTGTCTTTTCACCTTTAGCTATCCTTTTGAATCCTTGCTTTGGGTCTTCCACATAGGATCCATGTTTTGTGAATCTGACCTGCAATCCCTTCTCCACAATTTGTCCAACACTTATCAAATTCTTATTCATTGTAGCTACATACAATACCTTGCTTAGAAGATTCATATTTCCATCTCATGTCTTGACATTACCTATCTTTTCCATTGAGTGCCTTGTATCATCACTTGTGTGTAATTCATGTTTATTCTTGGGATCTTCCAAGTCAGAGAGCAATGCTACATTTCTTGATACATGATTGGATCCTGAGTCAATATAAAAGACATGATCATCATCCTTACCCTACTTCAATGATAGGTTCATGAGAAGAAGTGAGTCTTCTTGTTCACTTTGATCCTCATTGTAATTGTTATAGTCCCTCTTCTATATCCATTTTGATAGTTGTTATTATCGTTATCCTCCATTTTATTTGCCTCTATTTGATCCATAGCCGTCTCTATTGAATCCTCTTCCTCTAGAGTTTCATGGATTCTTGTAACATTCTTCAGTAGTGTGATTAGAATAACCACATATGGTGCAAGGTTGAGATGTTTTGGGTCTCCCCTTGCCATGCTTTCGTCCTCTGCCTCTACCTCTAGCTTTTCCTCTACCTATGAAGTTATCTTGGAAAGAACTTCCTTCATCTTTAGTCTTCTTGGAATTTGACTTATCCTTAGCTTTAGTTTTATCACAATATAGGGTAGAAGATTGATTATCTCTTGAGGATTCACCATTTTGTTTTAGCTTTGATTCATGTGTGAAGAGTTGGCCCATCAGAGTGTTGAGATCAAGCACCTGCATGTCCATGTATAGATCCATGGTAGTTGTGAATGATTCCACTTGTCATCAGCTTTAATGCCATTGATGATTTTCCTTATGATTTGTTCTTCTTCAATCACCTCTCCAATGCTTCCTAATTGATCATAGATCACCTTCATCTTTGTGACATAATCAGTCACACTTTGCTTGGGGCTTTTCTTCAATGTAGTAAACTCCATCCATAACTAATTCTTCCTTGCTCTAGTATTTGAAGAGAAAAAGACAACAAGTGCATTCGAGGTCTTTCTTGAGGTCTTGCATCCTTTCACATGAGGCAAGAGAAAATCAGAGATTGAGTTCAAAATATAAGACCTAGCTAATGCATCCTTTGAACACCAAGTTGTAAGTCTCTCTTGCTCTTCAGGTGATGGTTGCCCTTTGCTTGGCATGAATTCATCTTTAGATATGTATCCAAAGAGATTCATTCCTTGAAGGTAGGCCTCCATCCTCAGAGACTAGGCTGGGTAGTTTTTCCTACCAATTTGTCAATGGTAGAGGGAAAACCATCTCCCATATTGATTTAACGTAACTATGCTCTAATACCACTATGAGAAGACATGGTGGACACACTCCAAAGATGATTTTGGTGTTGCAAAAACCTTCTCTACACCTACCAAGATCACTTTACAGATGCTAAGTAGAGATCTTGAGATTGCTAATAATCCATTAATACTTCCTTAGTACCTTGGAAGATCATTCTAAAATTGATTCATCAAAACAGATGACTTGACACAAAACTAATGATCAAGAACTTGCTATTTTGGGATGGGGAGCACTCTGGAATTTCACTTAGAGCTCACAACCTGTTGAGAATCGACTAGAGATATTTTGCACACATTCAGTTGATTATATGAGGAATCTATAGCAACAAATGTGATGAATTTTAATGGACTATACTGAGAGAAATCAATTTAGGAACATTAGGATGTCATCCTGACCTTTCAAGAATAATCTGCCTGCATACATAGGTCACTTCAAATTGATGAAGATCATAGATTAATGAACCAAATATTATGAAAATTGAGATAAAGAAAATAGATTTATTAATTTACCTTTTCCAATTTAAATCACTTCAAAAGAATAAGTACACAGAGAGAAATCAATGATCAAAGTGGATTGAAAAACAATGTA
Source organism: Ceratopteris richardii (assembly GCA_020310875.1). NCBI lineage: Eukaryota > Viridiplantae > Streptophyta > Polypodiopsida > Polypodiales > Pteridaceae > Ceratopteris > Ceratopteris richardii. The sequence continues at coordinate 205,142,122 of CM035410.1, forward strand.
AACTTCAAAAAGAAATTAAAGTAGACTCCAAAGATGATCTAAGAAATCATTATGTACTGCACATATGGTAGTACATGAATTGATTGGGCATGAAGCATGGGAAAGAAGAGCACAATGCGTGCTTCAACAATGATCCAAATCTCGACCTGAATCTCCTCTAGTTGTAGTACAAAAGTCTGCTCTAATCAACGACTTTCTTCACGTGTATATATAGAGACATTTGAATTCAAACTTGGTAGGATTCCACCTAAATGTTCCTCTATCATAGAGGAATCTCATCTAATTGACTTCTCCTACTTTGGCTTCATGATTTACACCCAACAAGGTCGTGGGATTCTATTCTCCCTTTTACTTATAGAGATTTCACTTTTGTATTATTACAAGAGATAGTTTTTATGACTCCTCTCATTGAAAGCACAAAAGATGTCATTACATAAATGATTTAATCAAGCTCTAGGCTTGGATAAAATGCAACCAACAATATATAGGTCCATTATTGTGGTAAAGGACTCCCATTTGTCATCAGCCTTGATTCCATTTATGATATGCCTTACTATTTTCTCTTCTTCTATTTCTTCTCCAATACTCCCAAGTTGATAAGCTACATCCTTCACCTTGGTCACATAGTCAGTTACACTTTGTTTTGGTTGCTTCTGTAAGGTTGTGAACTCCATCCAAAGCTGGTTCTTTTTGGCTCTTGTATTTGATGAGAAGTATGAAGACATTACTTCCCAAGTCTCTTGGGAAGTCTTACAATTCCTAATATGAGGTAACAAAAAATCAGATATTGAATTGAGTATGTAAGACCTAGCTAGAGCATCCTTTGCACACCATGCAACTAGTGTCTCTTGCTCCTCTCTTGTAGGTTGGTTTCTACTTCTAAAGGTTGGCATTTCTTCATCTTCAGATATGTATCCATACAAGCTTCTTCCTTGGAGGAAAGCCTTCATCTTTAGGGACCAAGCTCAATAATTGCCCCTGTCCAATTTTTCAATAAATGATGTAAATCCATCTCCCATTTTACCTTCCAGAGATGAGATGGTGCTAAAAATTCTTGCTTCACACTAGCCAAAACTGAGTTGAGGAGTGCAAAGTCAAATTCTTGAGCTTTTGAGGAAGCACAAATAATCACCCAAGTGCTTTGGAAGATGATCTTGAAATCATTGGATCAAAACAGATAGGTTGGAGTTTCATTATGAACCAAAGATTGCTATTTTGGTCACAACACTTGCTCAACAAAATGAACAATTCTCTTTCTCTACTAATAATTAAACAAATTGCCCCTATGAGTGATCTGGTGAACAAGGATTTGGCACTCACGTATAAGGTAGTGCCAAGATATGTGGAAAGACATCAATCCACAAAGGAAAACAATCCCAAAGCTTTATGGAAAGCTTCAAACTTCTCTCCAGGTAGATTTTTTGTGAAAAGATATGCAATGTTATCTTATGTGGGCACATATGCCAGACAGATCTCCCTATTAGAGAACCTCTCCCCACATACACCACAATGTGCTTTGTCTGAGCATGGAACTTAAGTTTCCTTGCAATTGCTAATGCACTTTGGCCATCTCTAAAGATGGTGGTGGCAAAAGAGTGACCAACATCCAAATCAGCCAAAAGGTGTTTGAGCCACACACACTCAATAGTTGCTATGAAAGTTGCCCTATACTAAGCCTCAGAACTTGAAGTGGCCATAGTAGGCTCCTTCTTTCTGAACCAAGATATGCATGAGCTACCAAGCATAAAGCAAAAACCTCTAGCGGACACACAAGTGTCATGGTAGCCAGCCTAGTCATAATCAGAAAAAGCATGTAAATCTGGTGGTAGTGATCCTCCCTTGGGATAAGACAATCGAAGTAGCCGGGTACCAATCAAGTAGCGAAAGATATGCCTATCTGCCTGCCAATGCTTCACACTTGGGCAATGCATAACCTACTCATCTGAGAGACAATAGCTGAATATCAAAACAAGTTACCCACAAGTAAATGAAGCTCCCAATAGCATGCTAATAGAAAATGACATCAAATGCATCTCCACCATCATGAAGACTAAATCATAAACTTGTTTCCGTAGGAAAGGAAATAGTTTTGCACACTTCAAGGACAAAACACTGCAATATAATGTGTCAATATATTTTGTTTCACACAAATCTATTCCTCTGTTAGCTTGCATAAAATGAATGACCAAATAATGTTGCAAATGCCCCAAATGCAACATCTCAAAAGAGGCATATAAATCAAACTTAAAATCAGCAATATGCTTCTCATTAGGACCAGTGAGCAACATTTCATCAACATAAACAACAATGATTAGAAGCACATCATTTGCATGCTTAACATATAAGGTTCTCTGAGTTGGACTTATCTCAAAATCATGTGCAATCAAGTAGGCATGTATCTTATCATACCAAGCATATGGTGCTTGCTTCAAACCTTATAATGCCTTTTTCAACCTACACACTTTATTTTCATGCCCTTTGTGCACAAAAAACGGGGCTGAAAAACATACACTTCTTCATGTAAGTCACCATTAAGAAATGCGGTTCTAATGTCCAACTGATGTACATTCCAACCCTGATGAGCTACAAGTGGACAAATGCTACGAACAATGGTCATTCAACATGTGGGTACAAAGGTCTCATCAAAATCAATGCATCTCTCTTGAGCATAACCTTTTGCAATAAGTCTAGCCTTATACCTATCAATTGTTCCATTAGGCTTATGCTTCAACTTATATATCCATTTATTCCCAATTGCTTTTTTTCTTTGAGTAAAATTAGATAAAGACTAGGTACCATTCTACATAATAGAATCATATTTTGATTGCATAGAAATCATGCAATTTTTGGAATTTTATGCTTCATCTATGAGAGTCTGAACAAGTATAAGATGACAAAGATGCATCTAATTTTCTATCTAGTAGAGTCTAAACTAGGCATAGTTTTTTCCTCTTCTATATTATCCCTCTTATCAATAAGTGTGTCATGTAAATTTGCATCAGAAATGGAATGATATGCATCATCATGTGCTATGAAGGTGCCTCATTTGGACTAGCATTTTAGTATAAACCTATAAAAAGAGGCAGCAAAGTGTCATACACATCTTTGGAGGTCATACACATCTTTGGAGCTAACTTATGTCTACTTAGTACATGAAACTAATGGCTCAATGCCATCTTCCACAAAAATAATATCACGACTAAGCAAAATGCATTTATTTTGTGGATTATAGAGACGTGTACAGAATTGTACCTAGAAAAAGTACATTTCTCTTCTTTTTCATCCTATTTTTGGGGTTGTTGTTTAGGCACTAATGCATGTGCCAAGCAAGCAAAGACACACAGATGAGCAATAGATGACTTGTGATCATGCCAAGCCTCATATGGAGTGATAGAATATAGTGCTTTGGTGGGACACATGTTAAGTACATATGTTGCACATATAATAGCCACAAGCCAGAAGCTATGTGGTAAAGCCTCACTTTTGACTAGACACCTCGCCATCTCCATGAGAGACATGTTCTTTCTTTCACCAACTCCATTTTATTCAGGTGTGTATGGCACTATACAATAATGTTTTATCCCATATTCATCTTGAAATGCATTAAAATCAGAAGACATATATCCCCCCAATCAAAATCAATTTACATGCCGACAACCAAAAACTCTTTGAAGGATATAAAAACTTTGGAATTTCCTTTCATTGGATACACCCATGCATGCCTAGAAACATTAGTTATAAAATTCATGAAGTAAAGATAGTTCCCAAAAGAAGGTGTTTGAATAGGGCTAGAGACATTACCATGAACAAGCTACAATTTTTTAGTAGTTCAATTTAGACTATCTTTGGGGAAGGATAAATGCTTCATTTTTCTGAAATACATCCTTCACAAACATGTTTATCAGGTGCAACAAGTTTGGGTAGAGAAGACACCATTTCATATTTCTCCAGCCATAACAAACTATCAAAATTTAGATGACCAAAGTGTGCATGCCAAAGCTTTGCATCTGATATAACTTGAGAATATTGAACTCCACATGTTCAATCATTGCCAAATTTTCCATAGTCTATGAACTTATATAGCCCATGACATAAAATGCCAAGAGTAATAGTAAATCACTATTTGACATATCACAAACTGTACATCTATCATAAATTTGACAACCAAGCTGATCATGGATAATGCTCAAATTGAAAACATATTCTTCTTAATCCCTATCACAAAAAAAGCATCTGACAATGTGAAAGAACTACCATTAGTAGTAGTTTAGAATGATCTTACCAACTCCGATGAGAGGATAAGAGGTATTGTTGGCACATTTTGTAGTATTCCCTATAGGGGTAGGCTCATGTGAATTGAAGAAGCCACAATGCAAGGTAATATGTTTGGTTGCCTGATTGTTAAAGTACCAAACATCTAAGGCTACTTCATACATACACCATTCATGATAAGATGGTTCATAGCTACAAATAGTAGTAAACACCTATTCTTCATTCTACACAAGATTAGTAGGCTCTGATTTAGATGTAGAGGCCTCTGCAACAACCATTCGAGCCTCCTTCTTCTTTGCCTCTTTTGAACCCAATTTTGGACAATTCTTTATGACATGATCATTTCCTTTTCAATATTTGCATAATTGTTTCTCCTTTTTTGTTTTCTTCTTGTCTTTTTCTTCCCTTTTTTACTATGTAGAATTAGCAAATTTCTCCTTACTAGTAGAAGAGCTCCATTTACCTTTGCCCTTCTGACTAGCTAGAAAGCTTCATCTAAAACATGCATAATGGACCTCTTCTTCCTGGACTAATCTTCTTGCAATAAATAGAGACTAATGTCTCAAATGTTAAAGCATTTAATTGCCTTTCATCATCAACCAAAGAGAAAAAACAAAATTTTGGTATGAATCTAGAAGACCCTTAAGAATGATTTGCACAAATGAAATATCTAGCCAGTCTTCATCTACAAAAATCAACTGTGCTTTTAAATCTTTGATCTTTGTCAAAGAAAATCAATAGAATCTCCTTCATTCATATGCTCACTCTCCAAATGTTTTTGGACGTAAGCAAAACGAGCATCATTTCTTGCCTGGTATAAAGTGGTAAGTGTATCCGAAGCATCCTTTGCTATTTTGAAAGAGATTATGAGGGATAATGGCATGTTTGACAGAGAAAGATATCAATGCATGTGTTTGAGGATCTTTGCTATCCCATCAAAGTTGCTCTATTGTAGTTGCAATAGGAACTGCAACACAAACAAGAACTTGAAGATTGTCAACTTCAATGCCATCTCCATCACCTTCAATAACTCTATTTGCAAGTATAATAGGTCGTTTTTCAACACCCTACACAATATTCCACAAGAGGTTTCACTTCACCTACACATACTTTAGTATTTGGATCCATAGGTTTTGTGAGTGGCTTACATCCACTCATACCATACTTATAATATATATCTAGCAAGTATTTCCTTTAATCTAGGTAATCACCATTTTCTACATAAGTTACTTCAACTACAAGAAAATATTTGAACAATCCAAGATCTAAAATCTTAAATTTATTCCCAAGCTTGGCCTCCATATCTGGATCATCGCTTCCTATTATGATGAAGTCATCCACATATATGCATATGTAGACAACTAGTCCTCCTTCCCCCTTGAGATATAAGGAGGGATCTGTATCACTTGCTTTGTATCCACACCCACTCAAATATTCCATAAGTCTTTAATTCCATGCCCATCAATCCTACTTTAAATCATAGAATGCTTTGTTTAAGTTTACAAAGAAAATCAAAATATTTAGGGTTTTCAAACCATAATGGCTGAGTTGTGTAGACTCTCTCTTGCAAATCACCATTAAGAAAAGCATCCTTTACATCTAATTGATATATTGGCCACCTCTTAGATGTGATAACCCCAATGATTTCCCTAATTGTGTTCATCTTTGCAACTGGGATGAATGCCTCTTCATAGTCGATCCCATAGGGTTGAGCAAATCCCTTTGCCACAAGCCTTGCTTTATACATAGAAAATAAACCATCAAAAATTCTCTTCAATTTATGTTGATATATTTAGGTAGTGATGTGTGTGGACACACTAGGACTGCTCAGGCACGTTTTTCCCTCATTAGGAGGTTTTTTCCCTGGCTTGTATATATGCCTATGGCCCTAACGGGTTACTTATCTTTGTACATTCTAGTGGTAATACATTCAATATTGTGTGTTGTGCTCCAAGCTTCTTCTTCCTTGTGCTGTTTGCATCCTTTTAAAGATGTCTAACTCCAACAATTGGTATCACAGTAGGTCGCTCATTCATTTAGGGCATCGTCGTCACCCCTTTGGTCACATTCTTAGAATCACACGAAATTTGGTGAGCATACTCAGGGTGATTAGGAGATCAAAACGACTTCGCTTATGTGGTGCCAGAATCATGTTTTGAGCTCGTTGCAGCCTCCAAACCCATTATCACAGTGCTTGTGCAGGCTATTTCATCTTTTTATGACAAAGATATATACAAGTTTCCGTTCTCCAGTATAAGCATCTTGAAGTCTTCTATAGGTCTAGCATAACTCATCAGGGTAGTTCTGTTCAACTTTTTCATATACATTCATTTTTTTGCATCTGGGTATTTCAGTCAGTGGCCATGGCTGAAAGTAGTGATGTATTCCATATGTTGGCTCTTGAGGATAAGTTGGATGGTACTAATTACCCTTGTGGGCTTATATGATGTGACATGTAGTGGTTGCAAAAGGACTATGGAACATTGTGCAGGGTGTTGAAAAATGTCCTATTACACCTGCAAATATAGGTATAGAAGCTGATGTAGATGGCGTTGAAGATGCTGATATTCTTCAAATTCCTATGTGTGCTACGGTTTTTGCTGCACCTATTGCAGAGCAATTTTTTTAGGATGGCAGAGATGCTTAAGCACATGCACTGATAGCCTTGTCTATCAAACACGCCATTATTCCTCACATTCACTCTTGCAGAATAGCTAAGGATGCTTGGGATACACTTACCACATTGTATCAGGCTAGCAATGAGGTTCATGTTGGTTACCTCCGAAAACAGTTGGAGAGTGAGCATATGAATGAAGGTGATTCTATGGACAATTTTCTAACAAAGATCAAAGACTTGAAGGAACAATTGATTACTACTGATGAAGTTATACAGATAGCTCACTTGTGCAAACCGTTCTAAATGGTCTTCCTAGTTCATATCAGATTTTTGCTTCTACTCTTTGTTTGATGATGAAAGGCGATCCGAATACCTTGTCATTTGAGGAGTTAGTCTTTGTTCTATTGCAAGAAGATGAGTCTAGCTAATCAATCTTTCCTAGCTAGTCAGAAGGGCAAAGGTAAATGGAGCTCATCTACCAGTAAGCAAAAATCTGCAAAGGTTGCACATTTGAAGAAGGAAGACAAAGATGAGAAGAAATCAGAAAAGCAAAAATTCTTTTGTAAGTACTGTAAAGGAAATGATCATTTCATAAAGAATTATCCAAAAACTCGCTACAAAAGAGGCAAAGAAAAAAGAGGTTGGAATGGTTGTTGCAGAGACCTCTACACCAAAAACAGAGTCTGCTAATATTGTGCAGAAGTTTACTATTGTTTGTAGAACCATCTTCTCCTGAATAGTGTATGTCTGTAGTAGACTCAGATGTTTGGTACTTGATAGTGGGGCAACCAAACATATTACCTCACAACACAATTTCTTCACTTGACTCAAGCCTGCCCCTATAGGGAATACTGTCACATGCACCAACAACTCCTCTTATCCTATCATGGGAGTTGGTAAGATCATTACGACTACTGCTAATGGTAGTTCTTCCACTTTGTTGGATGCTTTATTTGTGCTACGGATCAAGAAAAATCTGCTATCAGTTTTTGCATTAGCAAAGATTGGCATGGTTGTGAAAATTGTTGATGACAAATGTAGAGTTCATGATCTATCAAATGGCGACATGATTATTGCTTTTGGCATTTTATCTCATGGGCTATATAAGCTCATAGACTATGAAAGTTTTGTGAATGATTTGGCATGTTTAGTACATGATTCTCAGGCTATGTCAGATGAAAAACTTTGGCATGCATGCTTTGGTCATCTGAATTTTGCTAGTTTGCTACACATGCAAAAATCTGAAATGGTGTCCTCTTTGCCCAAACTTGAGGCACCTAGAAAACATGTTTGTGAAGGCTATATTTTGGGCAAAATGCAGCGTTCTTCCTTTCCAAAAGATGATTCAGTTTGAGCTACTCAGGAATTGTAGCTTGTTCACAGTGATGTCTGTGGTCCTATGCAGAGACCCTCTTTTGGAAACTATCTTTACTTCGTGACTTTCATTGATGATTTTTCTAGGCATGCATGGGTATATCCATTGAAAGCAAAGTCAAAAGTGTTCATGTGCTTCTAATAGGTTTTGGTTTTGGCTGAAAATTTGTTAGCATGTAAAATGGGCACCCTCTATTTTGATCAAGGGGGGAATATATGTCTTCTAACTTTAGTGCATTTATAGCTAAAAATGGGATAAAACATCAGTGTATAATGCCGTATACACCTCAACAGAATGGACTTTTTGAACGAAAGAATAGGTCACTCATGGAGATGGCAAGGTGTATGGTCAAGAGTCAGGGTTTACCACATAGTTTCTGGGTTGAGGCTATTATGTGTGAAGCATATGCACTTAAGAGGTCTTCAACTTCATGTCCATCTACATCAAGCTCTACCAATCTTGCCTTTCTTTTACTTACTAATTGATGGGCTGAATCCATGCTTGAACTTCTTTGCTTGATTGGACCAAGGATTTCCAAGATATCTTGAAGCCTAACTTCATATTGCCTCCCTGCATCTTCAATATCTCTAACTCCTTTGTATTAGGCTTTTAGCACCTATAACCTTTTTGCTTCATAGCATAATCAGCAAAAAAACATACATCTTTTAGCCCTTACATCCATCTTACCTCTCAATTTTTGTGGCATATATGTGTAGCATACACACCCAAAGATTCTAATGTGTGAAAGGTCTCGTTTCCTTCCACTTCATGGCTCCTCAGTTGTCATGTCATGTACCCGTGATGTGGGACACCTATTCATCAAGTACATAGCAATAGAAACAACATTTGCATAATATGGTAAAGGCACATTCATTTCATTTAACATACCCTTATAGATTTTAGCATTATATCTACACTTCCTCTTTGGGTCCCCATTTTTTTGGGGAGTATACCTACAAGTGACTTGCTTGTTTAGACTTGTTCTTGAAAGAAAGATAGTCCTCTTACTTTGTGGTTTCCTTCAAGCTTCACATCTCCCATTTCTTGTATCTCATGCTTTGTGTTGTCTCCTATCTCCACAAAGCTTCTTTTCTTGGGTGCTTGAGGATTGCTAAGTACTCCTCTCTACCTGACATGTGGTTACTACATCCACTATCTATATAACACAACTCATCATGTGGTCGACCTTCACTACTATGCTTCATAGCTAACAAATGCTCATTTTTCTGAATTGTTTCAGGAGTTATCATAGTAACCTTGGCCTTTGTAATTATTCCCAACTTGCTTTTGCCAACACTCTTTGGCATAGTGTCCTTGATTTCCACAATTGAAGCATCCATTTAACTTGGAGTAGCCTCTACCTCCATATCCTCCTCCCCCACCTCTTCCTTTTGATGATTGACCTTCATCTTGGCTTGGTTGATTCCCTTGATAGTTTTGGCTCCCTTGTTGGTAGTTTCTGATGGAGACCTCCAAATCTCCAAATGCTTGATCTATACTGATTCGAAACACTTCTATATCAATCATATACCAAACTTTACACAAATTTTACCATGATTTACAAAATTATTCACAAACACTTCTCTGTGTGAGGTTTCTTCTGCTTCAAAGAGTCTACTTCAGATATTAACTTCATTACCTATAAACATCTTCAAATTTATTCAATCTAATGATGCACATACATCCATGATACCTTTTCACAATCATAACATTCATTAGATCTTTAAAATAATCATTAAAAATATGATCTCAGCATTAAGACCAAATGTATGTCAGAAATTCTCTCTCTCAACAAGCGACTTTGACATAGTCAACTTCTGAGCTTCTGTGGATGACAAAGCAACTATATGTTGCTTCTTTGAGCACCAAGAAATTAACTTATCTCCAACATAACAGAGATAACCAGGAGTAGACCTTCTATCATCTGAATTACCGGCCCAATTTGCATCACTAAACACTTTGATTCTTGTGTTAGAAAGTAAAAACCAGAATACAAACCTTCACTCAGGGTTCCCTTGATATATCTAAGTACCCTTTGAGCTTCAGTCCAATGAGTTTTCTTTGGACAATGCATAAACTATGATAAGACACCAATTGCATATGATAGATCTGGTCTTGTCAAGGTAGCATAGATCAAAATTCCTACCAAACTCTGATATTTCTTCATGTCATTAAATTCTTCTCCTCCATACCTACTCAGTTTATGATTTACCTCCAATGGTGTGGTTGAAAGCTTCCACTTTTCCATGTTGAACTTAGTTAGAGGATTCTTCATGTATCTCTCTTGTCTAACATATACTCCATGTTGAGTATACACAACCTACATTCCTAGGAAATAAGAAACGTTTCCCAAATCACTTATCTTAAACTCCTTTTTTATTTGCTTCTTAAGCTCCTTGATTCTTTGAACATCTATACCTGTGACAATAATATCATCAACATAAATACACATATATATGAACCCATCTTCACTTGCCTTCACTAGCAAGCTACTATTTGCTTTTGAAGCTTGATATCCAAATTCACTCAAGAACTTAATAAACCTGTAATTCCATGCCGTTGGAGCCTGCTTCAAACCATACAAAGCTCTCTTGAGTTTATGTACATGTTCTGATCCAATTGAATCCATGAAACCCTGTGGTTGCTCCATGTATACCTCATCTGCAATATATCCATTCAGAAATGCATTCTTCACATCTAATTGTGATAACTTCCATCATTTACAAGCAGTAATAGCAATTAGGGTTCTAATTGTAGACATCTTAGCAACTCGGCTAAAAGTTTCATCATAGTCTACCCCATAAGTTTGAGCATAAACTTTAACCATAAGTCTAGCTTTGTACCTAGACACCTCACCATTTGCAAACCTCTTTGTCTTATGTACCCACTTGAATCCAATAACCTTCTGATTCTTTGGTCTTGGCACCGATTCCCATGTCTCATTCTCAAGTAGAGCATCATACTCTTCTTGCATTGCTTTTTCCCAATTTTGTTTTCCTTTAGCTTCTTCAAATGTGGTTGGATCTTCATTTGTCTTCACAATATAAGCATAGTCCTTTCTTGTTAAGAAAGATGTATCATAGCTATACCTGATAGGTTCCTTTATTTCTCTCCAAGATCGTCTGACCTTTGCATTTCTTGAAGTCTCAGCTGCATTTAATTCTGGATCAAATCTTGGCCTATCTTCATCATTATCCTGCAATTTCTTTTTACAATTATCATCATCAATATCTTCTTCATATACTTTCACTTTTGTCTTACCTTTCCGTTGAATTTCTTCAAGATCTGCATGATCATTAGTTGACCATGTACACCATGTGCTTTGCTCATCAATGTAACATCTTTTGTGACAAGAAAGTGCTTTGTAGATGGACTCTGCAATCTGTATCCCATATGTCTATCATTATACCCAATGAACACATAGTTCTCTGCTTTGGGCTCTAGCTTATGTCTTAATTGAGAAGGAACATAAGCATATGCCAAACATCCAAATATTTTACAATGATAAAGAGTAGGTTTCTTACCCCACCATGCTTCATAAGGTGTTCTACCATCCAAAGCTTTGTAGGGTAACCTATTCACAAGGTATGTTGCAGTGTTGATAGCTTCTGCCCACAAGTAGTTAGGACAATTCTTCTCCTTCATCATTGATCTTGCAAAATCTACAAGAGTTCTATTTTTTATTTTTGCAACTCCATTTTGTTGAGGGGAATACCTGCAAGTTACTTCTCTTTTATACCTGTATTCCACAAATAATTATCAAATTCTTAGAAAAATATTCTCCCCTTCCATCTGATCTCAACCTCTTGAGCTTTTGTCTTGAAATCCTTTCTGCATAAGCGTGATAATGCTTGAATGTATTGAACTCTTCATATTTGTCCTTCATTACATAAAGTGTAATCCATCTTGTTGCATCATCAACAAACAACACATAATATCTAGATACATTTATGCTATAGTCCCTTGAAGGACCCCACACATATATATTAACCAACTCAAGCATATTTGAATACTTGCATCCTGATTTATTATATGAACCTTTGTGAGCTTTACCTAATTGACAAGCTTCACACTTGTATACCATGTGTTGACCTCCAATATTTGGCGATCCAAGCACTACATCATTCTTTGACATTTCTTTTATAGCTCTCTCATTGAAATGACCTAGCCTTTTATGCCATAGATCTAATGCAGACATTTTTCACTTCCATAAGTAAACAGTGCATGTCCCACATTGCCTTGGACCTTGAGAGTAAAAACACTTTCTTTCTTTTGACATGTAATGATGCTTCTATATCCCTGAGTTGGATCTTGCACATAAACACCATCATTTGTGAGTCTGACTTCATATCTCTTCTTCACAATTTGTCCTACACTTATCAAGTTTTTAGTAATAGTAGGAACATAAAGTACCTTACTTAAGAGTGTGCTTCCACTCTTTGTCTTCACTGATCCAATGCTTTCCACCATATGCTTGGTGTTGTCTCCTGTTTGAACTGTATGTCCACTCACCTTTGCCTCCATGTCAATCATCAATGATATGTTGCCACTCAGATGATTGCTACATCTTGAGTCAATATAGAATACCCTTTGATCTTCTTCTATTGCTTCATGTGTTGCATTCAAGATCAGAGTCAAGTCATCCTTTTGATCAGATGCATAATTGAAATATGTGTTATTATAGGATTGAGGTTGAAATATTCTTCCACCTCCTCTAGCATATGAAATCCTACCACATCTTCCTCTCAAGTTACCTCTTTGATGTCTGCCTCCTCTACCTCTTTGATTGAGACTCTGACTATGAATTCCACCATTTTGATTGTTATACCAACAATCATTTGCCAAATGATTTGTTTTGCCACAAATCCAACAAGCTTTAACATTATCTTTGTTCTTACCTCCTCTTCCTTTTCCTCTTGAATTTATTTTCCCTCTTGTGAAATAAACTTGGCTTGAAGATCCTTCATCATTAGTTGACTACTTTCCTTTGACATTCTAGTGTCCTAGCAATTCATTAAGATCAAGAGTAAAATGATCTAATGAGAATTCTATGGACAATATGAAAGGCTTCCATTTCTCATCTCCTCTCAGACCTATAAGTATTTTTCTTACCAGCTTGTCCTCTTCAATATCTTCATCTACTACTCCCAAGCTATCTGCAATATCCTTCATTCTTGCCACATAATTAGAAATTGATTGTGAGCTCTTCTTCTTGAAGGTTGTGAACTCAGCCCATAATGAGGACTTCCTTGACTTGGTTGTATTTTGAAAATGCTCTTCCAAAGCATTCCACACATCAGCTACACTTTCTAATCCTCTAATGTGAGGTAGAAGATAATCATTTACAACCATGTAAATGATACTCCTAGCTTGAGCATCCTTCTTCATCCAATTCTTTAAATCTACAAGCTCTTCCCTAGTTGGAACACTCAGGCTTTTCTTCTTCTCCTGTAATGAATTCCATCAGATCTTTGCTCATGAGGTGTGCCTCCATCCTCATGGACCAAGCTGGATAGTTTTCCCTATCTAGCTTATCAATATGTAGGCTTTCTCCCATCATTGGATCTTTGTCTCTGCAAATGTTAAGATAAATGAATATGCTTTGTACCTTTAATGCAAAACTTCAATTTTTTAGATCCTTTTGAGTTCAATCTTCACACTTCATCAAGTTGTCTTCAAGACTTTAATCTTGTCCATTTCTGCAAGAGTTAGGACTTCAAATGCTCTTTACTTCACACTATATTGCACCTTTTGCTCTGATACCACTGATGGAGACCTCTAAATATCCAAATGCTTGATCTATACTGGATTAAGAATGCTTCTATATCAATCATAGACCAAAATTTACACAAATGTTACCATGATTTACAAAATCATTCACAAACACTTCTCTGTGTGAAGTTTCTTCTTCTTCAAAGAATCTACTTCAGAGATTAACTTCATTACCTGTAAACATCTTCAAATTTCTTCAATCTAATGATGCATATATGTCCATGCTTCCTTTGTGCAATCATAACATTCATTAGATCTTTAAAAGAATCATTAAAACTCTGATTTGATCATTAAGACCAAATCTATGTTAGAAACTCTCTCTCTCTGAATAAGTGACTTTGACATAGTCAACTTCTCAAGTTGATTTCTCACATCACAAGTCCCGTCTTACTAAATTCTTTTATCTCTAGCTTCATTACCTTCTAAATTAGATTTTGCATGGTCACATATCAAAAACTTTATACTCTGCATTGAGATCTAAGAAAAACTCTAACATGCAAATATGCGTGACTATGAGAGCTTTATCTACAGACTTTACATATACATGTTCCTATTGATCATACACACACCCTGAAAGGAACTAGACCATAGAACTTTAAACATAGCTTTATTAGCTTCTAGATTAGGTGTGTACAAAAGATTTCTTGATCCACTTGATCAAGCTGAGAGAAATCAGAGAAAGACTCGATCCTAACTCAGGAAGATGACTCTCTACACATTTATCACATGAACTCTTGAGTTCTAATGACTCTCGCTCTATTTTTCTTTACATTATTGACTTATATACATATGATTCTAGACTCATCCCACATCTATTACATTATTTCTTTTTTGTTCTAATGAACATATATACTTATTATAAAAGAATTTTCATCTGTAATGTACATATGTATACAAGCTACATTTTTGAGTTCTCTTCACTTTCTTCAAATGACTTCTTGACTTCATTTTGATTTCAGATGTAAAGTTCTAACATTGTGAAGTAAGAATCAATGTTAAGTCAAACAATCAGGATAGATTTTAAGTCATAATCATACACACACATAAACCTACACATACTATTGTGAATTAAGAATCAAAGTTGAGTCACACAATCACAATAGAAAAATCTATTTGATTCAGAGAGCACCTTTGAGAGAACATTAGAAACCAAGAGCTCTTGCTCCAGGGTCATATTCATTAGATATAAAATTTATATGTGACTCTAGATTCAGAGCTCTTGGTTTGGAATGCTTATGCCCATTTTAAGTGAACGAATGGCAAGTAAGATCCACATAGAGCTGTCATTTTTATTAAATCCTAAAAATCAACAAATTAAAATGAATAAAAACATTTTTTATATAAAATTATTAAAAATAGTAAATTTTAATAATCACACACATATACATACATACATACCGACATACATACACATACACATACACATACACACACATACACACACATATAGACACATGCATAACACACAAACATACACAAAAATATTTATACAGACACATACACATAGATGCATATACATACACACATACATATAAACATATGCACACACATACACTTACACATACAATTGAGAAGTAACAATCAATGTTGAGTTAGATAATCACAATAGAAAACTCTATTGGATCCCTTTACAATTCAAGGGATCTGAGAAATGTTGATATATTTAGGTAGTGATGTGTGTGAACACACTAGGAGGTTTTTTCCCTCTTTAGGAGGTTTTTTCCCACGGCTTGTATATACGCCTATTGCCCTAATGGGCTACTTATCTTTGTACATTCTCTAGTAATACATTCAGTATTGTGTGTTTGTGCTCCAAGCTTCTTCGTCTTCCTTGTGCTGTTCGTGTGCTTCCGCAGACGTCTAACTCCAACAATTGATATCAGAGTAGGTCATCACTTCATCTAGGGCGCCGTCAACACTCCTCCGTTTGCAGTCTCAGATTCGCACGAAATTTGGTGAGCATACTCAGGGTGTTTCAGAGATCAAAGCGGCTTTGCTTTGTGGTACCGAAATCGTGATCTGAGCTCGTTTCGGCCTCCGAACGCACTATCACATTGCTTGTGCAGGCTATTTCATCCTTTTGTGCCAAAGGTATATACCTGTTTTGATTCGCCAGTATAAGCGTCTCGAAGTCTGCTACAGGTTTAGCAGAACTCGTCTGGGCATTTCCGTTCAACTTTTTGAGATACAGTCAATTTTTTGCATCAAGGTATTTTAGTCACCGGCCATGGCTAAAAGCAGTGATGTATTTCGTATGTTGGTTGTTGAGGATAAGTTGGATGGTACTAACTACCCATTATGGGCTTATATGATGCGACATGTATTGGTTGCAAAAGGATTATGGAACATTGTGCAAGGTGTTGAAAGATGTCCTCTTACACCTATAACAACAGGTACTGCAAATACAGGTGTTGGAGCTGATGAAGATGGTGTCGAAGATGATATTGTGCAGAATCCTGTTCATGCTGCTGTTTTTGCTGCACCTACTGCAGAGCACATTTGTTGGGATGGCAGAGATGCCCAGGCACATGCATTGATAGCTTTGTCTGTCAAACGTGCCATTATTCCTCATATTCGCTCTTGCTGAACAACTAAGGATGCTTCGGATACACTTACCACATTGTACCAAGCTAGGAATGAGGCTCGTGTTGCTTACCTCCGAAAACAGTTGGAGAGTGAGCACATGAATGAAGGTGATTCTATGGACAATTTTCTAACAAAGATCAAAGACTTGAAGGGACAATTGATTTCTGCTGATGAGGTTATACCAAATAGCTCCCTTGTGCAGACCGTTCTGAATGGTCTTCCTGATTCATATCAGAGTTTTGCTTCTACTCTTCGGTTGATGATGAACGGTAATCCAAATGCCTTGTCATTTGAGGAGTTATTCTCTGTTTTGTTGCAGGAAGATCAGTCCACGCAGAACAGGTCCATTATGCGTGTTGTAGATCAAGCTTTCCTAGCTAGTCAGAAGGGCAAAGGAAAATGGAGCTCTTCTACTAGTAAGCAGAAATCTGCAAATGCTGCACATTCGAAGAACCATGATAAAGATGAGAAGAAATCAGAAAAGCAAAAATTGTTTTGCAAGTACTGTAAAGGGAATAATCATATCATAAAGAACTGTCCAAAACTGGCTACAAAAGAGGCAAAGAAAAAGGAGGCTGGAATGGTTGTTGCAGAAGCCTCTACACCAAAAACAGAGTCTGCTAATCTTGTGCAGGAAGAAGAATAGGTGTTTACTACTGTTTGCAGTTTTGACCCATCTTCTCATGAGCAGTGCATGTCTGCAGTGGACTCAGATGTTTGGTACTTTGATAGTGGGGCGAACAAACATATTACCTCGCAGCGCAGTTTCTTCTCTTCACTCGAGCCTGCCCCTACACGGAATACTGTCACATGCGCCAACAACTCCTCTTATCATGTTATGGGAGTTGGTAAGATCATTCTGACTACTGCTGATGGTAGTTCTTTCACCTTGTCAGATGCTTTATTTGTGCCACGGATCAAGAAGAATCTGTTATCAGTTTTTGCATTAGCCAAGATTGGCTTGGTTGTGAAATTTGTTGATGACAGATGTACAGTTCATGATCTGTCAAATGGTGATGTTATTATTGCTTCTGGCATTTTATGTCGTGGGCTATATAAGCTCATAGACTATGAAAGATGTGTGAATGATTTGGCATGTGCAGTTCATGATTCTCAGGCTATCTTCGATGCAAAGCTTTGGCATGCACGCTTTGGTCATCTGAATTTTGCTAGTTTGCTACGCCTCCAGAAATCTAATATGGTGTCTTCTTTGCCCAAGCTTGAGGCACCTAGAAAACATGTATGTGAAGGCTGTATTTTGGGCAAAATGCAGCGTTCCTCCTTTCCAAAAGATGGTTCAGTTTGGGCTACGCAGAAATTGCAGCTTGTACATAGTGATGTCTGTGATCCTATGCAGACATCTTCTTTTAGAAACTATCTTTACTTCGTGACTTTCATTGATGATTTTTCCAGGCATTCATGGGTATATCCATTGAAGGCAAAGTCTGAAGTGTTTCTGTGCTTCAAACAGTTTTTGGTTTTGGCTGAAAATCCGTCAGCATGTAAAATGGGCACCCTCCGTTCTGATCGAGGGGGGAATATATGTCTTCTGATTTTAATGCATTTCTGGCTGAACGTGGGATAAAACACCAGTGTACAGTGCCGTATACACCTCAACAGAATGGAGTTGCTGAACGAAAAAATAGGTCACTCATGGAGATGGCGAGGTGTATGGTCAAGAGTCAGGCTTTACCACATAGTTTCTGGCTTGAGGCTGTCATGTGTGCAGCATATGTACTTAACAGGTGTCCCACTAAAGTGCTACAGTCTATCACTCCATATGAGGCTTGGCATGATCGCAAGCCATCTATTGCTCATCTGCGGGTTTTTGGTTGTGTTCGCATATGCACTAGTGCCTGAACAACATCGCAAAAAATTGGATGATAAGGCAGTAAAATGTATTTTTGTTGGGTACAGTTCTGAAAGTAAAGGCTATCGTCTGTATCATCCACAGACTAAACGCATTCTGGTTAGCCGTGATGTTGTCTTTATGGAAGATGCTATTCAGCCATTGCTTTCATGTACTAAGGAGACATCTGTTAGCTCCAAAGACATGTATGATACTTTGATGCCTCTGTTTACATGTGGACAGTCTAGTGCTGGTCCTAATGAGGCAACTTCTCAACCCTTGCAGGTTTCACATGATGATGCAGATCATTCCATTTCTGATGCAGATTTACATGATGCACTTGTTGATGAGAGAGCTGATATTGAGCATGCAAAAACTATGCCAAAATGGCTGGTGCAGACTTTGCGTGACAGCAAATTAGATGCACCTTTGTCATATCGTACTCGTTCAGGCTCTCATAGTGCCTCCTTTGCATCAGATTGCTATGCTATGGCTGCGTCTAGTCTCTATGATGAGAATGCGCCTGTTTCTTTTGATGAAGCACATAATTCAGAAAATTGGATGGCTGCTATGCAATCTGAATATGATGCTATAATGAAGAATGGTACATGGTCTTTATGTGACTTGCCTCCTGGCAAGAAGGCCATTGGCACTAAGTGGGTATACAAGCTGAAGCGTAAACCTGATGGTACAGTTGATAGGTATAAGGCTAGGCTTGTTGCAAACGGTTATGCGCAGTAAAGAGGCATTGATTTTGATGAGACCTTTGCACCTACATGCCGTATGACTACTGTTCGGAGTATTTGTGCACTTGCAGCCCATCATGGTTGGAATGTACATTAGTTGGACATTAAAACAACATTTCTGAATGGTGACTTGCATGAAGAAGTGTATGTTTTTCAGCCCCGTGGCTTTGTGCAGAAAGGGCATGAAAACCAGGTGTGCAGGTTAAAGAAGGCATTGTATGGTTTAAAGCAAGCACCATGTGCTTGGTATGAGAAGATACATGCCTATCTGGTTGCACATGGTTTTGAGAATAGTCCAATTGAAAGCACCTTATATGTTAAACGTGCTAATGATGTGCTTCTGATCATTGTTGTCTATGTTGATGACATGCTGCTCACTGGTCCTATTGAGAAGCATATTGCTGATTTCAAGGCTGATTTGCATGCCTCATTTGAGATGTCTGATTTGGGGCATTTGCATCACTATTTGGGCATTCAGTTTATGCAAGTTGATGGTGGAATGGCTTTGTGTCAAACAAAATATATTGATACATTATTGTAGTGTTTTGGCCTTGAAGACTGTAAGCCTATTGCCACTCCTATGGAGACAGGTTTACGATTGAGTCTTCATGATGCTAGAGATGCATTTGATGTTGTTCTCTATCAGCAGGCTGTTGGATGCTTGATTTACTTATGCATTACTCGACCAGATATTCAGTTTGTTGTCTCACATATGAGCAGGTTTATGCATTGCCCAGGAGTCACGCATTGGAAGGCAGTTAAACGCATCTTTTGCTACTTGAGTGGTACTCGGCTACTTGGGTTGTTTTATCCCAAGGGGGGATCACTACCGCTAGATTTGCATGCTTTTTTAGACTCAGATTGGGCTGGTTGCTATGACACTCGTGTGTCCACTAGTGGTTTTTGCTTCATGCTTGGTAGCTCATGTATATCTTGGTTGAGCAAGAAGCAGCCTGCTGTGGCCACTTCCATTTGTGAGGCTGAGTATAGGGCAGCTTTCACAGCGACTATTGAGTGTGTGTGGCTCAGATGCCTTATGGTTGATTTGGGTGTTGGCCAGTCTTATTCCACCACCATCTTCACATCAAAATCAAGGAAAGGAGGATCCCGACTGCTGCAGATTCAAGAAATTCAACAACTGAAGAACTAAAAGGTGAAAGCTTGAAGGCAAAGCTTGAGGAGGAGACCATACGACATCAAGAAAGACAAAAGGACTCTAATTTGAAGCAAAGGTACATATATTATTCATAAATCTTGAAGATTTCAATACACAGGTGGACACAAGATGGGAGATTCTCTACAGATAGAGAAATTGGATAGGGAAAACTATCCTGCATGGTCAATGAGGATGGAAGCTCATCTTATGAGCAAAGATTTAATAGCTTACATCACAGGAGAAGAAGAAAAGCCTCAGTTCAAAGATCCTAGTGTTCCAACTAGGGAGGAGTTAGCATATTTGAAAAATTGGATGAAGAAAGATGCTCAAGCTAGGAGCATTATCTATATGGCAGTCAATGATTACTTGTTACCTCATATTCGAGGTCTTGAAAGTGCAACTGATATTTGGAATGCTTTGGAGGAGCATTTCCAAAATACTACTAAGTCAAGGAAAGCATCCTTATGGGCAGAGTTTACCACCTTTAAGAAGAAGGCTTCTCAATCCATTTCAGACTATGTGACAAGAATGAAAGATATTGCAGATGCTTTAGGAGTTGTTGATGAAGACATTGAGCAGGATAAATTGGTAAGGCAAATCCTTACAGGTTTAAGAGGTGATGACAAATGGAAGCCATTCATTTTGTCTACAGAACTATCACTTGATCATTTCACTCCTGATTTAAATCAATTGCTAGGTCATATGCTAACATTTGAGCAGGATGTTAAAGGAGATGGTGACAAAAGTACAGGTCATGCAATGTACTCAAAGGACAAGAAGAAAGCTAACAAAGGAAAGCAACAATCAGGTGAAGATGAAGGTACAACTAGTCAAGCCAACTTCCTAAGAGGTAGAGGAGGTGGCAAAGGTAGAGGAAGAGGCAGGAACAACAAAGATGGAGCCAAAACATGCTGGATTTGTGGTAAGACAAATCATTTAGCTAATGATTGTTGGCATAATAATCAAAGTAATGGAGGATACAATCAGAACTATAATTCAAGAGGAAGAGGTGGCAGAAATCAAAGAGGTAATTTCAGAGGCAGAGGTAGTAGGGGTTACTTTTGAAGAAATGCAGGTAGAGGTTTCCAAAGTCAACAATATAACAATACCTACTACAATTATGCTTCAGATCAAAAGGAAGATTCAACATTGATAATGAATGCAACTTGTGAAAGGCAGAATGAAGATCAAAGAGTCTTCTACATTGATTCAGGGTGTAGCAATCACCTGAGTGGTAATATAGCCTTGATGACTGATTTGGAGAATAAGGTATCTAATCATGTTGTTCAAACAGGTGACAACACAAAGCACAATGTGAAGTCAATTGGATCAGTGAAGGCCAAGGATGGTAGCACCTTATTGAGTAAGGTCTTGTATGTTCCTACAATTCCTAAGAATTTGATAAGTGTAGGACAAATTGTCGAAAAAGGTTATGAAGTAAGGTTTACTAATGAAGGAGTGTTTGTGGAAGACCCTAGCAATGGGTATAAACAAATTGTTTCAGGAAAGAAAGAAGGAAGATTGTTCACATTGAAGATTCAAGGTAATGTTGGTCATGCCTTGTTCACCTATGGAGGACATAAGATCTCTGAGTTAGATCTTTGGCACAAGAGACTTGGACATTTCAATGAAAGAGGTATTAAAGACATGATTAATAATGGTTCAGTGCTTGGATTGCCTAATGTTGCAGGTCAACATATGACATACAGATGTGAGGCATGTCAATTAGGTAAAGCTCATAAGCAACCCTACTCCAAGCATGGGTTTATGTATTCACAGAAACTTGAGTTGGTACACACAGATGTGTGGGGACCATCAAAGGACTTTAGTATCAATGGCTCAAGGTATTATGTGATTTATGTTGATGATGCTACTAGATGGATCACTATTTATGTGATCAAAGATAAGTCAGAAGTATTCAATACTTTCAAACATTATCATATGTATGCAGAGAGAATTATAGGACATAAGTTGAAGAGACTAAGGTCAGATGGAGGGGGAGAGTATTTCTCTAATGAATTCAGTAATTACTTGTGGGATGCAGGTATAAAAAGAGAGGTTGCTTGCAGGTACTCTCCTCAACAAAATGGTGTAGCAAAAAGGAGAAATAGAACTCTTGTTGAGTTTGCAAGGTCCATGATGAAGGAGAAAAATTGCCCAAATTATTTGTGGGCTGAGGCTATAAATACAGCTACTTATTTGGTTAATAGGTTACCATGTAAAGCTTTGCAGGGAATGACACCTTATGAGGCATGGTGGGGTAAGAGACCTACACTAGACCATTGCAAAGTATTTGGATGTTTGGCCTATGCATATGTGCCATCACAATTAAGGCACAAATTGGAACCTAAAGCTGAAAAATATGTGTTTATTGGTTATGATGATAAGCAGATGGGATAGAGGTTGTGGAATCCATCCACAAAACATTTTCTTGTATCAAAAGATGTTACATTTGATGATCAAGGTACTTGGTATGCAGGTACTATCAATATTAATACAGATGATGAAGAAATTGTGAGCCAAAGGAAAGGTAAATCAAAGGTTCAGATATTTGATGAACAAGAGAATAATGAAGTGCAGGTTGAAGTGGAAGAAACACCAAGATTTGATCCTGAATATGAAGAACCAGAAACCTCAAGAAGTGGAGAACTTAGGAGGTCTACAAGGAACAAATGGCAACCTACAAGGTATAGCTATGATACTTCATTTTTGGCTACCAAAGATTATGCTTACATGATTAAAGCATATGAAGACCCTTCTACATATGAAGAGGCAAAAGGTAAAGAAAATTGGGAGAAAGCTATGCAGGAAGAATATGATGCATTGTTGGAGAATCAAACATGGGATTTGGTTCCAAAACCAAATAGCCAGAAGATCATTGGATGTAAGTGGGTTTATAAGACAAAAAGATTTGCAGATGGAAGTGTGTCGAGGTACAAAGCTAGACTTGTTGTCAAAGGGTTTGCTCAGACATATGGTGTTGACTATGATGAGACTTATAGTCCTGTGGCAAAGATGACAACTATCAGGACACTTATAGCTATTGCTGCATGTAAAGGTTGGAAGTTATGTCAACTTGATGTAAAAAATGCTTTTTTGAATGGTTATATTTCAGATGATGTATTCATGGAGCAACCTCAAGGGTTCAGAGATAAAAGGTATCCAGATCATGTGTGCAAGCTCAAGAGAGCTTTGTATGGCTTGAAGCAGGCCCCAAGGGCATGGAATTATAGACTTGTAAAGTTCTTGAAAGAACTTGGATTTCAGGTGTCTAAAGCAGATAATAGCTTGCTTGTCAAAGCAAGTGATGATGGGTTTATTTACATGTGCATATATGTTGATGATATCATACTTACAGGTACAAATGAGAAGGCATTCAATGCTTAAAGAAGCAAATGGAGAAAGAGTTCAAAATCAGTGATTTGGGAGACTTGTCATACTTCTTGGGCATGGAGATTACATATACTCAACATGGAGTGTATGTATTGTCCTAGGAAAGAGCATTGGATTGCAGGTCAAAGAGTGTTGAGGTACATTAAGGGTACACTCAAAGAAGGTTTGTATTATGGTTTTACATCAGATACAAATATCAAGATCTATAGTGATGCAGATTGGGCAGGTAATCCAGATGATAGAAGGTCAACCTATGGATACATGTGTTATGTGGGAGATAAGCTAATCTCCTGGTGCTCAAAGAAGCAACATACAGTTGCTTTGTCATCTACAGAAGTAGAATACAAAGGCATGGTTGAAGCTGCAAAAGAAGTGATTTGGCTTAAAACTCTCATGAAGAGTTTTGATACTATACAGAGCATACCTATCATTTATGGTGATAACATGAGTTCATTATATCTAGCTGCTAATCCTGTTTTTCATGCCAGGACCAAACACATTGAGATACAGTATCACTTTCTAAGAGAGAAAGTGATGGATAAGGAAATTGAAGTCATACATACTTCAACAAAAGATCAGATAGCTGATATGCTTACAAAGAGCTTGGATGGACCAAAGCTACAGAAATTTTAAAGACATGGCAGGCATAAAGAAGGTTAGAGAAACCTCAATTGATGATTGAGGGGGAGCTGTTGGTGCAGACCAATCACCAATTGAAGATTTGAAGGACAAAGGATGGAGATGAGATCAAGTTTTGAAGCAAAGAAGATGGACACATTCACAGGATGAATGATTTGTACACATATGTACATTAGTGAAGACATAGATCACTTAGAGTTTTGAATAGTCATAAACTTGTACATATTTGCCTATAAATATTTTGAAAAAAATGTCGGGGCAAGAGAGGAAACAATAAGAGATCATGAGAATAGTGTATTGAGAAGTAGAGAATGTCATTAGACACATGAGAAGTGAGTTGAATTCTTTATCCTCACTCAGTTGTGAATTTCTGAGAAATAGAAGGAAAAATTGCGCCCGATGTTTCTGTGTTTTCTCCCTGTGTGATAGATCTTATGTGAATTCCTTTTGGAGATATCTAAGTCCATAGTTAATCAATCTATGGCTAGAGTTTGAGAGTCTAATTGTGATCAGGCTAAGAGAATTGTGTGTAGGAACATTTACATGTGAGAAAGTACTCACTGGTTCCTGAAACAGGCGCAAATTTCGATCTTAATGATTTGATCATTTCTCACTCCACAGTTTAAAGTTTTGTGCAAATAAGCACTTAATCTTTAAGTTGGAAGGTAAAATACTCGTGGCTAGAAGTATTTGCTTAAACGGGTTTTATACTGAGAAAATTAAAGTTAAGAAGTTAGGGGTGTCCAAATCGACTTCTCAGAAGTGCAGATTTAGACATAGCTGACTTGGTAAGTAGATTTCTCAAGATCTACTGAACCTTTTGAAGTAATTTAACTTGGAGAAGGTGCGCAATCTTTAGGCGACACCTTGTGCAAAGTTTCATCAAAAACTTTACACATTTACTCAGTCAATGAGCAAGATCTATGCAGCAGACTTTCTGAGGAATTTCCTTCTTCACAGTTTAGTCAAGAAATTGATATTTGGTCATTGATCTCTTAAATTGGTGAAGGTTTTGACTTACTCTTGATATAGAGGTGTTCTAAATTCAAGATTAGGTTGTTCTTTTGGAGATTAACACTCTCCATCAAAAGCTACATTCATCAAGAGCTATTGGAGCTAGTACACACAGATGTGTCCAAGCAATGAACCTTCCATTTGAGGTTCAAAATATTATGTATCTTTTATTGATGATTGTAGTAGGTGGATAGTCCTATATTTTATGAAATATAAAGATGAAGTGTTCAATCGTTTCAAAAGAAATCTTGCACTTGTAGAGAACCAAAGAGGTAAATGTCTCAAGAGACTCAAATCAGATGGTGGTGGAGAATACTTCTCAAATGAATTTGATGGTTTCCTTTACGAAAGAGGCATCAAAAGAGAGGTAACAACCAGGTACACTCCTGAACTCAATGGAGTAGCAGAAAGGAGAAACAAGACCATAGTTGAAGCAACTAGATCTATGATAAATGAGAAGAACCTACCAGCTAACTACCTTTGCGTAGAGGTTGTATCAATAGCTACATACCTTGTAAACATACTTCCATCTAAATCCTTAGATGGTATGACTCCATATGAAGTCTGGCATGGAAGAAGACCAAGCCTAGAGCATTGCAGGATCTTTGGATGTTTAGCCTATGCTCATATTCCTTCTTAAGTAAGAGGGAAATTGGATCCCAATGCAGAGAAGTGTGTTTTTATTGGATATGATCAAAATCAAAAGGGTAACAGATTGTACAATCCCACTAACAAAGGTTTCCTAGTTAGTAGGGATGTATCTTTGATGAAAATAAATCTTGGTTTGATGATGACAGGAAATTAAAGCTACCATATGACTTGGAAGAGGACTTTCCATCTCTTCCAACAAAGGAGCCAAAGCACCATGAAGCTAGTGATTCTGAAGATGACATGCCAGACTTGGAGAAATTGAAGCTATGGAAGAACAAAGGGAAAGCTAAAATGGAAGAACTAACTCTAGGATGAGAACGCTGTCTACAACCAATCAGAAGGTCAATGAAAGAAAAGAAGAAGCCAGAAAGATATGGATTTGATACATCCTTGGTTACGAAGCACTCAATCTACATGGCCAAGGATCTCAACCATGAAGAACCTACATCTTATGAAGAAGCTCAAAACAAGGAATGGAGAGAAGCGATGGATGAAGAAATGGAAGCTCTCATGGACAATGACACATGGGAACTTGTTCCTAGCAAACCATCAATGAAGGTAATTGGATCAAGATGGATTTATAAAGTTAAGAAGAATCTAGATGGTAATATCAATAGACATAAGTCAAGGTTAGTAGCTAAAGGGTTTGACCAAACCCATGGGATAGACTATGAAGAGACCTTCTCACCTGTAGCTAAAATGCCTACCATTAGAGTACTTGTTAGCATTGTTGCATCTAGGAATTGGAATCTCTATCAATTAGATGTAAAAAATGCATTTCTACATGGATGCATTTTAGAAGAAGTCTATATGGCACAGCCACCTGGTTATGAAGATGCACATCACCCAATCATGTGTGCAAATTAAAGAAGGCTCTCATTGAAACAAGCTCTAAGAGATCAGAATCAGAGGTTGATAACCTATTTGCAAGATCAAGGCTTCAAGGCTAGCAAAGCAGATACATCTTTATTCATAAAACGGAATGGATCAAACATTATATATCTCTGTGCATATGTTGATGATAATATGATTACACAAAATGAGATCAATGTAATCAAACAAGTAGAGGCTGGAATGAAGGATGAATTCAAGATCAGTAATCTTGGACCTCTCACATATCTCCTTGGACTTGAACTTATCTATATAGATTCTGGTATCTACATCACTCAAAGGAAGTATGTACTTGACATACTTTCCAAATTGAAAATGGAAAATACTAAGTGTGTAGGTACACCCATGGAGATGAACCATAAGCTAAGTGCTTATGCATGAGAATTCATTGAGGACATCACAAGCTATCAAATCTTGGTACAAAGCTTAAACAATGCCAGGGTGGACATATGCTATAGTGTTAGAATACTCAATCAATTCATGCATAAGCCAAGGAAGCCACACATGGAAGCAACCAAGAGAGTGCTCAGATACTTGAAGGGCACAATTAATGAAGGACTTTTCTACCCCTTCACCTCAAAACTTGATTTCAAACTTTACTCAGATTGAGATTGGGCTAGATCTAAGGATGATAGGAAGAGTACATCAAGTTATTTATCTTTTGAAGTTTCAAAGTTTAATCTCATGGTCTTCAAAGAAGCAACCAACTATTGCTCTATAGAGGATTGGCCAATGCAACACAAGAAGCAATGTGGTTGAAGTTTTTACACTCATAATTAGGGTTACATACCTCAACTCCTCACATCTTTAGTGATAATACTAGTTCACTTCACTTAGCAACTAATCCTGTTTATCATGCTAGAACCAAGCATATTGAAGTCCACTACCATTATGTAAAAGAAAAGTTATTGAGCAAGGACATTTAATTGTCCTATGTGTCTACTAATCTTCAATGTGCAGATATGTTGACTAAGCCACTGTCCTAAATGTTCTCTCACCAATGTTTGATCCTTATAACTCATATTTTGTGCCATATCTGTAACTCATACAATATTTGATCCTTATAATTGTAAAGTGTTGGGATAGATGGATGGACACTCCAAGAAATGAGTAGGTACTGCCAAATCCTGCTTAGTACCAGCCTCTTGTAGCTTTAGAATTGATTTGTGGGCCCTCTTAGCTCTCCAATGATACTATACAAGTGCCTATGTACTTTGTAAATGATTTAAGAAAAGATTGAATCAAAACAAACTACTTCCAAATAGAAGGATCAAAGAAAACCTTCTATTTTTTATCACACAACTGTTGCTTGTTATGCTCAGTGCTACCAGTACAGTAGGAATTAGAAAAATTCCTTTTAGAGGTATCAACTTAGCTTAGTAAGCTAATGCTTCCAAATGGAATCACTTTAAATGATGCACTATACACAGAGCAATCAATTTAGCAATTGAATCATTACCCTCGCCTTTTTAGGACCTTTGCAGTTTTTGACCAGTGAGTGCTTTGTTGCGCTTTTCTCCAAATTGGCTGAATGGATTTCCTTCAAACTTTGTGAGCATGTAGATAACTTGGATAGCAATCCAAGAAGCTTTAGGTCATTGAAAATGGTGGAGAATTGACTGAGATATGGGCAACACAAGTTGACAGATATAAATGACTATGAGAGAGAGAGATCATAGATGAACAATGTAGATGTATTGTATTAAGGAATAGTGTTGTACAAGATCATAGGCTTGAAAATCATATCCTAGTGATAGAGAGTAGTGTGGGCTACAATGTAGATTTACAAAATGGCAATGGAGAACTCGGGGCTTGAGACTTCTACATGCAACTTTTTCAAGTCACCTTTTTTAAGTGCCATATTCAAATTTGAATTTGAATTCAACTTTTGGCTCTCTCTAAAAGTAGTCCTTCAATCTAGGCCCCTCAATGAAGTGATTACTTTTCTATCTAACAATTCCACGAGTTTTTGCTAAGTGATTACAAATATTCTTTTCAGTCAAAAATGACTTTTACAAATGGTAAAGATAAAAACTCTTCCTAGCAATAGTTTCCATGGAGCTTCATATGTTTATAAACTTCAAGCCAAATGTGTGGGCTTGGACTTTGCACCACCTGCTCCCCCTCAAAGAAAACATTATGGCTTGTTCTTTATCTTCAACCTTCATGGATGTCCTGCAATCCAATCATTGATTTAAACCTACAAAATTTTGCACCATCTAATGCTTTAGTCAACAAATATGCACATTGCATATTAGTTGATACATATGCCAACTGAATATCCTTGCTCAATAGTTTCTCTCTCACATAATGATAGTGGATCTCTATATGCTTGGTCCTAGCATGATAAATCGGATTAGCTGCAAGATGTAGTGAGCTGGTATTATCTCCAAAGATCATTGGAGATGTAGTATGCAAACCCAACTCTGTGTATAATAATTTAATCCATATGGCCTCTTGAGTAGCATTGGCCAATCCTCTATACTCTAACTCTGTAGAAGATAAAGCAACAACAGTTTGCATCTTTGAAGACCATGATATAGGTTTATTGCCTGCAAAGGATAGGTATCCTGAGGTACTCCTTCTATCATCTTTGCATCCTGCCGAATCTGCATCTGAAGATATCTTGATGTCCAAGTCTGATGTATAAGGGAAATACAATCCATGATTCAGAGTGCCCTTAAGGTACTTCAAAATCCTTTTGGTAGCCTCCAAGTGAGATGCCCTAGGCTTGTGCATAAACTGACTCAGAACACTTACTCCATAAGCAATATCAATCTTTGTCAATGTAGCATAGTTCAAACTTCCCACTATGCTTTGGTAACCTGCAATGTTCTCAAGTACATCACCTTCATGAGCACTTAATTTTAGGTTTACCTCCATTGGAGTACTTGCAACTTTGGCATCCTGCAAATGAAACTTCTTTAACATATCCTGTATATACTTTCTCTGAGTAATATAAATTCCAGAGTTAGTATAGACTAACTCAAGTCCTAGAAAGTATTTTGGTGATCCAAGGTCACTAATTTTGAACTCCTTCATCATCTGATTTTTGATATGCTTGATGCCATAAGAATCATTACCTGTAAGTATGATATCGTCAACATATACACATAGGTATATTACCTCTTAATTACTTCTCTTGATGAACAGAGAAGTATCTACTTTACTCATAACAAAACCTTGATCCTCAAGGTATGTAGTCAACCTATGGTTCCATGCCTTAGGTGCTTGCTTCAATCCATAAAGAGCTTTGTTCAATTTACATACATATGTTACCTTGTTTTGGTCCTCATAGCTAGGAGGTTGAGACATGTACACCTCTAAAATCTAGCCATTTAGAAATGCATTTTTTACATCCAAGTGATACATGTTCCAATTTTTTGATGCAACCACACTTACCAATACCCTGATGGTAGGCATTTTGGCCACAGGAGAGAAGTTTTCTTCATTATCAACTCCTTCAGTCTATGCACAACCCTTAGCCACAAGTCTAGCTTTCTACCTACTTATTGATCCATCAGAATTCTATTTGGTCTTATAGATCCATCTAGAACCAATTACCTTCATAGACTCCTTCTTTGGTACTAATTCCCAAGTATCACTCTCCTTGAGTGCTTCAATTTCCTCATCCATAGCTTCCTTCCATTCTGCCTTGGTCTTTGCCTCTTCATATGATGTTGGCTCTTCAAATGACAAGTCTTTTGCAAGATAAACAGAGTGCTTAGTAACTAGGGAAGTGTCATACCCATATCTGATTGGTTTCTTGCTCTCCCTTTGTGATCTTTTGATTGCTTGGTTGGATGATTCAGGTATATCCTCCAATTTCTTCATCTTGACTTTGCCTTTTGACTTCCATGCATTGAACTCTTCTAGGTTGATGATGTCCTCATCATTTGAGTTGATATCTCCATTTTGAGTAGGCTCCTCCTTAGTGAGGTTTGGAAACTCCTCTTCGAAGTCATAAGGTAGTTTTATTTTCCTGCATTCACTATCAAACCAAGAGTCATTCTCATCAAAGACAACATCTCTACTGACCATGAATCCTTTGTTTGAAGGATTGTAGAACCTATATCCTTTCTGATTCAAGTCATACCCTATGAAGATGCACTTCTCTACCTTAGGGTCTAGCTTACCTCTTATCTGAGAAGGGATATGCACATAAGCTACACATCCAAAAATCCTGCAATGATCAAGCGAAGGCCTTCTACCATGCCATGCTTCATATGGGATCATCCCATCAAGAGATTTGGATGGCAACCTATTTACAATATAAGTGGTAGTAGATATACTCTCTGCCCATAAGTAGTTAGGTAATTTTTTCTCATTCAACATTGACCTAGCTATTTCAACAATTAATCTATTTCTCCTCTCTGCCACCCCATTTTGCTTAGGGGTATACCTTGTGATTTCTCTTTTGATTCCTCTTTCCTGCAAGAATATATCAAAATCATTTGAGAAGTACTCACCTCCTCCATCTGACCTTAGTCTCTTTAGGTTTCTCCATGTTTGGTTCTCAACAAGTGCGAGATAATTTTTAAAGCAATTGAATACTTCACCTTTGTGTTTCATAAAGTACAATACAATCCAACTACTATAATCATCAATGAAAGATACATAATACCTTGATCCAAAAATTGAGAGATCCTTACTTGGTCCCCATACATTTGTATGGACAAGCTCTAGGTAATCCTCATGCTTGTAAAGCTTCTATTGTCTCACTCCTTGTTCTTATGTGTGTGTGTGTATGTGTGTGCATGCTTGTGTGCTTCTCCATCACCACTTGTGCACATCACTTTCTCGAGGTCTTCATACCATACTCATGTCTTCCCAGATTGACATTAAAGGAGGTGCACTCACCATTGAGCTACAACATGGATTCAAAAGAATTGCAAAGGGAGAGAAAACATGTAGACTGTTTTCATTTGAGCTTAAGGATACTAGAAACATTGCACTTTATGTTGGTGCAAAGTCCAAGCCCACACATTTGGCTTGAAGTTTATAAACATATGAAGCTCCATGGAAACTATTGCTAGAAAGAGTTTTTATCTTTACCATTTGTAAACGTCATTTTTGACTTAAGAGAATATTTGTGATCACCTACCAAAAACTCATGGAATTGCTAGATAGAAAAGCAATGATTTGATTGAGGGAATATTTCCTAGATTGAAGGAGTACTTTTAGAGAGAGGAAAAAGTTGAATTCAAATTCAAATTTGAATATGGCACTTATAAAAGGTGACTTGAAAAAGTCGCATGTAGAAGTCTCAATCCCTGAGTTCTCCATTGACATTTTGTAAGGGTGTGAGGTCTACATTGTAGCCCACACTACTCTCTATCATTAGGCTATGATTTTCAAGCCTATGATCTTGTACAACACTGTTCATTAATACAATACTACATTGTTCATCTATGATCTTTCTGTTATAGTCATTTATATCTATCAACTTGTGTTGCCCATATCTCTTTCAATTCACGACCATTTTCAATGTTCTAAAGCTTGTTGGAATTCCCGACACCCTGCCTACGTGCTCACAAATTTTGAAGGAAATCCATTTAGCCAATTTGGAGAAACGTGCGGCGAAGCACTCACCTAGTCAAACTCTGCAGAGGTCCTAAAAAATCGGGGGTAATAATTTAATTGCTAAATTGATTGCTTTGTGTATAGTGCATCATTTCAAGTGATTTCACTTGGAATCATTAGCTTACTAAGCTAATTTGATACCTCTAAAAGGAATTTTTGTAATTCATACTGTACTGGTAGCAATGAGCATAACAAGCAGCAGGTGTGTGATAAAAAATAGAAGGTTTTCTTTGATCCTTCTATTTGGAAGTAGTTTGTTTTGATTAAATATTTTCTTACATCATTTCCAAAGTACATAGGCACTTGTATAGTGTCATTGGAAAGCTAAGAGGACCCACAACCCAAATCTGAAGCTACAGGAGGCTGGTACTAAGCAGGATTTGGTAGTACCTACTCATTTCTTGGAGTGTCCATCCATTTATGCCAACAGTGGTATCAGAGCAAAGCTAAGGTAAAATGGGAGATGATTTTCCTTCATTCATTGATAAATTGGATAGGAACAACTATCAAGCATGGTCCTTGAGGATGAAGACATACTTTCAAAGAAGGAGCCTTTATGGATATATATCAAGAGATGAGGAGATGCCCATATTCAGAAGCAAAGGACAACCTAGAAGAGAGGAGCATGGAAGAATCAACACATGGTGTGCCAAGGATGCATTAGCAAGGTCCTACTTAACTCAATCTCTGACTTTCTTCTTCCTCATATTAGAAACTATAAGACATCCCAAGAGACTTGGGAAACATTGTCTTCATATTTCTCTTCCAACACAAGGGCTAGGAAGAACCAAGTGTGGATTGAGTTTACCACTCAAAGAAAGAAACCTAAGCAATGCATCTTAGAGTATGTGACCAAAGTTAAAGATGTAGCAGATCAATTGGCAAGCATAGGAGAAGAAATTGAAGAGGAGCAGATTGTAAGACAAGTAATCAATGGTATTAAAGCTGATGACAAATGAAAGAGCTTTATAGGTGCCATGGACTTGTACATGGACATGCAGATTCCAAACCTTACCACACACATGGGAAAAATATTCACCCATGAAGCCAAGCTCAAAAAGAATGGAGATTCATCAAGAGGTAATAGCTCTTCTTCCCTATACACTGATAAAAGTAAATCTAAAGAGAAAGGGAAGACCAAAAAGACTGAAGATGAAAGAACTACCTCCCAAGCCAACTATGCAGGGAGAGGTAGAACCTCAAGAGGAAGGGGCAAAAGAGGTAAGCAAGGTAGGGGGAGACCTTATAACTCATCACCATTCAACATTTGTGGATTGTCAAACCATACTAGAGATGAGTGTTTTAGGAACTTCAAGAATCAGAGAGGTAGAGGATATCAAAGAGGTGGATATACATACTCAAGAAGAAGGTTCAACCACCATCAAGGATACAATAACAACCACAACAACAAATACAATAGCAATTACCAAGTAGGCTACAAATCAAGAAAAGATTACAACAACCACACAGAGGAGCAAGAAGATTCTCTTCTAATTATGAATATCACTTCAAAACTAGGTATAAATGATGACCATCTCTTCTACATTGATTCAGGATGCTCAAACCATGTGGCAGGCAATGTAGCTCTTCTCTCTAACCTTGAGGAACCAAAGGGTAAGCATTAGGTACAAATAGGTGATGACACCAAAGACTCAGTGATTAAAGTAGCGAATGTTAAGACCTCTGATGGAAACAAGAATTTGTTGAGTAGGGTTCTATATGTACCTACAATTACCAAGAATTTGATGAGTATTGGACAGATTCTGGAAAAGGGTTTGCAGGTCAAGTCCAACCAATATGGAGCATTTGTGGAGGATCCCCAACATGGGTTCAAAAGGATAGCCAAAGGAGAAAAGACAAGTAGATTATTCACTTTTGAACTTGAAGATACAAAGAATATTGCACTCTATAGCTACAAAGATCAAACTCTCTTAGAACTTGAAATTGTTGGAGCAGGACAATCAACAATTGGTGATTATATGAAGTCTAGAAGTGAAGATATGAAGAAAAGATTGAAGTTCAACTTCATGAAGTGAAGTGAAGATTCAGGAAGCAAAGTTCTTCAAACATATGTACATTAGTTTTGTAAATACTTCAATATACTTGAAGTAATGACGAATAAACACTCATATATATATATATATATATATATATATATATATATATATATATATATATATATATATATATATATATACACGATTATATGATCGTATTAAGATAGAGAGATGAAATATAGATGAATAGATGATGTGTAGTGAATGGTATCATCCATCAGATGTATGAAGAGTTGAATAGAAAGAATGTTCAGAGAATTGCGCGTCGATCTTTTCTCTACTTCTCCTTCTGTGTTTGATTTTATCAGAAATCCTTTTGTACACATCTAATTCCATAGTTAATCTATCTATGGTTAAAGTTTGAGAGTCCAATTGCAAACAGGCTGAGAGAATTTTGCGTAGGAACATTCATATGTGAGAAAGTATTGAGTGTCTTCTGAAACAGGCATAATTTTGATGGTCAAAGAAATGGTCAATTCTCAGTGCACAGTGTAAAGTTTTGCACAAATGAGGAGTAAAAATATAATTTGGAAGGTAAGCCATCTATGGCTAAAAGCATTCGCTTAAATGGGTTCTAGTTTGGGAGAACTATGTGTTAGAAGTTGTAGGTGTCAAAGTTGACTCTACAAGAAGGTAGTTTGAGACATAGGTAGATTGTTTGAAACATTTCTCATAATCTACTTAAGCTTTTGAAGTGTTTTAACTTGGAGAAGGTGCACAAACTCTAGTCAACACATCCTACAAATTTTCATCAGAAACTTTACACAAATGATTAATCAATGAGTCAATAATGTGCAGCCGATTGTTTTGTGAAATGAATTTCTTCACACTTAGCTAAATTCTTGATGATTTCGGGCTTGTCTTCCAAAATTGGTTGGAGTTTAAAGTTATTCTTGATATAGAAGTGGTCTAACATCAAGGATAGCTTGTTCTTTTGGAGATTAACACTCTCCATCAATGGTATCAGAGTAGGAGTTAGCAAAATTGAGGAAAGGAAGACTACGACTACTGCAGATATACAAATTTCACACCTTGAAGGTTCAAAAGGATAAAGTGTGAAAGAAAGACTGAAGGAAGACACATAAAGGCTATCAAAAGGATTAGAAGGAGCAACATTTGAAGCTAAGGTACATTCATTCCTTATAAGGATTAAAGATTTGATAGTACAGGTGAAGAAAGGATGGGAGATAGTATCCAAATTGAGAAGTTGGATAGAGAGAACTATCCAGCTTGGTCTATGAGAATGAAAGCTCATCTTATGAGCAAAGATCTGATGGGGTACATCACGAGGGAGGAAGAAAAACCAGAGTTCAAAGATCCTTGTGTTCCAACTAGGGAAGAGCTTGCAGATGTAAAGATTTGGATGAAGAAGGATGCTCAAGCAAGGAGCATAATCTACATGGCATTGAATGATTATTTGCTTCCTCATATCAAAGGACTTGAAAGTGCAAGTGACATATGGAATGCTTTGAAAGAGCATTTTCAGCATACAACCAAATCAAGGAAAGCTTCATTATGGGCAGAGTTTACTACATTTAAGAAGATGGCTTCACAATCAATATCTGATTATGTGACAAAGATGAAAGACATTGCAGATTCTTTAGGTGCAGTTGATGAAGATATTGAAGAAGATAAGTTGGTAAGACAAATTCTCATAGGACTGAGAGGAGATGAGAAGTGGAAGCCTTTTATTTTGTCTATAGAACTTTCATTAGATCATTTCACTCCTGATTTGAATCAATTGTTAAGACATATGCTAACTTTTGAGAATGATATCAAAGGAGATGTTGATAAGAGTGCAGATCATGCAATGTATTCTAAAGATAAGAAGAAAGCTAGCAAAGGAAAGCAACAATCAATTGAAGATGAAGGTACTCCAAGTCAAGTACACTTCCTAAGAGGAAGAGGAAGTGGCAGAAGTAGAGGAAGAGGCAGAAATAACAAAGATAATGTCAGAGCTTGTTGGATATGTGGTAAGACCAATCATCTATCTCATGATTGTTGGCATAATAATCAAAGCAATGGTAATTTTAATCAGAACTTTAATCAAAGAAGAAGAGGTGGCAGATATCAGAGAGGAAACTTCAGAGGTAGAGGTGGTAGGAATTCTTTTGGAAGAAGTGGAGGAAGAAACTTCCAATATCAATCCTACAATAACACCTACTACAATTATGCATCAGATCAGAAAGAAGATTCAACTCTTATTATGAATGCAACATGTGAAGCCTCACATGAAGACATGAGAGTATTTTATATTGACTCAGGATGTAGCAATCATATGAGTGGAAATATTGCTTTGATGACTGATCTAGATCATAAGGCAGTCAATCACACAGTTCAAACAGGTGATAATACAAATCACAAAGTAAAGTCAATTGGTTCAGTTAAAGCCAAAGATGGAAGTACTCTCTTGAGTAAGTTTCTCTATGTTCCTACAATTCCAAAGAATTTAATTAGTGTAGGACAAATTGTGGAAAAAGGATATGAGGTAAGGTTCACTAATGATGGAGTTTATGTTGAAGTCCCTAGTCAAGGGTATAAACAAATTGTTACAAGGAAGAAGGAAGGAAGGCTCTTCACATTAAAGATACAAGGTAATATTGGACATGCTATGTTCGCATATGGAGAGCAAAAGGTGTCTGAATTGGATCTTTGGCATAAAAGACTTGGACACTTTAATGAAAGAGGTATCAAAGAAATGATTAGCAATGGTTCAGTACTTGGGTTGCCTAATGTTGCAGGTGAACACATGACATACAGATGTGAAGCATGTCAGGTAGGTAAGGCTCATAAGCAACCATATAATAAGCATGGTTTTATGTATTTAAAAAGACTTGAATTGGTACATACAGATGTGTGGGGTCCTTCAAAGGATTTCAGTATAAATGGTTCAAGATATTATATCATATATGTTGATGATGCTACCAGGTGGATCACAATCTATGTGATCAAAGACAAGTCAGAAGTGTTTAATACATTCAAACACTATCATGCATATGCAGAAAGAATTACAGGTCAAAAGTTGAAGAGACTAAGGTCAGATGGAGGGGGAGAGTATTTTTCTAATGAGTTCAGTGATTATTTGTGCAATGCAGGTATAAAGAGAGAGGTTACTTGCAGGTACTCTCCTCAACAAAATGGGGTAGCAGAGAGAAGAAATAGAACTCTTGTTGAGTTTGCAAGATCAATGATGAAGGAGAAAAATTGTCCTAATTATTTGTGGGCTGAGGCTGTAAATACAGCCACATATTTGGTCAATAGGTTACCATGTAAATCTTTGCAGGGAATGACACCATATGAAGCTTGGTGGGGTAAGAGACCTACCTTGGATCATTGTAAAATATTTGGATGCTTGGCATATGCATATGTGCCATCTCAATTGAGGCATAAATTGGAACCTAAAGCAGAGAAGTATGTATTCATTGGCTATGATGACAAGCAGATGGGTTATAGGTTGTGGAGTCCATCCACAAAGCAACTCCTTGTGTCTAAGGATGTTACATTTGATGAGCAAGGTACTTGGTATGTAGGAACACTTAATGTTTATGCAGATGTTGAAGAAGTTGCGAATCAAAAGAAAGGTAAATCAAAGGTTCAAATATTTGATGAAGAGGAGGTCAATGAAGTACAGAATGAAGTTGAAGATGTGCCAAGGTTTGATCCAAAATGTGATGAACCAGAAACTTCAAGAAGTGGAGAACTCAGAAGGTCATCTAGGCACAAATGGCAACCTACAAGGTATAGCTATGATACTTCATTCTTGACTACTAAAGATTATGCTTACATGTTAAAAGCAGATGAAGATCCACCCACATATGATGAAGCCAAAGGGAAAAAGAATTGGGAAAAAGCTATGCAGGAGGAACATGATGCATTGATGGAAAATGAGACTTGGGATTTGGTTCCTAAACCAAATAGTCAGAAGATCATTGGGTGTAAATGGGTCTATAAAACAAAAAGGTTTGTAGATGGTAGTATATCTAGGTACAAAGCTAGGCTTGTTGTAAAGGGATATGCACAGACATATGGTGTGGACTATGATGAAACTTAGTCCTATTGCAAAGATGACAACCATAAGAACTCTCATAGCAATTGCTGCTTGCAAAGGTTGAAAATTGTCTCAATTAGATGTGAAGAATGCTTTTTTGAATGGTCATATTTCACATGAATTTTATATGGAACAATCGGATGGTTTCAAAGATCAAGTGTATCCAAATTATGTGTGTAAGCTCAAGAGAGCTTTGTATGGGTTGAAGCAGGACCCAAGGGCATGGAATTATAGGCTTCTAAAGTTCTTAAAGGAACTTGGATTTCAAGCATCAAAGGCACATAGTAGATTGCTAGTCAAAGCAAGTGAGGATGGACTTATTTATGTTTGTATTTATGTTGATGACATAATACTTACAGGAACAGATGACAAAGGTATACACATGATTAAGAAGCAGATGGAGAAAGAGTTCAAAATCAGTGATTTGGGAAATTTGTCATTTTTTTTGGGAATGGAGATTTCATATACTCAACATGGAGTATATGTAACTCAAGAAAGGTATCTGAGAAATTTACTAACCAAGTTTAAAATGGAAGATTGCAGGATAGCACCAACTCCAATGGAGGTGAATCATAGACTGAGTAGATATGGAGGAGAAGAATTCAAAGATATGAGACTTTATCAGAGTTTGGTGGGTAACCTGATTTATGCTACATTAACAAGAACTGATTTATCATATGTAGTTGGAGTTCTATCTCAATTCATGCATTGTCCTAGAAAGGAACATTGGATTGCAGGACAAAGAGTACTTAGGTACATCAAGGGCACACTTAAAGAAGGTTTGTATTATGGATTTACTTCAGATACAAGAGTCAAGATATACAGTGATGCAGATTGGGCAGGTAATTCTGATGATAGAAGATCAACACATGGATATTTGTGTTATGTTGGAGATAAGCTAATTTCATGGTGTTCTAAGAAGCAACATACAGTTGCTTTATCATCTACAGAAGCAGAATACAAAGGCATGGTAGAAGCTACAAAGGAAGTAATATGGTTAAAGACTCTTATGAAGAGTTTTGATATTGTTCAGAGTACTCCTATCATTTGTGGAGATAATATGAGTTCTTTATATTTGGCAGAAAATCCTGTAATCCATGATAGAACTAAACATATTGAGATTCAGTATCATTTTTTGAGAGAGAAGGTTGTTGATAAAGAAATAGAAGTTATGCATACTCCTACAAAAGATCAACTTGCAGATATGATGACAAAGAGTTTAGATGGACCAAAGTTGCAGAGGTTTAAAGATATGGCAGGAATAAAGAAGATGCACGTAATCACAATTGATGATTGAGGGGGAGCTCTTGGAGCAGGAGAATCAACAATTGGTGATTATATGAAGTCTAGAAGTGAAGATATGAAGAAAAGATTGAAGTTCAACTTCATGAAGTGAAGTGAAGATTCAGGAAGCAAAGTTCTTCCAACATATGTACATTAGTTTTGTAAATACTTCAATATACTTGAAGTAATGACGAATCAACACTCATATATATATATATATATATATATATATATATATATATATATATATATATATATATATATATATATATATATATATATATATATATATATATATATATATATATATATATATATATATATATATATGATCGTATTAAGATAGAGAGATGAAATATAGATGAATAGATGATGTGTAGTGAATGTATCATCCATCAGATGTATGAAGAGTTGAATAGAAAGAATGCTCAGAGAATTGCGCATCGATCTTTTCTCTAGTTCTCCTTCTATGTTTGATTTTATCAGAAATACTTTTGTACACATCTAATTCCATAGCTAATCTATCTATGGTTAAAGTTTGAGAGTCCAATTGCACACAGGCTGAGAGAATTTTGTGTAGGAACATTCATATATGAGAAAGTATTGAGTGTCTTCTGAAACAGGTGCAATTTCGATTGTCAAAGAAATGGTCAGTTCTCAGTGCACAGTGTAAAGTTTTGCACAATTAAGGAGTCAAAATCTAAGTTGGAAGGTAAGCCATCTATGGCTAAAAGCATTTGCTTAAACGGGTTCTAATTTGGGAGAACTATGTGTTAGAAGTGGCAGGTGTCAAAGTCGACTCTACAAGAAGGCAGTTTCAGACATAGGTAGATTATTTGAAACATTTCTCATAATCTAATTAACCTTTTGAAGTGTTTTAACTTGGAGAAGGTGCACAAACTCTAGACAACACATTGTACAAAGTTTCATCAGAAACATTACACAAATGATCAATCAATGAGTCAATAATGTGCTGCAGACTTTTGTGTGAATGAATTTCTTCACACTTAGCTAAATTCTTGATGGTTTGGTGCTTGTCCTCCAAAATTGGTTGGAGTTTAAAGTTATTCTTGATATAGAAGTGGTCTAACATTAAGGATAGCTTGTTCTTTTGGAGATTAACACTCTCCATCAGAAATTTGGCATAAAACAAATATGTAGAGACCAATGTGCGCTTGGGATACCTAATGTATCCAAACAACACATGATTTATAAATGTGGTGCTTGTCAGTTTGGAAAATCTCACAGGTTACCCTTCTCAAGGAAAGAAAAAACACAATTACAAGAGCTCTTCTTTAGTTCAAACTACAACCTCTCCTCTTAAAAAATGAGCTCTCTAGCTCCTTTTATAGTTTTTGAGTAGCTAGTGGCCTTGTCCAGACCTAGTGTCCGGCCTAGTTAAAAATTAGGTTCCTATGCTAATTTGGAGGCTCAAATGAGCTCTAAAAATTATGAAAATTGGTACATAAATACTTCTAATACTCCTCAACCTTGAGGACTCTTCAGATTCAACAAAACAGAGTGGAATCTACCAAAAATAGTATTTACAATGTTCATGTAGTGATGAAAATCACTATTAAAAGGAGATTAGGTCGAAAACATTGAATGGCCTATTTGTCGGAGCTTCTTTGATGGCCTTTTGCCTGCTTGGCCCTTCTCTTAGCTCTGGTTCCTTATGTCATCTCCCTTGCCTTGAGATGCCCTGATTGCTGCCAACACTCCCCCCTCTCTCGTGTCTGTCATCTCTGACAGACCCTTGCTGAGCTAAATGTTTGATGTAATATTTGACCACATGTCTGGCCAAGTGATGCTCTTCTAACTGCAGTCATCTGGCTAGGTCTGTGAGTAAGGCATCCCAATTGACTAGTCTGGGTACCTCCAGATGTGGCATGCATAGCTTGTCTGAGTGTAGGGCCTGCTCCACAGCAAATAAGTGTAGCAGATGAGAGGGTCTGGGTATGAATATTTCTGAGTGATACTCCCAGAACCCTATGATAAACATTTCTTCAAATGTTTGTTTGAAGCATGTTGAGAGATATTTGATACGATCATGCCACACATATACAACATTGATAGATGGGGTGGTGCTCATATCATAGACTAGGTCGAGGTTGCCTTCATTGAAGCCAAGGGCCGAGAGGTGAGGTTCTTTAACATTTTTGAAGGTCCAAAAACTGACGAGCATGAGTTTGAATATTTTGAGGCACATTTGTGCCATTACATCCGGTACATTCTTGAACCTAATGCCCCAATGCTGAATGGTTGAGATCATATACACTACCATTGTTGGACCACGTGGTGGTGCCAAATATACATAATTGAGCCATTCCTCACACCCTTTGACATTCTTTACTATGTTAGTAAACTCAAGCCATTATCCTCGTCGAAAGACAAGACAATAGCAGGGGTTATACTTAATATACAAGGGCATGTTGTTTCATGTACGCACCATCTCTGGGTAGGTCTCTAGTAATCGTATTCTCCATGTAGGATGGAAGATGGTTCCCTATGTGGCACTTTTAGGACTGTCTTCAGGTGCAAATTGGGTTGCAAATGTTGGCTCTTTGTTGGTGTGATGCTTGATCTTTACGTTATAATCGGCCATTAGCACACAAAATGGGACATACAGATTG
Source organism: Ceratopteris richardii (assembly GCA_020310875.1). Classification (NCBI taxonomy): domain Eukaryota; kingdom Viridiplantae; phylum Streptophyta; class Polypodiopsida; order Polypodiales; family Pteridaceae; genus Ceratopteris; species Ceratopteris richardii. The sequence continues at coordinate 205,184,688 of CM035410.1, forward strand.
TCAGAAGTACCAATCCACCAATGATGGGATAAGTTTTGAAGTAGTCCGATTTGATGATGACTTCTTCCAGCAGAGACATTGACTATATCTGCACAGCTTCTCGCTGACCTTTTCTAACCTTTGCAGCCATTCTAGAGCTTCAATCTCGAATGTATCAATTTCTTCCTCTGTTTGTCGGCCTCCAGGTGCAGTCATTGGTACATAAGGTTCCTCAAATGTCTCTTCTACTTCAATTGGAACTAGTTCCTCAGGCTCTTGCTCCACCATGGGAGAAGGTTGACGCTCATATTGTAGAAGCTTATTTTACAAAGCTGGTAGTTGTGCTTTTAATTCTATCACCTCTTCAGATGTGGCCTGTGTAGGTACTGCTTCTTTTGGTTGCTCTCATTGATTGGCCAGTTGCTTTCGGAGGCCATCATGCTTTTTTTCTAAGGCATCATATGCCTCTAAGAGGTCCGCATGTGTATCAAATATGATCTGGGAGGGCTTTGAACCGCTCTGGGTCGATCTCGTCTGGTGATCCTTCCATCACCACTTCCAGATTTTCTTCATTCAGTCTTTGAAGTCTTTTATTCTCTTCTAATGCTGCTGACATGTGTTTTCTCAATAATGCAAGGTTACGGTGTATCTTGAGATTATCTGCTTGTTGGGCGCATAACATTTTCTCGAGGTGTTGTTGTGCCTATGTATTTGGTTGGGAGGATTGGCCATCAATTCCTCATAATGTCTTTGTAAGGTATCATAATTATGTTGTAGTCGCCTCTTGTCCTCTTCCATGCTTGTGATTCTTTCTTGTAAATTCTCATGGACTTTGAACAGGTTCATATGTTGTGCATCTAAATGTTGGTAATTCTGTTGTAACTGAGACACACATTGATATAAAGTGTTGAATACATTATTTACAGGGGTGAATGCTGGGAAGGTTTGGAATGCAGGGGGGATAAGGAGGAGGGAAAGGGGTGGTGAATGTTGTGGTGAGAAGTGGTGATGTTGGTGGTGGGGGAATGGGAGATTGTGGAAATAGGGGGGAGGGAGAGGTGTAGTTGTGGGTGATATTTCCATTTGGTCATGCATGGGTGCAATCATGGGAGTTACCATATACATGGGAATGGTAGGTGTGGCTATGGTAATGAAGGTGTACAATGGCATGTTTAATTGTGCATGTGGGCCACCTAGATGTGTGACACGAGAAAATGGATTCCTTGTAACCATAGTTAGAGTCTCATAGCCCGTGGTGATAGTTACACTGGTAGTGGTGTCAGATTGTGAGCGTTTTGAGCGTTGACCCCTATCGTGTGCTTCACTAAGAGCGGTGGAGACCATGCCGGTAATACTAGCGGCAATGGTGGTGGTATTAGGTGGGGGGGGTGGGGTTGGAGGGGAGGGTGGTAAGGGTGGTGATGGGGGTGCACCTAATGCATGGGGTTCTTCAATAGGTTGAGTGGAGTGTGTTGTGGCGGTGGTTGTGGATGTGGTGCCTTGTGCTTTTGATACCATAATATGTATATGCTTTCCTGATCTTGGAGGGTGTCTCCCGTGTCTTCGTTCAAATCTCTAAGAGAGGGCTAGGGTGATGTGCACAGGTTTGGCACCCCCAATGCATCAGTGAGCATGTTGAGGGAAGCTCTGAATTGGTCATCCACTCCTTCTTCTTCAAGTATCTGGTTCATTAGGGCCTTCCCTGATGCCAAGGATAGTCTATGTTGTTCATGAACCAGGTTCATAGTATCCTACAATCTTTTTATTTGTGTTGTGTAAGCTAGGGCTCCCGCGAGTTCCGGTATAACATGTTGCTCATATTCATTCTCCTCTTCATTAGGTGGTCCTTCCTCCTCTTCATCTTGTTCCTCTTCTTTAGTCTCCTCCTCATCTTCCTCTACTTTGACAATGACTAGTTGAGTTTGGTCTGGCCGGTCCGTGACTGTTTCTTGTCCACTTAACTACTCTACTTCAATATCCAAGTTAGCTGCATTGATTATCCTGGCTACTTCCTCATCAAGCAAATCCTCAAGCATGAAGCCTTGCGAGAACTCTAGATCTGTGGGGATTGGTAGAAAGATAAGATTTGGCCCCTCTGCATTGTGCCTTGGTAATCAGATGGTGAAAGGCCTTACTCACCTTTGGGGTGGTGGAGTCATGTCTGGTGTTAGTGTGGTGCCCCTAGCCTATGCACATGGCACTTGAACAACTCCTCTCATTTTCTTTGATGGGGGCCTTGTGGCTGATGCTCTTTGCTGAAATTCCTGCACCCTAGTCCAAATGAGTGCCCTTTGAATTGGCACATCATATGCCAGACACCGATACACAATCTTGGTAAGTGCACAACATCCATATAGCACTCATTTCTGTTTCTTATACCAGCATCCATGTGCAAGATGGATCTGGTCTATAATCCAATGTGGCATGTTGATTGTCAGGTTCAGTGTGCCTGCCAAGTATAAGCTAAACTAGATCTTTTTGGGCGACATTGTAAATCTTTCTTGGGCTGGGAACACTGTCGGGAAGGAGGCAAGGAGGGGAAGAGTGGCTCAAGGTTGGATCAGGCCCCGGCGTGGGTCGTTCTCCCTGTTCGACGAGCATCATCGATGCATTGGGTGCCTTGCCCTCAGTGTGGTGACTCATATCGCACATCATAGGCCTGCACCTTGGAAGAGAAAGCAAAAAGCTCGAGTGTAGGGAACATATTCATGGGTGGAAGATAGAAATATAGTGTAGAGTGAAACAACTATGCTCAGCGATGCAGTGTAAATACAATTGGGGTCCTCTAATAAATGTCAATAATGCAGATCAGTGACACAATAGACCGCTATAGTGCAGATTGGTGAACACAATAGGCCGGTATAGTGTGGGTCGGTGATACAATAGGTTGCTACAGTGCGGAACAGGTAATACAATAGGCCACTACAATGCGGATCATGTGAATACAATAGGCCGCTATAATGCGGATCAGGTAATATAGTGTAGACTTCCCGCTACAATGCGAGAAGACACCCACGACTTTTCTTCGGTTATGAACTTTACTTCATGATAGGTCTTCAAACTTCATAAACTTCACATGATCTCTTTACTTCAAATATCCACAATCACTTCATATAATATCTCCAAAACTCAACTTGGAAAGAAGATCCAGAAGGAAGATCCACCGGGTATATCTCCTCACTTCGGTCTTCAAACTCTTTTCTTTACTTTCATATAAGATCAACTGGAACCACCTAGACCTGGAGGGAAGATCTCCAACCAAGATCCACGGGGGGTTAATAAACAAAACAAAACAAAGAATCATCATCAAAATTTCAGTGAAATTTATGAAAAACACACTCAATATCCTTTTAGTTTGATTAATTTTGCTTTCATATTTCTTCTATTTTCTTTTCCTTTGAGTTTTCCTTCATCTATAATTAATTCTTTTACAATTATTTCTTTACTAAGATAAAGTTGTAAAGCATACCTCTGAGTGCATTAAACTATTTATATACAAATGATTAGTCTTCACACTTCTTATTTCTCATTCTATCTCTTGCTTCAGATTCCAAAATTTATAGGGTTAAGTACTACATCAAAATTGTTTCCGCTCACTCCTTTTATGGTATCATCAATATGGTATCATCATATAAATCAGTTTACCACATAACCTCTAAGTGTCATTTCATTGCCAAAATGAACAAGTAAATTGGCTTGAACCACCTTTCATGTGAATCTTTATGTTTTCATCAATTATTTTTGGCCAAGTTTTTGCCAGTAATCGTTTAAGTGTCTCTCTCTTTCTCTCTCTCTCTCCCTTCATATTTTCGCTAGTCAATTTCTCTCTCTTTCTCTCTCAATCCTTCAAGCATATGCGCCGACATAGCTCTTTATCAAACTCTCTATCTCTCTCTCTCTCTCTCTCTCTCTCTCTCTCTCTCTCTCTCTTTGTGTGTCGAGTCATCCACCGAATCTCTATGCATTTGCCACTTGAGTACCCTCTCTCTCTCTCTCTCTCTCTCTCTCTCTCTCTCTCTCTCTCTCTCTCTCTCTTTCTCATCCAGAGTGCCGCCTTCTTCGTCCTCCGTCTGCTCTGCCACCAACTCCTTTTCTCTCTCTCTCTCTCTCTCATCCAGAGTGCCGCCTTCTTCGTCCTCCGTCTGCTCTGCCACCAACTCCTTTTCTCTCTCTCTCTCTCTCTCTCTCTCTCTCTCTCTCTCTCTCTTTGTGGCACACAAGCAGCCACGCCACCGCACATATCTCTCTATCTCTATGGCTCACTAAATCGATTCTTTGCTAGCGGCTTACCCCAATGACTACGTGTGCTGATGAGCGCCCTACCTCAATGACTGCATGGGCTCGAATTAGCACTCATTCCCGAGTCTAGTTGGTGACGAAACAATTATCAGAGAAGAAATAAATTTTCCCCTGTCATCTCTCTCTCTCTCTCAAAAGAGGCAAGATGGATTCCATCATCACCGTACAACATCAACCCCCTAAAAATAACAAATTGAATCTATGATGCTCTCATATGTGGACTGGTTCTCTCTTTCTGCTACAAAACCGACTCTACATACCTGCTTCTATCTTTCTCATGTAGGTGATGAACCCCTTTTGTTTTCTTCGATGCGTTACGGAGTTAATGGAGCGAATTCTCTCTCTCCCTAAGTGCACTATCGTAATGTATGAGAAAGAACATGAATGAAAAGAAGTGGACAAGGAGCATACCTGGAGGGAAGATCCGCAAGGAAGATCCACGGGGAGGAACAAATGAGACTTGGGCGCCTTCTTATAAGGCCCCCTAAGGACATCCTTCTAGATTCTTCTAACCTCCTCTCAAACTTTCTATTTTTGGATGATCTATTAGTTTTTCCTAGACTAAAGTTTTTGGTTTCACACAAGATATTCATAAATTAATTATTTTTAAGGGTTTGACCTAGGATAAAAGCCAATTCTAAGGGTCCAAGTTAGGGTTTTCATGGATAAAACTCAGGTTTTCAAGAGATTTCAAGGGGTTTCAAAGATCAAGCCTATTTCACATCTCATAACCAATTAAATGGACAAAAAATGCACTGTTTATGGCTCTTTCTCGGTCAAATCATCACTCCATAATCAGAAAATCAATGAACTTGAAAAATTTTGATGCACACTTCCCTGAGGGATTCCGTCCTGACATTCATCCCCACTATATCTGCACATCCCCCCGATGGGCCAACCTGCAAAATCCAATAGAAGCGTATCAGGGTTCTTTTGAAACTCGTTTTACTTTCTATGTTTTTCTTTTCAAAAAATCAAAGCATGATTGCATGCACTCCATGCAACTTTGTAAAGATTAGTACAAATTTTAGAAAATTAAGAAGATGCAAGCTTCAGAAACATCATACTATGTCTTTGCTTTTGCAATCGGACAAGTAATCATATGAATAAACCATTGGCTTTCTAGATCTTTTGTTTGTTCAACTAGTTCATATCTAGCAACTTATCCTAAGTATTAGCATATACTAAGCTTCTACTAACTCAGTTTGTAGAATATGCCATGTTTCCCCTATTTATTTCCTACTATCCAACTCTCCATCAGACCTTTTTTCTTACCTTTTATTTTTTTATTTTTCTTTCTATCTCTTTTTCTTTTTCTTTTTCTTATCTTTTTTCTTTTATTTTATTTTTCACTTCATCTCAACTCAGCATTTTTTATCTTTATTTCGCAAGTCGGCCTATGTCGAAATCGGGTGCGACTCATGGACTTGTCCACCCAGCCAAGTTTACCCCACCTGTCTGCTGAGCCGACATAGCGCACGACATAGACATCAGCCCTACATGAAATCGACGTCAGCTCTTGGCTCTAACCACCCGGCCAAAGCAACTCCACCCGCCTATCGACCCATGCAGGAGCATGACAACAAATAGGTCAGGCCTACGATGAAACTAGCATTAGCGCATGCCCTTGATCACCCGACCAAGGTGGTTCCACCCGCCTACTAGCCCATTGCAGTGCACTAACAACTTGCACACACATATAAAGCTAGCTTGAGTATGATGGTTTTTCACTGAATCATGATCCGTATGGAGGTAAGATTTCACAAGAAATAAATAGTAGGACCCAAGAATCCCTCTCACTAAGCGTTCAAATCTATCAGCATATGCACGCACTCAGTTTAAGCATGCCATCATATTCCCAACCTTTCACTCCCAAAAGTCTCTAGTCTGCTAACTAATTTCTTTCATATAATTTCTAGTCATTCATGCTTCATGCAAACCCATAATACATATTTTCTATCTTCATTCTACATGATTTTCTTAAATTCGTACATATCTGTATCACACAAAAATGCAATGCGAATGCTCTTTTAGAAAGAAAACAGATTTCAAATCGGAAACATTTCACCTGATCATTTGATTCATATTCATCATTGATCGATCGAGCTTTCCTTCAATTTCATTATCTATCATTCTTCATCAACATTAGCCTCAATGTCATAAACATCCTCCAACATCATCATCAATAATAATCATCATCCATCATCATCATCATCAATCATCATAATTCATCAATCATCAATCATCATAATCATTATCATTAACCATCATTATCATCAATTCATCATCAATCATCATAAATCATCAATCATCAATCAATCAATCATCATCATTTATCATAAACCATCAATCGTCATCAATCAATCATCACTCATCAATCATCAACCATCATCATCAATCATTCATCATCATTCATCATTATCAATCATCATCAATCATCATCAATCATCATAAACCATCAATCATCATAAACCATCAATCATGATCATTTTCATCATCATTCATCAATCATAATCATTGATCAATCATCATCATTCATCAATTGTCATCATTTATTCATCAATCATAATTCATCAATCATCATCATTCATTAATCATCAACCATCATCAATCATTATCATTCATCGACATCATTATCATATATTCTCATATGTTTTCATTATGATTATTCTTTAATCATCCTTCAATATTTGGAGATATATCTTGAAAAGATAGATTTTTACTTCTTTTATTCTTTTTCAAACTCTTAGAAGTCTTTGAAGTCATCTTTACACTCTGCTCGATTTGCTTGATAATATCATCGAGCAATTGTTTCTCTGCTTCGTTCACTTGTTTATCAGATTTTATATCTTCTTGAATTTCTTCTTTACTCTTTTCTAGTTCAATCTGTTTATCAAAGTTTAATTGAGATTTTAATTTCATATTTTTCTCTTGATCAAATAGATCCTCATTAGTCAAAAGTTTTGGATCAAATGAAACATATACATCCTAGTCTTTCTTTGATTTCTCTCGAATTTCTCTATCGGATTCTCTTTTATAATCAATTTCCATTTGTTCTCTTAATATCTACTCAATATTTTGTTTCTCAACCTTTATCTGTCTACTTCTGGTTTCATCAATAGGTTTCTCTTGACTCTCAATAGATAGCATTATTTTTTGTTCATCAAATCTAATATCTTCATGAGTTTTTGGTTTCCACATCTTTTGTATTGACTTTAATCTAGTCTTGGTCTCTTCAAAATATTCCTTCATCCCACCTCTTCTTACATGCAAAGGTAAAGGGGATGCATCTTGAAACTTAAAATTTTTATTTTTATGTTCACTTACTATTCTATGTTTGCATGCACTTTCATATGCTATGCAACCCCAAAACATATGTCCAATCTTATCGCACCAAAAACATCGTATAAGTCTCTTCTCAGCCCAACTTGATTTCCTAGTTATCACTCTAGGCATGGATCTTCCAAGACCTAATGACTATTTATGTGTAGATATGCTTTGAACTTTTACCTCATGCTCATTATCACATTTCAATGTTTGTAGGTCTTTAACTTGGTTAGACAACAAGGCAACCTTATTTTTCAATTCAAAAATCTCAGAATCCATTTCATTTCTTACATCTTTAATACTTATGCCCATTAGTTGGATAGTGTCAGATATTGCATTTGTCATTTGCATTAGGGTCATGATGATACCAAACTTTGATTTTATAGATTCACTTGCATTAATTTCCATTTCCCTAAATCGTTTTTCGTATTTCCTAAATTGTTCTCCAATCATTTTATTCATTTTAATTTCTTTTTTATACGATCTAAGCTATGAAAATGATAGATTCCTAATCCAAGCAAGGAATAAAGTGGATGCACGTATCACCTAATCAAGTGCAGAACGTGAATGCTCAGACTCAGGCAATAAAATCAGTCTTTCTCTTTAAGGTGCCTATAGCAATGCAAATAATTCAAAGAACTTGAAATGTTGGTACCTGGAAATCTCTATCCCATGCCGAGGTTCCTATTTCTCTTCTCAAGGAGTGGGTGGCATGTCAAGGATCACGGGGCAACCGCCTCGATCCACGTCGGGTTCAGGTGTCGGAAAGGAGGTAAGGAGGTAAGAGCGGCATGGGGTTGGATTAGGCCCTGATGTAGGTCATTCTCCGTATTTGGTGAGCGGCCTCTGCGCGTTGGGCACCTCGCCCTGGTAAATGACTCGTATCACACGTTGTAGGCCCACACCTCGGGAGAGAAAGGCTCAGTGGTGTGCATTTGCCGAAAAGTTTTGTGGATGAAAAATCAAAATACAGTGCGGAATAAAACAAGAGTGCTCAACGATACAATGAAAATACAAGTGGTGTCCTCCAATGAATAACTCTCAATAATACAATGAAATCCGCTATAGTGTGGATCTGTGAACAATAAGCCACTATAGTGCATATCAGATAATACAGTAGACTGCTATAGTGTGGATCAGGTAATAAAATTTAGACTTCCCGCTACAGTGCGAGAAGGCCCCACAGGCTTCTCTTCGGTCTTCGCGGATGGATCCTTCCTTTACTTTATGTCTTCGATCAATGCTTTACTTCAAGTCTTCTCCACAATAGCTTTTCTTCTCTTTTTCTTCAGAAATCTGATAGTCACTTCATATAATATCTCCAAATAATCAATCACAATCTAGACCTAGAGAGAAGATCCATAGAAACGATCCGGGGGAATAAAATTATATATATATATATATATATATATATATATATATATATAAGCCGTTGGAAAGGAACTCATATTTCTTGTAGAATATATCCTGAAAAGTCGCACGCATGATGTAAAGGCGTAGTGCAACATTGTACCCTTTGACAAGATTAATGAAAGAAATCGCCTGATGCAGAGGGTGAGTCACCGGACTGTTCATCTGAGTGAGGAGCCGAAAGCGAGCACTGTTGCAGAACTGTCAACCCTGGTTAATGAAGCTCCAGGATGGCTAACCAAATATGATTTGAACCACTTTTGACAGTATGATGATGTGAAGGATGCCTTTCTACAACGGTTTCGGTTAAAGAAAACCCCGCCAAAATTTTTGATTACTTACAGAACAATAGGCAGAAACCACACCAAACTGTACAGGATTATGCTACGCTATTCTGGACTCATGCCCTTACAATGACAAGGTACAGAACAGAGCAGCTGTTAATGCCATCACTTAGGAACAAGGGCAACCGACCAGCCATTATGTTCCACCACAATTGAGGAATATCGAGTACCAGGGATATACGAATTATCGAGGAGGACGGTCAAATAATTTCGGACAAGCCCGGTGGAATGTAGGTCCATCAAGCGAAGGTACATCTCCCCCACCCCCTAAATGTCATTTTTGTGGCAAAATTAGGCATATCCAAAGGTTTTGCAAAGATGCAACGGAGTATGATAAAAAGAAAAAAGAACGACAACATCCGATGGCAAATATGGTGTATATCTCACTAGTAGACACGCAAGCAGCAGTGGTCCAAACACGTTCTGAAAAGCAATTACAGCCAGCTGCAGAGATTTTTGAACCCGACATTCGTGAACAACAGAAGGTGTTTACAAGAGCAAGCGAGTGGGTGATGCAAGAGCAAACCGTATTCCTTGACCCAATTCCAATGATGCAGCATAACACCGGACGTACTTGAGAGGCGAAATCTAACTCACACAGTACCGGAGTCCACACCGGAGACCGTACCGAAAACAGCCAAAATTGATGCCATGTGGGATGTGCTGTCCAAGGCATCAATTACCTTGCCCTTGGGTCAATTATTGGCTTTGGTCCCGGGAGTGCGTCAACAGTTCCAACAGTAGGTCAGTCCAGGACCCTCGAGTGCTCCTGTGACAGCTACAATCCAACCGTAATTGGACCCAACGGTGGACCATACGGTACCACTGATTACGGTATGGTACAAAAACCATAAAATCACACAAGTCTTAATTGATGGTGGATCTGGCATAAACATAGCAATAGCTGCACTTTGCAAATGAATGGGGTGGATGCAAATTGAGCCTGTTCAATTCTTTGTATGCATGGCTGATCAATCTCGAGTCCATCCGGTGGGCTTGGTGTGAGATATTCCGATCACTCTACAAGGTTCTATTTTCAAAATGACCTTTGTTGTGCTGGATTTACAAGAATCGAGCCTCAATTACAATCTACTCTTTGGACGTGCATGGCCCAAACAAGCTAAGGTAGTGGAAGACTAGTCAACGCATGAATTAGTCTTTAAAAATAATCATAAAAAATATGTTGTCCCATTGGACAACACCCTGTGACTTACATGCATGACCATACTTATCGGAGCCTGTACACATGTTGGGTGGTCTCTCCGATGATGAGGAGGAAGCTTTTCTTACCACCAACAAGGATCTGATGGCACTTGGCACTGTAGATTTACAACGGTGGCTGATAATTGGAGTCCGACAGCCTGTACGGTGATACCACTGACTGGAGCGCATGAGTCCAACACAGATCAGACCTTGGATGATGAGATGCTCCAACAATTACTTCAGTCAGGAGAGGATTTGGAGAAACCCCGACAGTTCTATGTACCAGAAGATCAGTTGCTCACCTGTAATTTAGGTGACCAAACCAACCCACGACCAGTAAAAACAAAAGCAGGACTATCCGAGACTTTCCAGGAGCATTTATTGCAGCTGCTATGAGAGTTCGCTGATGTGTTTGCCTGGGATTACAGGGACATGAAGGGGTTGGACCCGCGGATCTATCAACATAGAGTGGTGCTGAAATCGGATGCAAGACCCATCAAACAATCCAATTACAGGAATCCTAACTATGCGGCACAAGTTAAAGCCAAACTTGATCGATTATTGAAGGTGGGATTTATTGTGCCTATTGAGCATGCAGAATGGATCTCTCCCATTGTTATCGTTCCGAAGAAAAACAAGTAGTTGCGGATATGCGTGGACTACCGAAAGCTCAATGCTGCAACTGTACCTGATCCATTTCCGTTGCCATTCCTGGATACCATGTTAGATGACGTGGCTGGTCGAGAGATGTATTCCTTTCTAGATGGATACAGTGGTTACAATCAAGTCAGAATGGTAGAGCAAGACATACCCAAGACTGCATTTATTAATAACTGGGGTGTCTATGTGTGTACCGTAATGTGGTTTGGATTACGTAATGCTCCCAATACGTTCCAATGCTGCATGCAAGAAAATTTTTCCCCTTATCTCACCACATTTATGAGAGTGTATCTGGATGATTTCTCGTTATCCGGTGATACGTCGATGCACCTGTACCATTTATGGTGTTGCTTTTCAAAGTGTCGAGAATACCAATTGTGCTTGAACCCAAACAAATTGGTATTCTCTGTATCTTGTGGCAAGTTGCTCGGACACGTTATTTCCAAACAAGGTATTCAGGTGGATCCAGACAAAGTGAAGGCCGTACTGGAGGCTCCTGCTCCTAAGACACCTAAAGACGTGATGCAGTTTTTGGGCCAAATCCAGTGGCATGGGCGACATCTGCGTTGGCTTCTTCATCTGGCAATACCACTTAATCGTTTGATAACCAGTAGCCCGCGTCAGTTCAAATGGACCGAAGAGTGTCAACTTTCTTTTGACTGATTGAAAACACTATTAACTCAAGCTCCCATTTTACAAGCACCAAATTTGGAATTGCCCTTTCATGTTTTTGTGGATGCATCCGATAGTTCCATTGGTAGCGTGCTGATGCAGCAGACAGACAAATGGTTTCGTGCGATATATTCTGCGAGCCACAGATTGACCAGCAGAACGTAACTATTCAGTTATTGAACGAGAGTGTCTCGGCTTGGTTTATTCTATAAAACAATTTCGGCATTATCTCTTGGGCAGACGCTTCACCTTCCACGTAGACCATGCAGCATTGGTGTATCTGGTGCGCCAACAACATTTGGGAGGACGGCTAGTATGATGGGTCTTGCTGCTTCAAGAATTTGATCACTCCATCGTACACCGACCATGGTCAGCATACCTTCTTGCTAACTTTCTCTCTCGGTTGGATTCTGGTGAGCCTCCGGAGGGAATTGATGATACAACACCAGCCATCTATGCGACAGAGACCATTCAGGATGATCCACAGGAATTACCGGTACCCTCTTCTTACTATGATACCTTGCTTCTGTTCTTGACTAGTGGATGTTCACCTGGTATGATTTCTTCAGCTGCTAGACGAAGACTAGCCACGTACAGCTGACGCTTTTGGTTGATTGTCGGACAATTTTATTATATGGATCACTCGGGAGTACTACTCAGATGTGTTCCCCCACATGAATATGCTTCAGTCATTAACATGGTCCATACTACCCCAACCGGAGGACATTTTGTGGCTGATCTCACTCACCGGAAGATTTTGCAGAGTGGATTGTGGTGGCCAACGATGTATCGTGATGTGACCAAGTCTATACAACAGTGCAACGCATGCCAGCCTTCCGGTCAACCTTTACAAAGACATTACTTTCCTCTCCAACCCATTGTGCCTCTTGAACCTTTTCAGAAATAGGGCTTGGATTTTAATCGGACCGATTACACCTCCGGTGACAGTCACCAATAATAGATATATTTCTTACATGCACAGATTACGCAACTAGATGGGCCGAAGCATGGGCTCTCCGATCAGCCACAGCGGCTGCAGTTGTTAAATGCTTAATGAAGGATATCTTTCCACGTTACGGGTTACCCTTGGAGATCATAATTGACCAAGGTACACACTTTGCCAATACCTTGATGCAAGGGCTTACGAAAACATTCCAGATTGTGCACAAATTCAATTCTCCTTATTACCCATGAGCAAATGGACTTGCTGAGAGTACAAACAAATCTCTCTTAAACATTTTGATGTATGGCTTCTGCTTAGAGGGTTTGGCATCCGAGGTCATGGGAATTGTATGTGAGCATATGTCAAGGTCTACACCTTTCAGATCCTTGTAACTCCAAGAAAATATATCTCTATATTCTCTTAGCAAGGCTATCAACTCTTGCTCCTCTTCCTCCCTCAGGTCATGTCCTATGTATGTGCATTTTTCTTCTCCTTCTTCTATGGTTACAACTATTTTCTTGGTGGTTTCTTTGTTATCATAGGCCTCTCGTGCTTGTGCATCACATTTAGGCATTCTCATCATGACTCTCCTATCTTCTATCTCATACTTCTTAAAGTTTTTAGGGACCTCAAACAAAGATTCTTCCTCCTCTCGTGTGACTTCTCTCTTCTTCCTGTTCTTGCCTTCATTCTTAGTGGTTACCTATGTGGATAATCTCACATCATTTGTAAGTTCTTCATGTCTCTGAGGGTGAGCTTCTACTTCGTAGAAATATTCCTCATCTAATGCAAAAGGTGGGTCCATAATGATTGGCTCTAGATCGGAGTCACTTGCATCCTCAAATGCATTAGTGTTAGGTTCACATTGTTCAATAACCGACTCACACATGATTAGCTCTATTGTGAAGACTAGAATGTCATAGCCATCCTCGTCACAGTGGGGTTTCAATTGTTCTTCATTGATGGCTACATCCATTGTTGCTAAAATTTCTGCCCAACCATGAGGTTGAAATTTTTCGTCAGGAAATACTACACGTGCATAGGCTAGGTCTTGAATTGATCTATGAGTTTCCTTCACACATACCTCTCTAGCTTCTTCTCTCTTCTCTTCTTCTACGGCTACTTCGCACATCCATAAGTGGGTGTCTTCATGCATCCATGAGGATCTTGATCCTATGGAATGCAGTGACTGCGTATCATCTTTAGCTCTATCGTTGGGATTTCATTGAATAGGGGTTATGTCTCTATGAGAGTAATCCTTGAGATTGACTTTGGTTGTAATACCAAAGTGTTGCAAATACAACGAACTGGTTCCCCAATCTTGTACCACTTGCAACTGCCACATAAATGGTCTTCCCAAAATCATCTCATAGGCATGATTCTTGCTAAATTCACATATGGAAAAAGTATGCTCAAACTCGACACCACATGTAGCGAGAGTTATTCCTTCTAGCAGTCCTAAGGGTCTTTCCATGTGACCATCGGCCATCTGCAATTTCATTCTCGTTAGCCTAAGTGCTGGCTTGCCCTAGCACTTCCAAAGGAAAGTGGTAGCAATTGCAAATCCCGCACTTGAGTCCAAAATTGCCTTGGTTGTGTACCCTTGAGGGAAGATAGGTGTTTCCTTCTTCTCCTTCGCTCATGCCTCCTACCTTGTCCAAGGGTATTTCTGGCATTGTTCTATGAGATCCTACCTGGGAACGATATTTTGCTACTTCTGGCCCTTTATTGGCTACATGTTTCCACAATTTTGGCTTAACCTTGAGTAGCTATTCTAAAGTGAGATTGCATTGCACTTTAGTGTTTTTCACTACCTTTGTGTTCCTAGGTATGACTGAGTCTTCGTTTCTTATCATGACCATGGGAGCTCTCATACAAGTAGACTTAGCTTCCCATGGGCCTCTAAAATGGGGTAGTTCCTATAAGGAATTAGACTCAAAGTCTAATTTCTTGTGAGATTGAACATCCTCTTGCTCTCCATAAATGGAGGGAATGTCTTGTGGGAATTGATCGTGCGCTTCATCCACAAGTTCAATTGGAGGAGTATTTTCACTTTCTTTTGCTCATTTCTCTTCTTGAATCTCTCTTAGAAATTTTGGGGAATATCGATTCATAGAAGAAGATGTGTTTGGTTCTGTGGAGTTAGGTACATAAGCTTCCTGAGGAGGAAAGTTTATTCTTCCACTTTCCTTGTCCTTACCTTGAGAAAAGGTCCTTTTCAAATTTTGCAATTAGCCTCTCCAATCTTTCTAGCAGTCCATCAAAGTGCAACTGTGTCTTAGTTGAACTAGAGAAGTTAAAAAGGCGACTGGTTTCAAACATGGTTTGAGCCAATTCCACTATCTTAGCACAAATTTTAGTTTGTTCGAGCTCTAGTTCAGCTCTAGGGTAACACTTTTCATGATCCATTATGTTTGGCCCTTCTTGGAGTTTGGTTTGATATGCTCTAAGCATCATGTCTAGGTCCTCGGGAGTCGGATTTGCTAGGACTGATCCTACTCTAGGTGGTGGTGGAAATGTACGAGGTGGGATAAAAGGTGGTGGATTAGAAGGTTTTGGGATGGAAGGTGACGGGTGAGAGTGCGATTGAAATGCTAATTCAATTATCTTGGCCTTTCTCTCTTTGAGAATTTCCTCGAGTTCACTCATTTTTTTCGACCGTTGCCTTCTCATTCTCGCGTGACTATCCTTCGAAGCTCTGGTCCTCGTCTTAGTTATGCTCTGAGTCTCACTAACCTGGGAACTCTTTTCCTAGCCTAAGCCTAGGTTTTGCTACAAGGCTTGAGCTCTAGTGACCACTTGCACTAGGGCACTGGAGGTTACACTTCCTATAGAGTCTACCACTAACCCAATGACATTGATAGGAGTGATTTTTGGCATATTGGTGGGGTTTTTAGGACAATCTCGTAACAAGTGCTCCTTCCCACTGTCGGGGCAAAAACCTTGAATTGTCATAGATTGGGTTTGTGTAGGTGTAGACATAGGACAATCACAAATGAGGTGATCTCCATGACATCGATAGCACGGTCCTCTAGGAAATGGGGGACTTATCTGCCTAGGTTAGGGTCTAGAGTTGGGGTTTGCATACATGACATTTG
This sequence comes from Ceratopteris richardii, assembly GCA_020310875.1. Taxonomy (NCBI): domain Eukaryota; kingdom Viridiplantae; phylum Streptophyta; class Polypodiopsida; order Polypodiales; family Pteridaceae; genus Ceratopteris; species Ceratopteris richardii. Next base: position 205,200,623 of record CM035410.1, read on the forward strand.
CATACTCTAGCTCCGAGCTAGGTTCACTTGGGTCTTCATAATAATATGACTCATTATGCTCAGGTGACTGCATGTAGTAAGCCTCTGGGCTATCAATATGAGTAAAGTCAAAACTATGATCACTTGGGTCACTTTCTGAAAGCACTGGTGTCACTTGCACTAAGGCTCTATTCAAATTTTCTTCTGTAGTTGCATACTTTACTGGAATCACATTGGCTGGAGGATGGGGCTCTTGTGCTAGAATTGGTTGAGGTCTTTGGTGCCCTTGATAAGATGGTTGATAGGGTTGTTGTGGCCTACCATATTGTTGTGGTGGGTACTGGTTCTAGTATCTTCCTTGTTGTGGATATGGCTGAGGACAATTCTGTCTCACAGCTTGTTTGTTATAGGGGCAATCTTGTGTAGTGTGGTTGGCATATTTTCGCTCTATGATATAGTATAGGCTGCTAGAGTTTGCTTGGTGTTGAGCCATAATGGGACATACATTCACCATATGGTCACCTCCACAAGTATAGCATCTTTTCACTAGGGCAAACCTTGGTATTTGTTTGCTTGAGACTCCTAACTTCTAAGCTACTTTCTCAACAAGTTCCTCAATAGATGTGGATGGATTTGAATTTAGGTTAGTAGAGCTATCTGAATCTTTGTAAATTTTTGAAAGCTCTAATAACTCACCTAGGTTATCCTCAATGTCTATGCACAGACATACACACTCTTCTATGGTCCTAGGGTCCTTCAAGTACACATATGATCTCAATCGGGTACTTAGCAATCTGTCCAAGAATAAAGCCACTTGTTTGGCTGGTGTGGGTAACTCAAGAACAGGGCATCTCTTTAGGTATTGCCTAAATCGTCTTCCTACAAGTCTGTTGTGTCGCTCTCTATCTCTAACCCCACCTCACCCCGCCAACTCCTCCACCCTCAGGCTCCACCCCCGTTAACCCCTCTGACTCCTCCCCTCCCTCTTCCTGAGCCCTCGCATGCCCCCCCTTCTCTCTCTCTCTCTCTCTCTCTCGTTCTCTCTCTCTCTCTCTCTCTCTCTCTCTCTCCCTCTCTCTCTCTCTCTCTCTCTCTCTCTCTCTCTCTCTCTCTCTCTCTCCCCTCCGCTCTCTCTCTCTTCCCCCTCCATCCTCTCTCTCTCTTCCCCCTCCGCTCTCTCTCTCTTCCCCCTCCGCCCTCTCTCTCTCTTCCCCCTCCGCCCCCCACAGGCCTCCACCACCCCCGCCAGCCCCTCACCCCGCGACCCCTCCCCTCCCCACCCCCCCAGCCCCACCCCGCCCCTCCAACCCCATAGCCCTTTCCCCTCTCTCTCTCTCTCTCTCTCTCTTCCCCCTCCGCTCTCTCTCTTTCCCCTCCGCCCTCTCTCTCTTCCCCCTCCGCCCCCCAAAGGCCTCCACCACCCCTGCCAGCCCCTCACCCCGCGACCCCTCCCCTCCCCACCTCGCTAGCCCCACCCCGCCCCTCCAGCCCCGCAGCCCTTCCCCCCCCTCTCTCTCTCTCTCTCTCTCTCTCTCTCTCTCTCTCTCTCTCTCTCTCTCTCTCTCTCCCCCTCTGCCCTCTCTCTCTTCCCCCTCCGCCCTCTCTCTCTTCCCCCTCTGCCCCCCACAGGCCTCCACCACCCCCGCCGGCCCTCACCGCGCGACCCCTCCCCTCCCCACCCCGCCAGCCCCACCCCGCCCCTCCAACCCGTAGCCCTTCCCCCCCCTCTCTCTCTCTCTCTTCCCCCTCGGCCCTCTCTCTCTCTTCCCCCTCCGCCCTTTCTCTCTTCCCCCTCCACCCCCCACAGGCCTCCACCACCCCCTCCAGCTCCTCACCCCGCAACGCCTCCTTTCCCCACCCCGCCAGCCCCTCAAAACCCCTTTCTCTGTCTCAGTGACCCTCTCAGTCCCCGCATGGTCTCTTCCTTGGTCTCGAGATAATTGACTTGTACAACTGGAGAAAGTGACTTGAACTCTCAAGAGGCAGAGGGCGTGGAGTATGAAGAACTTCCACCATTCTTGCAGGAGTCTATGAAAACTGAAGAAGTAAATGGGTAAAAGTGTAAACAGGTAAAAGTGAAAGAGGAGCAATATTGTCGCGAACCTTTCATGATGACTGCCTATTTTTGAGGACCCAATTCAAAATCAAGTGGCATAATTGATCTACCCCCCAATTTTGGGCAATCAATCGGCACATGATCAGTGGACGTGAGGAGTCGGCAAGGCCTTCTTGGCCTATTGGAGCCTATAAAAGCAATGGATTTGTGTTCATTTGCGATACATTCAGATATATACATTTACATACATACGTACAGAGGTCCTCTCTTTGCACTTTGTGGCTTCAAGCCTACTATAGGAAGTCACTCTGTGGTGAGGATACAGAGCGTGGGCTTCCCAGTGGAGGGCTAATAGCACTATAGTGTGAAGAGAGTGGCTTGGTTTTGTCATTTAGTGTGAGTCATTGGTATTTCGTGCTCTTTCTCTTAGAGCAAGTCTTCATACTTTGTATTGATCAATGCTAGTCTCCATCTAGTTGTGTCCATTGTACGGATTGAAAGCATCCCTTGTATTGATGTTGTTTAGTTCTGGAGTGGCATGTTAGCCAGAGCATGAACTTTTGAGCATCTCTTTTGCCTATGTTGTGAAGTATTTCGATGGCGTGCACCACACTAGACTCTCCTTCTCGAGAGCTCCACGACGATATGCTCAAAGTAGAAAACCGAGCTCCTGTCGCCACACACAGTACTCCGCACAGATGTCGTAGAATACGCAGAAAACGTAGTACACAGGGAGCACGAAGACAGACTTCTTAGGTCTTACAAATGCGGTCGAACTTACAGTCTGTGACTGACCAGGCCACTATATGTTTTATTAAAGAACATATACAAAGAAGTGTCCGGTGGCCATTTGGCCTTTCACATGGACACTAACGGTAACAATCTCCCACTAAAGGCCAATATGGCCAGAGTAACTATGGGAGAAAAAAGAAAGAATGATAAAGAATACCTGAGTGTAAGTATACAGACTATACCTCCCACCTGATGGGCATGTTACACAGTATACAAGTGACTGCGTAAGATCAAGAATCAAGTAACCCCCATCAAGTGACAACAGTGTCGAAAGCTATCCTGTGGTAGAGCTTTAGTCAAAGCATCTGCAGCATTATCTCGAGTGTGAACCTTCTCAAGAATAATGCTCTCAGTGGCTAAGCAATCTCTAATGAAGTGATACCTCACCTCAATGTGCTTGGTCTTTGCATGATAGACCGGATTCTTAGCCAAAGCAATGGCACTCTGACTATCACTGAGCAAGTGAGGTACATGCTGAGGCAAACCCATATCACAAGCAAGACGAGAAAGCCACAATGCTTCCTTACATGCCTCACTTGCTGCAACATACTCTGCTTCTGTGGTGGAAACAGCTGTACATTCTTGAAGACGAGATCTCCAAGAGATAGCACCTCCAGCAAAATGAAAAATGTACCCTGATGTAGACTTACGATTGTCTACACAACCAGCATAGTCAGAATCTGTGTAACCAATAATGGATGCTTTCCCTCTACCTAAGCATAGACACTTGTCCTTAGTGCCACTCAGATATCTCAAAATCATTTTGACGGCTTCCCAATGTTTCTTGCCAGGATTAGACATATATCTGCTCACAACTCCCACTACAAATGCAATGTCTGGTCTCGTAGCTACCATAGCATACATGAGACTACCAACAGCAGACTGATAGGGAATTTTGGTCATGAATTCCTTTTCCTCATCTGATTTGGGGCAGTCATCCTTGCTCAATTTCACATATGTGGGTAAAGGTGTACTCAATGCCTTTCCACCCTGCATATTGAATCGATGAAGTACTTTGGATATGTACTCACTTTGAGACAAGTATATGCATCTTTTACTCCTATCACGAGTAATGCGCATGCCAAGAATATGTTTGGCATCCCCCAAATCCTTCATATCAAATGTCTGACTCAACTTCTTTTTGAGAATTGACAAATCATAAGAGGACTTCCCAGCAATCAACATATCATCGACGTAAAGTATCAAGCATATCAAGCTGCCATCAGAACATCTCTTTGTGTAGAGACAATGATCCTCATTGCTCCGAGAATAGCCTTGGGACTTCATAAAAGCATCAAACTTTTGGTACCATTGTCTAGGAGACTGTTTAAGTCCATACAAGCTCTTCTTGAGCTTACAAACTAGACTTTCCTTGCCAGGAACTACATAACCCTCTGGTTGTTCCATATAGATCTCATCTGTAAGATCTCCATGCAAGAAAGCTGTTTTCACATCCATTTGGACTAGCTCTAAGTCCTCCATTGCAACGAATCCAAGCAACATGCGCAAAGTAGTCATCTTGACCACTGGGGAGAAGATTTCCTCAAAATCAACACCATGTTGTTGCTTAAAACCCTTTGCAACAAGTCGTGCTTTATATTTTGGAGAAGCACTATCTGATGTGAATTTCAGCTTATATACCCATTTACATGGTAAAGCTTTCCTTCCCTTTGGCAAAGGTACTAAGTCCCAAGTACCATTCTTGTGAATAGAATCCAACTCACTCTTCATGGCACGCTCCCACTTGACATGATCCTCTGTCTGCATAGCCTCTTTGTAGCAAGAGGGCTCACCGGCATCTGTTAGCATAACAAAATCTAAACCTGGAACATATCTATCAGGTGGATATGAGACACGTGCAGAACGTCTCAATGGTTGCTGAACAGGAACATGTGCAGACTGATCTGAATGGACATTCTCTTGAACATCCCTATGTGCAGCATTTTTATGCATGCTAACCGGAGGACTAGTATCCTCAAACACCACTCTTCTCACTTCAACCTCCTTAATCGGTTGTTTATGCATCTTAGACTCATTAAAAATGACATCACTACTTCTGATCACTGACCGTGTTTCAGGATCCCATAAGCGATATCCAAATTGTCCTTCTCGACCATATCCAAGAAAAATGCATTTCTTTGACTTATGGTCCAACTTCTGTCTAAGATTCTTGGGTATATGAACATATGCTTCACACCCAAAAACTCGAAGATGATCATAATATGGTGGTTTCCCTGTCCATAACTCTTGTGCCACTTTCAGACCTTTGGCAGTACTAGGTGAAAGGTTGATCACATGAACTGCAGTCAATACTGCTTCTGCCCAAAAACCTTGTGAGAGGTTTGCATGATGCAACATAGAGACTACTCTATCTTGAATAGTTCTATTCATCCTCTCAGCTACACCATTCTGTACTGGGGTATAAGGAGCTGTAAACTCTCTACGAATCCCTCTACACTGACAGAAAAGGCTGAATTCATGTGAGGTATACTCACCCCCATTATCTGAACGTAAAGCCTTAAGCTTAGTTCCTTTTTCAGTCTCAACTGAAGCAAGCCATTTTCTGAAAGTAGGGAATACATCATCCTTCGATTTGATAGGATATACCCAGACTTTTCTAGTAGCATCATCTATGAAAGTAACAAAGTAAAGAGAACCACCTAAGGACCTAGTGGGCGTAGGACCACACACATCTGTATGAACAAGATCTAAAGGCTGAATTGAAGAGTCAATGTGCATTTTATGCACATTTCTGGTTTGCTTTCCATATTGACAATGCTCACAAAATGAAAAATCAGAGAAAGATAACACAGGTAAGTAGCCAGAACGAGAAAGATTTTCCATTCCACTACGAGATATATGGCCCAAACGACCATGCCAAATACAAGCCATAGGCTGTTCAGTAACAGCTAACAAGTGTTCTTTCTGTGATACAAATAAAGGGTAAAGTGAGCCAACTTTCCTTCCTTTTGCAATAACCATATTGCCCTTTGATATACGAAAGGACTGAGCATAGAAGACCACCTTGTAACCAAGGTCATCAAGTTGACCAACTGACATCAAACTGCGTGATAACTGAGGTACATGGCGTACATTATGCATAGTAAATTTTGAACCGTCAATGAACTGCACAACCACATCTCCAATCCCCACAACATCACACTGGTAAGAGTCACCAAGTCTCACGGTACCAAGAGACTTTGCTGCATAATTAGAGAACCATTCTCTATGTGGTGTCACATGGAAAGAAGCACCAGAATCTAGCAGCCAGGTGTGGGAAAGAGAATCAGCCATAAGTGCCTCAGATGGCACAGTACTATCAAGTGTCAACACATCAGCATCATCAGAAATAGCATTAATTTCTTCAATCTTCACAGTCGAAGTAGATGGTGCAGGTAACTGTTTAACATGCCCATCAACATTCTGTCCTTTACCTTTAGCATTCTTTAATGCATAACAGTCTTTCTTCATGTGTCCTTTCTTATGACAATAATGGCATTCAATATCCCTCTTCCTTGATTTACTTCTGCTCTTATTCCGTTGACCATTCTTTTCCTTGTTCTTGCTCCTGCCACGTTGTTGATTCTTTCCTTGGTAAGAATCACGAACATTATATGCATCTCCACTCTGAGTGCCAACCATAGATTTTCTACGAATCTCCTCACTCAAGAGTGCTCCACATATGTCATCATAGACGAGTTTACCACCTGGTGCACTATTGCTAATAGCTGTGCAAAATGTATCCCATGATGATGGCAGGGTGCATAACAGCAATACTGCTTTCATTTCATTGTCCATATCCATTTTCTGAGCCTGTAACTGGGAGAATATGGCATCAAACTCATTTAGATGAGCAGCAACACTATCTGTGTCCTTCATACGAAGGTCGTATAATTTTCTCATCAGATATACTTTATTTGATGCCGTCTCTTTTTCATATGTATTGCATAACTTCTTCCAAAGCTCCTCTGCACTTTCACAGTCTAATACTGTAAAGTAAACATTATCTGCTAGGTGCAAGCGAATGGTAGACCTGGCCATTTCATCTAACTCATCCCAATCATCTTCATCCATGTCAGCAGGCTTCTTTGAAATCCCATTTACTGGCTTCCATTGCCTTCTTTGAATCAGCACATCTTTAATATGATTCTTCCATAGAGCAAAGTTTGTGCCATCAAATTTTCGGATCTCAAAATGGTCTTTGCCCTGCAAGTTATAGCTCCTCCTCGGAACGCTAGCACTAGACCCTGATCCACCGGATGTGCCTGAGACCTCTGATGCCATGATCGTAGAGAACTGAATAGAATGATAATGGAGCTAGAAGAGTCCAAACACCAACAAATAAGTGTATCAAGGAGTAAATCGACCACTATATAGTTGACTAAACCAGAAATCTGGAAAAATTTTGCCAGAGTATCCTCTGCAAAATTAGCATATGACCAGTGTCAAAGTATCATAAAATTGCAAGTACTAACATGTCTACCTGCATAGTGAATCACTGACTCCACTGCATATAATCAGTTACCCAATAGAAGCCAACTAGGCTTATCGAGCACCTATGAACAACTATCATACATCTCCTATGGCGAGGCTGGGTAAGTCTTCCACCTGCATCACCAAAGAGACCCCGACATCTGGGTGTCTCCCAGTTAAGAAAACCTCACCACGACCCTCTTTATCAAACGTAAAAGGCTTTATGCAAAGAACGTAACCGCTATATCAATGCCCACATGGACGTACATAAGCGGTGTCCACAGAAGCGTACATGGTGTGTATGTGCTCAATATATGCAGTAAAATGACACTGAAAGGCTGAATACACAGCCCAAAAAACTAGCCAATAACACCTGCAAGTGTCTGTCAACTCTGATGTTTTAGGCTTTAAAAACCTGCATAAATTTGCAGCGACTGCTCCCACCAAAACTGAAAACCCCTCGAGAAACCTGTAGTTTTACGAGTGTGGCTGAAAATACAGCCCCAAAGGTTGATATTTATTGTCTGAGAAGTACAAGGAACACTCTTCTTGATGTTCTTGGACCTGTGTGAAGAGAACTACGTGCGAAAGTACTCCAAAATGGCTCCAAAAACACCCCAAAATTGCTTCAGAAATAGGCTTTAAAAGCAAAAATGAAGCTTTGAGGGACCAAAACTTGTTCAAGGTAATGCCAACCTTAGTCTTTCCCCTTCTTCAAACACCACAAGACTGTAGCTTAGTGGCAAGAGATTGCCGCGGTTAAGCGAGCTCTGGGGGGAACAGTACTGGGATGGGTGACCTCCCGGGAAGTACCGGGAACCTCTATATTCCTTGATCGTTGAGGTCCTCCCTCGCGCGTAGCCAACGGCGCCAACGGTGACTTCGGTGACTCGGATGACAAGGTATGCCAAGGTCTATGCCTTGGTCGCCGCCTTAGTCGCCGCCTTAGTCGTAAGCCTTGGAGAAAACCTGGGGGGGGGGGGGGGGTCGCTTCGCTCGCACAAAAAGGAACAAAGCTTTTTGCCTCCAACTGCTCTGATACCAGTGAAGTATTTCGATGGCATGCACCACACTGGACTCTCCTTCTCGAGAGCTCCACGACGATATGCTCAAAGTAGAAAAACGAGCTCCTGTCGCCACACACAGTACTCCGCACAGATGTCGTAGAATACGCAGAAAACGTAGTACACAGGGAGCACGAAGACAGACTTCTTAGGTCTTACAAATGCAGTCGAACTTACAGTCTGTGACTGACCAGGCCACTATATGTTTTATTAAAGAACATATACAAAGAAGTGTCCGGTGGCCATTTGGCCTTTCACATGGACACTAACGGTAACATGTTGTAATCATCTGATTCGAACTAAGGAGTGGATGGTCTTCCATTATTGTCGTTTTGTCATTAATACTTTCTTGAGTATTCACAACTCTGTGAAATCATTGATCTGCCTGCTCACAGAAGTGTTAAAGGGTATATTTCCCTAAGGAGAACCTCCATTGAGTAGGTGAAGTACTAGAATGCTTGCTGCATGCTCCTGTTAAAAGTAGATACCCCAGTACCTCCTCTACAATTTGGCACGCACGGTGGGACCCCTGCATTTCTGTGAGAGGCCCTATTTCATTATTTTTGCCCTATTGCATTTGCGAATAAGTACATGACCCATACGCGAGTAGATAAGGAGTCTCTTCGTGTAAGAAGGAGCCTTAACAAGTCAGCTATATCTTCAACGAGTGAACCTACCTCCCCTCTACCCTCCTTGAATTTATCTATTGATTTGGGTGTGACACCACTTTCAAAGGAGAAACATAGGAGAACATTAGACTTCTCCTCAGATACGTCAGAAGAAACACTAGTGCAAATGGAGGATCTCTCTCATCTACTCTCGAGACTCAATATCAAGTTCCCTACCTTCAAGGGACAAGCTTATGAGGATGCTGATGATCATGTGAGGAGGTTCATCTCCTTATGCCGTGGACGAGGTTTGCAGAATAGAGAGGATGCAATGTTGGCACTCTTTCCATCCACATTGGAAGGCCTTGTAGACAAATGGTACAGTCAATATGCAGATGACCATTTTGCTACATGGGAGGCTTTGAAGACGGCGTTCTCACAGACATTTCGGCCAAGTGACTCCTCCGAAAGAGCTCTAGATCAGCTAGAGAACTTAAGGCTGAGACCAGGTGAATCCTTCCATGAACTTCACACTAGGACAAAAGCACTTGTTGCACGTCTTCCACATGCTCCATGTGATTTCTTGGTTAAAAAAAGGATCAAAAAGGCCTTGCCCAGATCATCTCAGCAAAAGTTACGTGAGTCTCTTAGATTGGATGCAACCCTCAATGATTTTGTTGCAGCAACATCGCGCATTGAAGAAGCTAGGCAACATTTTGAAGGGGATACACAACCGAATTATGCTGCAAAACTAGACCCTATTGGGCAACTGAGGAAGGAACTAGAGGCATTGAGAATGCAGCAAAATCAACAAGAAGAGAAGGTTTTGCCACCACTGAGTCGCACTGATGATGAAGTAGCCCAACTTCACCGTGAGTTAGAAGATTTGCGGACCACTCAGGATATAAGAAGGCAGATTTGGTGTACAATATGTAACAACAATGGACATTCCAATGCTAATTGCCCTAGCAAGGTAAGCTGTCAATTTTGTGGAAAGGATGGTCATGAAGCTAGGGACTGTTACTACCTCAAGGGTACACAGCAACGAGGTAACCCTCAAGCTTTGGATTCGTATTATGCTAGTACTTCAAATGCACCTAATAGAGAGGAGAATCGGCCTGGGAAGCCTAGATATAATAGGCCTTTGATGTGCTATCGTTGCGGTGAGTACGGCCATATGCAAAATAGGAGTTCCCTTCCAGAAGATGCACCTTCTTGTCAGCATTGTCCAAAGGCTAAGGATCACTACACAAAGATTGCCCAAGAAGCCGTCCTGCTCCAATCCACATGATTGCAGTCTCTCCACAAGAAGAAGGTATGACTACTCAGTCTTATGCTGTTTCATCCTCTGCAATGCCCATGATGACTAGAGCTAGACAAGCAGCAGCAATCCATAGAGAAGAACAAGGATTCCAGGATAAAGAGGAAGAAAAGAAGTTTGGGTGGAAGGGCCAAGCAGAAATTGAATGAGCCTATGAAAGGATGGCTACTTCTCTAAGGGACCAACCAACAATTCTGCAAGAAGACACTCATGAGGTAAACATTGAACAGATCTTGAAAGGTATTCATCACAAGATTAGTCTGTACGAACTTATAAGAATGGATTCAAAAATAAGAAGTGACTTATTGAAGATTATACACTCTGCTCACTTGATCCAATCACCCAATATAGATGGTTTCATGGTTGATTTTCCCCCTGCACCCTTAGCAGACTACTAAAGCTCAAGATTATCTGTTTGTATAAAGGATGAAGCTCTCACAGGTGTGATCATAGATGGAGGCTCTGGTATCAATTTGATGCTAGATTTCACAATGAAGAAATGGAATTTGAACCCCACCAAGATGGCACCATTCACAGTTACACTAGCAGATCAACGTCGGGTTGCGCCTCTTGGCATTATTGAAAAGGTACTGATGATAGTACAGGGTTGCCACTTTGTTCTAGATTTTGTTGTTATTGCACTTCCACAGGAGACTTCTTACCCTTTACTCCTGGGCAGACCTTGGCTGAGGCAAGCAAAAGCTTTGCAAGATTGGGGGAAAAACAAACTATGGATTTCAACAAGCACCAATAGCCAACTGCAATTACATTTGGAAGAAGGATTCGACTCACGGAAAACTACTGGGTATGCTGTGGACACTCAGGTAATGCCCTCTCTACCCCAAGAAGAAGATACATTATTGAATTGGATGATGGAAAGTGCAGAGTGTTGCACGGTGGAAATCAGTGAAATAGAAGAAGAAGTTACGGATGAAGGAGTTGCAGGAAAAGGCCATGAAGATCACAAGGACTTGGAAAATGAGAGTTTGCAAGAGAATACAAACTTTGAAGAGGCAAAAAATATAGAAGTACCCAGGATGGAAAGCTATGAGCCTGAGTGTAGAGAAGATCTTCCTTTTACGGATATACCTCAAGGATGGACCAGAGAACATATTGCAGAATATAAGTTAAAGTCCACTCCTGCATACAGTGGAGATGATTTCTCAAACAAGACTAGTCCTGAAACACTAGTTCAAGAAATAAATCTAGGGGATGAAGAGAACCCTCAAGTAGTCCACTTGGCCTCTTGGCTATGGCATTATCCTCCTTTACTGCAGAAGGTAACTTCTTTACTTTTTGCCTACAAAAATGTCTTCGCATGGTCCTACAAAGATCTAACAAGGATACGAGAGGAGCTTGGATTACAAAGAATACCCTTAGTTGAGGGAGCCACGCCTGCAAGAAGTAGGCCGTATCGACTCAATCCAAAATATGGAGAGGCGGTAAAGTTGGAAGTTACAAAACTAGAAGAAGCAGGTATAATTGTTCCAGTAGAACATTCCAGGTGGCTTTCTTCTATGGTTATTGTACCCAAGAGAAATAGTGGAAAAATAAGGGTTTGCGTTGATTTTTGTACCTTAAATAAAGTGGCTGTTCAAGATGGATTTCCTCAGCCCTTTTCAGAACAAGTACTTGAGGAAGTAGCCGGTCACACTTTGTATAGCTTCTTGGATGGTTTTAGTGGCTACAATCAGATAGTGATCCATCCTGATGATAGGGACAAAACAGCCTTTGTTACTCCATGGGGCACTTATGTCTATACTCGCATGGCTTTTGGTTTGAAGAATGCACCAGCTTCATTTAATAGAACAATGTATCTGATATTCGGCAAGTGGTTAACAACCTTTCTTCGCATTTTCATGGATGACTTTTCAGTGTTTTCAGGCACAGATAGAAGAGCAGCAATTCAAGATTTCCATGATCATTTGGAAAATCTAAAGGAAATCTTTGAGCAATGTCTCAAAACAGGTTTGAAGTTAAATCCTGCTAAATGTCATTTTTTGGTCACCAAGGGCACTCTTCTTGGTCACATAGTATCTACTGAAGGGATAACGGTTGACCCTGCAAAGGTTACTACTATTCTATCCATGCCTATTCCACAAAGCCCAAAGGAAGTGCAAAGTTTTTTGGGCCATGCAGGATATCATAGAAGATTCATAAGAATGTATTCAGAAATAGCTAAGCCCTTATCAAGGCTTACTAGTAAAAAGGTCCCTTTCTCATGGAGTGCTGAAGCTGAGAAAGCATTTTGTGAAATGAAAATGAGGTTATGTACTGCTCCACTTTTAAGTGTTCCTAACTGGTCATTAGAGTTTCATGTGCATACAGATGCTAGTCTTCATGTTGTTGGTGCAGTTCTAGCTCAATCATCATCACACAAGGTTGATAGACCTATCTCCTATGCTAGCAGACTACTCAACCAAGCAGAAAGGAATTATAGTACAACAGAAAGGGAAGGTTTGGCTATTGTATTTGCTCTTCAGAAGTTTCGACATTACCTTCTTGGTGTACATTTTATAGTCATATCTGACCATCAGCCCTTGAAGTACTTGATAAACAAGCCTAGAGTGGCCGGAAGGATTTGGAGATGGTTACTCCTGTTTCAAGAATTTAATTTTGATATTCATATTAAGCCAGGAAGAGAGCACTACATGGCAGATCAAGTGTCCAGGACTGCAATGAGTGAGAAGGCAACAGGTATTAATGATGAACTGGTGGATAGTAATCTCTTTCTAGTGGCAATTCAGACTGATTGGTATGATGGAATTCTCCATTTTCTCACTACTGGAAAACTCCCTGAACACTTGACACCTATAGAAAAGAGAAGGTTGCTCCTGAAAACCAAAGCATATTCACTTATAAATGGAAATTTATATAAATACTATCAGGATGATATCTTGAGAAAGTGTGTTTATCCAGAGGAAGTAAATCTTTTGCTAAAGGCAGCACACAGTGAAGGGCATCTAAAGGGGGAAGAATTGGCTCACAGAATCATCCACAAGGGACTATGGTGGCCTCATATTTACAAGGATGCAATCAAGTTTGCTAAAGAATGCCACATTTGCTAGAGATGTGCTCCTACGCCAACCAGATTGAATTTCCAACCATTAGTCATATCTACAGGATGGCTCCCATTTGAACGATGGGGTCTTGATTTCATAGGACCAATTAGTCCAACTGGTCAACCTGGGGGTAAGAAGTATATTTTGATGGCCACAGGTTATGCAACTAAATGGATAGAGGCTAAAGCTATTGTGGACTGCACGGCGTTAACAGTAGCTAAGTTCTTGTATAAACATATTTTCTCAAGATTTGGTTGCCCACTGGAAATCACTAGTGATAGGGGAACACATTTTGTAAATCAGCTGCTCCAATATATATTTGACAGGTACAAGGTCTTCCATAAAAAATCTTGTGCCTACTATCCAAGGGCAAATGGCCAAGCAGAGAGCTCCAATAAGATTTTGATCGGTTTGCTGCACAAATTATCTTTTGATCATCAAGGCTTCTGGCCACAAGCAGTGATCGGTGCAATTTGGGCTTTCAGAACTACAAGAAAGGGAACCACAGGTGAGACCCCATTCCTCTTAGTATATGGAAAAGAGGCGTTAGCACCATTCGAATTTATTATCAAAAGAGAAATGGGAGCCAAGGCCATTGGAATCGAACCTCCCATTAGAAGATTGGTGGCATTAGAAGAATACAAAGAAGGAGCAATGCAAAATCTTCAGATAACACAAGAAGAGCGCAAAAGATTACACGACAAGTATCTTAGGACCAAAGAAGTACAAGAAGGATCCATGGTTTTAGTGCATCAGGTCCCAGCAATTCCAACCTGGCACCCAAATGGATAGGACCTTACACGGTGGTAAAGTTATTACCTCATGGAGCAATACATCTAGAGGATTTGCAGGGTAAGAGGATACCCTTGGTCAATATCTCCAGGGTGAAGAAGTACCTGAATTAAGTCCAATTGGAAGAACTTCAACCACTGTACATACCACATTTCATTCAGTATTTGCATATTATTTTGTTTATTCAATAAGCAGGTTGCACCGAAGCGGTGCAACAACTTGATGTGGGGGTCTATTGTGTCGCTCTCTATCTCTAACCCCACCTCACCCCGCCAGCTCCTCCACCCTCAGGCTCCACCCCCGTTGACCCCTCTCACTCCTCCCCTCCCTCTTCCTGAGCCCCCGCGTGCCCCTCTCTCTCTCTCTCTCTCTCTCTCTCTTCCCCCTCTGCTCTCTCTCTTCCCCCTCTGCCCTCTCTCTCTTCCCCCTCCACTCTCTCTCTCTTCCCCCTCTACCCTCTCTCTCTCTTCCCCCTCCGCCCCCCATAGGCCTCCACCACCCCCGCCAGGCCCTCACCCTGCGACCCCTCCCCTCGCCACCCCGCCAGCCCCACCCCGCCCCTCCAGCCCCGTAGCCCTTCCCCCCCCGTCTCTCTCTCTCTCTCTCTCTCTCTCTCTCTCTCTCTCTCTCTCTCTCTCTCTCTCTCTTCCCCCTCCGCTCTCTCTCTCTTCCCCCTCTGCCGTCTCTCTCTTCCCCCTCCGCCCCCACAGGCCTCCACCACCCCCGCCAGCCCCTCACCCCGCGACCCCTCCCCTCCCCACCCTGCCCCTCCAGCCCCGCAGCCCTTCCCTCTCTCTCTCTCTCTGTCTCTCTCTCTCTCTCCCTCTTCCCTCTCTCTCTTTCCCCTTCGCCCTCTCTCTCTTCCCCCTCTACCCCCCACAGGTCTCCACCACCCCCGCCAGCCCTCACCCCGCGACCCCTCCCCTCCCCACACCGCCAGCCCCACCCCACCCCTCCAACCCCGCAGCCCTTTCTCTCTCTCTCTCTCTCTCTCTCTCTCTCTCTCTCTCTCTCTCTCTCTCTTCCCCCTCTGCCCTCTCTCTCTCTTCCCCCTCCGCCCTCTCTCTCTTCCCCCTCCACCCCCCATAGGCCTCCACCACCCCTGCCAGCTCCTCACCCCGCAACCCCTCCTCTCCCCACCCCGCCAGCCCCACAAAACCCCTTTCTCTCTCCCAGTGACCCTCTCAGTCCCTGCATGGCTCTCTCTCTCTCTCTGACAAAGTCCGTGAGGCCCCTTTTGGTGAAGGATGTTACAAGATTTTGATGGAACTGAGTTAACCGCAGGCAAGTTTACAAGATTCAAAACATGCACATCAATGGGTCTCTTCCTTGGTCTCGAGATAATTGACTTGTACAACTGGAGAAAGTGACTTGAACTCTCAAGAGGCAGAGGGCGTGGAGTATGAAGAACTTCCACCATTCTTGCAGGAGTCTATGAAAAATGAAGAAGTAAATGGGTAAAAGTGTAAATAGGTAAAAGTGAAAGAGGAGCAATGTTGCCGCCAACCTTTCATGATGACTGCCTATTTTTGAGGACCCAATTCAAAATCAAGTGGCATAATGATCCCCCCCCCCCAATTTTGGGCAATCAATCGGCGCATGATCAGTGGACGTGAGGAATTGGCAAGGCCTTCTTGGCCTATTGGAGCCTATAAAAGCAATGGATTTGTGTTCATTTACGATACATTCAGATATATACATTTACATATGTACGTACAGAGGTCCTGTCTTTGCACTTTGTGGCTTCAAGCCTACTGTAGGAAGTCACTCTGTGGTGAGGATACAGAGCGTGGGCTTCCCAGTGGAGGGCTAATACCACTATAGTGTGAAGAGAGTGGCTTGGTTTTGTCATTCAGTGTGAGTCATTGGTATTTCGTGCACTTTCTCTTAAAGCAAGTCTTCATACTTTGTATTGATCGGTGCTAGTCTGCATCTAGTTGTGTCCATTGTACGGATTGAAAGCATCCCTTGTATTGATGTTGTTTAGTTTTGGAGTGGCATGTTAGCCAGAGCATGAACTTTTGAGCATTTCTTTTGCCTATGTTGTAATCATCTGATTCGAACTAAGGAGTGGATGGTCTTCCATTATTGTCATTTTGTCATTAATTCTTTCTTGAATATTCACAACTCTCTGAAATCATTGATATCTGCATGCTCACAGAAGTGTTAAAGGGTATATTTCCCTAAGGAGAACCTCCCTTTAGTAGGTCAAGTACTGGAATGCTTGCTACATGCTCCTGTTAAAAGTAGATACCCCAGTACCTCCTGTACAAAGTCTAATTATCTCTTGAGGTGTCTACTTGAAGCTATGTATCAGTGAGGAAGTATTGTGTTGTATGCCACTCTTAGAAAATTTTGTGATGAAGTTCTAGAAGTTGGTCTATGTTCGTGAACTGACCTTGGTGAAGCGGTTGAAACCATGTAAGGGCTATGTTCTTGAGAGTTAGGCCAAAGGCATTATATTGCGTGAACAAGTCTTCCACTTGCTTTGCCTTCAAGACTTGCCTAAATTCTACCACATGATTCTATGGGTCTCCTGTGCCATCAAAGAAATTCTTCATGGACTTAACTAGTTGTGTAGGCCTTAAGGTCCTCGTGTGTTCTCTAGGCCTTGGCAGAGGGAATTCATCTACATTCCTTTAATTCCTTGGGTCTCTATGTCTCTCATTTTCCATTCTATCAGCCTCCGTTCTCATTCTTTCTCTTCCCATTGGGTTAGCAAAGATTACTTCCGACCTCTCCCTACTCCTATCCCTTTGGGCTCCATGAGCTTGGGATGTTCCCGCTCCTTGGTGACCAAAAGAGACATTTGGTATTGGTTGGGGAAAACAAATTCACCCTTCCAATTGTAGGCATGCCTACCATGCTCTATGACCACAAAGGTCCTCTCTGAAGTATTGTCTAACTAAGTCACTTTTCCTGGGCTATCAGGATCTTTAAACTCATAGATTGTGACAATTACTACTTCATTAGGCTAGTCAGTCTTATATCTCCAAAAAGCCTCATCAATCCCTTGGTTTAAAAGTAGATCTATGCTCTTGTTGTCCTGGGGCACCCACTTTAGGGTGATAATTCTAGTCAAGACTAATTTGCCTCGGGGAGTTTTGGGCTCTTTTCCTATGTTCCCTTGCTCTATGTCCCCTATCTCTACCTCTAGGATCACATTATGGAATTCATCTGTTCTAACCGGTTGGTTGGTGACTACGTACATTGTTCCTTCCTTATCTAAGTATGCACTGTAAGGTTGCCGGCATTATGTAATTTATATTTTCCTATACCGCACGTACCGAAAGGTCGTAGCGAAGTGTTGTACCCTTTTTATCAATTAATGAAAAGACATTACGGTGGTTCTCCGGTAGCGAGGAGACAGGATCGCCAGACTGTCTGTCTAGGTGATTTGTGGCCTGTGGAGACGTCGTAGTGCAACGTTCTTAAATTCTGAGTACTGTGACTCTTACTTTGTTAAGTTACATTAATTTGTGATTAACAGAGTAATGTTTGTGGCGATATTAAGTCTGTGCGAAGGTAATCAGACCCCTACCATCCCCAAGAACCCGAAAAGAACTTAAAAGTGTCTGTGACGGAAAGTACACTTTTAACACTGGTGCCGTCTGTGGGAAGATGGCAATTGAGCAAGAAATCAGTAAGGTGGAGCAGTACGTAAGGTAAGCGGTGTAGAGGTGATATATGCTGGTTACTTGGTCCGACGAGTCTTATCCAAAGTATCGGAGAGACCAGCAACCCTGGACAATACCAAATTTGTTAGGGACACCCACAGATGGTAGAAGTGCAGGTCATCTAAACCCAGTTGCCAAAGAATCGGAGCCAGTTAGTCGAGATTCCGGTACCAGTTCGGTGATAAATGATGAGATTCCGGTAGATTCCGGTGTAATTCCAGTACGTTCTGAAGAAGGTGCAGTAACTTCTGAGTGTACAGGGATGCAGTGCGCCATTGATGCAATACCATTTGGTCAAAATTTGAACCTTTCTGAGGATAAAGTTATGTTACCCAGAGAGATCGTTGCCGATGAAAGTATACCTTGTTTCGGTGAAAGTTCGATAATTTCCGATGAAAGTTCGGTACCAGTTGGTGGGAATTTACAGTTTTTTGGTGACAACGTGATATTTCGTGGTGGCTCTTTATTACGTACACCACTGTTTGGGGTAAGCTTGTCTATGTTTGATACCAAAGTGGAGGATAGGCTATTTGATTTGGAGATACGTAAGAGATTGACTACTATTTTCGAGCCGGAAGGAGAGCAGTCTGATAATACAGATTTCGAAGGACAAGGCACACCCCCTCAGAACTCAGGAAACTGTAGTGGTACCAATATTAGCACAATGAGTGGTCAAGATCAGCAACAACAGCAATAACAACATCACCAACAACAACAGCCACTTCCACTTCGACCGGTTCCAACAGGGGTGACTTACACAAAGTTCAGTGGATTTCCAGGTGACGACCCTGATGCACATGTGCACACCTTTGAGATAAGCTATGTAGTGCTGAACCATCCACCCGATCCGGCTTACAAGGCCATCGTATTTCAGGCTACATTAGTCAATGAAGCAGCGAGGTGGTTAACAGAGTATGATATCAACCTTTTTGTTAACTATGATGCGGTAAGGGATGCGTTTTTACAGAGATCCCGATTGAAGAAGAATCCCGTCGAAATCTTCGATTATTTGCAGAACAATAGACAGAAGCCGCACCAGACTGTTCAAGAATATGCAACATCATTTAGAACCCATTTAAGACAACTGCCTCCGGCACACGCTAATTTACCGGATGATGTTATAACCCAGTGGTTCATTAATGGGCTGACCCCATAGTTAAGACAAACTATGATCATCCATTGTGTGGGGGCTATGACACTAGATGTTGTTATTGCAATGGCTCTGCAACTAGAGCATAAAGTTGGAGGATTCACCAAAGATTTGGAGTGGCTGAAGGCCAGTAAGAATGTAATAGATGATCCGGCTAAATAGATGTATTGCACCAAGTGCAAAAATCCAAGGCACACCAGTGCTGCATGTGCCCTTAATCAGATGTATTATGCCATCTGCAACACAATCGGACACTCAACGGAAAATTGTGCGTATAATGCTAAAGTGCAGGGACGAGCAGCTGTCAACGCTATTATACAAGAACTAGGACAACCATCCACCCATTACATGCCACCACAGATGCGACACAATCAGTCACAAGGATACAGAAATTACCAGGGATAGTGGAATACCAATTTTAATTCAAATCGATGGCAGGTGGGTACATCAGCGGACGATACTTCCCTGCCACCACCTCGATGTCACTTTTGCGGTGAGATTGGCCACATCCGGAGATTTTGCAAGGATGCAGCAGAATATGACAAAAGGAAGAAGGAGCGGCAAAACCCGATGACCAACATGGTCTATATCTCACCAGTGGAATCACAAGCCGCAATGGTTCAGACTAGATCAGGTAAGCAGTTGCAATCAGCAGCTGAGGTGTTCGAACCTGGTATCCATGAACAGTAGCGAATGTATACAAAGGCTAGCGAATGGGCAGCTAAAGAGCAAACTGTGTTTCTTGATCCAATTCTGGTAACACAGGTTCCGCTGCCTAAGACAAGATCGAATGCACAAAATCCTAACCCAGTAACAGTAGAATCATCATGAGAAGCCTCTCTGCAAGAAATTGGGGTGGACCCAAATCGAGCCCGTCCAATTTTTTGTAAGAATGGCATATCAATCCCAAGTCCATCCGGTGGGATTAGTATGGAATATCCCGACTACTCTGCAGGCTACCACGTTCAAAATGACTTTTGTAGTTCTCGAACTACCAGAATCCAGCCTCGACTACAATATGCTTTTCGGTCGACCATGGTTGAAACAAGCCAAAGTTGTACAAGATTGGTCAGCATAGGGATTGGCTTTCAAAGTTAATCATCGTAAATATGTTGTTAAACTGGAAGAAAAGAGGCTTCTCTGAAGAACAATAAAGATCTGATCTCTTTAGGTACTCTAGATCTTCAATTAGCAGACAAGTGGAGTCTAGCAGCGTGTACGGTTGTTCCCGTGACCGGAGAGGCAGATGCAGATGATTGTGTTGCTATGGATGGAGCCACCCTACATCAACTTTTACAGTCAGCTGACAATCTGGTGAAACCTTGACAATTTTATGTCCCCGAAGATCAGTTAGTAACATATAATTTGGGTGATGAGGCTAATCCGCGACCTGTTAAGATTAAGGCAAGATTGTCCGAAGCATTTCAAGAAGATTTGATCGGACTCCTACGTGAGTTTTCCGATGTTTTTGCTTGGGACTATCGCGATATGAAAGGTCTTGATCCGTGGATCTATCAACATCGGGTAGTGCTCAAACCAAAAGCAAAGACAATTAAACAATCTAGTTACCAAATGAACCCCAATTATGCAGCACAAGTCAAAGCAGAACTTGATCGGTTATTGAAGGTGGGATTCATTGTACCAATCGAGCACGCTGAATGGATATCTCCTTTCGTGATTGTTCTGAAGAAAAATAAACAGCTGCGTATCTGTGTGGATTACTGGAAACTAAATGCGGCCACTATACCCGATCCATTTCCTCTCCCCTTTCTCGACACAATGCTAGACAGAGTGGTCGGGCATGAGATGCACTCCTTTTTGGACGGCTACAATGGTTATAATCAGGTGCGAATGGCAGACAAGACATCCCAAAAACAACTTTTATCACGAATTGGGGTGTTTATGCTTGTACGGTAATGTGGTTTGGGTTAAGGAATGCTCCAAGCACGTTTCAACGCTGTATGCAAGAAATCGTTTCACCCTACCTAACTACTTTTATGCAAGTATATCTAGATGACTTTTCCTTATTTGGGAAAATTGATGCGCACCTACATCATTTACGGTGCTTCTTTCAAAAATGTCGCGAATACCGATTATGCTTGAATCCGACAAAGTCAGTGTTTGCAGTCTCTTGTGGCAAACTACTCGGCCATATTATCTCCGAGCAAGACATACAAGTTGATCCGGATAAAGTTGCAGCCGTGTTGCAGGCACCAGTCCCTACAACACCGAAACAAGTTATGCGCTTCCTGGGTCAAATCCGGTGGCATGGCAGGCATTTACGGTGGTTAGCTCAATTAGCAACACCACTTAATTGGCTCATGACTAGTACTCCACAGCAGTATGAATGGACTCCAGAATGCCAGATTGCATTTGATCGTTTAAAAGGATTATTGACACGGGCTCCAATTTTGCAACCCCTTGATTGGGAACGCCTGTTCCATGTATTTGTCGATGCATTAGACATAGCCATTGGAAGCATTTTAATGCAGAAAACTGACAAGTGGTTTCGGCATGTCTATTGTGTAAGTCGCCGATTAGCCCCTGCTGAAAGAAACTATTCAGTGATGGAAAGAGAATGTCTCGGGTTGGTGTACTCTGTGAAGAAATTCCGGCATTATTTGTTGGGCCGAAAATTCACCTTCCACGTGGATCATGCCGTGCTTGTGTATTTGGTCCGGTAGCAACATTTAGGTGGTCGTTTGGCTCGATGGGTTTTATTACTACAGGAATTCGACTATGAAGTTATTCATCGACCCGACACCGCACATGCCTCGACAGATTTTCTATCTCGGTTGGATTCCGGTGAAGCTCCGGTGGGGGTTGATGACACAACACCAACAATTTACGTTACTAAGCCAGCTCGTGCCGAATCTATAGAACCTCTTGTGCCGCCTACCTACTATGATGCGCTACTCACTTTTCTAACTGACGGATGTCTTCCTCCTCATATTCCTCCTGCTTTGCAGTGAAAAATTGTAGTTTACAGTCATCGATTCCGATTGATTGTAGGTTAGCTATACTACATGGATCATATTGGTGTCTTACTTCGCTGTATCCCACCACATGAAGTAGACTCGGTTATTACTATGTCTCACTCGATACCCTCGGGTGGACATTTTGCGGCAGATCTTACTCACTGTAAAATTCTGCAAAGTGGGCTTTGGTGGCCTACCATGTACAAAGACGTGACTCAGTTTGTGTAGTGGTGTGACACTTGTCAACGGTCTGGACAACCATTACAGCGCCCCTTCTTTCCTCTGCAACCTGTCTTACCTTTGGAACCCTTACAGAAGTGGGATCTTGATTTTATTGGACCAATCACACCACCAGCCACCCTTAGTAACAATCGATATATACTGACTTGATACGGATTATGCCACCAGATGGGCAGAAGCTTGGGCTTTACGGTCAGCCACAGCTGTTTCGGTGGCAAAATGCCTGATGAAGGACATATTTCCACGTTATGGATTACCTCTGGAACTTGTGACAGATCAAGGCACACATTTTGCCAACAATTTAATGCGAGTACTAACGCACACTTTTCAAATTCTGCATAAATTCAGTTCACCATACTATCCCCGTGCCAATGGATTGGTTGAAAGCACCAATAAGACTCTGTTGACTATGCTTCGCAAATTGATCGTGGAATCTCCAGAACGTTGGGACCAGTTACTACCCGCAGTTTTATGGGCATACTGGACTACATACAAAGTGGCAACTGGAATGACCCCTTTCAAGCTTGCTTATGGATTGGAAGCAATCGCGCCGATGGAGATTGTAGTGCCAAGCTTACGTGTGGCCCTCACTCAAAAATTGTTGCCCGAAGACTCTGCCATTTCAGTTGGAAGCACTCAGAGCCTTGGATGAACATCGTTGGGAAAGTTTGCTGGTTCTTCAAGAAGTTTAGTTGCGGAAAGCCTATACCCATGATCATTTCCTCAAAACTCCTGTGTTTACGGTGGGCCAGCTTGTGTTATTCTACAATTCTAAAGCAAATTGAGTTGCTGGGAAATTTAAATTATGGTGGTTCGGTCCTTACCCGATTAGTAAGCAAGTGGGACCAGCTACTTTTTGGTTGACTACCTTGACCGGAGTTCCTCTTCCCAAAGTAATTAATGGTTCAAAGCTATGCCCATACCACCAACCACCTGATCACCGCTGACGTGTTCCTCGTTTTTTTTCACGTGTCGCTTATTTTCTTTTTATTACCGTATTTTGATTGAATATAGACTGTAACTCTCCTCGTTTTGATACCTAAATATGATTAATCGCCACCTTGTGTTACTGATTCTGCTCATGCATGCACGCCGTAATTATGGAGGTTATCATTTCAATACCGCGCGATGATTAGGGTTTTCGATCGCCTCACGTTCCCGTGTGTCTACTTAATCTTAATTCGTTTACTGTTAATCGCTATTGTGTCTGTGTGTTTCTGTGTTCTGTGTTTTCTGTGTTCTCTCTATTCTTGTGCTTTCGCGTGCGTGTCATGGAAGCACTAGCCAATGTCGCTACCTTCCGTGAAGGACTCACTCCTGAAGTCAGTGAGTATCTGCGTATCTGTGGCCTTTTGAACTTCGCTAAATTGCCCTAGCATTCAGTGGAGTGTCAACCTTTCTATGCGCATATTATTTCTGCCATTGCCGCCACATCTGCTATAGAGCAATGTTGGCCGATAACCTGTTTACCATCCCGCATCGTTATTACTCTAGCTTTGTTTGCTAAAGCGTTTCGTCTTCCCATGGAAGGATTGGAAAATGGTTGTTGGCATACAAAGCAACAGAGGAGTCATGCACAATACGACAACAAGGCCAAATCATTTTCTCCATGGACTATTTACAACTCAAGTGATTTTAATCACTACACAAACATTGTAAATCCCGTTTTTGGTAGAATAGACTCCATTTTGTGCAAGTCGAGGAGTCCTCGAGCTTGAGGAGTATTAGAACTAGCGACATATCAATTTTCATAATTTTTAGACTCTGTTTGAGCCCTCAAATAGACTCTAGAACCTAATTTTTAACTAGGCCAGACACTAGGTCTGGACAAGACCAAAGCTAGTTAGAAAACTATAAAAAGAGCTAGAGAGCTCATTTTTGGGGTTAGATTGTTGGTGAATTGAGCTTAT
Organism: Ceratopteris richardii; assembly: GCA_020310875.1. Classification (NCBI taxonomy): domain Eukaryota; kingdom Viridiplantae; phylum Streptophyta; class Polypodiopsida; order Polypodiales; family Pteridaceae; genus Ceratopteris; species Ceratopteris richardii. The sequence goes on from CM035410.1 coordinate 205,224,725, forward strand.
GTAAGAGACATTTTGACTAATGCAAAGAACTCCATTGTTCCTCTCCTTGTTCTTGCCTTGTGTGCGCGTGTGTGTGTATGTGTGTGCATGCTTGTGTGCTTCTCACTCACACACTTGTGCCTTCACTTGCTCATAGTCTTCATACCAGTCCTCACGTCTCCACGGATTGACAATTATGAGGTGAATCTTCTCACGTTGGTACTCACCATTGTGCTAGAGTGACACCAAATTTGGCGCCGTTGCCGGGGAGAGAGCTTCGAGGACGAGCGTGTGATGGTAAGACGTCGAGTTGAGACATTGGAGTTATAGGTAATATCCTTCTTTCTCTTGATTTTTTTTCATTTTTTCCTTACTTTTGCATCACCATCATCACCATCATCATCTCCACCATCTCCCATCTCCATCTCCATCTCCACAAAAAATTTCAGTTTTTGGTCATATTACACCCCCCACCTCATTTCCCTCATTTCATTGTGAGAGAGAGCGAGAGAGAGCTTGCATGCAATCTGTTTTTGGTGTGTTTTTGAGCTTTTGTTGCAGGAACTTGCTGTACCACCTCCTCCAGCAGTATGCGCAGGTACGACAGACTCTGCACAGGTCCCAGGACGACGACCTCTGTCTGTCGCGACAGACAGAAAACTTAATGTTTTGTGAATGCGTGTTTGGCACGGTAACCTACACCATTAGAGCACTCTAAATCACTAGAAGTTTCTCAAAAATTTGCGTTTTTTCAGTCTATCGTGACAGACACCGTCCATCGCGACAGACACTATCTATCGCGACAGACACCATCTATCGCGACAGACAGAGACCCACGATAGACCCCGTCTATCGCGACAGACACCGTCTATCGCGACAGACCAAAATTCCACGACAGACAGCGTCTATCGCGACAGACAGAGACCCACGATAGACCCCGTCTATCGCGACAGACACCGTCTATCGCGACAGACCAAAATTCCACGACAGACAGCGTCTATCGCGACAGACACCGTCTATCGCGACAGACCAAATCACGACAGACAACAGACAGCGTCTATCGCGACAGACACTGTCTATCGCGACAGACCAGTCTATCGCGACAGACAGCCCCCACGATAGTTTGTGTCTATCGCGACAGACACCGTCTATCGCGATAGACAGACATTTTCGACAAAAATTAAGGGGTAAATTTTTTGGAAATTTAGGCTAAACTTTGGGCATAGTTGCACTCTCAAATACTCATACACTTGCAAAGGCCTTAGAAAAATGCATTAAAACCCCTGAAAGGTTCTGTTTGTCTAGTTAACCCCCTAAACCCTGAACGGCCATAACTTTTTCATACGAAGTCCATTTTTTGAGCTCTAGGGCTTGTCGGAAAGATCGTGGCATATACTACGCACCCTCAACTGTTTTTTGTAAGAATAATGAGTTGCTTTTCAGATAGGATATTTGGAAGTTGGCACACTGAGGGGTAGGAACACCAAGGGAGCTCTAGAGGAAATTTCTAGCAATACAAAAGGGGGAACAAGGGTCATTAAAAAAGTGTCTGACATAAATTGTCTGTCAATTGAAAGGTCAACTTGGAGCTAATCTTGGGACTGATGCAGGTCTATTGAGAAGCAATTGAGAGCGTCCAAGCAAGGGTTTTGTGCAAGCTTGCGAATCAACTTCTCGAGCACTAAAGAGCAAGGATCAGCAAGAAAGGTCGGAATACTCTCTGCTCCTCTTTGTCAATTCCTAGCTTAGGCTAAGAACGATTAGAAGTAGGAGTAAGTCAGGGCGACGATAGGCAACTATCAAGTTGAAGCATACCTAAACTTTCAAGCTCAAGCTAAGGGCATAATCCTTGTACTGTCGAGAATTTTAAAGGGAAAGAACTTAACGTGGAACGATCAACTGTAAGTGCGAAACAACATTCAAATATTCCTGACGACGTGATATCAGACAAGAGTATAAACACGATAATCAACATAAAAAGAACCAAGTGACCGATACAAAAGGACTCAGAAACGTGGTTGTACCCGGAAAAATTGGGCTAATCAGTTAGGCATATGAACCTTAGATGAGGACGACACCTAGTAAGAGAGAGACAAAGCCTTAAGTCTTCTGAGGCTAGTGTCAATCATACTGCAAGGTCTTGGGCCCAGCAGTTGAGTCACCACTCATACTACCCAAGTTCTGAGACTAGTGAATCAGAGATGTCTCAAGGCATGGACAGACCTACGGGAAGTTCAGGTGTGCCATACTTGTACAGGGTAGAAGGCCCTTACAAAACACAGTTGGAATACCTTAGGACCAACCGATTAGGTGCTAGCATCTATGAGGACGGCCTAGGAAGATCCGTGGTCCGGATTAAAAACCCTGACCAATCCATAGGACTAGAGCACCCAGCTGTCAAGTTTGAAAACGGTGCATACCTGGACAAAGAAGGAACCATATACGTAGTCACCAGTCACCCAGATAGGACAGATGAATTTGGGAATGTAATCTCAGAAGCGGACTTAGGTGACCTGGAGCAAGGAAACATGGGTGCAGAACCTAGAACCCCTCGAGGCAAATCGGTTCTCACTAGGATTATAACACCAGAGTGGATTCCCCAGGATAATAAGAGCATAGAGCTGCTCCTCAATCGAGAAACTGACGAAGCCTTTTGGAGGTATAAACCTAATCAGCCAACTGATATAGGAACTATCATGATCTATGAGTTTAAGGATCCTGATAGCCCAGGCAGAGTGACCTACTTAGACCACGCTTCAGAACGGATCTTTGTGGTTACGGAAAATGATTGGCATGCTTACACTTGGAAGGGTGAATTCATTTTCCCCCAACCGAGATCGAATGTATCCTATGGTCACCCTGGAGTTGGAACATCCCAAGCTCATGGAATGCAAAGAGACAGAAGTAGAGATAGACCAGAAGTCAGCTTTGCTAACCCAGTGGGTAGAGAAAGAACGAGGACGGATACAAATAGAGTAGAACCTGAGATACTTAGAGCTCACAGGAATCAAAGAAATGCGGATGAGTTCCCTCTACCACGACCTAGAGAGCACACAAGGACTTTGAGACCGACTCAGCTAGTTAAGTCCATGAAGAACTACTTCGATGGCACTGGAGATCCATACGATCATGTGGCTGAGTTTAGGCAAGTCCTGAGAGCTGAACAAGTGGAGGATCTATTCACACAGTACAATGCCTTTGGTCTGACCCTTAGGAACACTGCCCTGACATGGTTTCAGCCACTAAATGAGAGGCAGTTCATGAGCATTGACCAACTCCTAGAGGCTTTCATTATTGAATTCTCTAAGAGTGGCATAAGGCATAATACCTCCTCGCTGATTCACAGCTTCAAGCAAACCCCTCAAGAAACCGTGAGACTTGCAGGAAGAAGATTTAGGCAATACCTAGAAAGATGCCCTGTTTCGGAGCTACCCACACCAGCTAAGCAAGTGGCTTTATTTTTGGATGGATTGCTAAGTACCAAATTGAGATCTTATGTGTACCTGAAGGACCCTAGGACCATTGAAGATTGTGTATGCATGTGCATTGACATCGAGGATAACCTAGGGGAGGAGTTAGAGCTTTCCAAGATATACAAAGATTCGGATAGTGCCTCTAACCTCTCTTCCATGCAATCCACATCAATCGAGGAACTTGCAGAGAAAGTAGCTCAGAAACTAGGTGTAACTAGCAAACAAATCCCAAGGTTTGCCCCTGTGAAAAGGTGCTATACTTGTGGTGGCGACCACATGGCGAACGTATGTCCCATTATGGCTCAACCCCAAGTTAATCCTAGTAGCCAGTACTGCACCATAGAACGAAGGTACACCAATCACACTGCGCAAGATTGCCCATACAACAAGCAGGCGGTTAGGCAACCCTACCCTCAGCCATACCCTCAACAGGGAAGATACCAGAACCCGTACTCTCCACAGCCATATGGCAGGCCACAACAACCTTATCAGCAACCATACCAAAACCACCAAAGGCCTCAGCCTGTGTTAGCTCAACAACCCCCTGCCCCAGCTAATGCGATCCCAGTAAAATATGCAGCAGCAGAAGAAAACCTGAATAGAGCTATAGTCCCGGTAACCCCACTGCTTTCCGAAAGTGACCCCAGTGACCATAGCTTTGATTCTACACATGTCGATAGTCCCCAGGCCTACTACATGCAGTCTCCTGAGCATGGTGAGTCCTACTACAGCGAAGAGCCAAACGAACCTAGTTGGGAGTCAGATTACACAAACGTCATGTATCAAACCCCAATCCTAGGCCTCAACCTAGGCAGGTAAGACCCCCATTCCCTAGAGGACCATGCTACAGATGTCAAGGAGATCACCTCATTCGTGATTGTCCCTTACCTCCACCAACACAACCCCAGTCAGTAACAATTTAGGGCTTCTGCCAAGAATGTGGAAAGGAGCATCTCTTACGAGATTGCCCTAGGAATCCTAATAATATGCCAAAAATCACTCCTATTAACGTTATTGGGTTGGTGGTAGACTCCACAGGAAGTGTGACGTCCACTGCACCCGTGCAGGTAGTCACTAGAGCTCAAGCAGTGCAGCAAAACCAAGGGGTAAGCAAGGAAAAGAGCCCAGAAGCCAGCGATACTGAGAGCCAAAATAAGAAAAGGACTAGAGCTTGGAGAGATAGCCGCGAACGTATGAAAAGGCAGTGGGCAAAGAAGATGAGTGAACTTGAGGAAAGTCTACGAGAAACCAAGGCCAAAATCATAGAGATCACATCTCAACCGCACTCTCACACATTCCCACCGCTACCATCCCCATCACCCTCCATCCCTCCACCCTCTAAGATACCCCACGTAACCCACCCACCACCCCAAGCAGGATCAGTATTAGCTGATCCAACTCCTGAAGACATAGACATGATGCTTAAAGCATATCAGGCCAGAATCCAAGAAGGGCCAAATGTCACGGATCATGACAAGTGCTACCCTAGGGCTGACCTAGAGATAGAAAGAACCAAGCTTTGCGCGAAAATGGTCGCATTGGCTCAGACTATGTTTGAAGCCAGTGGCCTTTTCAATTACTCGGGCTCAGCCAAGACGCAATTACACTTGGATGGACTTCTAGAGAAGTTAGAGGGCATAATTGCAAGATCTGCCAAGGAAGAAAAAAATCAAGAAAGGGAGAAAGCAAGCAAAAACATGACCCATCCCCCATCAAAAGTTTATGTGGCCAATTCCACTGAACCAGACAACTTCCCCTCCTTAGAAAGAATAGAGAATCTAATGGCACAATCACCAAAGGAACCAGCCTCTCAACACAAGGGCAAGGCAAGTGAAAGAGTAAGCATTCCTGCTCAAGAAGCCTATGTGCCTGAAGCCTATGTGCCTAACTCTACGGAGCCGGACACATCATCTTCTATGAATCGGTTCACACCAGAATTCCTACGCGAGATTCAAGAAGACAAATGGGCTAAGGAAAGTGAAGTCCCTCCTCCTATTGAACTTGTGGATGAGGCACATGACCAATTCCCACAAGACATCCCATCCATTTATGGAGAGCAGGAGAGTACCCAATCTCAAGAAAGATTAGACTTCGAGTCTAATTCTTTACAAGAACTACCCCATTTTACAGGCCCATGGGAAGCTAAGTCCACCTGTATGAGAGCACCTACAGTCATGGTGAGAAACGAAGATTCAGTCATACCTAGGAACATAGAGGTAGTGAAGAACACTAACGTGCAGTGCAATCTCAAGTTAGAAGAGCTACTCAAGGTTAGACCTGAATTATGGAAACATGTCGCCAAACAAGTACCAGAAATAGCCAAACCTCGTTCCCAGGTAGGATCCCATAGGACAGTGCCAGAAATTCCCTTGGATAAGATAGGAGATATGTGTGAAGGTGAAGAAGGGAACACCTATCTTCCCATCACCTACCAGGAGTACACCACCAAGGCAATTTTGGACTCAGGTGCAGGAGTTGCAATTGCCACTACGTCCCTATGGAAGCGTTGGGGCAAGCCAGCACTCAGGCCAACGAGAATGAAATTGCAGATGGCAGATGGTCATATTGAGAGACCCTTAGGATTGTTAGAAGGAATAACTCTCACCACTTGTGGTGTCGAGTTTGAGCATACATTTGCTATATGTGACTTCAGCAAAAATCATGCCTATGAGATGATTTTGGGAAGACCATTTATGCGACAGTTGCAAGTGGTACAAGACTGGGGAACCAACTCCTTGTATCTGCAGCACTTAGGTGTTACAACCAAAGTAAATCTCAAAGATTACTCTCATCGAGATGTCCCTCCCATCCAATGGAATCCCATCCATAGAGCCAAAGATGATACTGAATCGGTGCATTCCATAGGGTCTGGATCCTCGTGGATGCATGAAGACACCCACTTATGGATGTGCAAAGTAGCAGTAGACGAAGAGAAGAGAGAAAAAGCCAGAGAGGTAGGTGCAAAAGAAACCCATAGATCGATCCAAGACCCAGCCTATGCACCTGTAGTTTTTCCAGACGAAGAGTTTGAACCTCACGGCTGGGCAGAGATTTTAGCAACCATGGATGTAGCCATCAATGAGGAACAATGGACACCTCACTGTGATGAGGATGGCTATGACATTTCAATCTTCTCCATAGAGCCAATCATGGGAGAGGCAGTTCTAGAAGAATGCGAACCTAGCCCTGATGCATTTGAGGATGCAAGTGACTCCGATCTAGAGTCAATCATTATGGACCCACCATTTGCATCAGATGAAGAATACTTCCATGAAGTAGAATTTCAACCCCAGAGACATGGAGAGCTTACAAATGATGTAAGATTAGCAACACAGGTGACCCCGAAGGAAGAAGGGAAGAAACGAAAGAAGAAAGAAGTCTCACCAGAAGAGGAAGAATCTTTGTTTGAGGTCCCAGAAAATTTTAAGAAGTATGAGATAGATGACAGGAGAGTCATGATAAGAATGCCTAAACGAGAGGCACAATCAGGAGAGGCCTATGATAACAAAGAAACTACCAAGAAAATAGTAGTGGCCATAGAAGAAGGAGAGGAGAGATGCACGTACATAGGCCATGACCTAACAGAGGAAGAAGAGCATGCGTTGATAGCCTTGCTAAGAGAATACAAAGATGTATTCGCTTGGAGTTACAAGGATTTGAAAGGTGTTGACCCTGATATATGCTCACACACTATCCCCATGACCTCAGATGCTAAACCCTCTAAGCAAAAGCCCTATACATATAACAATAATTACGCTGCTAAGATCAAAGAAGAGATAGATAGACTGGTTGAAGCTGGATTTATCTATGAAATTGAGCACACTGAATGGGTATCCCCCATCGTAGTGGTGCCCAAGAAGAATGGCAAGCTGCGTGTGTGCATTAACTTGAAGAAGGTTAATGCAGCCACAATTCGGGATAACTATCCGCTTCCTATCACAGAGCATCTCTTAGAAAGAGTAGCAGGCAAGGAAGTGTACAGCTTCCTCGATGGATTTTCGGGCTACAATCAAGTAGCCATAGCTCCAGAAGATCAGCATAAGACAGCTTTTGCCACAGAGTGGGGTATATTTGCCTTTCGTGTAATGCCATTTGGGCTTCTTTAGCGCAAGCAGCTACCTTCCAGAGACTAAAGTGCCATGTGTTTAAGGAGTTCCTGAGGAAGAATTTGGAAGTCTATGTTGATGATCTTTGTGCCCATTCCAACATTAGACAAACCCATATTCCTGAACTCAGACAAATCTTTGACAAATGTAGAGAATATCAAGTGTGCCTAAACCCAGAAAAATGTGTTTTCATGGTCAGGAAAGGCAAGATTCTAGGGCACATAGTGTCAAAAAATGGCATATCTACTGACGAAGAGAAAGTAAGAGCCATAGCAGAGTTACCTAGGCCAAAGAACGTCAAGGAGGTACAAGCCTTCATGGGGCATTGTGGTTACTACCGCCGGTTCATTCACATGTATGTTGTCATTGCAAAGCCCATGTACGGACTTCTGACTAACTTTGAGTGGACGGATGAATGTGAGAATTCCTTCCAGGAGCTTAAACGAAGATTATGTTCAGCACCAATCTTGACCACACCAGATTGGAATAAGCCATTCCATGTTCACGTGGATGCATCCAATTATGCCATTGGATGTGTGCTTGCACAATTTATTGGTGAAGGTAACATGGATCTTCCAATTGCCTATGCCAGTAGACAATTGAATGCAGCTGAACGGAATTACACCACTACAGAGAGAGAAGGCTTAGGCATGGTGTATGCGGTTAAAAAGTTTAGACATTATTTGCTTGCAAATAAGTTTAAGTTTTTTACTGACCACCAAGCATTGTTATATCTTGTAAACAAGCCATGCAATACAGGAAGATTAGTGAGATGGTTTCTCTTGCTAATGGAATATGATTTTGAGGTTGTGGTAAGAAAAGGGAGGACTCATTTAAGAGCTGATCATCTTTCTAGGCTCACATCTGGAGAAGCCCCACAAGGAGTATCAGATGACCTTCCTGACGCTTACTTGTTTAATTTGGAAGTGGTGCCACAGTGGGCTAAGCCATTGGTACCAGTATTGACATACGGGCCTAACCATCCAGTAGTAAACACACAGAATAGAGAGGTTGTGAAAGCCCAAAAGTACCACATCATGGCCGGAAGCATGTATAAGCACACAGATCAAGGGATCCTGGCCTGTTGTGTAGAAGAGGACGAGTACGCTAAATGGTTGCAACTAGCACATGTAGGTGCATTAGAGCAACACTACTCAAAACAACGAACCCTACAGACACTAAGGAGACTCGGAGTGCATTGGCCAACTATGGAAGCTTATGTCCAAAAGTTGTGCAAAGAATGCCCAATCTGTGGCACTAAACCACCTGTGGAACATGCCACTCTTTATCAAGTGTCCATAGTGCCAGATTGGAGTGAACCTCTAGTATCCTTCCTGAGGACGAAAACATTCCCTCCAGACATGACTCTGGCTAGGAAGAAGAGTTTAGAACAAGAAGCCCTGGATTACTCACTCATTGGTGATAATCTATATAAGCGTGGTAAAGATGGTTACCTGAGGCTATGTGTCCATGAAAGTGAATATCTTAAGATCTTGGAAACTGCTCACCAAGGTGTAGCAGGAGGGCACTTTGGACCAGATCGGGTGATCAAGGCAATACTATTTGCGGGCTTCTGGTGGCCGACCCTTCACATGGATGCACATACCTATGTGAAACGGTGTGATGTCTGTCAGCGAACTCAGTACCCTATACGTAAAGATGAGATGCCACTGAAACCTATGATGGGTGGACGTGCATTCTCTAAGTGGGGAATAGACTTCGTAGGTCCTATTAATCCCCCAGCTAAGGGTTCCCATGCAGAATATATCATTGTTGCAACAGACTATCTAACTAAGTGGGTAGAGGTAAAAGCCACAACGAAGAACGATGCTCAAACAACTGCTAAATTCTTGTTTGAAAATGTATTCACAAGATATGGGCTACCTATAGAGCTAGTTAGTGATAGAGGTACTCATTTCTTAAATGAGGTTATTGAAAATCTGCTCCAAGAATTCTTGGTAATACATAAGAAGTCTGCCCCCTATCACCCTCAAGCAAATGGCCAGGCTGAGAGCACCACTGACAAAATCTTATGCAGTGTATTGACGAAATTAGTGAACAACAAACGCTCTGATTGGGACAAACAGCTACACCACGCTGTTTGGGCATACCGAGTCGCCTACAAAACGGTACTCCAAGCCACGCCCTTTCAAATGGTGTTTGGTCAAAATGCTGTGCTACCATTAGACTTTTTGATACCTACATTGAAAGTGGCACAAGAGCATGAATGGACGGGTCATGAACTCTCCTCTAGACTTTTTGACCTTGAACGATTAGGAGAAACCAGACTGAGAGCAGCAGCAGGGATATACGCAGCTAAGAAGAGACAGAAGGCATACTTTGATGCCCATGTTAAGGATAAGAGTTTAAAGGCAGGCGACTTAGTTTTAGTCTACACACTGAAGCAACATGCGAGGAAACTGGAGAAGAGAGGCTACGGACCTATGATCATCAATAGGATCTCCACGAGTGGAGCAGTACAATTAGCCACTTTAGAGGGTGATGTTCTCCCAAACTATATTAGCGGATGCAGAGTCAAGCTGTATCAAGAACCCCTCACAGAGGAAATGCTAAGTCAACTCAATACTGCTAAGAAACGCAAAGAGGAAGAAAAGCGAATTCGAGAAGAAGCTCAAGCAGAAGCCCTAGAGCGCATACGGAGAATGAAATTAACAAGACAAGGGAGAGAGCACCCTAGGGAAGATGCATATGTAGATCAAGGATATGACGTGGCTATGTGTGAAGTTTCAGGTGTAAGCTCACATAAGATAACTGATCGACGTCCTTTCATAACCTTAGATATAGGACAAGGAAAGAGTGCAAGGACTGTAAGAGCCTTGATTGACTCAGGTGCAGCCACTAGTGCTGTTAAATTGTCTTACTGTCAAGAGTTGCAATTAACTGTCAATCCTATGGAAGCATATCTCATAGGATTGGGAGGCGTGGAAACCCCTTGCATAGGCGAGGTGGAACTTCCCCTCTATATTCATGATGAGGCAATGACAGTTAAAGTACTAGTGTGTCAAGATGAGGATCTCACTGAACCCCTTGTCTTGGGTCAAGACTGGATATATGACCAAGCAGTCAACTTAAACCTAAGAAGTGGACTTCTTCAGGTATGGGTGAATCAAACTAGAATTACAATTGAGTTAAATAATGAAGCACTCAAGGAACTAGAAAAGACACGGACTCCTAGTCCCTCCAGGGGTGCACATGAAGTTGACCATGTTGTTCTTGTCCAAGGCTATGTGATGCAGAAGAATGAAGATCTCAAACAAGGAGTCAGAACCACAATGGAACTCCCTTCTTTTCCAAAGGCCAGAAGGAGGCAGCAACTAAGGGCAGATCAATCACTAAAGACTCTCCGGACGAGAGACCAAAAGAACGCGCGAAGCAGAACAACTCAGCCGATGAAGCAAATGTGGGTGCGGAAAGATGAGCTGCCGACCGTAACTAAGCTGCAACACCGGTCTCAACTTCCTATTAGTAATCAACGACTTGATGCTAATAAGAGGACTCCTAAAACCTCTGTTGAGAAAGTGAAGTCCATTTGGGTACCCAAGAAGTCGATGAAGGTTGACCCACAATCAAGACAAATTTGGGTGCCTAAGGCTTGCTTGCGGGCTCAACTATCCCCACACAATTCACATCATACACGACAGGGTTCACTCGCGCAAGCAGCCACCACCCACTCTTGTCTGATGCACTTGAACACACTACCACCTAGAAGCACGCACAGACTCACTCGTCAATGGGTCCCAATGGCACAACAACTCCCAGCAGAATTACTCATGCAACCCTCCCGAGTCTTCACAAAACCAAGTCCCAAAGCCATCCACTGTATTTGGAAACCTAAAACTTGTAATAAACCCCCAGACCCAGTTGTAAATCCATGCCCACCTACTAACTACGTCACTCTCACATTACATCATTCCACTTAGTTCTTAGGTCCAACCAATTCCTAACTACACACACAAGCACCGAGCACTTATTAACCTACTAATCTCTCCTGAACCTCATGATAATGTTGTAATGGGGACAAAAACGATTCTAACTTGTCCTTTACAATATTAACACATGTTTCTATATTCTCACAGAATCAGAGGGCAAGAAGTAACATGGCCGAAGCGACAGGTCCGAGCTCACAAGTAGGAATACTTACTGCAGGAATCGATGTGGATAGTCTACCTGTGGACGTGCCACCAACTGAACGACCGGTGGAGCTGCAACACCTTCAGCAAATCCCGGTACCTGATCCACCCACAGGGATCACAGAAAGAGTCCATGCCAATTCTCATTGGTTCAATGGCATGCCAGGTCCATTAGGAGAGGCCAAGTATATATGGGAGTCTAAGTGCGAGTATGACAGATCGTGGGGTTCGATTCCAATTCTTCTCCAAGGAGTTCGAGACTCTACAGAACACCGAGGATCTCCAGACCATATGGCAATGTGCCGGGCTAGCAGAATACTTTGAAGCACCACTACCTAAACCAGATCTCCTCCGATGCTACTATTTGGTCTCCACATTACAAGCTAATGAAGAAAAGGACAAACCAGGATCATTTGTTCTTCCCTCCTTGCTCGGCAACAACGAGTTGAAGAGGTTTGAACTTACTGTGGAGTTGGTGAGCGACGCTTTGAATATGCACGGCACACATGTACCCTCTGAAAAGGATGCTCTCGTTCCCACTAACATGAAGGATAGGAAACTATTGAAGCTTAAAGACATGGCAGCACTCACACCAAACGTGTCCATCCCTCTCCGTATGTGCATGCAACATTTTGCTTTCCCCGGCCAAGACCGCTTCACACAACCACACAAGAGAATCTGGTTCGCCCTCTACTTAGCGGAAGCAGGTGCGTTACCAATTAAGCTACCGGTATGGATTATAGATCAATTGTATGAAGCAAATAAAAGGTCTTCTAGGAAATTAGTGGTGAACGGTTGCTGTGCAATCACACGCATTATTTACCGGTGCCTAGCATACGATGTTCCCATTGAACGTGCCTTAACTTGGGCACAATTACAAATGTTTAAGAAGCTCAAAACATCCACACATCAATCCAAGCGCATGAGGGGTGCGATCCCTTGTGTCCAGACAAGGGAAGTTCTGACTACTCCGGAGGTATCGCCACGAAGGGAGACCACTGTACCTCCCTTTACCATTAGGATACCCAGGTCGGGATCTGAAACTACGACACAAGCTACCCCTTCAGCTCCTCCTGCTCCACCTGAATTTGAATTTGCTGCAACTGGAGATGCTGAAGGAATGGACCCCCAGGACTTCGAAGCATTCTTACAAAGTACACAATTCTCTGATGTGGAGTTTTATTCAGATGCAGAGGAACAAGGCACATCTTCACGAAGAAGAAGAAAATCTACAGACGGCCGACATGTACATTGGAGTGATGCTCAGCAAGGTCAACAACAAGGACACCTAGAAGAAGAAGGAGCGTATGAAGAGGAGACCACTGAAGCCCCAGCCTATACAGCAGAGCTCCGAAGGTTGTATCAAATTATGGAAAGAGTGCGATCGCAACAACTGCTCACCGAACAGAGCAGTAGAGTGCTCATGACTCAGTTGTTGGAAGAAGCAGGAGTTGACTCAGAATATAGGGAAGGTCTCTTATTGATGGCAGAAACATATGGGGTAGTGGAAGCAGTGCGCACTGCCATTAGGAGGTCTCCAGTTCAATATGATCCACGAAGGTTCCAGACACGACCACGGGCAGGTAAGAATATCCAGATTCCCATTACAACTGCAGAAGAGCCAACTATTACATCTGAACCCATCAGGACAACCTCCCAAGCAACCGAAATGGCTAGTCAAGAGCACCCAGTCACCCATGAGGAATCCACCGAGCCACTACCACCCACACCCCCACCATCGCCTCCTAGAGCAGAAACCGTGGAAATCACCTCGACCACTCAACCCAACGAACCAACCTTCATCTTCCGTACTCCCATCTCTAGTTCAACCCTATTCTCTACCTCTGATAACCCAATCTTTGAAGCAACCCCCATCACTACACAATCCACCGAACCGCTCATAGAGCCTGCCCTAGGACAACCATCCCCCATGCCCTCAGCCATAGGTCATCCTGACCCTAGATCCACATTCATGGGTTTTCCTGCTACCACGCAACCCTTCACGCCCTCCTCAAATCTACGACCTCAACCCCCGACCTCCATCTCTCCATTTCTACAATCCCTCCATGACCTCCTTGCTAGAACTTTTCAACCCAGGTCTCAACCATTTCCTTTCTTTTCAGCTCCCCACCCCACTTCTCATCTATTCACCACTTTCACACACACACCACCTACCATTCCAATGTATATGGCAGACCCCACGCTCGCACCCACTCCTGAAAGTATGGACATTTCACCACCCACGGCACCTCCCCCCACGATTCCACCTCCTCCCATTCCCCCTCCACCAATTTCACCCACACACACGACTTCAATAGACACATCATTCACTCTTCCCCTTCCCCAATTCCCTTCCCATGCATCTTCCACTGTAAACACCACCCACTCATCTATAGGAAATGCATTGGACACCATGCTAGCTTGTATATCAAACTTAAGGACAGATTACAATCAGCTCCAGCAACAGAATGAATGCCTGCACGAGCACTCAGCGACACTACAGCACCGCCTCGCGGCACTAGAGGAGGAAAATGCTCGCCTCCACACACAGTTCCAAACTCTCCAAGAAGCTCATGGCATATTGGAGGTACAGTTACAGAACACAGATCAGGAAGCGATACAGGTGGTAGAAGGTCACCTACGGACACAGCTGGAACGCAATTCAAAGCTTCAGCGAAATATGGCTCTACTCAAACGCCATCTTGCGGCCGCTCAGGAAGAGAATCGACGCCTGCAAGTACAAAATCAAGAGAACCTGGAAGCAGCTATTGAGAGCACACCGGGGGCACCCATCAGCCCATCAAAGTTTCAAGCAGTGACCCCCGATAATATCAAGATCATATTGGAAGACTATGCCATGCTGCTTGAAGCACATGACCAGCTATCGGAGGAACTGGGCCAACTGAAGCAGAAACACCAAAAAGAAACAACAGCAGCCTCTCCAACCACCCCCTCCGCGGCTTCACTTCTCACAGACTCAGAGGCCTTAAAAGATCTCCAGAAACAGGTCACCGAATTGCAAACACGTCTACTACAATATGAGAGACCACCTTCCCCTCCAGAGGCTCCCACTGACGAAGAAGTAGTACAAATTCCTGTGGAACAAACGTTTGAAGAAGAATACGACCCACAACCATTCCCAGGAGGCCAACAAACAGAAGAAGCTCAGGACACATTCGAGGCACCACGGCCTCCATGGCTACGTCAAGTGGAGGAAATCGAGAGTTCTCACGAAGAGCGCACAGTAGTGCAAAATCAGGCCATGAGGGTCATAGAGGAAACTGTGCTACAATCGGCTTACTTCAAGAACCTATCATCGAGACGCCTTATCCTCTCATCTGAACTCCAATACAGGCCTTATTATATTATCTTGGCTGATTATAATGCAGAAATACAGAGAGTCACGGGTCAGATTCCTACCTTTGCTACCCAATTTCAACCCGAAGACCTTCCTCCAGAGGTGCAAAAAGGCAAAATTCGTCAACCCACCTGGCGGCAGAAACTTCTAGAGACATATCCAAAAATGCTACGCACATGGAACAACGCGCCTTTACACCTCCTATACAATCCATGCTACGGTCCAGTTCCACGCCGCAGGTCTTGGAAGGCATTCAATATCAAAGTGCAGAACAACGCGCAATGCAAGGAATGGCTAAACTACCCGTACATTGCGCCACCACAGGGACCACCGTCGGTAGCATACATGATGGGAACAATTCGCCACTGAATGCCGCGATTGAAGGCCATGCAAGATGTAGCAGTGCAAATGATGCTTAAAATCTTAGATATGATGCAGGTAGTCCTGAAAACTTTTAGAAATGCAGCCGCACCACAGGTATGTCTCCCGGGGTTTAGCAATGGAAATTATGACTTGGTGTATGACATGAGCACCACCCCCAGTATTCGTGTGGCTTACGCCTGGCATGCACGCATCAAATACCTCCCTGCATGTTACAAACAGACCTTCGAAGAAATGTTCAGATCAGGTTTCTGGGAGTATCACTCGGAGATTTTTGCACCGAAGCCAACACACCTGCTCCATCTTTTTGCTTGTGAACAAGCAATGTACTCTGAGTACTACACCACCCCGCAACCAGAGGCCCCTGGTGCAATAAATTGGGATGCATTGGAAGCTGATCTCGCAAGAGGCTTAAGGATAGGAGAACATGAACTTGCCACCAATGTCATCCAATACTATATCGACCACCCGAGAGAACAAAGGTCTGTCAGGGGCGACAGACGCTAGGAAGGGGGGCGTGTTGGCATACAAAGCAACAGAGGAGTCATGCACAATACGGCAACAAGGCCAAATCATTTTTTCCATGGACTATTTACAACTCAAGTGATTTTAATCACTACACAAACATTGTAAATCCCGTTTTTGGTAGAATAGACTCCATTTTGTGCAAGCCGAGGAGTCCTCGAGCTTGAGGAGTATTAGAACTAGCGGCATATCAATTTTCATAATTTTTAGACTCTGTTCGAGCCCTCAAATAGACTCTAGAACCTAATTTTTAACTAGGCCGGACACTAGGTCTGGACAAGACCAAAGCTAGTTAGAAAACTATACAAAGAGCTAGAGAGCTCATTTTTGGGGTTAGATTGTTGGTGAATTGAGCTTATGTAAGAGACATTTTGACTAATGCAAAGAACTCCATTGTTCCTCTCCTTGTTCTTGCCTTGTGTGCGCGTGTGTGTGTATGTGTGTGCATGCTTGTGTGCTTCTCACTCACACACTTGTGCCTTCACTTGCTCATAGTCTTCATACCAGTCCTCACGTCTCCACGGATTGACAATTATGAGGTGAATCTTCTCACGTTGGTACTCACCATTGTGGTAGAGTGACAATGGTCCTCTCTTTCCGGTAGCTACCATGACCGATTTATTCCCACGGCACTCATCTAATGAGTACGCCATTCTGTGTCGTCTTGATCCGGAATGTACCGCATTGCAATTTTTAGTTGCTATCTTGAATTTGAAAAAACGTACCTATGGGATTTCACGTCCCTTTTACTCGATGATTGACATGGCTTCTCGTGAGTCTATCAATTTTGCATCTTTCTATTTCCGACGCATTCACCGTGAATGTGTTACGGTTATTAGACACGTTAATAAGGGCGATCTTTCGCACTCTCGTTTACCCCATATCCTTACCTTTCTTTTTCCGGTACTCCAAGCCACGCAACCCCCTCCAACCGCTCCTCTCTTGTTCCATGAAGACTCTGTTCAAGTGCTCAAGGACGTAGAGGATGAGGATGAAGATCTCTTTCAACTTCTTCGCCGAAAACGCCGCCGTATAAGTCCGTCTGAGAGCCAGGTGCAAGGATCCAACGTTGGATATGAAGAAGAGTTCTTCCACGATACTGTTACTTCAATTTACGTGGAGTCTTCTGGTCCTTCTTCTCCGGATAAGCAGCCGGAACAAAGTGCTTCCACCAATGACTCTGAAGAAGTTTCTTCTCGAGAGGAGTCTTAGCAGCAGAATCATGATGATGTGCAAGCCATTGTTGCTGAGATTCTCAATGAAGTGATTGCTCAGGTTGATGCTGTGATTGCCAGACCTGACGCGACAAAGCAGGAGACCACCGGAATAGTGTTGATGCCCAACACTCTGTTGGAAGCAGCCAGAGGCACACACGCCACGGAAGCATGTAACGACAGAGCAGGGAGCCAGTCGGATCAATTTCTCAAACAAATGTGTTTTTTATCACTTTTCAAAACATTCAACAGTGATTTTTATCACTAATTGTAACATGTGTAACATAGCAAATCTCATTTTGTAATCCATAGCTCCATTTTGTGCAAGCCGAGGAGTCCTCGAGCTTGAGGAGCTTAGGTAGAATGCGCGTACCAATTTTCGTTATTTTTAGATACCGTTTACCCTTCCAAATAGCATCTAGGACCTAATTTTTAACTATGCTGGTCACTAGATGTGAAACCGGTCAAAACTAGTCTAGAAACTATAAAAAGAGCTAGAGAGCTCATTTTTGAGGTTAGCTTGTTGGAGTAGAGAAGAGCTTAGAGCTATTTTGAGCTTGTGAGAGTGTTCTTGAGTAATAGAGCTAATTTCTCACCTTCCATTGTGTCTTGCTTGTCTCTTCGTAGTGTGTGTGCATGTGTGTGTGCATTTCTATGCTTCTCACCTTCACTCTCACTTCATCTCACATTCATGATCTTCATATCACTCCTATCTCTTCCGCGGATTGACATTAAGGAGGTGAAGCTTCTTAACGTGGTTCTCACCATTGTGCTAGAGCAACACCAAATTTGGCGCCGTTGCCGGGGATCGAGTCTAGGACGAATGTGTGATGGTAAGAGTATAGCAAGAAGTGGCGTTGGAAGGTAAAAATTTCAGTTTTTGTTGTTGTTTTTACTTAGTTTTTAGTGTTTTTCACCTCCCCCACACTCCATCTTCATCACCGCATCATCATCTTCATCTCCAAAAAAAATCAGAAAATTCACCATATCCACCCATTCTCCTCATTTCCCCTCATTTGTGCATGCGAGAGAGTGAGAGAGAACTTTTGTGCTTGTGTGTACTTTTGTTTTCTTGAGTTTTCTTGCAGGTACAGAGCTCCAGTGCATCAGGAAGGCTGCAAAAAAGTAAAATTTTCAGTTTCTGTCAGAAATTGCCGACTGTGTCAGACCATCGCGATGGTCTGCAAAGTTCGGATTTTGAGGAAGGCGAGTTCACCACCGTGTAGGTGACCCCTGCGTGTGTAGGAATCCATAGCTGCATCCCAAAAATTCATAGTTTGGTGGACCATCGCGACGGTCTCTGACCATCGCGATTGTGTCACACCATCGCGATTGGCTCATGCCATCGCGACGGCTTGGCCGGACCATCGCGACGGTCTCTGACCATCGCGATTGTGTCACGCCATCGCGATTGGCTCACGTCATCACGCCGACGGTGCCACGTGGCAGTCTAGACCATCGCGACGGTGCACTTCAGACCATCGCGACACTTCAAAAAATTCAGACCATCGCGATTGGCTCACGCCATCGCGCCCAGACCATCACGATTGGCTCATGCCATCGCGCCCAGACCATCGCGACGGTTCATTTTGGACCATCGCGATTGTCCACATTGACCGTTGACTGACGCCATCGCGATTGTGCAATCTCACGCCATCGCGACGGTCCCATTTCACGCCATCGCGATTGTGCAAGTTCAGACCATCGCGATTGTGCATTTTCACGCCATCGCGACGGTGCACTTTTAGACCATCGCGATTGTGCAAATTCAGACCATCGCGATTGTGCAATCTTACGCCATCGCGACGGTCCCATTTTCACGCCATCGCGACGGTCCCATTTTCACGCCATCGCGACGGTCCAAGTTCACGCCATCGCGATTGTGCAAGTTCACGCCATCGCGACGGTGCACCCTCACGCCATCGCGACGGTCCCAGACCATCGCGATTGTCTCAGACCATCGCGATTGTGCACCCCCATCGCAAATTTTAGGGTTTCATTTTTTGGCCAATTTTGGGGCTATTTTTGGGAAGTTTTTGGGTGATTAGACTCATAGGAGACCCCTTAGCTCATATTTGGAGAAAAACCTGTTTGTCAGTTTTTACCCCCCAGGGCCTGAACGGTCATAACTTTTTCATCCGAAGTCCGTTTTTTGAGCTTAATAGCTCGTTAGAAAGCTCTTGACGATTACTACGTGACCTCAACTGTTTTTTTTCTTAAAGGATACATCTATTTTTAGATAAGCTATTTTGAGGTTGACCTAGTTGGGACTAGAAAGCCAGGGGGCAAGCATTGAAAAGTTGGGCAAAAGGGAAGGGACTTAAAAGGTGTATATACTCAAGTGCTTGATCATCCAGCTGTGAATTGGTCTAATATTGGATTTTTCCAGGTCTAGCAAGGGCAATCAAAGGCAACCAAAGCAAGGCTGTGAAGGGCATAAAGCTTGGGAAGCGCGGCTTCTTGGGCATCAGAGCAACCAGAAAAGCTGACTCGAGGTTGGAAGATTACTCAACCCCCTCAGTCAATTCTTAGCTTAGGCTAAACGGTAGTGTTGTGGATTAACGACGATAGGAACGCCTCAAGTTCAAGATATTTAATCCTTTCAAGTCTAAGACTACAAGTAAAGGTGTGTGACGAAAACCTATAGGAAAGAACATAAGTCTGACGGAACGAGAACTCAAAATTATAACGGAAAGTCGAATTCCTGACGCATACATTAAGACAAGAATCTAAAGAAATTTAAAAAGAATCAAGACAGTAATAACAAAGAATCATTGACGATCTGAGCGTATACTGAGTGTGCAAGGAACAAAATTAATGAACCTTAGATCGGGCAAACATATAGGTAAGTCAGACCGACGAAGCCTTAGATCATCAGAGGCAAGTGTAAGAACTACTGCACGATCGTGGGCTCAACAATTGAATAGTAATTACCCCTACGAGAGCTCAGATACTAGCGAATCAGAAATGGCATTTAGCACAGAAAGACCAAGAGGGTCTAATGTAGCATACTTAGAAAAACCAGAAGGACCCTATAGGACACAACTAGAGTTTCTCCGAACCAACCGATTAGGTGCTCGCATCTATGAGGATGGTTTGCGAAGGCAAGTGGTGCAAATGCACAACCCCGATCAACCCATTGGATTGGAACGTCCGGTGGTGAAATTCGAGAGAGACGCGTACATAGACAAGGAAGGAACAATGTACATCTTAAGTACGCAGCCAAACAATACCAACGAGTTTGGCGTGATTCAACCAGAGACGGAAGCAAAATCTCAAGGAAAAGAACCATTAGAAGAGCCTAGAACACCTAGAGGGAAATCTGTACTAACACGAGTACTAATCCCAGATTGGATCCCTCAGGACAACAGAAGCATAGAGTTGTTTGTAAATAAAGAAACTGATGAAGCCTTTTGGAGATACAAGACCGAAATACTTAGTGAGGTAGGTATCATCACTATATACGAGTTCAAGGACCCGGATACACCTAGAAAGGTTGTATACCTGGATGAGACTTCAGAAAGAGTCTTTGTGGTACCTGACCGCGCTAAAAACACATACACATGGAGAGGTGAATTGGTATTCCCTCCATCTAGAACAAACAGGAATACAAGTCAACAAGGGGCAGGAACATCCTCAGCCCATGGAAATCAAAGAGAGAAAAATAAAGAGAGATCGGAAGTAAGCTTTAATCACCCCATAGGGAGAGATAGAACAACCATGGACACTAATAGAGCAGATAGACAAAGAGATCATGGAATACCAGGTGGTAGAGATGATTTTCCTCTACCTAGACCACGCGAACACGCAAGAATGTTGAGACCCACACAGTTAGTAAAATCAATGAAGAATTATTTTGATGGGACAGGAGATCCCTATGACCACGTCGCAGAATTCAAGCAAGTACTAAGAGCCGAACAAGTTGAAGACATGTTCACGCAATACAACGCATTTGGACTAACGTTAAAGAATACCGCTTTAACTTGGTTCCAACCTTTGCAACAAAGGCAATTTAGAGACATCCATCACTTTTTAGAGTCATTCATCACTGAATTCTCTAAAAGTGGGATTAGACATGACACGTCTTCGTTGATTCATAGCTTTAAACAGACCCCTCAGGAAACCGTAAGACTGGCAGGACGTAGGTTTAGACAATATGTTGAACGATGTCCAATGCAAGAGCTACCCTCACAAGCCAAGCAAGTGTCATTGTTTCTAGATGGCTTGTTGAGCTCTAAACTACGCTCCTACGTGTACCTAAAAGAACCCAGAACGCTAGAGCAATGTGTAAGAATTTGTATAGACATCGAGGAAAACTTAGGAGACGAGTTGGAACTCTCAAAGGTCTATAAGGACTCAGACTGTTCATCTCTAGCATCCACAAAATTGTCTAGCTCAATAGAAGACCTAGCAGAAAAAGTGGCCCAGAAACTAGGAGTTTCTAGTAAACCTAGGGTGCTAACTAACAAGCATTGCTACACCTATGGTGGTGATCATATGGCAAATGTGTGTCCCATTGCACCACAACCACAAGCCAACCCTAGTGGCCAATACTGTACAATTGAGAGAAGATACACGAATCATACGGCTCAGGACTGCCCATACAACAAACAGACCGTGAGACAGAACTACCCGCAAGCATACGCGCAGCCAGGTAGGTATCAAGGCCAATACAATGCTCAGCCCTATTACTATAGGCCTCCTCAGAACTACCCATACCAGGCTCAACAGAGACCTCAACCTGTCTTAGCTCAGCAACCACCCCCACCAGCAAATGTCATCTCAGTCAAATATGCTGCTGCAGAAGAGAACCTAAGTAGGGCCTTAGTGCCTTCTTCACCTTTGATCACAGAGAGTGACCCACACTCAAACAGTTTTGACTCTACGCATGTAGATAGTCCACCCGCATATTACACAGAGTCACCAGAACATGTGGAGACATATCATTATGATAGTCCACCACTGGAACCTAGTTGGGAGCCCGACTATGCTAATGTGATGTACACAAACCCATATCCGCGGCCCCAATTGAGACAACAAAGACCACAGGGCCCTAGAGGACCATGCTTTAGGTGCCAAGGAGATCACTTCATAAAGGTTGTCCACATCCCCCGATAGCAGGACAATCACAGTACTATAACATCCAAGGCTTTTGTACTGATTGTGGCAAAGAGCACATAATCAAAGATTGTCCTAAGAATCCAGTTAACGCTTCGAATGTGACACTGATCAACGTGATAGGTATTGTAAATAACGCAGATGGATCCAACCCTACATACGTGCCTATCCAAGCTATAACAAGAGCCCAGGCGCTCTTACAAAACCAAAAGCTTAATAGGAGAAAGTAGTCGGAACCAGTGAAGTTGCAAAATCTAGCAGTAAAAAGACAAAATCTTGGAAAGATTCTCGAGAAAGGATTAAGCGAAAATGGAGTAAAAAGATAAGTGAGTTGGAAGGAAGTTTAAAGGAATCTAGAGCCAAAATCCAAGAATTGACTTCACAGGACTTGAATCAAGAGAATCCAGCTCAAAAATCAGGATCAGTTTTAGCGGAACCCATACCAGAAAATCTAGACATGATGTTTCGTGCATATCAGGCTAGATTAAAAGAGGGACCTCAGGTAGCTGAAATGAGCAAAAACTACCCTCGAGCTGATCTAGAAATTGAGAGAACTAAACTGTGCATGAAGATGGTAGAACTAGCACAAGCTTTGTTCGAACCCTCTAGATATCTTAATTGGAATAACATGGCAAAACCGGAATTACACTTTCAAGGACTAATGGAGAGGCTAGAATACTTGATAGAGAGCAAAGAGAAAAAAAATCAGCCTAGGAACCCCTTCCATACATAGGTACTCACATGAATTTTTGAGAGAAATACAAGAAGAGAAGTGGAGAAAGGAACAAGGAACCCATCCTCCTATTCAAGAAATAGATGACTTGCAGGAACAATTTCCCCAAGACATTCCCTCTATATACGATGAGGTAGAGGAAGAACAACTGAGTGAACACACAAGATTTGAATCTAATTCTTTACAAGAATTACCTCAGTTCACAGGACCTTGGGAAGCAAAGTCTATTAGTATGAGAGCACCCACGATAATAGTGAGGAATGAAGAATCAGTAATCCCTAGAAACACGGAAGTGATCAAGAATACCAAAGTACAATGTAACCTTACTCTGGAGGAGTTATTAAAGGTACAACCAGAATTGTGGAAACATGTAGCAAATCAATTCCCCGAGCTTGCTACTACTCCCTCACAAATAGGATCACAAAATAAGGTACCAGAAATACCCGTAGAAAAGATTGGAGATGTAAGCGAAGGAGAGGAAGGTAACACTTATCTTCTGATAACCCATCAGGGCTACACCACGAAAGCCATCTTAGATTCAGGAGCCGGAGTAGCCATAGCTACCACCGCTTTATGGAAACGTTGGGGTAAGCCAGCATTGAGACCCACCAGGATGAAGCTACAAATGGCTGACGGATACATAGAAAAACCATTAGGCTTACTAGAAGGCATATCTCTCACCACTTGTGATGTAGAATTTGAGCATACCTTTGCCATTTGTGACTTTGCAAAAAACCATGCTTACGAGATGATATTGGGACGACCCTTCATGCATCAGTTGCAAATTGTACAAGATTGGGGAACTAATTCTTTGTACTTGCAACATTTAGGGGTGACTACCAAAGTCAATCTTAAAGACTATTCACATCTAGATGTACTCCCAATACAATGGAATACCATCCATAAGACACCAGTAGAGACGGAATCCGTGCACTCTTTAGAATCAGATCCTTCTTGGTTGCATGAGGATACTCATTTATGGATGTGCAAAGTAGCCAAACAAGAGGAAGAACGATTAGAAGCAAGGACCTTAGGTGCAGAACAACATCCACGAACCCTTCAGGATCCAGCTTATGCACCTGTAGTATTTCCAGACGAAGAGTTTGAACCCCATGGTTGGGCAGAAATCCTAGCAACCATGGACGTAGCCATCAATGAAGAACAATGGACACCCCACTGTGACGAGGATGGCTATGACATATCAGTTTTCACGATAGAGCCAATCATGTGCGATGCATTTTTAGAAGAGTGTGAACCTAACACTGATGCATTTGAGGATGCAAGCGATTTTGATTTAGAATCAATTATCATGGACCCACCCTTTGCATCAGAGGAAGAATATTTTTTCGAAGTAGAAACTCACACTCAGAGACACGAGGAAATTACGAATGAGGTAAGGTTAGCCACGGAAGTGACTAGCAAAAGTGAAGGCAAGAAAAGAAAGAAGAAAGAAAACATGTCAGAAAAAGAAGAATCTTTGTTTGAGGTACCCGAGAATTTCAAGAAATATGAAATCGAAGATAGAAGAATCATGGTACGAATGCCTAATAGAAAAGCGAAAGACGGACAGGTATATGATAACCGAGAGAAAACTAAGAAAGTAATAGTTGCTATCGAAGGAGAAGAAGAAAAATGTACATACATAGGGCATGATTTGACAATTGAAGAAGAAGAAGAGCTAGTTGCCCTATTGCGCGAATATAGAGATGTTTTTGCTTGGAGTTACAAAGATTTGAAAGGAGTAGATCCTGATATATGTTCTCATAGAATCCCTATGACTCCAGATGCAAAACCGACAAAACAGAAACCGTACACGTACAATGATAACTACGCTGCGAAGATTAAAGAGGAGATAGATCGCTTGATAGAAGCAGGATTCATTTACGAAATTGAGCATACCGAATGGGTATCCCCCATTGTGGTTGTGCCCAAGAAGAATGGAAAATTGTGTGTGTGTATTAACCTTAAAAAAGTTAATGCCGCAACGATTAGAGATAGTTATCCTCTTCCTATCACGGAACATCTATTGGAAAGAGTCACGGGCAAGGAAGTTTACAGCTTTCTTGATGGATTTTCAGGCTATAATCAAGTAGCCATTGCTCCAGAAGATCAACACAAGACGGCATTTGCCACTGAATGGGGCATATTTGCATTTCGGGTAATGCCATTTGGCTTAACAAATGCACCCGCCACTTTCCAGTGACTCATGTGTCATGTCTTCAAGGAATTCTTACGCAAGAGCTTGGAAGTTTATGTCGATGACTTATGTGCACATTCAAATGTAAGACAGACACATATCCTAGAGTTAAGACAAATATTTGACAAATGTCGAGAATATCAGGTTTGTTTGAACCCAGAAAAGTGCGTTTTCATGGTCAGACAAGGCAAAATTCTAGGACACATTGTGTCAAAAAATGGAATCTCTACAGATGAAGAAAAGGTGAAGGTAATTGCAGATTTACCTAGACCAACTAATGTGAAAGAGGTACAAGCATTTATGGGCCATTTCGGATATTATAGGAGATTCATACACATGTATGCAATCATAGCCAAGCCTCTGTACTCTCTTTTGACCAATTTTGAATGGACAGATGAATGTGAAAATTCATTCAATGAACTTAAACGACGCTTGTGCTCAGCACCTATATTGACAACCCCAGATTGGAGTAAGCCATTCCATGTACATGTGGATGCATCCAATTATGCCATAGGATGTGTGTTAGCACAACCCACGAATGAAGGTAACATAGATCTCCCCATAGCTTACGCTAGTAGACAATTGAACGCAGCAGAAAGAAATTACACCACGACGAAACGAGAAGGATTAGGGATGATCTACGCAGTAAAGAAGTTTAGGCACTACTTGTTGGCCAACAAATTCAAGTTCTTTACAGATCATCAAGCACTATTGTACTTAGTCAACAAACCATGTAACACAGGACGATTGATACGTTGGTTTCTATTACTCATGGAGTATGATTTTGAAGTCGTAGTCAGGAAATGAAAGACACATCTTAGAGCTGACCACCTTTCAAGATTAACCTCAGGAGAAGCTCCTCAAGGAGTAGTGGATGAGTTACCAGATGCATACTTGTTTAACCTTGAGATAGCACCAGAATGGGCTAAGCCTATAGTCCCTATTCTCACATATGGACCAAAGAATCCTAGGATAAAGATCAAAGAAGGAGAGATTACCAAATCTAAGAGATATCAAATAATGGCAGGAAGCATATATAAACAGGATAATCAAAAGATTCTTGCTTTTTGTGTAGATGAATCAGAACATGTGAATTGGTTGCAATTGGCACATGTAGGTGCACTACAGCAACATCATTCAAAACATCGAACACTACAGACTCTGCATAGGCTAGGAGTATATTGGCCTACGATGGAAGCAGATGTCTATAGGTGGTGTAAGGAATGCAACGTTTGCTCTGAAAGACCACCAGTAGAGCATGCTACATTATATCACGTGTCTCTCACACCAGATTGGAGTGAACAGTTAGTGACATACTTGAGGACGAACACATTCCCTCAAGGAATGACTTTAGCACGACAACGTAGTCTAGAGCAGGAAGCTCAAGATTTTTCACTTATTGGCGATAACCTATACAAAAGAGGACGAGATGGATATCTAAGACAATGTGTTCATGAAAGCGGTTATCTGAGCATACTAGAGACTGCACACCAAGGTGTTGCAGGAGGTCATTTTGGACCCGATAGGATAATCAAAGTGTTGAAGCTCAAGGTCAAGGACAAAGCATGGAAGCGCATCACACAAGAAGAAGGAGCAAGTAGGGAGCTCCAAGATTCACATGTCAAATTTTCAGAAGAAATCCCTATAAAAATAGTGATTTTTATCACTAAAAATCATTGTAAATACCATTTTCTATTTTTACAGCTCCATTTTGTTCGAGCCAAGGAGTCCTTGAGCTTGAGGAGTATTAGATGTATCATACCACCAATTTTCATAATTTTTAGATTCCGTTTAAGCCCAAATAAGCCCTAGAACCTAATTTTTAACTAGGCCGGACACTAGGTCTGGACAGGGCCAAAACCACTCAAAAACTATAAAAGGGCTGGAGAGCTCATTTTTAGGGAGAGCTTGTTGTAGATTTTAGCTTGGTAAGAGAGCTCTTTGGTAATCAAAGCTTTCCATTGTTCCACTCTTTGCTCTTACCTTGTGCGCGTGTGTGTGTATGTGTGTGCATGCTTGTGTGCTTCCACTCACGCACTTGTGCACTTCTCTTGCTCTTGGTCTTCATACCGGTCCTCACGTCTCCACGGATTGACATTTATGAGGTGCATCTCCTCACGTTGGTACTCACCATTGTGCTAGAGTGACACCAAATTTGGCGCCGTTGCCGGGGAGAGAGCTTGGACGACGAGCGTGTGACGATAAGACGTAGAGTAGCGACGTTGGAAGGTAAAAAATCACCATTTTCAGTTCAGTTTCTGAGTTTTTTCTTCTTCTTCATCTTCACCTTCATCATCATCTTCTTCCCTCTTCGTATTCTCTGATTTTTTCCATTTTCGTCACTACATTCACTCGTTTTTTACTCGTGGCTGTGAGGAACAAGCTTAGGAGGAGCTTAGAATCAAAAACGCTGAAGAAAAACACTGAAAAACTCTCAAAAACACCAGAATCTGAGCGGTGGTATCGCGGCGTGAGAGGAACAGCGCCTGGTATCGCGAGTGTTGTGTCGTGACTTTGGAGAGTGACTTTGCATCTACAGGCTGATAGAAGTGACAAGGAGGACACAAGGTACACAAATCTACAAAAAATTTTGAATTTGGGTGTCAAAATCTCCAAGTATCGTGTCCGGTTGAGTTGTGGTATCGCGATACCGGAACTCCCGTGTATCGCGACACTTGTTGAGGTATCGTATCGTGCATGCCCCACTTGAGGTATCGCGATACCATTTTGGTATCGTATCGTCAAGTGCTGGTATCGCGATCACGGTCGCCCCAGTGGTATCGTATCGTGGTCCACCTGGTATCGTATCGTGCCAGTCTTGGTATCGTATCGTCGATCGTGCAGTATCGTATCGCCGGCCAAGTTGGTATCGCGATCGTCCAAATTTTGGTATCGTATCGCTCAAGAACTCAGTATCGTATCGTGTCATTACAGGTATCGTATCGCGAGGTTAAGTGGTATCGTATCGTGCAAATTAGAGATATCGTATCGCAACAACGTATCGTATCGCGTTACCATTCTGGTATCGTATCGTCAAGTGTTGGTATCGCGATCACAGTTGCCTCCGTGGTATCGTATTGCGATGGTCACAGTATCGTATCGTTGACCAAGTGGTATCGTATCGCCTGAGATTCTGGTATCGTATCGTTGACCAAGTGGTATCATATCGTGAGGTTGGTATCGTATCGCGCAAATTAGAGATATCGTATCGTGACCACTTTCAGTATCGTATCGTCTAAGAGAGCAGTATCATATCGTGGGGTTGGTATCGCGATCGCAGTTATCCTAGTGGTGTCGTATCGTCTAAGTGGTATCGTCTGAAGGGGTATCGTGTAAGACAAAGGTATCGTATCGTGGAAAATCTGGTATCGTATCGCCTATTCTGAGTTCCCAGAGAGATCCTGTTTCCCTGTTTTAAACCCTAGAACCCTGAACTGGCATAACTTTCTCATACGAAATCCGTTTGCTGTGATTTTGGTTTTGTTGGAAAGCTCGTGGGGAGTACAACAAAAATAACGACTGGTTACGGTAAAAATAATACCAAGATTATTAGATAGGGTATTTTTAAGTTGACCCTCAGGTTGGACTAGGAAGCAAGGGGTTCCACAAGATTTTGAGCAATTCAAAGGACAATTGTGGACTTGTAGACAAGGCTTATGAACCTAAGCTCAAGATGATACCTAGGAAGAGATAGACAAAGTACCATATCACTTGAAACTAAGATCAACCACACAATCAAGTCAGGGACTCACAACTCAGGGGTTAACTCTACGTGCTGAGTTCATAGACAAGTGAGTCAAAAATGTCACTTAACTGGGAGAGGCTCTTGGTTTCTGAAGACATGCATAGTTCCGTACCTAGGGAAGGTTTTATGTCTAGAGTGGAAGGCGAATATCGAATGTCTCTTCAATATATATCCACTAACTTGCAAGGAATACCCATCTACCTTGATGGTCTACAGAGGACAGTAGCAAGAATGATAAACACCACAGAATCCGAAATAATTCAAAGACCAGCTGTCAAGTATGAAAGTGGAGTTTATAGGGACAAGATGGGCCAGATATATGTAGTAACTGAAAGTCCTAATCAGATTAATGGAAGAGGAGAGTTAGCTCGAGATCAGGAAACTACCTTGCAAAACCCATTCGAAACCCAACAAAGAACAGAAAATGTGACGTTAAAACAAATGAGCCAAGGTAGCATACCCGATAGACTACATGAACAATTCAACATGCCAAGAATCAACCCCCACGGCCACTCTAGTCAGAGGATGGGAAATATGAATAGGCCTACCTTTAGGACAGAACCGCCCCAAGGTGTCCCCATCATAACTCGATCCCCAGAACCCGACAGAAGACTGAGACCAATCCAATTGGCCAAATGTATGAGAAATCGTTACGATGGCACAGGAGAACCCTATGACCACATTGCAGAATTGAAGCAGGTGTTGCGAGCAGAGCAAGTGGATGACTTTTTTATGCAATATGAATCCTTTGGTCTAACTCTCATGGGAGTAGCCTTAGCTTGGTTTCAATCCTTGGATCCAAATTCCTTTGGCAATATCGAACATTTCTTCCAAGAATTTGTCTGGGAATTCACTAAGCGAGGGATCAAGCACAATTCGTCATCCTTACTATATAGTTTCAAACAAGCTCCTAATGAGACGGTAAAAAACGCAGCACGAAGATTTAATCAGTACGTAACTCGATGCCCTGTGACAGAGAGACCTTCTCAGCAAAAAATGATATCCCTATTTTTAGAAGGTCTAACCAATGGAACATTGAGAATGTTAGTATACGTAAAACGGTTGCAAACTCTGAGTGAGTGTCTTCAAGAATGCCTAGATTTGGAAGAAAACTTAGCTGAGGATCTCCGAATCACACAAGATCTTACCAAAACAGAGGATAAAAGGAGCAATGAAACTTCTAGTTTGAACTACGTGGAGGAAGTGGCAGAGTTAGTGGCCAAGAAATTAGGGGTACAAGGACAAAGGAACTACCAGAACTCTTCCTTGAGATTGCCAATATTAGGATGTTGTACACTTTGCGGTGGAGATCATCCATCTCATGTCTGCACCAGAGAAGGATCAGGGTTATCACAACCTTACCCTTATAGTAGACAACCAACTCAAGAGCCTAACATGTACTCTTACAGTGAGCAAAGGTACCCCAATTACAACATTGAAAACTATCCAATGGAGAGACAGCCACGACCATTTGTACCACCCCAATGTAGACCATACGAGTACCCTCCTAGAGAACAAAACACAAAAGTTCCTAGGTATAACCCATGCCCAAAACCACAAGGAGCAACTAGAACATATGAACAGGGAGGATATAGCCAACCTCAACCTATGCCAGAACAACAACCATCCCACCCACCAGCTCCGACACAAGGACAAAATGTCACCATACAAGTCGTTTGTCTTGAGTGTCGCAAAGAACAGCTCCTGAGAGATTGTCCCGGACATCCCTCTAGTGCACCGAAGGTTACACCTGTTAACGTGGTAGGCCTAGTAGGGGATTCAAGTTCCAGTAGCGATAATGTGGCTCCTATACACGCAGTTACTAGGGCACAAGCCTTACAGCAAAATAAACCAGCTGAGCAATCAGAGCCAAGTGAATCAGGAGAGCCTAGTAAGAGAAGAACAAGAACATGGAAGGATACTAGAGAGAAGGCCAATCGTAAGTGGACCAAAAAGTTATCCGAACTAGAAGAAAGCCTGAAAGACGCAAAAACAAAAATAGAAGATATTGTCTCTCAAAGTTCCTCGCATGTCAAAACTCCATCCATGGCACCTCATCCCCAACCTCAACTCCACCCACCAACCATTGTAAATAGACCACAAGCAGGGTCTGTTCTTGCAGATCCAACCCCAGAAGGCTTGGACATGATGTTCAAGGCATACCAGGCTCGACTTCAAGAAGGGCCAACACCTGCAAACCTAGACAAGAGCTACCCTAGAGCAGATCTAGAGATTGAACGGACAAAAATGTGCATAAAAATGGTGGAACTAGCTCAAGCTATGTTCGAGGCCAATCAATCATTCAATCAGACGAATGTTGTTACGCCGGGTTTGCACTTCCAGGGCTTACTAGATAGATTGGAGCAGTTGGTAAATAAATCTCAAGTTTCTTTACCTCCACAGGCTCAACCTACTGTTGAAAGAGAAAGCTCGTCACCAAAGCAAGTCTATGTTCCTGACTCCATAGATGAGAGGGAACCTCTTTCGATTCAACAACACACTCAAAAGTTCTTGCGGGAAATACAAGAAGAGAAATGGGCCAAGGAGAAGGATGTTCCCCCCCTATTCTCGAAATTGATGATCGAGAGTGAATCAGGAGAGCCTACTTCGAACATCAGTCCCCCCTATTCCTAGTAAGTGAAACAAGAAGAGAAGGAATCATTGTTCGAAGTACCAGAGAATTTCAAGAAATACGAAGTTGAGGACCGAAAAATTTTGGTACGAATGCCTAAGAGAGAGGCCACCACAGGAGAAGCATATGATAACAAAGAAAAGACCAAAAAAGTTGTAGTCACCATTGAAGAAAATGAAGAGAGATGTACATACATAGGAGACGACCTAAGTAAAGAAGAGGAAGCAGAGTTGGTAGCTTTGTTAAGGGAATATAGGGATGTGTTTGCTTGGCACTATAGAGACTTGAAGGGAGTAGATCCGAAGGTTTGTTCTCATACGATCCCCATGATAGCAGATGCCAAGCCCACAAAACAGAAGCCCTACACATATAATGACACCTATGCAGCCAAAATAAAAGAAGAAATCGACAGATTGATTGAAGCCGGATTCATCTATGAAATTGAGCATACTGAATGGGTGTCCCCCGTTGTAGTGGTGCCCAAGAAGAATGGAAAGTTACGTGTGTGTATTAACCTTAAAAAAGTTAATGCCGCTACGATTAGAGATAGCTACCCTCTTCCAATCACTGATCATTTATTGGAGCGTGTTGCAGGCAAGGAAGTTTATAGCTTCCTTGATGGATTTTCAGGTTACAACCAAGTAGCCATTGCCATAGAAGATCAACACAAAACGGCCTTTGCCACAGAGTGGGGAGTCTTTGCATTTCGTGTGATGCCATTTGGGCTGACTAATGCACCTGCAACCTTCCAAAGGCTCATGTGTCATGTCTTCAAAGAGTTCTTGCGAAAAAGCTTAGAAGTATATGTGGACGATTTATGTGCTCATTCCCAAGAAAGGAGATGTCACATTCCTGAGCTCAGACAAATCTTCAATAAGTGTAGACAATACCGAGTGTGTCTGAACCCAGAGAAGTGTGTGTTCATGGTACGACAAGGTAAGATCTTAGGTCACATTGTTTCTAAGAATGGAATTTCAACAGATGAAGACAAGGTAAGAGCGATAGCAGAGCTGCCAAGACCAAGAAATGTTAAAGATGTACAAGCCTTTATGGGCCATTGTGGATATTACCGTAGGTTTATCCACATGTATGCCATCATAGCTAAACCTCTTTATGGGTTGTTAACAAATTTTGAGTGGAACGAGGAATGCGAGAATTCCTTCAACGAGCTGAAAAGACGTTTGTGCACAGCACCAATACTGACGACTCCTGATTGGAATAAGCCATTCCACGTACATGTGGATGCATCCAATTATGCAATAGTATGTGTGCTGTCACAACCAACGGGTGAAGGGAATTTAGATTTGCCTATAGCATATGCTAGCAGGCAATTGAATGTTGCTGAACGAAACTACACCACAACCGAAAGAGAAGGCTTAGGCATGGTATATGCTGTAAAGAAATTTAGACACTATTTATTGGCCAACAAGTTTAAGTTCTTCACCGATCATCAAGCCTTATTATACTTGGTCAATAAACCTTGCAATACTAGATGCTTAGTAAGATGGTTCCTCTTACTAATGGAATATGACTTTGAAGTGGTTGTTAGGCAAGGTAAGACCCACCTCAGAGCGGATCACCTTTCTCGCATCACTTCAGGAGAGCCACCGCAAGGAGTGTCTGATGAATTGCCCGATGCTTATCTGTTCAATCTAGAAGTTGTTCCTCAATGGGCAAATAACTTGGTACCAGTCCTGACCTTTGGACCTGCAAATAAGTATGTGAAATCAAACAAAGATGAAATTGTAAAATCACAAAAGTATCAAATACTGGCAGGAAGCATGTATAGACAAGACACGGAAGGTGTTCTAGCTTGTTGTATTGAGGATGATGAGCATAGTAGTTGGTTGCAACAAGCCCATAAAGGATTTCTAGGGAATCACTATTCTAAACAACGAACACTACAAAATCTAAAACGTTTAGGAGTGTATTGGCCTAGCATGGACAAAGAAATACATGAGTGCATTAAGAATTGTCCGGTGTGCAAAGAGCAACCCCCAGTGGAGCATGCTACCCTTTATCACGTGTCGTTAATTCCAGATTGGAGTGCTCCATTGGTAGAATTTATGAGATCAGGAACATTACCTAGCGAGGCTAGTCTAGCAAGAAGACGAAGCATGGAGCAAGAGGCTAAAGACTATGCCTTAGTAGGCAAAAACCTATATCGGAGAGGCAAAGATGGTTATTTAAGACTGTGCGTTCACGAATCAGATTATTTGAAAGTCTTAGAAACTGCCCACAGCAGTGTTTCAGGCGGACATTTTGGTCCTGATCGGGTAATTAAGACTATTCTATTCTCAGGACTTTGGTGGCCCACTCTTCATATGGATGCACATACCTATGTGAAGAAATGTGACACATGCCAACGTACACAATATCCGATTAGAAAAGATGAGATGCCTTTGAGACCAATGATGGGAGGACGTGCATTTTCGAAGTGGGGCATAGACTTTGTAGGTCCTATTAACCCCCCAGCCAGAAACACCCATGCCGAGTACATTATTGTAGCCACAGATTATCTCACAAAGTGGGTAGAAGTCAAAGCCACAACAAAGAACGATGCTCAAACTACAGCTAAGTTCTTATTTGAGAATGTGTTCACTAGATACGGATTACCAATAGAGTTAGTAAGTGATAGAGGCACACACTTCTTGAATGATGTCATTGAAAATCTCCTCCAAGAGTTCTTGGTGATACATAAGAAGTCTGCCCCCTATCATCCACAAGCTAATGGACAAGCTGAGAGCACAAACAAGATCCTATGTAATGTATTGACCAAACTCGTAAATAATAAACGCTCTGATTGGGACAAACAACTTCATCATGCTGTTTGGGCTTACCGAGTTGCCTATAAAACGGTACTCAATGCCACCCCCTTTCAGATGGTCTTCGGACAAAATGCTGTGCTACCATTGGACTTCCTCATCCCAACTTTAAAAGTAGCACAAGAGCATGAGTGGAATGGACACGAGTTATCCTCTAGGATATTTGATCTGAGACAAGGCTACGAGCGGCTGCAGGCATTTATGCTGCAAAGAAAAGGCAAAAGGCATACTTCGATGCCCATATCAAAGATAAGGGCTTGAAAGAGGGAGACCTAGTGTTGGTTTATACCCTAAAGCAACATGCCCGTAAATTGGAAAAAAGAGGATATGGACCCATGATCATCAATAGAATTTCCACTAGCGGTGCAGTTCAATTGGCCACACTAGAAGGTGATATCTTGCCCAACTATATCAGTGGTTGTAGAGTCAAGCTATATCAAGAACCTCTTACAGAGGAGATGCTACAGAGACTCAACACTGCCAAGAAACGAAAAGAAGAAGAGTTAAGGGTTAGAGAAGAAGCACAGGCAGAGGCTAGAGAACGCATTAGGAGAAATAAGTTAAGACACCTAGGCCTAGACATCAATAGTAAGGCCCCAAGATACCACATGGCTATGTGTCAAACATCAAGTGCAATTGCTTCTCGAATTATTGATCGACGTCCCTATGTGAACATCGTAGTAGGACAAGGGAAGAATGCAAGGACTGTGAGAGCATTGATTGACTCAGGTGCATTAATTAGTGCAGCTAGACTCTCATACTGCCAAGACTTGCAATTGAACATAAAGCCTATAGAAGCCTATCTCATAGGTTTGGGAGGTGTGGAAACCCCTTGTTTGGGAGAGGTGGAACTTCCCATCTACCTTCAAGAGGTTCCAATGAAAGTCAAAATGCTCGTATGTCATGATGAGGACATTATAGAGCCACTGGTCCTGGGTCAAGATTGGATTTACGACCATGCAGTCAACTTGAACCTACGAAGTCAAATCCTTCAAGTTTGGGCACCTGAACAATGTATCACATTAGAATTAGAGAATTGCATGAGCACAAAGCCAAGTAGCACACATTCTCGTAGTTCTTCTGAAACTAATCTTTGTAAAGAAAATGTCGTGTGTGTCAAAAACCCTACGAAGCAAAAGGACTCAATCAGGGAAACAAAAGCTCAACGTCTGGCACATCCCTCTTCTTCTTCACATACTCATGCAAGTGTAACTCGACCAAAGATGCCAGCAAAAATGACAACTGCTATCTCAACTAGACAGACGGGCTTCAAGAAGAAAGAAGCTCAGTGCATGAAGCAGATTTAGGTACAAAAAGGTGAACAACCACCAACCTTCCTACAACACTTCCCAGCCAGGCAAGCCCACCACGCCAAAAGAAGCACCAAGAAACTAGGACCAGTTCAATCCTACGGTCTTCAACAAATTTGGGTACCAAAGCAATCGAGGAAGGCCGACCATAATAACATACAAATTTGGGTGCCAAAGAAGTTAGTTGCAGCTCAAAAAGGGCGATTACAAATGTGGGTACCCAGGACAATCCTACATGCACAAACACCACAAATCTCCCTCACAAGCAAAGCTTCCACAAAGACGCCAAGGAGAAGCAAGGGTTACCGCCAAGCACAAAGAACCAAAACAAATCAATCCACCTCTTCGACAATCATAAAACGGCCACCAAAAAGGGTATGGGTTTGGAAGCCAAAAGTATTAGCAGCTTCCACAAAATTAACGAGCCCACCATGCTCGATACCAACTTTTAGACACCATTCCATGATGAAGGGGCCAGAAGTGATCTCCACAAAGCCACGTACCATTCTCATCTGGATCCCTATAAGGAGGAGTACATCATTGCAAGATTCAATCGACACCTCCAAATAAAGATTGCATCTAGTCTAGCATTAACATCAAAAAGCCTCGACCAACAACAACCATGTGCCTTTGGCATAACCTTGTCTTTTGCACCATTCAGGTCATGCATTTCCAAAGTATGCATTAATCTAGGGCCACATTACACGGTCGTGCAGAGAATCCCAGGCACATGCGACACACCTGACACATGTAAAATATTTTATTGACACTAACACCTTTATTCTTGTTTTATGCCATTGTTCCAAAAAGGAAAAAAAAAAAAAAAAGAAGGGGCGAAAAGCAGGAAAGACAAAGAGAGGAGACATTACCATGCGCCTGAAGAGGCTCAGCCAGCATCAAGGCCATTCCTCAACAAAACGACAAGACAATGGTCAAACACGACGATGGAGTACAACACGGAGAGATGAAGATCGATAGACCTTTCAACATGGTAAGACATGCATGCTTCAACAACACTATAACCATGATAGATTAGGCAACCTCTTCGTTGGCATACCCTTGAGCACTTCGCTCAAGACCCAAATTCTTGCACCATACTTCTTCCCATGCATTTTCCAAGTGCGCATGCGTAGGGCTACATTACAAAGCCGTGCACAAGGCACATTCTTCTTCCAACCCATGCACTAAGGCACTTACCAATCAGTCATGATGGGTCACAAGTACTTGGTATGGACACTTGGGAAGCCAACTTTGGAAGAACCCAAGGATATCACAGCGACAACAACTAGAGCCAGGAAGCAATCCACCAC
This sequence comes from Ceratopteris richardii, assembly GCA_020310875.1. Classification (NCBI taxonomy): domain Eukaryota; kingdom Viridiplantae; phylum Streptophyta; class Polypodiopsida; order Polypodiales; family Pteridaceae; genus Ceratopteris; species Ceratopteris richardii. The sequence continues at coordinate 205,261,782 of CM035410.1, forward strand.
AAGAGTTGCTCACAATCAACATTGACAACCTCTTTCGAGTAGCTCACAATTTTTGAAAGCTCACAAAGACACCATCCAGCTCGAATACACGGACGAAGTCCATACAAAGGTCGCAATGACACAATGATAAACCTGACAACTGCCCAAAATACAATGGGAAGATGAATTGCTCCTACTGATACATGGACACTACCTCGCAATTACTACATGGAACAACCACTACAACAAGGGTCTGTCAGGGACGACAGACTCAAGAGGGGGGGGAGTGTTGAAGCTCAAGGTCAAGGACAAAGCATGGAAGCGCATCAAAGAAGTGGACACACAAGAAGAAGGAGCAAGTAGGGAGCTCCAAGACAAAGCATGGAAGCGCATCAAAGAAGTGGACACACAAGAAGAAGGAGCAAGTAGGGAGCTCCAAGATTCACATGTCAAATTTTCAGAAGAAATCCCTATAAAAATAGTGATTTTTATCACTAAAAATCATTGTAAATACCATTTTCTATTTTTACAGCTCCATTTTGTTCAAGCCAAGGAGTCCTTGAGCTTGAGGAGTATTAGATGTATCAAACCACCAATTTTCATAATTTTTAGATTCCGTTTAACCCAAATAAGCCCTAGAACCTAATTTTTAACTAGGCCGGACACTAGGTCTGGACAGGGCCAAAACCACTCAAAAACTATAAAAGGGCTGGAGAGCTCATTTTTAGGGAGAGCTTGTTGTAGATTTTAGCTTGGTAAGAGATCTCTTTGGTAATCAAAGCTTTCCATTGTTCCAGTCTTTGCTCTTACCTTGTGCACGTGTGTGTGTATGTGTGTGCATGCTTGTGTGCTTCCACTCACGCACTTGTGCACTTCTCTTGCTCTTGGTCTTCATACCGGTCCTCACGTCTCCACGGATTGACATTTATGAGGTGCATCTCCTCACGTTGGTACTCACCATTGTGCTAGAGTGACACAAAGCCATCCTCTTTGCAGGATTATGGTGGCCCACTCTTCACATGAAGAGATGTGATGTGTGCCAAAGAACTCAGTTTCCTACTCGCAGAGATGAAATGCCAGTGAAACCCATGATGGGCGGACGTGCATTATCAAAGTGGGGTATAGACTTTGTAGGACCCATTAACCCCCCTGCAAAAGGTACACATGCGGAATACATTATTGTTGCCACAGATTATCTTACGAAATGGGTAGAGGCAAAAGCCACGAAAAAGAATGATGCACACACAACTGCAAAATTCTTATTTGAGAATGTCTTTACAAGATATGGACTGCCTATAGAGTTAGTGAGCGATCGAGGCACTCACTTTCTAAACCAAGTCATTGAATATCTGTTACAGGATTTTATGGTGATTCACAAGAAATCCGCACCATATCATCCTCAGGCCAATGGTCAGGCTGAAAGCACTAATAAGATCCTTTTTAACGTACTGACGAAACTCATGAACAACAAACGTTCAGATTGGGACAAACAGTTATACCACGCTGTTTGGGCATATCGAGTGGCCTACAAGACCATACTCAATGCAACTCCCTTTCAGATGGTTTTTGGTCAGAATGTTGTGCTTCCTTTGGACTTCTTGATACCGACCCTTAAGGTTGCACAAGAACATCAGTGGACCGGCCATGAATTATCAGCAAGGATAATGGACTTGGAACGATTAGGAGAAACCAGGCTAAAGGCAGCAGCAGGAATATATGCAGCGAAGAAGCGACAGAAAGCATATTTTGATGCACATGTGAAAGATAAAGGCCTAAAAGAAGGAGATTTAGTTCTAGTATATACGCTAAAGCAACACGCACGTAAGTTAGAAAAGCGAGGTTATGGACCTATGATCATTAACAGACTCTCAACAAGTGGAGCAGTACAGTTAGCCACTTTAGAAGGAGATATAATGCCTAATTACATTAGTGGCTGTAGAGTCAAGTTATATCAAGAACCTCTTACTGAGGATATGCTTAGACGACTCACGTTGGCAAAGAAGCGTAAGGAGTAAGAACATAGAATACGAGCGGAAGCTCAGGCAGAAGCAATAGAACGCATTAAACGCATGAAGTTAAGAAGACAAGGACTAGGGAGAGAACATTATAACCATCTGGAAACTACACCCAGATACCCCATGGCCATGTGTCAAGTAAAGTCAACCACTCATCCTAGTATAGTGGACATGAGACCATTCATTACAGTCAAGTTAGAGCACGGCAACCCTTGCCAAGAGCTCAGGGCTTTAATTGACTCAGGTGCTGCGACTAGTGCGATTAGATGGTCCCACTATAAGGATTCAGGAATAGAAATGCGGCCAATTGAGGCATACCTCATAGGCCTAGGAGGCATGGAAACCCCTTGCATGGGTGAGGTGGACCTTCCTATCCTCATTAAGGATGTGACCATGACAGCGAAGCTACTAGTGTGCCATGATGACGACCTGATAGAACCCCTAATCCTTGGCCAAGATTGGCTATACGATCACTCAGTGGACCTAAATCTTAGACAAGGCTCCTTACAGATTGGAACCTTAGAACAGAAGCGAGTGATACCGCTTGACTTCCCTAACGGCATTCCGATTGAGGTTTGTAACCCTAGACCCTATGAAACGCATGCGAAGGAAGACCGGAAGATCTTGGGTCAGACCAGTCACGTTACGTCTACACCAACCCACTTGGGCTTGGCTAGGGACAATTGTCAATCAGAAGGACGACAGGAGATCTTCCCTGGGGCTTCCTGCAAACTAGAAGGGGCAGCTACCCAACCACTAGGGCAGATGAACACAATCAGCGGTCAGGTGGGTTGCATCAGCGGCCAAATGAGAACAACACCCTGCGGTGCTCATCCTTCCAAACTTGCTACGGACTAGCCTAGATTAAAGATAAATAACGAATCACTTCCTAATGGGCAGGTCACGCAAGTGTTCGATCTCCCTTCTTTTCCAAAGCAGAGCGTCCAATGGACCTCTCAAACCCAATCACGAACAAGTCAACCACAACAGAGGAACCCAGACCGACGACATCCCCAGACAAGGCAAGGAAAGCAGCAGTATCAACATCACAAAACAAGTGGCACGAAACAAATATGGGTGCCAAAAGGACAGCAACCACAGGCTATTGGCAACACTGCAGACGAGAACAGGATAAAGTTGCAACAGAAGCAGAGTTCGCATCGAAAGTCCCCTCGATCTTCTTTCCCAAGTACAAATACTCGACAGATTTGGATTGCCAAGAAGTATCTTATCAATCGACCCACACCCACGCAGATTTGGGTACCCAAACAATGTATTATAGCCCAACCCTCAAGCCATGTAATATGTACCCCTCAGAAATCTTTTCATCCTTCAAGGCCACCAAACCCGATACCAATTTTTGTCCCTCAGCAGAAACATACCACACACTCCAAGACTCTTAGGAAATGGATACCGAAACATATCCAAACGTCTTCTTGTACCATCGTATCTAACAATTCTCCCACCCACCAGAGTTCCAAGGATTTCCGGGACCCATGCCAATCGATAACCCACCTAGGGGATACACAGAGAAGATACACCGTAACTCTCATTGGTTCCAAGGCCTAGCAGGACCATTAGCTGATGCTGACTTCATTTTTGAAGCAAATATGACATTTGATGACCGCACATGGGGCAAGTATCAATTCTTCTCAAGAGAATTCGAAGGCCTACAGAACACCGAGGTCTTAACTCATGTTTGGGCTAGAGCCGGCTTCACGGAGTATTTCAGTGATCCTCTGCCCAAACCTGACTTTTATAGGTGTTATTACTTAATCACCACTTTGCTGGCCTCAGAGAATAAGGACATCCCAGGAACCTTTATTTTGCCCTCTTTAGTGGATGATCCACCTTACAAAAGATTTTATCTTTCGAAGGATTTAATCAGAGCTGCCATCAAGATTCATGGAACACACACTCCAACGGAGAAAGAACGGCTAGTCCCAGAGCAGATGAAGCGTGGTGACGTAACTAAATGGGAGGATATTTCTGCTATAACACCTGAGCTCTCTAAGCCATTACGGATATGCATGCAGCACTTTGCTTTCCCAGCTCAGGATCGTTTTACCATGCCCCACAAGAGAATCTGGTTTGGTTTATACTTGGCATGTACTGGACCGCAAACGGTTGATCTAGCCAGCTGGATCATTGATAAGCTCTATTTGGCACAACATAGATGGGAGCGAAAGAAGGTAATCAACGGATGTTGCGCCCTCACCAGGATCATATACATGTGCTTGGCATATGACTTACCAATTGAGCGCGCCATGACTAGTGAGGAACTGAAAGCATTCAAAGGCACCACTAGGAAGGCTAGAAAGTCTAGCAAAGGCAGAGCCAGAAAGCGGATGAGAGGTACTATCCCGTGCCTACAAGTCCCAGAATCACCCTCGCCACAACCATCTCCAGAGCAGTCACCAACAGCAGCCACTTCCACAGTACAACCTATTCGCATAAGGTTATCTAGACCAGTGGTCACGGAGGGCACCACCAGTACTGTCGCACCCCAAGCAGCCACAACCACAGAACCTATCACCACAGCAGCTAAAGTTCCCACCACTATTGGTGCGGAAGCTTTCTCTTTTCCAATACCACATTTAGAACCAGGACAAGCAGAGCCATTGGAACAAACCTTTGATTTTGAGATGCCCGATGCATTCTCCAATCAGTTCCAGTATTCAGAAGGACACTTGTTTTCTCAAGAATTTGAAAGGCCTAGCTACCCTACCACACCCAGGGATAAGCCACAAGGACAGATCGTGTCCAGCTCTGATGACGAAAGGACAGCAACCGATGACGACGAAGGAGACGACGAAGCTAGCCAGGGAACACATGAATCCCAAGAGCATGAACAGACAGATGGCCAAGGCCAACAAACAGACACACATGGCGATACAAGTACCCATGAAGATGAAACTTACGAAGCAGCAGCTTACACACTGGCTATCAAGAAGCTGTATAGAACTATGGAAAAAGTTTGGGCACGCAAAAAACTGACCGAAGAAGAGAGTCAAGCCATAATAGAACAAGAACTTGTCAGAGGCGGATTCGAAGACGCATACATCAAAGGATTCAAAGAGTTAGTCAAATCAGTAGGCTCCAACGAAGCACTCAGGTACTTGCAACGAAAGCCACTGCCACAGTTTGACCCCCGCAGAGTACGACTACTTTCAAAGCCCGGCGAATACATTCGTGTACCAACCGGAGCACAATCTTCAGAACAAGCCAGGGAGGCACGCCTCGTCCCCGAAAGTTCGGTGGTAGTTGAAACCATCTTTGTAGATTCCCCACCCCGCGCTCCAGCTGTACAAACCTCAGTAGTCACTGAAGTACCAACCTCACCACCCGTCCATCCAGCCTCCCCTCTTCACCCTCCTTCCCCCAGACCCACACCTTCATTCGTCGGTGGTGTTGCAGAAACCGTCTTTACGACCACCAACCCCACAATTCCCGCACCCATTAGCCCTAGTCTACCCCCTCCCACACCCACCTTTCTATCCAACCCATTCCTTCATCAATCTTTTCCATCTTTCCCCACAACTCCAAGACCCCTCTTCCCATTCCCCCCGCCGTTAACCTTCTCCCCCGTCTCACCTCCCCGACCCACTGTAACCCCTCTTTCCCCTTTCCACCAAGCCGCTCCAGCCAGCCCCCCTGTAAATTACCCCTCAACATTTGTAAATCCCGTATTTACACCAGCACGAGCACCCACGATCACACCAATATTCACGGTCACCGCACTAGATACGTCCACGGACATGGACATCTCACCACCCACTGCACCATCAATACCTTCACTCACGGGACAAACATTTTTAGGCACATCACAATTTTCAACAATCACTACATCATCCACCTTCCCATCCCCATTCCCCGTTCCCGTTGCATCTACACCAACTGCATCTTCATTTAGCACCCCGTTAATACTATCACCCATTGTAGATAATGCATTCCGACAGATGTTCATGTGTATGACGCAAGTAAGAGATGAGTTCACATCTCTTGGTGATAATTACCAGCAGCTGCAGAGGACCACCAATGACTTACAGTCGCAGCTTAATTTATTGTCTATTGAGAATGCCTCTTTGAACACCCGCTACCAGGAATTACGCGAGGCATATCACAAATTGGAGCTAGAAAGCGAAGAAAAGACCAAGGAAGCCACTTGTAGCTCAGTGATGAGTAGCACCTCCTTTAATGTCAATCCGGGAAGACGTGAGGATGGTATGAAGACCTCGAGCAAGTGGCGGCACAAGTGCGTGAGTGAGAAGCACACTAGCATGCACACACATACACACACACGCGCACACACGGCAAGACAAAGAGGGAGAATCAATGGAGTTCTTAGATTACTTTCAAAAGCTCTTACAAGTTTGTTTCAATTACAATCTAACCTTGAAAATGAGCTCTCTAGCTCTTTTTATAGTGTTTGGCTAAGTTTTGGCCCTGTCCAGACCTAGTGTCCGGCCTAGTTAAAAATTAGGTTCCAGGGCTTATTTGAGGGCTCAAACGATATCTAAAAAATATGAAAATTGGCAGGTAGATACTTCTAAAGCTCCTGAAGCTCAAGGACTCCTTGGTTTGCACAAAATGGAGCTACAAAAAGATGAATTGGTATTTACAATGGTGTTTAGTGATGAAAATCACTTTAAATGGGTGTAAAGGATTTGAAAATTTAAAGGTTGCCTTAGTGCTAGATCTGCGTTGAGTGCTCGTACTTGCTCTTCATGAGGAAAATTACTGGCCTATTTGCCAGATCTTCGTTGACTCCCTTGTCTGCTGCTAACACCCCCCCCTCTCTCGCGTCTGTCGTCCCTGACAGACCCTTGTTGAGAGGGTTTTTGGATGTAGTACTCGACGACATCCTGCGCTAAGTGATGTTCAGCAATTCTCAGCCCTTTGGCCAAATCTGTCAGAAGAGCATCCCATTCTACCGGCCCGGGAACCTCTGGATGTGGTATACGTAGCTTTTCGGAATGTAGAGCTTGTTCCACTGCAAACAACTGTAAGAGATGGGATGGTCTGGGAATGAATATCTCGGAGTGATATTCCCAGAATCCCGTGACAAACATCTCTTCAAACGTTTGTTTGAAGCAGGCCGGTAGATATTTGATGCGAGCGTGCCATGCATACACCACATTAATCGATGGGGTTGTGCTCATGTCGTATACAAGGTCCTGGTTACCTTCATTAAATCCTAGTGCTGAGAGATGCGTTTCCTTGACATTTTTGAAGGTCTTGAAGATGACCAACATAAGTTTGAAAATCTTCAGGCACATCTGAGTCATGATATCAGGTACATTCTTGAACCGGACCCCCCAATGTCGAATCGTCAAAATCATATATCCAATAGTAGGTGGGCCCTTAGGGGGTGCAAAGTACACATAATTGAGCCACTTCTCACATCCTTTAATCGTCAGTACTGTTTGTGTGTACTCCGGCCAGGATCTCCTTCGAAACACAGGGCAATAACATGGATTATATTTGATGTACAATGGCATGTTGTTCCATGTTCTTACCATTTCCGGGTAGGTTTCGAGTAGCCGAATTCTCCACGTTGGTTGGCGAATATGTCCCTGCTTGGCACTCTTTGGGATGTCGTCAGGAGCAAACTGGGTGGCAGAGGTAGGTTCCCTTGAGGTGTGGTGCTTGATCTCCGCATTATAATCCGCCATTAGAACGCAAAAGGGAACATACAGGTCGTCCGATGGGCCGATCCACCTATGGTGTGAGAGATTCTGAAAATACTCGGATTTGATTACAACCTCTTCCAATTTTGACATCAGTGCGATTTGGACTGCCACCCTGTCATCATGCGTCGTGGCTACTTTCTCTAATTTTTGCATCCATTCAGGTGCCTCAATTTCAATTGTGTCCATGCCCTGTTCTGTGTGCTTACCTCCGGCATCGGGACATAGGGATCCTCGAATGTTTCTTCCACTTCAATTGGCACAAGATCGTCAGGCTCGGGCTCTACCAGAGGGGAGGGCTGACGCTCGTATTGCATGACCTTGCTGCGTAATTCCTCGAGTTCTGCCCGGAGTTTAGTGACCTCTTCAGCTGTATCTTCTGCGGTTGTGCTCTGGCTGGGTTCTGTCTATCGGGTGGCCAACTGTCTTCGTAACTCATCTCTCTCTTTTTCTAAAGTGGCATGGGCCTCCATTAGATCTGCATGAGTTTCTAACACCACCTTCATATTCTCAGAGGGAATGGCCTTGAGTCGCTCTGGGTCAATTTCCTGTGGGGAACCCTCCATGGCCGCCTCCAGGTTTTCTTCGTTCTGTTTTTGTAATCTTTTATTCTCCTCTAGCGCTGTAGACATATGCTTGCGTAGGAGGCCCAAGTTCCGTCGAAGTTTCAGGTTTTTCGTGATCTGAGAATGTAGCAGCTCGTCCATGTGTCGTCGTTCTTCATCATCTGCTTGGGGTGGGTTGGCTTCTAATTGTGCGTATTGCTCCTGTAATGTCACGTGCTGCTGTTGTAGTAGCTGCTTCTGCTCTTCAAGATCCTTACATCGTGCTTGGAGATCTTCGTGGCTTCGGAAGAGCCTTGTATGTTGGTTGTCAAGGTGTTGGTAGTGTTGCTGAAGTTGGGACATGCATTGATACATATTATTACATAGATTATTAAAAGAAATGGTGGGAGAAATGGTGTTGAATGCAGCGGGGAAGGGAAAGGGAAAGGGAATTGTGGATGCAGTGTTGGAGAAGGGTGAGGGGGGAGGTGGGGGAATGGGAGATTGTGGGTAAATGGGGGGTGGGAGAGGTGCAGATGTGGGTGATACCTCCATGGATTCAAAAGTGGAGGCAGTGATGGGAGTGACTGTGAACATGGGGATTGTGGTGGCGGTGATAGTTGTGAACGTGTATAGAGGTGTGTGTAATTGTGAACTCCCAGGAAGTGTGATGGAAATAGTGGGGTTTACCGTGGCTGTGGTTAGACTTATGTGTTCAGTGGAAATAGAGTATGTGGGTTGACTGATGGTGTGTGCGTCAGTGTGTGTAGTGGGTTCGGAGGTGGTGACAGTAGAGGTTACCGTGGTAGAGGAAGGTGAATGGGGTGGATGTGGGGAAGAAGGTGGCAAGGGAGGTGATGGAGGTGTACTCAATGTGTGGGCTTCCTCGGTGTCATGAACAGTGTGTGCTGTGCCAGTGGTTGTGGGGGTGCCTTGTGGTCCTGAACCTAATACATTCATTCGTTTTCCTGTTCGTGGGGGGTGTCTTCCATATCTTTTCTCTGTCCTTCGTGATTGCGCTAGTGCAGTGTGCACCGTTTCAGGTTCTCCCAAAGCATCTGATATCATTTCCAGGGTGGCACGGTATTGCTCGTCCACGCCTTCCTCCTCCAGAATCTGGTTCATGAGGGCTTTACCTGCAGCTAATGATAGCCTGTGTTGCTCTTGGACTCGGTTCATCGTATCGTAGAGCTTCTTTAAAGCGTTAGTATAGGCGGGGGCACCTTCCAGTACTTGTAGGGCTTCTTGATCATACTCTTGTTCTTCTGCTTCTGATTGTCCACCCTGTGCCTCCTCATGAGCTTCTTCTTCATCGTCCACATTGACTACGTTCGGTTGGCTGGGCTGGGCTTGGTCTGGGGCAGTTTGCTGTCCACCGGCTTGCTCTTCTTCAACTTCCGCATTTACAGCATCTATGATTCTTGCAACTTCTTCGTCCGTTAGATCCTCCAGAGTGAATCCATGCGGGAATTCCAGATCAGTCGGTACTGGTGGAAACACAAGATTAGGGCCATCTGTGCTGTGCCTGGGTAACCTGATAGTAAATGGTTGTACTCGTCGGGGAAGTCTTGGGGTTGTCTCAGGCGTCAGGGTTGCACCGCGAGCTTGTGCACAAGGCATCTGGACGGCGCCTCTCATCTTCTTTGAGGGAGGCCCTACAGCTGACAATCTGTGTTGAAATTCCTGTGCTCTGGACCAGATCAGAGCCCTCTGCACCGGTACGTCATATGCGAGACATCTGTATACAATTCTTGTAAGTGCACAGCAACCATACAGCACAGATTTTTGCTTCTTATACCATCTCTGATGAGCCATATGAATCTGGTCGATAATCCAGTGGGGCATATTGATGGTCAACTCAAAAGCATCCGCCAGGTAGAGGCTAAACCAGATCTTTTTGGGAGGCATTGTGAACCTCTCCTGCGCGGGGAAGGCGAAATGTTGCATGACCATGCGTAAGTGGATGGCAATCGTAGGTGTCATCGCAACCATGTCCTTCAACTTCGTCAGATTCCTGTTCTTCATATTGTCTGGAACCATAGTCTCTTTCTCTATTGGGATGTGCATACCTCTCATGTCGAGTGCTTCTCTCACCAAGTTGATAGTCAAGCGGAAACGCTTCAGCTCGTTGCCCCTTGTGAGTGATGGGAGCACAAAGGAACTGTATCCTTTCTTGTCTTTGCTGGGAGTGAGGGTACTAATTAAGTATGAGCACCTTAGAAAATCCGGCTTTGGTAGTTGGAACTTGAAGTAATCATAAAGCCCAGCCTTCTTCCATATCGACTTCAATCCTTCATTATTCTGCAGCTTTTCAAACTCCCTCGTAAAGAAATGGTATCTGCCCCAACGTCCATTGAACTCTACCTCGGACTCCCACATGTATGTGCCTTCACCCAGGGGTCCAGCAACGTCACTGAACCAGTGTGAGGTTTTGCCCACCGGCATGGTGTGACCCTGTGGAGGATTCTGGATTGGTATGGCATGCAATGCTCGTAATGCCGTTGGTCTTTCCATTAATTCCTCCTCGACTGGAAGGCTTTCGATGTCCACCACTTGGGGGCTGGTGCCGGCCTGGGAGCTAGTTCCTACTGTATCTGCCATTTTACTTCTTGCTGTCTATCTCTGTGAGAATATACAAACATGTGTTAATATTGTACAGGACAAGGGAGGACCGTTGTTGTTCCCATCACAATATTAACATGAGGGTCGGGAGCGAATAATGGGCTAGTAAGTGTTCGGTGCACGTGTGTGTAGTTAATGCTTGGGTAGTCCTAGGAGACTAATGAAGTTAGTAAGTGGGGATGAATTTACAAAGTGGGGTCGGGGGGTTTATTACAGGTCTTAGGCTGCCAAATGCAATGGATGGGCTTTGTTTTTGGTTTCGTAGAGACTCTAGAGAGCTTTATCGGTATCTGGGTTTGAAAATGAGGCCTTTTAGGGACCCATTTACAATTGATTATATGCATGCTCATGGGCCTTGGTGTGTTCCTGCGTGATGAGAACGAGTGAATACTGGCTGTATGCGTAGATGGGTTATGCTGTATAGGTGGTGGCCTCGGCGTAGCTACTTGCGCCCTCAAGCAAGCCTTAGGCACCCAAATTTGTCTTGATTGTGGGCTAGCCTTCATCGACTTCTTGGGCACCCAAATTGATTTCACGTTAGCAGGAGAATTTCTGCAAGACTTCTTATTAATGTCGTGTTGTTGGTTATTAATAAGAGACTTAGCCCGTGTAGTTGGCGGTGGTGCAACCGGTTGTTCGCCTTTCCGCACCCACACATGGTTTACTTTCTGGGGCATTCTGCTGCGCAGGTACTTTTGATCTCGGACATCGGTAGTACTCTGCTTCTTCTGCCTTTGATCCACCTTGGGTTGCTGCCTCCTTCTGGCCTTTGGAAAAGAAGGGAGTTCCGTTGCATCCCTGACTCCTTTTTTGTGAATATCATCCCTCTGCAACACATGGTTTTGGACAAGAACAGCATGGTCATCTTCATGTGTACCCCTGGAAGGACCAGGAGTCCGTGCCTTTCCTAGTTCCTTGAGTGCTCCTTTGTCTAATTCTACTGTAACTCGACTATGATTGACCCAAACCTGGAGAAGTCCACTTCTTAGGTTTAAATTGACTGCTTGGTCATAGATCCAATCTTGACCCAAGACAAGAGGTTCAGTGAGATCCTCATCTTGACACACCAGTACTTTGACAGTCATTTCCTCATCATGAATGTAGAGGGGAAGTTCCACCTCGCCCATGCAAGGGGTTTCCACGCCTCCCAATCCTATGAGATATGCTTCCACAGGATTGACAGTTAACTGTAACTCTTGACAGTAAGACACTCTAACAGCACTAGTGGCTGCACCTGAGTCAATCAAGGCTCTTACGTTCCTTGCACTCTTTCCTTGTCCTATATCTAGGCTTATGAAAGGACGTCTATCAATTATCCTATGCGAGCTTGTTCCTGCAACTTCACACATGGCCATGGGATATCCTTGATCTGCATAGTCATTCGCTCTAGGCTGATCTCTACCTTGCCTTCGTAACTTCATCTTTCTGATGCGTTCTAAAGCTTCTGCTTGAGCTTCTTCTCGAACTCGCTTTTCTTCCTCTTTGCGTTTCTTAGCAGTGTTGAGTCGGCTGAGTATTTCCTTCGTGAGGGGTTCCTGATACAACTTGACTCTGCAACCGCTAATATAGTTTGGGAGAACATCACCCTCTAATGTGGCCAATTGTACTGCTCCACTCATGGAGATCCTATTGATGATCATAGGTCCGTAGCCTCTCTTTTCTAGCTTCCTTGCGTGTTGTTTCAGTGTATAGACTAAGACTAGATCTCCTGCTTTCAAGCCTTTATCCTTCACATGGGCATCAAAGTATGCCTTCTGTCTCTTCTTAGCTGCATATATTCCTGCAGCTGCTCTCAGTCTTGTTTCTCCTAATCGTTCCAGGTCAAAGATCCTAGAGGAGAGTTCATGACCTATCCATTCGTGCTCTTGTGCTAATCTCAATGTAGGTATTAAGAAGTCCAAAGGTAGCACAACGTTTTGGCCAAATACCATCTGAAAGGGGGTGGCTTGGAGTACCGTTTTGTAGGCAACTCGATATGCCCAAACAACATGGTGTAGCTGTTTGTCCCAATCAGAGCGTTCAGTGTTCACTAATTTTGTCAGTACATTGCATAAGATCTTATTAGTGCTCTCAGCTTGTCCATTAGCTTGAGGGTGATAGGGGGCAGCCTTCTTGTGTATTACCAAGAATTCTTGGAGTAGATTTTCAATCACTTCGTTCAAGAAATGAGTGCCTCTATCACTTACAAGCTCTATAGGTAGCCCATATCTCGTGAATACATTCTCAAACAAGAATTTAGCAGTTGTTTGAGCATCGTTCTTTGTCGTAGCCTTTACCTCCACCCACTTGTATTTGTTGCAACAATGATGGATTCCGCATGAGAACCCTTAGCTGGGGGATTAATAGGACCTACGAAGTCTATTCCCCACTTAGAAAATGCACGTCCACCCATCATAGGTTTCAGTGGCATCTCATCTTTGCGTATAGGATACTGAGTTCTCTGACAGACATCACACCGTTTCACATAGGTATGTGCGTCCATGTGAAGGGTCGGCCACCAGAAACCCGCAAATAGTATTGCCTTGATCACCCGATCTGGTCCAAAATGTCCTCCTGCTACACCTTGGTGAGCAGTTTCCAAGATCTTGAGATATTCACTTTCATGGACACATAGTCTCAAGTAACCATCTTTACCATGTTTGTATAGATTATCGCCAATGAGAGAGTAATCCTGGGCTTCTTGTTCTAGACTCCTTTTCCTAGCCAGAGTCATGTCTGGAGGGAATGTTTTCGTCCTCAAGAAGGATACTAGAGGTTCACTCCAATCTGGCACAATGGACACTTGATAAAGAGTGGCGTTCCACAGGTGGTTTAGTGCAGCAGATTGGGCACTCCTTGCACAACTTTTGGACATCAGCTTCCATAGTTGGCCAATGTACTCCGAGTCTCTTTAGGGTTTGTAAAGTTCGTTGCTTTGAATGGTGTTGCTCTAGTGCACCTACATGTGCTAATTGCAACCATTTAGCGTACTCATCCTCTTCTACGCAACAAGCCAAGATCCCTTGATCTGTGTGCTTGTACATACTTCCTGCCATGATGTGGTACTTTTGGGCTTTTACAACTTCTCTATTCCGTGTGTTTACCACTGGATGGTTAGGCCCATATGTCATACTGGTACTAATGGCTTGGCCCACTGCGGTACAACTTCCAAATTAAACAAGTAAGCATCAGGAAGGTCATCCAATACTCCTTGTGGGGCTTCTCCCGATGTGAGCCTAGAGAGATGATCTGCTCTTAAATGAGTCCTCCCTTTTCTCACCACAACCTCAAAATCATATTCCATTAGCAAGAGAAACCATCTCACTAATCTTCCTGTATTGCATGGCTTATTTACGAGGTATAGCAATGCCTGATGATCAGTAAAAAATTTAAACTTATTTGCAAGCAAATAGTGTCTAAATTTCTTAACTGCATAAACCATGCCTAAGCCTTCTCGCTCTGTAGTGGTGTAATTCCGTTCAGCCACATTCAATTGTCTACTGTCATAGGCAATTGGAAGATCCATATTACCTTCACCAGTAGGTTGTGCAAGCACACATCCAATGGCATAATTGGATGCATCCACATGAACGTGGAATGGCTTATTCCAATCTGGTGTGGTCAAAATTGGTGCTGAACATAATCTTCGTTTAAGCTCCTGGAAGGAATTCTCACACTCCTCCGTCCACTCAAAGTTTGTCAGAAGTCCGTACATGGGCTTTGCAATGACAACATACATGTGTATAAATCATCGGTAATAACCACAATGTCCCATGAAAGCTTGTACTTCCTTGACATTCCTTGGCGTAGGTAACTCTGCTATAGCTCTCAGTTTCTCTTCGTCCGTAGATATGCCATTCTTTGACACTATGTGTCCTAGAATCTTGCCTTGCCTTACCATAAAAACGCACTTTTCTGGGTTCAGGCAGACTTGATATTCTCTACATTTGTCAAAGATTTGTCTGAGCTCAGGGATGTGGGTTTGTCTAATGTTGGAATGTGCACAAAGATCATCAACATAGACCTCTAAATTCTTCCTCAAGAACTCCTTAAATACATGGCACATCAACCTCTGGAAGGTAGCCGATGCATTGGTAAGCCCAAATGGCATTACTCTAAAGGCAAAAATGCCCCATTCTGTGGCAAAAGCCGTTTTATGCTGATCCTCTGGAGCTATGGCTACTTGATTGTAACCCGAAAATCCATCAAGGAAGCTGTAGACTTCCTTGCCTGCTACTCTTTCTAAGAGATGTTCTGTGATGGGAAGTGGATAGTTATCTCGAATCGTGGCTGCATTAACCTTCTTCAAGTTAATGCACACACGCAGCTTGCCATTCTTCTTGGGCACCACTACGATGGGGGATACCCATTCAGTGTGCTCAATTTCATAGATAAATCCAGCTTCAACCAGTCTATCTATCTCTTCTTTGATCTTAGCAGCGTAATTATCGTTATATGTATAGGGCTTTTGCTTAGAGGGTTTGGCATCTGAAGTCATGGGAATGGTGTGTGAGCATATGTCAGGGTCAACACCTTTCAAATCCTTGTAACTCCAAGCGAATACATCTCTATATGCTATTAGCAAGGCAATCAATTCATGCTCTTCTTCTTCTGTTAGGTCATGGCCTATGTACGTGCATCTCTCCTCTCCTTCTTCTATGGCCACTACTATTTTCTTGGTGGTTTCTTTGTTATCATAGGCCTCTCCTGCTTGTGCCTCTCGTTTAGGCATTCTTATCATGACTCTCCTGTCATCTATCTCATACTTCTTAAAATTTTCTAGGACCTCAAACAAAGATTCTTCCTCTTCTGGTGAGGCTTCTCTCTTCTTTCGTTTCTTTCCTTCTTCCTTCGGGGTCACATGTGTTGCTAATCTTACATCATTTGTAACCTCTCCATGCCTCTGGGGTTGAAATTCTACTTCATGGAGGTATTCTTCATCTGATGCAAATGGTGGGTCCATAATGATTGACTCTAGATCGGAGTCACTTGCATCCTCAAATGCATCAGGGCTAGGTTCGCATTCTTCTAGAACTGCCTCTCCCATGATTGGCTCTATGGAGAAGACTGAAATGTCATAGCCATCCTCATCACAGTGAGGTGTCCATTGTTCTTCATTGATGGCTACGTCCATTGTTGCTAAAATTTCTGCCCAGCCATGGGGTTCAAATTCTTCGTCTGGAAAAACTACAGGTGCATAGGCTGGGTCTTGGATTGATCTATGGGTTTCTTTCGCACCTACCTCTCTGGCTTTCTCTCTCTTCTCTTCTTCTACTGCTACCTTGCACATCCATAAGTGAGTGTCTTCATGCATCCATGAGGATCCAGACCCTATGGAATGCACCGATTCTGTATCATCTTTGGCTCTATGGATGGGATTCCATTGGATAGGAGGGACATCTCTATGAGAATAATCCTTGAGATTGACTTTGGTCGTAACACCTAAGTGTTGTAGGTACAAGGAATTGGTTCCCCAGTCCTGTACCACTTGCAACTGTCGCATGAATGGTCTTCCCAAAATCATCTCATAGGCATGATTCTTGCTCAAGTCACATATGGCAAACGTATGCTCAAACTCGACACCACACGTGGTGAGAGTTATTCCTTCTAACAATCCTAGGGGTCTCTCTATGTGACCATCGGCCATTTGCAATTTCATTCTCGTTGGCCTGAGTGCTGGCTTGCCCCAACGCTTCCATAGGGAAGTGGTGGCAATGGAAACTCCTGCACCTGAGTCCAAAATTGCCTTAGTGGTGTAATCCTGGTAGGTAATGGGAAGATAGGTATTACCTTCTTCACCTTCACACATATCTCCTATCTTATCCAAGGGTATTTCTGGCACTGTCCTATGGGATCCTACCCGGGAACGTGGTTTTGCAACTTCAGTTACTTGACTGGCTACATAATTCCGCGCTTCTAGTCTATCCTTAGGCCGTTCTTCCAAAGTGAGATCACGCTGCACCTTGGCGTTCTTTACTACCTCCGTGTTCCTAGGTATGACTGAGTCGTCGTTCCTTACCATGACTGTGGGTGCTCTCATACACGTGGACTTTGCTTCCCATGGGCCTGTGAAGTGGGGTAGCTCTTGTATGGAATTAGACTCAAAGTCCAATCTCTCGTGCGACTGAGTACTCTCATGTTCCCCGTAAATAGATGGGATGTCTTGTGGGAATTGATCGTGTGCATCATCCACAAGTTCAAAAGGAGGGGCGACTTCACTTTCGTTATCCCATTTGTCTTCTTGAATCTCTCGTAGGAAGTCTGGTGCAAACCGATTCATAGAAGAAGAAGTGTCTGGCTCCGTAGAATTAGGCACATAAGCAACCTGGGAAGGAGGGCTTATTCTATCGTTGACTCTCTCCTTGTTCTCATAGATGGCTGGAGCACAAGCTTCCTGGGGAGGATTACTTATTCTATTACTCTTCCGAGCAGGCTCATACGCTCCCTGAGAAGGAATGTAGGCAACCTGTGGAGGTACATAAGCTTTCGAGGGAGGCTCATCTACCTTTTGGGGGGGAAGATAAGCTTCTTGAGGAGGCACATGGGCTTCCTGAAGAGGCTGGCTTGTCCGTTCCCTTGCCCTTTCCTTTCTTTGAGGGGCAGGTTCCTTCTCTGATTGTGCAATTAGCCTCTCTATTCTTTCCAGCAGTCCGTCAAAGTGTAACTGCGTCTTAGCTGAGCTAGAGATATTAAAGAGGCGGCTAGCTTCGAACATGCCTTGAGCCAATTCCACCATCTTAGCACAAATTTTAGTTCGTTCAAGCTCTAGTTCGGCTCTAGGGTAGCACTTTTCATGATCGGTTATGGTTGGCCCTTCTTGGATTCTGGCCTGATATGCTTTAAGCATCATATTAAGGTCTTCGGGAGTGGGATCAGCTAGGACTGATCCTACTCTAGGGGGTGGTGGGTTTAGGTGAGGTGGGTTGGAAGGTGGCTGGTCGGATGGGGATGGGAATGGTGGTGGTGGGATAGTGTGGGAGGGAGTTTGAGTTGTGAGTTCGGTTATTCTGGCTCTTGTTTCTCTTACGCTTTCCTCGAGTTCACTCATCTTTTTAGCCCATTGTCTTTTCATTCTTTCTCGACTATCTTTCCACGCTCTAGTCCTTTTCTTGGTTATACTCTCAGTTTCACTAGCTGTTGGGCTTTTTTCCTGGTCTACCCCTTGGTTTTGCTGCAATGCCTGAGCTCTAGTGACTACCTGTACTGGTGCCGTGGAAGTGACACTGCCTGAAGAATCTACAACCAACCCAATCACATTAATGGGAGTGATTTTTGGCATATTATTAGGATTTTTAGGGCAATCTCGTAAGAGATGCTCTTTTCCACAATATTGGCAAAAGCCTTGGATCGTCACTGACTGGGGTTGTGTAGGTGGAGGTAAGGGGCAATCACGAATGAGGTGATCTCCTTGGCATCTGTAACACGGTCCTCTTGGGAATGGAGGTCTTACTTGCCTAGGTTGAGGCCTAGGGTTGGGGTTTGCATACATGACGTTTGTATAATCTGACTCCCAACTAGGTTCATTTGGCTCTTCGCTGTAATAGGACTCACCATGTTTTGGAGACTGCATGTAGTACGCCTGGGGACTATCAACATGTGTAGAATCAAAACTATGGTCACTCGGGTCATTTTCAGAAAGCAAGGATGTTACAGGGACTAAGGCTCTATTCAGGTTCTCTTCTGCAGCGGTATACTTTACCGGAATCACATTAGCTGGGTTTGGAGGCTGTTGAACTAGCACCGGTTGGGGTCTCTGTTGGGCCTGATATTGTGGTTGGTAGGTTTGTTGGGGTCTAGCATATTGTGGTGGTGGATTCTCGTTCTGGTATCTGCCTTGTTGGTAGGGCTGAGGGTAGGGTTGCCTAACTGCCTGCTTGTTGTATGGGCAATCTTGTGCGGTGTGATTGGTGTATCTCCGTTCTATGGTGCAGTACTGGCTACTAGGATTTACTTGGGGCTGAGCCATAATAGGGCAAACATTCGCCATATGGTCACCACCGCATGTATAGCACCTTTTCACAGGAGCAAACCTTGGGATTTGTTTGCTAGTTACACCTAATTTCTGAGCTACTTTCTCTGCAAGTTCCTCGATTGATGTGGATTGCGTGGTAGAGTGACTAGATGCGCTGTCTGAATCTTTGTAGATTTTGGAAAGCTCTAGTTCCTCCCCTAGATTATCTTCAATGTCAATGCACATGCGTACACATTCTTCTATAGTCCTAGGGTCCTTCAGATACACATAGGATCTCAATTTCGTACTCAGCAATCCATCAAGGAATAAGGCTACTTGTTTGGCAGATGTGGGTAGCTCCGAAACAGGGCATCTTTCGAGATATTGTCTAAATCTTCTTCCTGCCAATCTTACAGTCTCTTGGGGAGTCTGTTTGAAGCTGTGAATCAATGAGGAGGTATTGTGTCTTATGCCACTCTTAGAGAACTCTACAATGAAAGCTTCTAGGAGTTGGTCTATACACCTGAATTATCGCTCATCCAATGGCTGAAACCATGTAAGTGCTGTGTTCCTAAGGGTTAGACCGAAGGCATTGTACTGCGTGAATAGATCCTCCACCTGTTCAGCTCTCAAGACTTGCTTGAACTCCGCCACATGATCATAGGGATCTCCTGTGCCATCAAAGTAATTTTTCATGGACTTAACTAGCTGGGTCGGTCTCAGAGTTCTTGTGTGCTCTCTAGGTCTCGGCAGCGGGAATCCATCCACATTTCTTTGGTTCCTGTGAGCTCTAAGCATCTCAGGTTCTACCCTATTCGTTTCCGTCCTCGTTCTTTCTCTGCCCGCTAGGCTAGCAAAGCTGACTTCTGGTCTATCTCTACTTCTGTCTCTTTGCATTCCATGAGCTTGGGATGTTCCAGCTCGAGGGTGACCATATGATACATTCGCTCTTGGTTGGGGGAAAACGAATTCACCCTTCCAAGTGTAAGCATGCCTATCATTTTCCGTAACCACAAAGATCCGTTCTGAAGTGTGATCTAAGTAGGTCACTCTACCTGGGCTATCCGGATCCTTAAACTCATAGATCATGATATTTCCTATATCAGTTGGCTGATTAGATTTATACCTCCAAAAGGCTTCGTCAGTTTCTCGATTGAGGAGCAACTCTATGCTCTTGTTGTCTTGGGGAATCCACTTAGGTGTGATAATCCTAGTGAGAACAGATTTGCCTCGAGGGGTTCTAGGTTCTACACCCATGTTTCCTTGTTCCAAGTCACCTAAGTCCGCTTCTAAGATTACATTCCCAAATTCATTTGTCCTATCTGGGTGACTGGTGACTACATATATGGTTCCTTCTTTGTCCAGGTATGCACCATTTTCAAACTTGACTGCTGGGTGCTCTAGTCCTATGGATTGATCAGGATTCTTAATCTGTACCACAGATCTTCCTAGGCTGTCCTCATAGATGCTAGCACCTAATCGGTTGGTCCTAAGGTATTCCAGCTGTGTTTTGTAAGGGCCTTCTACCCTGTACAAATATGGCATTCCTGAACTTCCCATAGGCCTGTCCATACCTTGAGACATCCCTGACTCACTGGTCTCAGAGCTAGGGTAGTACGAGTGGTGGCTCAACTGTTGGGCCCAAGACCTAGCAGTGTGGTTAACACTAGCCTCTGAAGACCTAAGGCTCTGTCTCTCCCTTACTAGATGTCGTCCTGATCTAAGGTTCATATGCCTATCTAAGTAGCCCAATTCTTTGCCCAGAGTACAACCTCGTTGCCGATCAATTGGTATCAGTCACTGGATTCTTTTTAGTTATTCCTCGTGTTTAAGGTCTTGTCTGATATTACGTCGTCAGGAATACTTGAATGTTCTTCATGCTTTTAGGTTGATCGTTCCACGTTAGGTCCTTTTCCTTTATGTTATCGACAGTACAGAGATTAGGTTTTTAGATTGAACTTGAGTTTTTAGGTAGTCTTCAACTTGATACCTGCCTATCGTCGCCCTGACTTACTCCTACCTCTCGTCCTTAGCCTAAACTATGAATTGACAGAGGGGGTTAAAAGTTTCCAACCTTTTGTTTCCTGCTTGGTTGCCCTTGAGTGCCCAGGAAGTGTGTTCCCAAGCTTGCACTTACACTTGCTTAGAACGCCTTTTGATGCTCTCAATAGATCTGTAAAAGTTCCAAAGTTAGCTTAAAGATTTAAATTCCAAAGATAGAACCAATGATTTTCATTCCTATAGCATAAACACAAACTTGCATAGTGATTTTCAAGAAAACAATCCTAAGGACCCCTAGAGCTCAAAAAATTGATTTCGTATGAAAAAGTTATGACTGTTCAGGGTTTAGGGGGTTAAAACAAGATTCTGGCCGACAGATCCTAGGATTTTCTCCAAATCACAAGTGTAGGAACCTCCCAAAATGCTAATAGATTGACTATTTTGCCCCAAAATTATCCCAACTTTTGAACAAAATCAAACCCTAATTTTTGGCCGAAAAGCCTGTCAATTGCGATCGACAGGTCTGTCAATCGCGATTGACAGAGGTGTCCGTCGGGGCTGTCAGTCGCGATCGACAGTGTCAATCGCGATCGACAGAGTCGATCGTGGCTGTCAATCGCGATCGACGGTATCAATCGCGATCGACACGTTTTCCGGTTTTTTCGCCGAAATTTTAGTCAATCGGGGGCCTATCAATCGCGATGGACACGTGGCTACGCGTAAAAGTCAATCAATCGTGGAATTTCAGTCGATCGCGATCAACGGTGTCAATCGCGATTGACAGATGTGTCGGTCGTGGCCGTCGATCGCGATCGACGGTATCAATCGCGATTGACAGGGTCCTACGTGGCAGTCAGTCGATCGTGGAGGTCTGTCGATCGCGATTGACAGAGTCTGTCGGTCGCGATTGACAGGGTCTGTCGGTCGCGATTGACAGAGGCTGTCGGTCGCGATTGACAGAAAACCTCGGAATTTTTCTACTATTTTTAGTGTTTTAGGATGTGCTCCTTGTGCTTGTTCTAATGGTGCACTCACTTTTGTGAAAAGCCAAAAATTTCTGTCAGTCGCGATCGACAGAAGCCTGCGACCGCGAGACAGTTTCGATGATTTTCGTACCTGCGCAGGAAGCTGGGGATGGTGATTCGGCAAGGTCCTGCAAAAAGCTCAAGAAACATGCAAGAAAACACACATGCAATATCGCTCTCTCGCTCTCTCTCACAAGTGAAATGAGGGAAATGAGGTGGGGAAGGTGATATGATCGAAAAAACAGAAATTTTCGCGATGATGGAGATGGAGGTGGGAGATGGTGATGATGATGATGGAGATGAAGCTGGTGAAGAAAGTAAAAGAAAATCGATGAGAGTGAAGAAAGTACCTACAACTCCAACGCGTCAACTCTACGTCTTACCATCACACGCTCGTCCTCAAAGCTCGATCCCCGGCAACGGCGCCAAAATTTGGTGTAGCTCAGTGATGAGTAGCACCTCCTTTAATGTCAATCCGGGAAGACGTGAGGATGGTATGAAGACCTCGAGCAAGTGGCGGCACAAGTGCGTGAGTGAGAAGCACACTAGCATGCACACACATACACACACACGCGCACACACGGCAAGACAAAGAGGGAGAATCAATGGAGTTCTTAGATTACTTTCAAAAGCTCTTACAAGTTTGTTTCAATTACAATCTAACCTCGAAAATGAGCTCTCTAGCTCTTTTTATAGTGTTTGGCTAAGTTTTGGCCCTGTCCAGACCTAGTGTCCGGCCTAGTTAAAAATTAGGTTCCAGGGCTTGTTTGAGGGCTCAAACGATATCTAAAAAATATGAAAATTGGCAAGTAGATACTTCTAAAGCTCCTGAAGCTCAAGGACTCCTTGGCTTGCACAAAATGGAGCTACAAAAAGATGAATTGGTATTTACAATGGTGTTTAGTGATGAAAATCACTTTAAATGGGTGTAAAGGATTTGAAAATTTAAAGGTTGCCTTAGTGCTAGATCTGCGTTGAGTGCTCGTACTTGCTCCTTCATGAGGAAAATTACTGGCATATTTGCCAGATCTTCGTTGACTCCCTTGTCTGCTGCTAACACCACTGCTGACTTGGATAATTTATTAAGAGCCCAGACAGTCCGCAATGCAACGCTAACACGAAACATGGGCTTACTAAGAAGACACCTAGCCGCAGCAAAAGAGGAGAACCAGAGACTCCAAGAGCAGAATAGAGAGAATTTGGAAGCGGCATTGGACCATCCAGAACAACCCTTAAGTCCGAGCAGATTCAAGGCAATCCCTTCCGAAGCAATGAAGATGTTGCTAGAAGACCATGTTAGACTGCTCGAGGACTATGATCGAATGAACGAAGAGCATCAGCAGCTAAAGGAAGATCACAAGCTACTACAGCTCAGAGAACCGGCAACAAAACAAGTACAAGTAGCAGCAGAAGTACCAGAACCTGTGGACCCCTCTCCTGACCTCCTAGAGGAACTCAACTCATTACGGGCCCAGGTATTGACCCTTGAATCAAGGATTGCAGTATATGAAGCGCCACCAAGGCCAGATTCCCCACCTGAGCTTCCAGCTGACGAAGAAATGGTCACCATCCCGGTGGAGGAAACATTTGAAGAGGCGTACGAGCCACAGCCCATCCCAGGCGGACGCGTCACGGCCGAGGGCCAGATGACGTATGAACTTCCGACCCCCGCGTGGATGAAGACTATTGAGGAAATTGGAACAACACACTCAGCTAGAGTCGAGGCCCAGCTACATGCTATGGCCATGATCGAAGAAAGAATTTTGCAATCTCCCTACTTTTCTCAATTGGCCCCACGCAGGTACATATCCGGGCATGAGCTTCAACACAAACCTTACTTCATGCTAATGGCCGAATACCAGCTGACTATAGAGAAGCGAACTGGCAAGAAACCATCACATGCAACTCAATTCGAGTCGGAAGACTTGCCACTGGATGCGCAACAAGGCACTATTTATCAACCAGATTGGCGTACACGTCTTTTACAGGAGTACCCTGAAATGATGAGCACATGGGTTAAGGCACCTTTACACTTAAAATACAATCCGTGTTGGGGACTAGTGCCACGACGCCGCTCCTGGACTGCCTTTGCTATTAAGGTACAAAACAATAAGCAGTGCCAAGACTGGTTAAATTACCCCTATTTTAAGCCACCCATCGAGTTACCAACTGTTGGATACATGATGGCTACAATTCGCCACTGGCTCCCTCGATTAAAGCATATGGACGATATAGCGGCGCATATGACTGTCAAAATCTTTGACATGATGCAAATGATTTTTAAAGTCTTCCAACGCGTCAAGGCACCACATGTCAACACCCCGGGCTTTGAGCATGGCAATTTTGATCTGGTATATGATATGAGTACAACGCCATCGCTCCGGGTGTGTTATGCCTGGCATTGCAGAGTCAAGTACTTACCGGCATGCTACAAGCAAACATTTGAAGAAATGTTCACCACCGGTTTCTGGGAATACCACTCTGAAGTGTTCATCAGCAGGCCGACTCACTTATTGCAATTATTTGCCTGTGAACAGTTGGTGTATTCCACGCATTACAGACTCCCACCATCAGATGAACCACAACCAGTTAATTGGGAGAAGCTCGAGGCGGACCTAGCCCGAGGCATTCGAGTATCTGAGCACACCCTCGCTCACGACCTCCTACAAAACTACATCCGACAGACTGCACAACAAGGTTCTGTCGAGGACGACAGAAGCGAGAGGGAGGGGGGTGTTGGAAGCAGCCAGAGGCACAGACGCCACGGAAGCATGTAACGACAGAGCAGGGAGCCAATCGGATCAATTTCTCAAACAAATGTGTTTTTTATCACTTTTCAAAACATTCAACAGTGATTTTTATCACTAATTGTAACATGTGTAACATAGCAAATCTCATTTTGTAATCCATAGCTCCATTTTGTGCAAGCCGAGGAGTCCTCGAGCTTGAGGAGCTTAGGTAGAATGCGCGTACCAATTTTCGTTATTTTTAGATACCGTTTACCCTTCCAAATAGCATCTAGGACCTAATTTTTAACTATGCCGGTCACTAGATGTGAAACCGGTCAAAACTAGTCTAGAAACTATAAAAAGAGCTAGAGAGCTCATTTTTGAGGTTAGCTTGTTGGAGTAGAGAAGAGCTTAGAGCTATTTTGAGCTTGTAAGAGTGTTCTTGAGTAATAGAGCTAATTTCTCACCTTCCATTGTGTCTTGCTTGTCTCTTCGTAGTGTGTGTGCATTTCTATGCTTCTCACCTTCACTCTCACTTCATCTCACATTCACGATCTTCATATCACTCCTATCTCTTCCGCGGATTGACATTAAGGAGGTGAAGCTTCTTAACGTGGTTCTCACCATTGTGCTAGAGCAACACACTCTTATAGCCACTCCTCCACCAATGACCCCGGTTGAGCCCATTGTACCTGTGGCGCCTATTGTTCCTGAAGCACCTACTACTTCATCATCTTCTCCTAATTACTCTCAACAACCTTCCCCTCATCTATTATCAGCCTCTTCATCCCAACCACTTCCTCCTCTTCCTCTTCCGGTTCCAATGTTTCATGAACTTGAATCGATGGGTCGATTGTTGATCCAATTCTTGCAGCAATTACCAATGCAACTGAAGATGGCCACTGACAATATTAGACAGGAGTTGCAGCATAAGGTTGATGTTCTCGAAGCTGATATTGCCCCACTACAGGAGGAAGCAGATGCTGTTAAAGCAGAAAACCATACTTTTCAGATGCAACTTCAACAGCTTCAAGCTAGGCTTGCAGAACAAGATATAGTTATTGCTCAGCGTGATGCCACATTGGCCAAATTAAAACCCAAGGATGTTTTGTTAAATGCTCAAGATGAAGAGATCCATCAGTTAAAACAGTTAGTACAGGATAAAGAAGACGCTAGAGTGGCAATTGGAAATTTGCTGGAGGAAACTCGAGTACAGCTTGATGAAGTCGTGCAGAGAGGACAGGAGATGGCTGATTTAGCTAAGCAGCCTCTTAAAGCCAAGAGAAGTCTTACAATTCAACTTTAGAAGGAGATAGCAGGGATTCAGAGGGAAAGAGATGCGTATTACCAGACCATTCAATATCAAGCTCAGGAGCTGGAGAGAAGAGAAAAGCGGCTAAGTTTTCAAGCAGAGCGCCTTTCAAGAATTGATACTCAAATTGCTGAAATGAGATTGCACCGAGATGCAGCCCTTGCCAATAATTTTTATTTGCAAGAGGCATTTTTGCAGACTCGGACTGAAATTTTGATGAGTCAATTCATTGCAGCCAGTTCAGTTCGAACTTATGCACAGCTGGTAGAGCTGGAGACACTCAAACTGATGTTAGATTCGCTAAAACAAAAGATTTCTAGAAACTTCAAATTAGCTCGAACCATGTATATCCAAGGCATCGTAGATGATCTTTGATTTTGTTTCCGTTGCGGGTTCAAGTCCACCGTGCATGCCAGTGTAAGGTCGCCGGATTGGCATTATGTAATTTATATTTTCCTATACCGCATGTATCGAAAGGTCATAGCGAAGTGTTGTACCCTTTTTATCAATTAATGAAAAGACATTACGGTGGTTCTCCGGTAGCGAGGAGACGGGATCGCAAGACTGTCTGTCTAGGCGATTTGCGGCCTGTGGAGACATCGTAGTGCAACGTTCTTAAATTCTGAGTACTGTAACTCTTACTTTGTTAAGTTACATTAATTTGTGATTAACACAGTAATGTTTGTGGTGATATTAAGTCTGTGCGACGGTAATTATTAATTCTGGTGTTATCTACTGTTAAAAAGTTTAACCAAAGTATGAACAGTAAACCTGCACAGAGAATTCAATACTAGATCGTAACGTACTGCTTACTTCATAAGTTAATGGGAAAATAAGATACAGGGCCTCTGATTTAGCAGACCCCTACCATCCCCAAGAACCCGAAAAGAACTTCAAAGTGTCTGTGATGAAAAGTACACTTTTAACAGCACCATTCTCAAATTTGACGACTACATGGTCTTGGGCAATGGGTTGATCTGGGTTTTTAATCTGGACAATAGATCTTCTTAGGCCGTCCTCATAGATGCAAGCACCTAATCAGTTGGTCCTGATATATTCCAGTTGCGTCTTGTAAGGGCCTTCAGGTTTCTCTAAGTAAGCCACACCTGAACTTCCTGTGGGTCTCTCCATGCCATAGCACATCTCTAATTCACTAGTTTGAGAGCTAGGGTCGTGTGGATAATTTCTCAACTGCTAGGCCCAAGTCCTAGCCGTGTGATTGTCACTATCCTCTGAAGACCTAAGGCTTTGTCTATCTCCCCCTACATGTCATCTTGATCTAAGGTTCATATGCCTAATTGAACAACCCCAATTTTCCCCAAGTACAACCTCATTGCATATCAATTCGGTTCACTCACTTGGTTCCTTTTTTTCGTTGGTTATCGTGTTTATGCTCTTGTCTGATATTGCCTCATCAGGAATACTTGAGTGAAGTTCCACGCTTTAAGTTAATCGCACCACATTAAATTATTTCCTTTAAAGTTATCAATCACAAAGAGATTATATTTATACTTGAACTTGAGTGGTTAAGTAGCCTTCAACTTGATAGATGCCTATCGTCACCTTGACTGACTTCTAGCATGAGTCACACTTAGTCTAAGCTAGGAATTGACAGAGGGAGTCGAGAATGATCCAACCTCACTTGCTTATCCCTTGCTCTCGGGTGCTCAAGAACGTTGTTCTCAAGCTTGCACAATGCTAAAGCTCTAGACACCCTTCGATGCTGTCAATGGACCTGCAACAGTCCCAAAGTTAGCTCAAGACTTAATTTTAATTGACTCAAAAGACCATGTCCATGCATGCACTTCATAGATCCAAAGTTTTCTTTGTTTTAAT
This sequence comes from Ceratopteris richardii, assembly GCA_020310875.1. Classification (NCBI taxonomy): domain Eukaryota; kingdom Viridiplantae; phylum Streptophyta; class Polypodiopsida; order Polypodiales; family Pteridaceae; genus Ceratopteris; species Ceratopteris richardii. The sequence continues at coordinate 205,289,466 of CM035410.1, forward strand.
GAAAATTCCCTTAGAGATCCCTCAACTGTGTCACCTCTTTAGAAGGTCAACTTGAAAATACCCTATCTATGACTCCCTGTACTAGTTTTACAAGAAGCTTTCCAACAAGCCCAAGATCATTAGAAGCGGAGTTCATATGAAGAAGTTATGACCGTTCAGGGTTCTAGGATAAAAACAGGGTTAAAAATAGGCTAACAGGCAGACAATATCTTTCTAATTGTTCCCTCGCGGTCCTCACTATGCACCAATTGCTTGAAATGTATGCCCAGCTTTGCCAAAATTTTGAAAATTAATAACCCTAAAAATTTGGCCAAAAATGCTTGTCAATTGCGATCGATAGGGCTATCAATCGTGATAGATAGAGTTGTCTGTCGTGGGTGTCAATTACGATTGATGGTGTCAATCACGATTGATGGTGTCAATCACGATCGACAGAGTTGATCGTGAGAGCTATCAATCGCGATCGACAATGTCAATCACAATCAACGTGTTTTTGCAATTTTTGATGTAATTTCAGTCAATTGTGGATGTGTCCATCGTGATGCATACATGGACACGTGATTTATTTTGTCAATCGTGAAATTTCACTTTGTCGCGATCGATGGTGTCAATCCCGATTGACAGAGGCTTACCAATAGTCAAACTTTTCTAGCGATCACAATCGATAGAGGTCAATGCCTAGAGACCTGCACAGACAATTTTCTCACCTATTGGAGATGTTGTAGCTGCAATGGAAGTGGTGATTAGCACCTCCTTTAATGTCAATCCATGAATACATGAGGATGGTATGAAGACCTTGAGAAAGTGATGTGCACAAGTGGTGATGGAGAAGCACACAAGCATGCACACACATACACACACACATGCACACACATACACACACACGCACACACACACACATAAGAACAAGGAGTGAGACAATGGAAGCTTTGATTAAGATCAAAACACAAGTACAGAAGCTCTTCTTTAGTTCAAACTACAATTTGTCCTCCTCATAAATGAGCTCTCTAGCTCCTTTTATAGTTTTTGAGTAGCTAGTGGCCTGGACATTAGGTCGGAAAAATTGAATGGCCTATTTGCGAGAGCTTCTTTGATTGCTTTGTCTGCTTGGTCCTTCTCTTTGCTCTGATTCCTTATGTCGGCTCCCTTGTGTTGAGATGCCCTAACTGCTGCCAACACATGTTGGGGGTCCTCCACAAAGGCTCCAAATTTGTTGAACCTTACCTGCAAACCCTTTTCCACTATCTTTCCAATACTCTTCAAATTTTTTGTGATACTAGGTACATAAAGAACACTGCTCAACAGATTCCTACTCCCATCATAAGTTTTGACATTTCCTACCTTGACAAATGAATGCTTGGTATCATCACTTGTCTGCGCTTGGTGCTTTCGTTTGGGCTCGTCAAGATCAGAAAGGAGAGCTACATTGCCTGCTACATGGTTTGAACAACCTTAGTCAATATAGAAGAGGTGCTCCTCATTCATACCTTGTTTTGAAGTCATGTTCATAATGAGAAGAGAATCCTCTTGATCCTCTATATAGCTGTTGAAGTCTTTTCTTGATTTGTATCCTCCTTGATAATTGTTGTTGTAATTGTTGTTGTAGCCATGGTTTTATCCTTGATTATGGTTGAATATTCCTCTTGATTGTGAGTAGCCACCTCTTTGAAATCCTCTTTCTCTCTAGTTCTTGAAGTTCCTATAGCACTCATCTATTGTGTGATTAGACAGTCCACGTATATTGCAGTGTAAGAGTTGAAAGGTCTCCCCCTACCTTGTTTACCTCCTCGGCCCCTTCTCTTGAGGTGGTATTGCTAAAACCTACTTTGTACCAACCCTAAATCACTTCAGAGTTTGATAGTAGGCCTTTTTAGATTGCAAATGACACCGAGAAAGTACCTATGTACTTTCGAGTTGATGCTTGAAACAATTGAATCAAAATAGATTACTTCATGAATAGCTAGAGTCACAAAACTTGCTATTTTGGTCTATACACCTGTTGCTTCATTTGCTCACTACTCACAATACAGTAACAATTAATGCAATTCCTTTTGAGGGTATTCAATTAGCTTAGATAGATAAGTATTGCAATTGAAATTAACTAAAATTATCAACTATGCTCTGAGAAATGAATTTAGCAATCCAAGGCTTACCCCCAACTTTCTAGAGATTGAAGAGTAGATGACCAGTGAGCACTTTGATGACGCTTTCTCCCAAATGGCTGAATCAAATGCTTTAAAACTTTGGCAGCATAAAATAGACATCCGGGTGTTCCAACAAACTATAGATCATGCAAAAGGGTTGAGAACACACTGAGATATGACCAGAGAAATATCACTGTTCTGAGTAGTCATAACAAAGAAGTAGACAGAGATGTTCAATGAAGTATATGTATTATAACACATGATTATACAAGATCATTGGCATTGTAATGATGCTTAATGATGGTGGAATGAGTAAGCTATGGTGTAAGATACTCAACTCCTACAAATGGTCAATGGAAGAGCTCTCAAAAAAGGCACACAACTGTGAGTTTCTACAAGCATTTTATAAGTGTTTTCATCTAAGTTTGAAATTGAATTTCAAACTTGGCTTCAAATAAAAGTGACTCCTCTAATTTAGGAGTTATTCTTCCATTGAAAACTCGTAGCTATTGTTCTTCCTAACTCTATGAGATTTTGGCTTTTACAAGATTCTCTCAAGGTATAAACCTTTTACAATGGTAACTGAACAAACAATTACAAGCTATGGTTCACATGAGTTATCAAATGCTTCCACATATAGTCTTCCATGCTAAGCCAAATGTGAAGGCTTGGACATTTGCACCAACAAAAGGAAACGACAACCTTAACCACTTTACATTGTCAATCCGGGAAGTACACTAGACCACAACCCTTTCTTCATCAATGAATTCCATGAATTGTAATGTAAGATGAGTTTAAGTAGAGATTTCACAACGTTTATAGAAAATTCTAGGTTTTCTTGTAAAAAGAGCTAGGAGAAATCTTTTTTTTATGCTTTTGTGCCTAAAATGTTCCATTTTTCTTATGGAAGGCATTGGTAATATCAAAAGTGAAATTCGATACATGTACCCTAGAGACAAGACAATGGTGATATTGATAGAACCACACAATCAAGTTGAACAACACTTTGTAGGGTTATGGAGAATGATATAGATGAAATAGACTTAGAATAGCATGAAATACTCAAAGATCTACTAATCAAAACAACAAATCCACAATAAACACTCAAAAAATCATCACGAAATCACCATGAAAGCTAAATGACAAGATTTAGAGAAGATAGGCAAGAGCTCTCAAGTTCTCATTAATCATCAAAGTACAAATTATCATCCCCAAAAATGAGTAATAATTTAACTTATATACTTTTCCAAATGTCTCTTTTCACACTTGAAAATAGGTCCTCTATAGTTCTAGCTTAAATTTCTACTCACTTGAGAGCTCTAAAAACTCTCAAAAAAGTACATAACTTACATCTAACCATGAGGAGGACTTCCTCATTTTTACATCCATCAGAGATTTCTATATTATATAATTACTATATTACAAGACATTGTAATATTAAAAAATGTTCTTCCAACATTCTTCCCCTCATTACCTCTTGTCATCCCTGACAAAATTTTTTGGTTGTAATGTCTTTTCTTTCTTTGATAGACTTGAGCCACTAGTCATGAATCTTCTTCTCTGCAATGTTGAGATCATTTACCATTTCAAAAAGAGAATTTCTACATCGAACAACAACTATTGGATTATCTATCACTTCCTTATTAATATACTCTATTGGTGCAATTCACAAGCCTACACATTTAGCTTGTAGTTCATACACATAAGAAGATGCATAAGGACGAATGCTAATGGTTAATTACCATTTACTCTTTTGTAAAAGTCATATTTGACTAGGAATCTTTTGTACCACCTACCCAAGGAAGTCGTGGACTTTATTAGTTGTAAAGCATCAATCAATTAAGAGAATATCTCCTAAGATGTAGGAGCATGATTATAGAGAGCCAAAAGTTTGAATTCAAATTCAAATTTTTTAACTCAACTACTATAAAAGTGATCATAAAAAAGTTGCGGGTATGCAAGTCGCTTTTCGAGCTCTTCATTTCATCTTAGTATGTGTATAAGGCCTAAACTCTAGCCTACACTTTGCCACATCATTTGGCTATGGTTTCGAGGCCAATGATTTTGTACACAAGTGTTCATTAATACATATATCTACATTGTTCATTTTTGAGTTCTCTGTCATAGTCTCTATAAGTCTGTCAACATTTGAAGATCCTATCTCACTCATTTCTTCACCAAATTCAAAGATCTATAGCTTGTTGGAACCAGCTCAAAGCACTCTACATGCCCGCAAGATTTGAAGGATTTCTATTAAGCCATTTCATAGAAAAGTCTGTTGAAGTGATCACTGGTCGAAGTCTGCAACAGTCCAAAAATATTGGGGGTAAAGGTTTACTTGCTAAATTGATTTCTCTGAGCATAGTTAATCTTTTTAAGTCATTCCACTTGGAATAGTTAGCTTGCTAAGCTAGTTAAAAAATAGAAGGTTTTCTTGAAGAATTGAAGTTCAAAGTTATCTGTTTTGATTCAACTTTTTCAAACACCATTTCCAAAGTACATAGGCTATTTTATGGTGTCATTGGAAAGCTAAGAAGGTCCACTTATCAACTCTGAAGCATCAAAGGGCTGGTACAAAGCAGGATTTGGCAGTACCTACTCATTCTCTTGAAGTGTCCATCCATCTTTCCCAACAGTGGTATCAGAGCAAGTTAAGGTAAAGTGGGAGATGGTTTTCCTTCATTTATTGATAAATTGGACACGAAAAACTATCAGGCATGGTCCCTAAGGATGAAGACATACCTACAAGGAAGGAGTCTTTATGGATACATCTCAAGAGATGAGGAATTGCCCTCATTCAAAACCAAAGGGCTACCAACAAAGGAAGAACATGAGAAGCTCAACACATGGTGTGCTAAGGATGCATTAGCGAGGTCTTACTTACTCAACTCCATCTCTAATTTTCTTTTGCCACATATTAGAAACTGTAAGACATCCCAAGAGACTTGGGAAACCTTGTCATCCTATTTCTCTTCCAACACAAGGGCGAGAAAAAACGAATTGTGGATTGAATTCACCACACTAAGGAAGCAACCTAAGCAGGCTATTTCAGAGTTTGTGACTAAGATTAAAGATGTAGCAGATCAGTTAGCAAGCATAGGAGAAGAGATTGAAGAAGAGCAGATAGTAAGGCAAGTGATCAATGGGATCAAAGCTGACGACAAATAGGAAAGCTTCACCACTGCCATGGACCTATACATGGACATGCAAATTCCAGATCTTACAACTCTCATGGGACAATTGTACACTCATGAAGCCAAGCTCAACAAGAATGGAGAAACATCCAAAGGTAATAGCTCTTCTGCCCTATACACTGATAAAAGTAAGTCTAAAGATAAAAGCAAGAACAAGAAAGGAGAGGATGAAGGCACTACCTCCCAAGCTAACTATGCAGGGAGAGGTAGATCATCAAGAGGAAGGGGTAGAGGAGGTAAGCAAGGTAGGGGGAGATCTTATAACTCCTCACCATGCAACATTTGTGGTTTATCAAATCATACTACATACGAGTGTTTCAGGAACTACAAGAATCAGAGAGGAAGAGGATATCAAAGAGGTGGATACTTACAGTCAAGAGGCAGATTCAACCATCATCAAGGGTACAACAACAACTACAATAACAACTACAACAACAACTACAATGGCAATTACCAAGGAGGATTCAAATCCAAAAAGGATAACAACAACTATACAGAAGAGCAAGATGATTCTCTTTTGATTATGAACATTACCTCAAAACCAGGTACAAATGATGACCACCTATTCTACATTGACTCAGGATGCTCAAATCATGTAGCTGGCAATGTAGCTCTACTCTCTGACCTTGAAGAACCAAAAGGTAAGCATCAAGTACAAACAAGTTGCTGGAAGTTTATTGATCTCCAAAGTACAGCTAGAAGTAGGTGAAATCCAACAGGACCTAGTTTACTTTTTCACAAACTTGTATGCACAGACCAATTTTCTTGCAGAGCAGACTGCTCTTTGCTAACTTAGAATTTTCCAAAATTGTTTAACACACATAAACTAGACTCTAAGATCTTTCCAACAAGCTATGGAACATCTCAAACGGATAAATACACAATGAGCTATGTGTTGGAGATAGACGTCTGCGGAAGCACGCGAACAGCACAAGGAAGAAGAAGAAGCTTGGAGCACAAACACACAATACTGAATGTATTACTAGAGAATGTACAAAGATAAGTAGCCCATTAGGGCAATAGGCGTATATACAAGCCGGGGGAAAAAAACCTCCTAAAGAGGGAAAAAAGTGCCCCGGCAGTCCTAGTGTGTTCACACACATCACTACGTAAATATATCAACAAATCCCCCCTGGGAGTGATGCGGTGAACAAGGAGCTGGCACTCATGTATAAGGAAGTTCCAAGCTATGTGGAAATCACTCCACAAAAGGAAGTAAGCCCAAAGCTTTGCGAAAAGCTTCAAACTTCTCCCTAGGCAGAGCCTTCGTGAAAAGGTCTACAATGTTCTCCTGCGTGGGCACATATGCCAAGCTGATCTCCCCAGCAGAGAACCTCTCCCTGACATAGTGATAATGCACCTCAATGTGCTTAGTGCGAGCATGGAACACAGGGTTCCTCGCAACTGCCAATGCGCTCTAACTGTCAGTGAAGATGATGGTGGCAGAAGACTGGCCAACACCCAAATCAGCCATAAGGCGTCTGAGCCACACACACTCAACAGTCGCTGTGAAAGCTGCCCTATACTCAGCCTCACAACTGGAAGTGGCCACAGTAGGCTGCTTCTTGCTCAACCAAGATATACATGAGCTACCAAGCATGAAGCAAAAACCACTGGTGGACACACGAGTGTCATAGCAACCAGCCCAATCTGAGTCAGAAAAAGCATGCAAATCTGGCGGTAGTGATCCCCCCTTGGGATAAAACAACCCAAGTAGCCGAGTACCACTCAAGTAGCGAAAGATGCGCTTAACCGCTTTCCAATGCGTGACTCCTGGGCAATGCATAAACCTGCTCATCTGTGAGACAGCAAACTGAATATTTGGCCGAGTAATGCATAAGTAAATCAAGCATCCAACAGCCTGCTGATAGAGAACAGCATCAAATGCATCTCCAGCATCATGAAGACTCAATCGTAAACCTGTCTCCATAGGAGTGGCAATAGGCTTACAGTCTTCAAGGCCAAAACGCTGCAATAATGTGTCAATATATTTCGTTTGACACAAAGCCATTCCACCATCAACGTGCATAAACTGAATGCCCAAATAGTGATGCAAATGCCCCAAATCAGACATCTCAAATGAGGCATGCAAATCAGCCTTAAAATCAGCAATATGTGTCTCAATAGGACCAGTGAGCAGCATGTCATCAACATAGACAACAATGATCAGAAGCACATCATTAGCACGTTTAACATATAAGGTGCTTTCAGTTGGACTATTCTCAAAACCATGTGCAATCAGATAGGCATGTATCTTCTCATACCAAGCACATGGTGCTTGCTTTAAACCATATAATGCCTTCTTTAACCTGCAAACCTGGTTTTCATGCCCTTTCTGCACAAAGCCACGGGGCTGAAAAACATACACTTCTTCATGCAAGTCACCATTCAGAAATGTTGTTTTAATGTCCAACTGATGTACATTCCAACCATGATGGGCTGCAAGTGCACAAATGCTCCGAACAGTAGTCATACGGCATGTAGGTGCAAAGGTCACATCAAAATCAATGCCTCTTTCCTGCGCATAACCCTTTGCAACAAGCCTAGCCTTATACCTGTCAACGGTACCATCAGGTTTACGCTTCAGCTTGTATACCCACTTAGTGCCAATGGCCTTCTTGCCAGGAGGCAAGTCACATAAGGACCATGTACCATTCTTCATTATAGCATCATATTCAGATTGCATAGACTGAATAGCATCTTCCACAAAGACAACATCACGGCTAACCAGAATGCGTTTAGTCTGTGGATGATACAGACGATAGCCTTTACTTTCAGAACTGAACCCAACAAAAATACATTTTACTACCTTATCATCCAATTTTCTGCGATGTTGTTCAGGCACTAATGCATATGCCAAACAACCAAAAACACACAGATGAGCAACAGATGGCTTGCGGTCATGCCAAGCCTCATATGGAGTGATAGACTGCAACGCTTTAGTGGGACACCTGTTCAGTACATATGCTGCACACATGACAGCCTCAAGCCAGAAACTATGTGGTAAAGCCTGACTTTTGACCATGCACCTCGCCATCTCCATGAGTGATCTGTTCTTTCGTTCAGAAACTCCATTCTGTTGAGGTGTATACGGTATTGTACACTGGTGTTTTATCCCACGTTCAGCTAGAAATGCATTAAAATCTGAAGACATATATTCCCCCCCTCGATCCGAACGAAGGGTGCCCATTTTACATGCTGACAGATTTTCAGCCAAAACCAAAAACTGTTTGAAGCACATGAACACTTCGGACTTTGCTTTGAGTGGATATACCCATGCATGCCTAGAAAAATCATCAATGAAAGTCACGAAGTAAAGGTAATTTCCAAAAGAGGGTGTCTGCATAGGACCACAGACATCACTATGTACAAGCTGCAATTTCTACGTAGCCCGAACTGAACCATCTTTTGGAAAGGAAGAACGCTGCATTTTGCCCAAAATACAGCCTTCACAAACATGTTTTCCAGGTGCCTCAAGTTTGGGCAAAGAGGACACCATTTCAGATTTCTGCAGGCGTAACAAACTAGCAAAATTCAGATGACCAAAGCGTGCATGCCAAAGCTTTGCATCTGACATAGCCTGAGAATCATGAACTGCACATGCCGAATCATTCACAGATCTTTCATAGTCTATGAGCTTATACAGCCCACGACATAAGATGCCAGAAGCAATAATCACATCACCATTTGAGAGATCATGGACTGTACACCTATCATCAACGAATTTCACAACCAAGCCAATCTTGGCTAATGCAGAAACTGATAACAGGTTCTTTTTGATCCCTGGCACAAATAAAGCATCTGACAAAGTGAAAGAACTACCATCAGTAGTAGTCAGAATGATCTTACCAACTCCCATAACAGGATAAGAGGAGTTATTGGCGCATGTGACAGTATTCCATGTAGGGGCAGGCTCGAGTGAAGAGAAGAAACTGCGCTGCGAGGTAATATGTTTGGTCGCCCCACTGTCAAAGTACCAAACATCTGAGTCTACTGCAGACATGCACTGATCATGAGAAGATGGGTCAAAACTGGAGACAGTAGTAAACGCCCATTCTTCTTCCTGCACAAGATTTGCAGACTTTGTTTTTGGTGTAGAGGCCTCTGCAACAACCATTCCAGCCTCTTTCTTCTTTGCCTCTTTAGCAGCCAGTTTTGGACAGTTCTTTATAATATGATCATTTCCTTTACAGTACTTGCAGAACAATTTCTGCTTTTCTGATTTCTTTTCATCTTTATCCTGGTTCTTCGATTGTGCAGCATTTGCAGATTTTTGCTTACTAGTAGAAGAGCTCCATTTTCCTTTGCCCTTTTGACTAGCCAGGAAAGCTTGATCTGCAACACGCATAATGGACCTGCTCTGCCTGGACTGATCTTCCTGCAACAGAACAGAGACTAATTCCTCAAATGACAAGGCATTCGGATTGCCTTTCATCATCAACCGAAGAGTAGAGGCAAAACTCTGATATGAATCAGGAAGACCATTCAGAACGGTTTGCACAAGTGAGGTATCTGGTATAACCTCATCAGCAGAAATCAATTGTTCCTTCAGGTCTTTGATCTTTGTAAGAAAACTGTCCATAGAATCACCTTCATTCATGTGCTCACTCTCCAACTGTTTTCGGAGGTAACCAACACGAGCCTCATTCCTAGCCTAGTACAAAGTGGTAAGTGTATCCCAAGCATCCTTTGCTGTTCTGCAAGAGCGAATGTGAGGAATAATGGCATGTTTGACAGACAAGGCTATCAATGCATGTGCCTGGGCATCTCTGCCATCCCAACGAATCTGCTCTGCAGTAGGTGCAATAGAAACAGCAGCACGAACAGGAATCTATGGAATATCATCTTCGACACCATCTTCATCAGCTCCAGTACCTCCAGCACCTGTATTTGTAGTACCTGTAGTCGCAGGTGTAACAGGACGTCTTTCAACACCCTGCACAATGTTCCACAGTCCTTTTGCAACCAGTACATGTCGCATCATATAAGCCCATAATGGGTAGTTGGTACCATCCTACTTATCCTCAACAGCCAACATACGGAATACATCACTGCTTTCAGCCATGGTCGGTGACTAAAATACCTTGATGCAGAAAATTGACTGTATCTCAAAAAGTTGAACGGAACTGCCCAGACGAGTTCTGCTAGACCTATAGCAGACTTCGAGACGCTAAAACTGGCAACAGAAACTGGTATATACCTTTGGCACAAAAGGACGAAATAGCCTGCACAAGCGCTGCGATAGTGCGTTCGGAGGCCGAAACGAGCTCAGATCGCGATTTCGTGCGAATCTAAGACTACAAACGGAGGAGTGTCGACGGCGCCCTAGAAGAAGCGACCACCTGCTCTGATACCAATTGTTGGAGATAGACGTCTGCGGAAGCACGCGAACAGCACAAGGAAGAAGAAGAAGCTTGGAGCACAAACACACAATACTTAATGTATTACTAGAGAATATACAAAGATAAGTAGCCCATTAGGGCAATAGGCGTATATACAAGCCGGGGGAAAAAAACCTCCTAAAGAGGGAAAAAAGTGCCCCGGCAGTCCTAGTGTGTTCACACACATCACTACGTAAATATATCAACACTATGACCTCTGCAATATGCAGCTTTAATGGAGACCTTGAAACAGAGATGAACCCGAGAACACACATCACGTGCAGAGACTACTGCTCTTAACTCACAACTCCAATGAATCTTAAACTTTCCAAAATACATGTAGACTTTGAGAGCTTTCTAACAAGCCAAAGAACACATGATTTGGATACATACACAAGGAGATATGACCTCTGCAAGTTTGAGGTTTAATGAAGACCTTCAGCAGGGGGTAAAACCAGAGAACATACACTACTTGCAGAGAGTACTACTCTCAGCTCACAAATCCAAGCATTATGGAAATTTACAAGAAGAAATTAGACAGTAAGAGCGTTCAAATGAGCTATCAAACATGTAATTTGGATATATAATGAGGGAGATACAAGCTCTGCAATCTCTGCATACAAAACTACAGCAGTGTAGAGATACACATATGACTCTCTTGGACACCCCACAAGATCACGACTTTTCTCCTCTTTTTATAGCATGGGAAACTAATCTAAAACCTTCCTAATACATCTAAATTCATGGTAGAAACTTGGATGGAGGTATTACATGACTCAAGTGCTCAAATAAGCAGAGTATTGATGGACTTTGAGAACTAGCCACATCGACCTTCCACTAGGACACCACTGCAACTCCCTTGTGACTCACTAATTTGACTCACCATGTTCTAGAAATCACGTGGTATTTTGGCTATATTTTATGAATAATATGAGCCTTCTTGAAGTATTTGAAGACTTCCCAAAGGTATTTACATAATTTGAAACTTGTACCCTACATAAAACAAATATTCGCAACATTCTCCCCCTCAAGTTTCAAAGGGTATTTCCTTCATGCCAAGAATATAGTTGAAGCTGGTCCATCCAAGGATTTGGTGAAGATATCTGCAACTTGATCCTTTGTTCCCACAAAAGAAACTTCATTGTTTATGGCCTTCTCTCAAACATAATGATAGTGAACCTCTATATGCTTTGTTCTAGCATGAAAGATAGGATTTGAGGTCATATGAATGCTACTCAAGTTATCCCCATATATCTGTGGTACATCAACCTGCACATTCAAGTCATGAAACAACTTTTTAAACCACATAACCTCAGTAGTAGCCAATGCTAAACCTCTATACTCAGCCTCTGTAGAAGATAAAGCAACAGTAGGTTGTTTCTTTGAACTCCATGTTAATGTCTTGTTTCCTGCTATTACCACATATCCACTTGTGGATCTTCTATCATCTTTGCCTCCAGCCCAATCTGCATCACTGAAGACTTTAAGAGTTAGATCAGCATCATGACTATAAAATAATCCTTCGTTCATGGTACTTTTCAAATACCTTAGCACTCTTTTCGCTGCATGCATATGAGGTACTCTAGGTTCATGCATAAACTGTGACAATAGTCCCACTGCATAGCATATATCAGGTCTAGTTTTTGTTGCATAAATCAAAGATCCTACCCCAGATCTATATGCATTCATATCATGCAACTCATCACCTTCCTTTGCACTCAACTTTACATTACATTCCATTCGAGTAGAAACAAATTTACATTCCTGCATACCAAACCTTTTTAGCATATCACATATATACTTTCTCTGTATCAACCACATACCTTCATCACTATACACAATTTCAATCCCAAGAAAGTATCTAAGCAAATCAAGATCTGAAATTTTAAATTCCTTTCCCAAATTACCTTTTATCTCTTCAATAGCTTTTGCATCATTCCCTGTAATCAACAAGTCATCCACATAAATGCATACATAGACACACATGTCATCTACATGTTTTACATAAAGTGAAGGATTAGCATGACTCGCTGTGTATCCTTGCAGCATAAGATACTTTACCAACCTTGCATTCCATGCCCTTGGTGCCTGCTTAAGACCATACAATGCCTTCTTTAACCTGCATACATGATTAGGACATTTTGCATCCACATAACCATCTGGTTGTGACATATACACTTCTTCATTTAACTCACCATTAAGAAAGGCATTCTTTATATCAAGTTGATATATATTCCACCTTTTACTTGCAGCTAAAGCCAACAAAGTTCTTACCGTTGCCATGTTTGCTACTGGACTAAATGTTTCCTCATAGTCCACTCCTTGAGTTTGATTATATCCTTTTGCTACAAGTCTAGCCTTATATCTTGACACACTACCATCACTACTTCTTTTCATCTTAAAAACCCACTTGCAACCAATTACCTTTTGTTTTGGTGTCTTTGGAACTAAATTCCAAGTCTTGTTATCCTGTAGTGCTTCCATTTCTTCTCTCATTGCTTTCTCCCACTTTTCATCTCCTTTTGCCTCATCATAACATGTGGGTTCATTTTCCTGCTCAACTTTTGTCATAAAAGCATAATGAGTATTCATAAAAGATTCATAAGTATACCTTTGAGGTTGCTTACTCACTCTTGAAGTTCTTCTTACCTCCAATGTAGATGCTCTTCCTTTCTTATTAGGAACCTTTGATGATTCTCCATACTCACATACATCACTAATTTCCTCTCCTTCATCATTGACTTCAACAAGTTTGCGTTTACCTTTACTTTTAACACTTGGAGGTGACTCTTGCCTTAATCTTCCATTGAAAGGTGATCCTCTTTCTTCATCCAAACCACTCCTTTCATCATTTAAACTTCCTGATGGCTGAACTATGCATTCATCTCCTTCAACCACACCTTCTACCTTTGTGTAGTGTTGATGATGAACTGCTTCTTTGATAGCTTCAAATTCTTCATCAAGGTATGATAACCTTCTCCAAGCCTTGAAGTACTTGCTCTGATACCAATGTTGGAAGTTTATTGATCTCCAAAGTACAGCTAGAAGTAGGTGAAACCCAACAGGACCTAGTTTACTTTTTCACAAACTTGTATGCACAGACCAATTTTCTTGCAGAGAAAACTGGTCTTTGCTAACTTAGAATTTTCCAAAACTCTTTCACACGCATAAACTAGACTCTAAGAGCTTTCCAACAAGCTATAGAACACCTCAAACGGATAAATACACAATGAGCTATGACCTCTGCAATATGCAGCTTTAATGGAGACCTTGAAACAGAGATGAACCCGAGAACACACATCACTTGCAGAGACTACTGCTCTTAATTCACAACTCCAATAAATCTTAAACTTTCTAGAATACATGTAAAATTTGAGAGCTTTCTAACAATTCAAAGAACACATGATTTGGATACATACACAAGGAGATATGACCTCTGCAAGTTTGAGGTTTAATGGAGACCTTCAGCAGGGGGTAAAACCAGAGAACACACACTACTTGCAAAGAGTACTGCTCTCAGCTCACAAATCCAATGATTATGAAACTTTACAAGCAAAACGTAGACAGTAAGAGCTTTCAAATGAGCTATCAAACATGTAATGTGGATATATAATGAGGGAGATACAAGCTCTGCAATCTCTGCATACAAAACTACAGCAGTGTAGAGATACACATATGACTCTCTTGGACATCCCACAAGATCACGACTTTTCTCCTCTTTTTATAGCATGGGAAACTAATCTAAAAACTTCCTAATACATCTAAATTCGTGGTAGACACTTGGATGGAGGTATCACATGACTCAAGTGCTCAAATAAGCAAAGTATTGATGGACTTTGAGAACTAGCCACATCGACCTTCCACTAGGACACCACTGCAGCTCCCTTGTGACTCACTAATTTGACTCACCATGTTCTAGAAATCACGTGGTATTTTGGCTATATTTTATGAATAATATGAGCCTTCTTGAAGTATTTGAAGACTTCCCAAAGGTATTTACATAATTTGAAACTTGTACCCTACATAAACAAATGTTCGCAACACAGTTGATGACACCAAGCACTCAGTACTTAAAGTTGGAAATGTTAAGACTTGTGATGGAAATCAAAACTTGTTGAGTAGGGTACTATATGTACCAAACATTACAAAAAACTTGATGAGTGTTGGATAGATTGTGGAGAAAGATTTGCAGGTCACGTTCAACCAATTTGGAGCATTTGTGGAGGATATTGTAAAGATCAAACACTTTCAAAGCTTGAGATTTGGCATACAAGATTAGGGCATGTAGGAGAAAGAACATTGAAACAAATATGCAGAGACCAATGTGTAATTGGAATACCAAATGTTTCCAAACAACACATGATATATAAATGTGGTGCTTGTCAGTTTGGAAAGTCTCACAGGTTACCCTTCTCAAGGAAAAGCTACATGCATGAGGACTACCTAGAACTTGTCCATACAGATGCATGGAAACCAAGCAAAGACCCCTCAATCTCAGGATCAAGGTACTATGTATCTTTTATTGATGATTATAGCAGGTGTACTATACTGTACTTTATGAAACACAAAGATGAAGTGTTCAACTGTTTTAAAAAGTATCTTGCACTTGTTGAGAATCAGACAGGGAAGAATCTAAAGAGGATAAGGTCAGATGGAGGAGGTGAGTACTTCTCCAGTGAGTTTGAAGCTTTCTTGTAGGACAGAGGAATCAAGAAAGAAATCACCACAAGGTATACTCCTGAACAGAATGGGGTAGCTGAAAGAAGAAATAGGTTGATTGTTGAAACAACTAGGTCAATGTTAAATGAAAAGAAATTACCCAACTACCTATGGGCAGAGAGTGTATCTACTACCACTTACCTCATAAACAGGTTACCATCCTCCCTTGATGGGATGACCCCTTATGAAGCATGGCATGGTAAGAGACCCTCACTTGATCATTGCAGGATATTTGGATGTGTAGCATATGTACACATTCCTGCTCAGATAAGAGGTAAACTAGACCCTAAGGCTGAGAAGTGTATCTTTATTGGATATGATCTAAATCAGAAAGGGTACAAGTTCTATAACCCTTCAAATAAGGGATTTATGGTTAGTAGAGATGTTTTCTTTGATGAAAATGATTCTTGGTATGAGAATGAATGTAGGAAGTTTAAACTACCCTATGACTTGGAGGAGGAGTTTCCAAGTCTTGCTAAGGAGGAACCTACTCAGAATGAAGACACCAATTCAGATGATGAAGACATTATCAACCTTGAAGAATTCAAGGCATGGAAGTCCAAAGGCAAACTCAAGATGAAGAAACTTGAAAACATACCTCAATCTTCAAATCAATCAATCAGAAGATCACAAAGGGAGAGCAAAAAACCTATCAGATATGGGTATGATACCTCTCTTGTTACTAAACATTCTGTTCATCTTGCCAAAGGCTTGTCAATTGAAGAACCAGGATCATATGAAGAAGCAAAAACTAAGATAGAATAGAAAGAAGCTGTGGATGAGGAGATTGAAGCACTCAAAGAAAGTGACACATGGGAACTAGTACCAAAGAAACAATCCATGAAGGTAATTGGATCTAGATGAATCTATAAACTCAAAAGAAATTATGATGGGTCAATAAACAGGTACAAAGCCAAATTGGTGGCCAAGGGTTTTGCACAAACCCAAGGCATTGACTATGAAGAAACATTCTCACTTGTAGCCAAGATGCCAACCATCAGGGTGTTGGTGAGTGTGGCTGCATCAAAAAATTGGAACATGTATCAATTGGATATAAAAAATGCTTTTTTGAATGGATGGATTTGAGAGGAGGTATATATGTCACAACCTTATGGCTATGAGGATCCAAACAAGGTAACATATGTATGCAAATTGAATAAAGCTCTTTATGGATTAAAGCAGGCACCTAGGGCATGGAATCACAGGTTAACCACATACCTTCAAGACCAAGGTTTTGTCATGAGCAAGGCCGACACTTCTCTATTCATTAAGAGAAGTAATTTAGAGGTAATATACCTATGTGTATATGTTGATGATATCATACTTACAGGTAATGATGTCAATGGAATCAGACAAATCAAGAAGCAGATGATGAAGGAGTTCAAGATCAATGATCTTGGTCTACTAAAGTATTTTCTTGGACTTGAGTTAGTATATACTAACTCTGGAATCTATATTACTCAGAAAAAATACATACAGGATATGTTGAAAATGTTTCATTTGCAAGATGCCAAAGTTGCAAGTACTCCAATGGAGGTAAACCTAAAACTAAGTGCCCATGAAGGTGATGAAATTGATGATATTACAGGTTACCAAAGTATAGTTGGAAGCTTGAACTATGCTACCTTAACAAGGATAGATATTGCATATGGAGTTAGTGTGCTAAGTGAGTTTATGCACAAGCCAAGGGTACCTCACTTAGAAGCTGCCAAAAGAATTCTTAAGTACCTCAAGGGTACTCAACATCATGGTTTGTATTTCCCTTACACTTCAGACTTGGATATCAAGATTTATTCAGATGCAGATTGGGCAGGATGTAAGGATGATAGGAGAAGCACTTCAGGATACATTTCATTTGCAAGTGATAAACCAATATCATGGTCTTCAAAGAAGAAACCTACTGTTGCTTCATCTTCTACAGAGGCAGAGTATAGAGGATTGGCAAATGCCACTCAAGAGGCCATATGGATCAAGTTATTGTATACAAAATTGGGTTTGTATACTACCTCACCATTGATCTTTGGAGACAATACAAACTCACTTCACCCTGCAGCTAATCCTATTTATCATGCTAAGACCAAGCATATAGAGGTCCATTACCATTATGTGACGGAGAAGCTATTAAGCAAGGACATTCAACTAACATATGTATCAACCAACATGCAGTGTGCAGACTTGCTAACTAAAGCATTCGATGGAACCAAACTTTGCAGGTTCAAATCAATGACTGGATTGTAGGATATACATGAAGACTAAATATGAAGACCAAGCCAAAATGTTTCGCTTGCAGGGGCGCTATTGGTGCAATTCACAAGCCTACACATTTGTCTTGTAGTTCATAAACATAAGAAGATGCATAGGAACCAATGCTAATGGTTAATTACCATTTACTCTTTTGTAAAAGTCATATTTGACTTGGAATCTTTTGTACCACCTACCCAAGGAAGTCGTGGACTTTATTAGTTGTAAAGCATCAATCAATTAAGAGAATATCTCCTAGGATGTAGGAGCTTGATTATAGAGAGCCAAAAGTTTGAATTCAAATTCAAATTTTTGAGCTCAACTATAAAAGTGATCATCAAAAAGTCGCGGGTATGCAAGTCACTTTCTGAGCTCTTCATTTCATCTCTGTATGTGTGTAAGGCCTACACTCTAGCCTACACCTTACCACATCATTTGGCTATGGTTTCCAAGCCAAT
The DNA here is from genome assembly GCA_020310875.1 of Ceratopteris richardii. Lineage (NCBI taxonomy): Eukaryota > Viridiplantae > Streptophyta > Polypodiopsida > Polypodiales > Pteridaceae > Ceratopteris > Ceratopteris richardii. The sequence goes on from CM035410.1 coordinate 205,307,603, forward strand.
GATTTTTTACACAAGTGTTCATTAATACATATATCTACATTGTTCATTTATGAGTTCTCTGTCATAGTCTCTATAAGTCTGTCAACTTGTGAAGATCATATCTCACTCATTTCTTCACCAAATTCAAAGATCTATAGCTTGATGGAACCAACTCAAAGTACTCTACATGCCATCAAAATGTGAAGGATTTCTATTCAGCCATGTCATAGAAAACTCCATCGAAGTGATCACTAGTCGAAGTCTGCAATAGTCCTAAAATATCGGGGGTAAAGGTTTACTTGCTAAATTGATTTCTCTGAGCATAGTTAATCTATTTAAGTCATTCCACTTTGAATAGTTAGCTTGCTAAGCTAATTAGATACCCCTAAAAGTAATTTTTCCAATTCCTACTCTGCTTGTCATACTGAGCAAAAGATACAACAGGTGTCTAGTCAAAAATAGAAGGTTTTCTTGAAGAATTGAAGTTCAAAGTTATCTGTTTTGATTCAGCTTTTTGAAACATCATTTCCAAAGTACATAGGCTATTTTATGGTGTCATTGGAAAGCTAAGAAGGTCCACTTATCAACTCCGAAGCATCAAAGGGCTGGTACAAAGCAAGATTTGGCAATACGTACTCATTCTCTTGAAGTGTCCATCCATCTTTCCCAACATACTCAATATAGGCTGCTTCATAAGCCAGTAACCTTGTTGTCATAACCAATGATAGTTTGACAAAAAAAATTTGATTATCTTTCAAAGAATCCATATTCAAAGGCACCTTCAAAAATTTGTACATAGTGACTGACCATGAATATGAATCTATTATAGTAAGCCATCAAACATATCCTCTCTAGAGTTTCACTTAGATAAAATAGGAGTGCATATGAGGGAAAGTTAAATCTGATATATTCTTGGACTCTAACATTGGTGCCGATGAAGGTTTCTATACAAGTGATAGTTAATTTCAAAATCCTTATTAATAATATACAAGCAGGTTCATTTGCCTCTTTGAGATTTTCTATAATTGATTTAGAAGTTGTTAGCATATATGTCTTGGTTGGCCATGCTTCTCTCTTTGGACCGACAATCTTTGGAAAGTTCACCCATTTTGCTCAGATATATTCTTCATTTCTTCTCTATCACAAAGAAGGATGTTAGAAATTGCAAGACCTCCCAAGAGACTTGGGAAGTGCTTGCATCATATTTATCCTCGAACACAAGAGCTAGGAAGAATCAGTTGTGGATGGAATTCACAACCCTAAAGAAACAACCAAAGCAAGGAGTGGCTGATTATGTAACCAAAATGAAAGATGTCACTGACCAGCTTTCAAGCATTGGAGAAGAGATAGAGGAAGATCACATAGTGAGGTAGATCATCAATGGAATTAAAGCTGATGACAAGTGGGATTCCTTCACCATATCAATGGATCTCTACATGGATATGCAAATACCTAATCTCAACACCTTGATGGGGCAACTCTTCCCCCATAAGACAAAGCTAAATAGAAATGGTGACAAATCAAGAGGTAACCAATGTTCTACCCTCTATAGAGATAAGAATAAAGCTAAGGATAAAGGTAAAAGCAAGAAGCATGAAGAAGAGCCTAGTACCTCTCAAGCTAATTATGCAAGAAGAGGAAGAGGTGCTAGAGGAAGGGACAGAGGAGGAAAGCAAGGCAGGGGGGACCCTACAGCAACTCACCATCAAACATTGGTGGTCTTAAAAACCACACTACAGAAGAATGCTACACAAATACAAGGAAACAATGGGGAAGAGCATACCATGGAGGCAGCTATGGACAATCAAGAGGCAGATACAACAATGGTGGAGGCAACTACAACCATAACTACAATCAAGGCTACAACAAAAATAATTATCAAGGAAGCTTGAGAGGAAGAAGGGACTACAATAACTATACTGAAGACCAAGAAGACTCTTTACTCATCATGAACATGACATCCAAACAAGGTAAAGATGATGACCATCTTTTCTACATTGACTCATGTTGTTCAAATCATGTGGCTGGAAATGTAGCTCTATTATATGATCTTGAAGAACCCAAGGGGAATCATGAAGTACAAACAGATGATGATACTAAACACTTAGTCAAGAAAATTTGAAATTTCAAAACACCTGATGGTAGTTTGAATCTTGTAAGCAAAGTTTTGTATGTGCTTACTATAACATAAAACATAATTACTGTTGGGCAGATTGTTGAGAAAGGTTTACAAGTCAGATTCACTAAGCATGGAGCATATCTTGAAGACCCCCAACAAGGCTTCAAAAGGGTTTCCAAAGGTGAGAAGTACGGTAGACTATTCACATTTGAAATTGAAGACACAAGAAACTACTTCAGAATCCCTATGTCACTGATTTTGAACTCATGCATCATCTGGTTTTTTATTTGTTTGATGCCATTGGCATCACTACCTATAAGAATGATGTCATCAACATAAACACATAAATATATCATTTCTAAATTATTCTTCTTGACAAACAGAGAAGAATCTACCTTGCTCATCATGAATCCTTAGTCTTGAAGATAGGTTGTTAACCTATGGTTCCATGCCCTAGGTGCCTACTTCAAACCATAAAGAGCTTTGTTCAATTTGCATACATGATTTACCTTGCTTGGATCTTCATAGCTAGGAGGTGGACCCATGTAAACCTCCTCTAAAATCCAGCCATTAAGAAAGGCATTTCTCACATCTATTTGATACATATTCCAATTTCTACATGCAACCACACTTACCAATACTTTCATGGTTGGCATCTTAGCCATAGGTGAGAAAGTTTCCTCATAATCTACTCCTTGGGTTTGTGCAAAACTCTTAGCCACAAGTATAGCTTTATACATGTTCATGGATCCATCTGAGTTCCTTTTGACTTTGTTAATCCATCTAGAACCAATTACCTTCATTGCTGCTTTCTTGGGTACTAGCTCCCAAGTGTCATTCTCTTGGAGTGCTTCTATTTCTTCATCGATAGCCTCGTTCCATTCTGCTTTGGTACTTGCTTCTTCATATAGTTAAGGTTCTTCAAATGATGAATCCTTAGCAAGATAAATAGAATGTTTAGTGACTAATGAAGTATCATACCCATATCTAATTGGCTTCTTACTCTCCCTTTGTGATCTCCTTATGGCTTGGTTGGATGACTCAGGTATGTCCTCCAACCTCTTCATCTTGGCCTTGCCTTTTTCTTTCCATGCTTTGAACTCTTCCAAGTTGATGGTGTCCTCATCATCTGATTTGATCTCTTCAATTGTGTTTGGCTCCTCCTTGGTGAGGCTTGGAAATTCTTCTTCCAAGTCATATGAAAATTCGACCTTCCTATATTCATTTTCAAACCAAGAATCATTCTCATCAAACACAACATCTCTACTGACCATAAATCCTGTGTTGGATGGATTATTGAATCTGTATCCTTTTCTATTTATATCATACCTTATGAAGATGTATTTCTCTACCTTAGGTTCTAACTTACCTCTGATTTGAGATGGAACATGCACATAAGAAACACATCCAAATATTCTGCAATGTTCAGGTGATGGTCCCCTACCATGCCATGCCTCATAGGGGGTCATCCCATCAAGGGACTTAGAAGGTAACCTGTTAATAAGATAAGTGACAGTAGAAACAATCTTTGCCTACAAGTAATTTGGCAACTTCTTTTCATTAAGCAATGATCGAGCTACTTCCACAATCAATCTCTTCCTCCTCTCTGCTACTCCATTTTGCTCAAGGATATATCTGGTAGTGATCTCCCTTTTGATATCTTTGTCTTGCAAAAATGCATCCAATTCATTAGAGAAGTACTCACCTCCTCCATCCGACATTATCCTCTTTAGGCTTCTTCCTGTTTGATTTTCCACAAGTGCAAGATATTTTTTGAAACAACTGAATACTTCATGCTTATGTTTCATGAAAGACAAGATAGTCCACCTACTGAAATCATCAATAAATGACACATAGTAGCTTGAGCTTGAAATTGAAGAATCCTTGCTTGGTCCCCACACATCTGTGTGGACAAGTTCCTAATAATCCTTATGCATATAGCCTTTCTTTGTAAAGGCTAACCTGTGTGTTTTACCAAATTGACATGCACCACATTTATAGATCATGTGTTGCTTGGATACATTAGGTATCCCAAGTACACATTGATCTCTACATATTGGCTTCAATTTTCTCTCACCAATGTGCCCTAATCTTTTGTGCCAGATCTTTAACTTAGACAATGTTTGATCCTTATAATTGGAATGGGCAATGTTTCTAGTGTCCTCAACCTCAAATGTGAACAATATACCTATTTTCTCTCCCTTGGAAATTCTCTTGAATCCATGTTGGGGGTCCTCCACAAAGGCTCCAAATTTATTGAACCTAACCTGCAAACCCTTTTCCTCTATTTGTACAACGCTCATTAAATTCTTTGTGATAGTGGGTACATAACGAACTCTCCTCAATAGATTTCGATTCCCATAAGAAGTTTTTACATTTCCTACCTTGACAACTGAATGCTTGGTATCATCACCTATCTACACTTGGTGCTTTCCCTTGGGGTGCTCAAGATCACAAAAGGAGAGTTACATTGCCTTTTACATGGTTTGAACAACCTGAGTCAATGTAAAAGGGTTGCTCATCATTCATACCTTGTTTTGAAGTCATGTTCATAATAAGAAGGGAATCCTCTTGATCCTTTGTATAGTTGTTGAAGTCTTTTCTTGATTTGTATCCTCCTTGATAATTGTTGTTGTTGCCATGGTTGTAACCTTGATTATGGTTGAATCTTCCTCTTGATTGTGAGTATCCACCTCTTTGACATCCTCTTCCTCTCTGGTTCTTGAAGTTCCTATAGCATGCATCTCTTGTGTGATTAGACAATCCACATATATTGCATGGGGAAGAGTTGAAAGGTCTCCCCCTACCTTGCTTACCTCCTCTGCCCCTTCCTCTTGAATTCCTATGTCTCATTGCATAGTTAGCTTGAGAACTAGTACCTTCATCTTCAACTTTCATGCTCTTTCCTTTATCTCTATAGAGGGCAGAAGAATTGTTACCTCTTGATGGTTCTCAATTTTTTCATGGGTAAAGAGTTGTCCCATGACAGTGGTAAGATCAGGGATTTTCATGTCCATATAAAGATCCATAGCAGTTGTGAAAGCTTCCCACTTATCATCTGCCTTGATGCCATTGATTATCCCTCTCACTATTTTCTCCTCTTCAATCTCCTCTCGTATGCTTGCCAATTGATCAGCCACATCTTTTACTTTAGTCACATACTCTGAAGCATTGTGCTTAGGTTGCTTGCTTTGAGTAGTAAACTCAATCTAGAACTGATTTTTCCTAGCTCTTGTATTGGAAGAAAATATGAAGATAGAGTGTCCCAACTCTCGTGGGAAGTTTTGCTATTCCTAATGTGAGGAAGAAAGACGTGAGAAATAGAGTTAAGTAGATATGACCTGGCTAAAGCATCTTTGGCACACGATGAGTTGAGTCTTTCTAGCTCCTCTCTTGTAGGTTGACCTTTGCTTCTCAATATGGGCATTTCCTCATCTCGTGATATGTATCCATAGAGACTCCTTCCTTGTAGATAGCTCTTCATCCTTAAGGACCATGCTGGATAATTATTCCTGTCCAATTTATCAATGAAAGGAGGGAAACCATCTCCCATTTTACTTTGAAAGCTTCAAAGTACTTTGTTCAGGAGAAATCATCATCAAAGTGCTCACTAGTCATTTGCTGTTTTGTCCCTAAAAAATTGGGGGTAAGCCTTGGATTGCTAAACATATTTCTCAGTTCAAAGTTTGATATTTTAGAAAATACTTTAGAGACGTGACTAACTGACTATTCACATTTGAAATTGAAGACACAAGAAAATACTTCAGAAACCCTAGGTCACTGATTTTGAACTCATGCATCATCTGGTTTTCGATTTGTTTGATGCCATTGGCATCACTACCTGTAAGCATGATGTCATCAACATACACACATAAATATATCATTTCTGAATTATTCTTCTTTACAAATAGAAAAGAATCTACCTTGCTCATCATGAATCCTTGGTCTTGAAGATAGGTTGTTAACCTATGGTTCCATGCCCTAGCTGCCTGCTTCAAACCATAAAGAGCTTTGTTCAATTTGCATACATGATTTACCTTGCTTGGATCTTCATAGCTAGGAGGTGGACCCATGTAAACCTTCTCTAAAATCCAGCCATTGAGAAAGGCATTTCTCACATCTATTTGATACATATTCCAATTTCTACATGCAACCACACTTACCAATACTTTGATGGTTGGCATCTTAGCCACAAGTGAGAAATTTTCTTCATAATCTACTCCTTGGGTTTGTGCAAAACCCTTAGCCACAAGTCTAGCTTTATACATGTTCATGGATCCATCTGAGTTCCTTTTGATTTTGTTAATCCATCTAGAACCAATTACCTTCATTGCTGCTTTCTTGGGTACTAGCTCCCAAGTGTCAATCTCTTGGAGTGCTTCTATTTCTTCATCCATAGCCTCCTTCCATTCTGCTTTGGTACTTGCTTCTAAATATAATTAAGGCTCTTCAAGTGATGAATCCTTAGGAAGATAAATAGATTGCTTAGTGACTAATGAAGTATCATAACCATATCTAATTGGCTTCTTACTCTCCCTTTGTGATCTCCTTATGGCTTGGTTGGATGACTCAGGTATGTCCTCCAACCTCTTCATCTTCGCCTTGCCTTTTTCTTTCCATGCTTTGAACTCTTCCAAGTTGATGGTGTCCTCATCATCTGATTTGATGTCTTCAATTGTGTTTGGCTCCTCCTTGGTGAGGCTTGGAAATTCTTCTTCCAAGTCATATGGAAATTCGACCTTCCTCTATTCATTTTCCTCTAGTCATTGTTGACAGGATGCGGGAAGAAGCAAGTATGGACACACATGCAGATCTAGCACTGAGGCTACCCTTCATTTTTTTCAGAAACCCCAACATCATTCTAAAGTGATTCTCATCACTACAAACCCTTGTAAATATCATTTCACCTTTTTGTAGCTCCATTTTGTACAAGCCGAGGAGTCCTCGAGCTTGGGGAGCCTTAGATGTAGTTGCCTGCCAATTTTCATAATTTTTAGATCTCGTTTGGGCCCTCAAATAAGCCCCGGAACCTAATTTTTAACTAGGCCGGACACTAGGTCTGAACAGGGCCAAAGTCAGTCAAAAACTATAAATAGAGCTAGAGAGCTCATTTTTGAGGTGAGCTTCTTGTAGTTTGAGCTTGTATGAGAACTTTCTTGCAATAGAAGTGATTCCATTGTCTTACTCTCTTTGTTCTTACTGTGTGTGCGCGTGTGTGTCTATGTGTGTGCATGCTTGTGTGCTTCTCACTCACGCACTTGTGCTTCCACTTGCTCGTGGTCTTCATACCATCCTCATGTCTTCCCGGATTGACATTAAAGGAGGTGCTACTCATCACTGAGCTACACCAAATTTTGGCGCCGTTGCCGGGGATCGAGCTTTGAGGACGAGCGTGTGATGGTAAGACGTAGAGAGGACGCGTTGGAATGGTAAGTAGTAGGTAAATTTCTGATTTTTCTCCATCTCCATCTTCATCTTCACCTCCTTCTCCATCTCCACCTCCACCTCCTTCCCCACTACATATCCCCTCTTCCCTTTCTTTCCCTCATTTGTTGTGTGCGAGTTTGAGAGAGAGCGATTGTGTGTGTTTGCATTTGTGTGTTTTTTGCATGTTTCTTGCAGGTACCAGCTCCATCACCATCTCCAGCAAGCTCAACAGGTACAGAAACTGCCTACACAGTCCCCGAGGCGTTGAGCTCGAGCTATCGCGACACTCCGAAAAGCTCGACCTCTCACGATTCTGAGTGCACCACGGCATTGCGCAGGCCTAGAGCTCCTAGAAACCCTAGATAGAACAGGAAAATTCGCCATATCTCGAGCTATCGCGACACCCCGCGAGGTATCGCGACACCCCGCGAGCTATCGCGACACCCCAAGGTATCGCGACACCCCGCGAGCTATCGCGACACCCCAAGGTATCGCGACACTCCGAGCTATCGCGACACCCCAAGGTATCGCGACACTCCGAGCTATCGCGACACCCCAAGGTATCGCGACACTCCGAGCTATCGCGACACCCCAAGGTATCGCGACACTCCGAGCTATCGCGACACCCCGAGGTATCGCGACACTCCGAGCTATCGCGACACCCCAAGGTATCGCGACACTCCGAGCTATCGCGACACCCCAAGGTATCGCGACACTCCGAGCTATCGCGACACCCCAAGGTATCGCGACACTCCGAGCTATCGCGACACCCCAAGGTATCGCGACACTCCGAGCTATCGCGACACCCCGACCCGACCTATCGCGATACACGGCCATTAACGCATGAAAATTGAGAGATAATTTTTGAGTGGTTGAAGGGTAGTGAGCATGGTGTTTGACATATTGGTAAAACTTAGAACCGTGGTAGGGGGCAAAAAGCATAGAAACCCGAGATAGGTGGGACTAAGTGATTCTCAGAGACAGGGGGTACAGTGAGCTACCCAAGGGGGTTAAAATTATTGAAGCGGGTCTTTCAAATACTTGTGGCAATAAAGCTATACTAACGGGTGAGTTTTTGCAGGAACTTTGGGGGCACTCAAGGCAATCAAAGCAAGCTAGCAAGGGTGAGTACCGGGCCTGGGAGAAGGCTTCCTGGGCTTGCATAGCTGTCGGGTCAACCAGCTGATTGAGGTTGGAAGATCTTATAACCCTCCTTTGTCAATTCCTAGCCTAGGCTAAGTACGACTTAGGTGTGGTAATTAACTAGGGCAACGTTAGGCACGAAGTAAGTCCAAGAGAATTAATCAACCAAGTGCAAGAAAATAAATAGGTCTTAAGTGCGAAAACACTAAGGGACAAAAGGTAAATGGGAATCGATCACTCATCAAGTGCGGAAATTCATTTAAGTACTCCTGACGACGCAATTTCAGACAAGACCATAAACATACTATTCAACTAAAAAGGACAAAGTGATTGGTGCAAAATCAGCCAGCAACGAGAGTGTGCTTGGGTCCCAGGGGGTGAATAAATCAGGCTTATGAACCTTAGATCTGGCAGACACTTAGGCCGAGACAGACAAAGCCTCAGATCTTCTGAAGCTAGTGTCAATCACACTGCCAGGTCTTGGGCCCAACAGTTGAGTGATTACCCATACACTGCCAGATCAGAAACAAGCGATTCTGAGATGTCCTATCACATGGAGAGATCAGTAGATAGTTCAGGGTTGGCATATCTAGAAAAGCCAGAGGGGCCTTATAAGACTCAATTGGAATATATCAGGACGAATCGTCTAGGTGCTCGCATCTACGAAGACGGACTGAGAAGATCAGTGGTCCAGATTAAGAACCCCGACCAACCCCATGGAATAGACCACCCGGTAGTCAAGTTTGAGAATGGAGCATACCTAGATAAAGAGGGGACTATATACGTAGTCACCACTCTCCCCGATAGAACTGATGAGTTTGGGAATGTGATTGCGGAGGCCGACTTGGGAGATATAGAGCAAGGGAACTTAGAGAGAGAGCCAAGAACTCCCCGTGGTAAGTCTGTCTTGACCAGAATCATGACTCCTGAATGGATTCCACAAGATAATAAAAGCATCGATCTGCTTTTAAATCGGGAAACCGATGAGGCTTTTTGGAGATATAGAACTTCTCAACCTCAGGAGAGGAACACCCTCACAATCTACGAGTTTAAAGACCCTGATAGTCCAGGCCAAGTAACCTACCTAGACGCTGCATCAGAGAGAATCTTCGTGGTCACTGAGCAGGGCAAACATGCCTACACTTGGAAGGGTGAATTTGTCTTTCCCCAACCAAGGTCTAATGTATCCTTTGGTCATCAAGGAGCTGGGACCTCCCAAGCTCATGGCGCTCAAAGAGATAGAGGTAGAGACAGACCTGAGGTAAGTTTTGCCAACTCCCTGGGAAGAGAAAGAACGGGAACAGAAAGGAATAGAGTAGAAACTGAGAGACATAGAACCCCATGGAATCACCGGGACATTGATGATTTTCCTTTGCCAAGGCCGAGAGAACACACTAGGACCCTACGACCAACCCAACTTGTGAAGTCCATGAAGAATTATTTCGATGGCACGGGAGATCCTTATGACCATGTGGCCGAATTTCGACAAGTGTTGAAAGCTGAACAAGTGGAGGACCTATTCACACAATATAATGCTTTCGGTCTAACCCTTAGGAACACTGCCCTTACGTGGTTCCAACCACTGAATGAGAGGCATTTCAGAAACATAGACCAACTCTTAGAGGCATTTATTGTCGAGTTTTCTAAGAGTGGAATCAGGCATAACACCTCCTCACTAATTCATAGTTTCAAACAAACACCTCAAGAGACGGTCAGACTAGCTGGAAGAAGATTTAGACAGTACCTGGAGAGATGCCCTATGCCAGAGTTACCCACACCAGCCAAACAAGTGGCCTTGTTCCTAGATGGATTGTTGAGCACTAAGCTCAGGTCATATGTGTACCTGAAGGACCCTAGAACGATAGAGGAATGCGTGCGCATGTGCATAGACATTGAGGACAATCTAGGTGAAGAGTTAGAGCTATCAAAAATCTATAAGGATTCTGATAGCTCTAGTAAACAGACATCTGGTCAATCCACATCCATCGAGGAACTTGCAGAGAAGGTAGCCCAAAAACTAGGTGTCTCTAGTAAGCAAATTCCTAGATTTGCCCCAGTTAAGCGGTGTTACAATTGTGGCGGTGAACATATGGCAAGTGTGTGCCCCATTATGGCCCAACCTCAGGTGAATCCTAGTAGCCAGTACTGCACCATAGAGCGCAGGTATACCAATCACACGGCACAAGACTGCCCATATAACAAACAAACTGTTAGGCAAAATTATCCTCAGCCATATCCGCAACATGGTAGGTACCAGAATCAGTACCCATCACCACAATACAACAGACCACAACAAACTTATCCGCCACCTTATCAAGGGCAGCAGAGACCTCAACCAGTCCTAGTGCAGCAACCCCCTGCTCCAACCAATGTGATCCCAGTAAAATATGCCTCTACAGAAGAAAATCCTAATAGAGCCATAGTTCCAGTCACCCCATTGCTATCAGACAGTGATCCCAGTGACCATAGTTTTGACTCCGCACATATTGATAGCCCACAGGCTTACTACATGCAGTCACTCGAGCATAACGAGTCATACTACTATGAGGACCCAAGTGAAAATAATGGGGAACCGGAGTATTCTAATGTCATGTACACAAACCCCAACTCTAGACCTCAACCTAGGCAGGTACGACCCCCATTTCCTAGAGGACCATGCTTCAGATGTCAGGGAGATCACCTTATACGTGATTGCCCACTGCCTGCCCCTACACAGCCTCAACCAGTAACCATTCAGGGCTTCTGTCAAGATTGCGGGAAAGAGCACCTCCTACGAGATTGCCCGAAGAACCCTAATAACATGCCTAAAATCACTCCTATCAATGTCGTTGGGTTAGTGGTAGACTCCATAGGAAGCGTGACTTCCACTGCACCTGTGCAGGTGATCACAAGAGCCCAGGCACTTCAACAACACAAAGGTGCAGGTCCCGAACAGAGCCCCGAGGTGAGTGAAACAGAGAGCATAACCAAAAAGAGGACTAGAGCCTGGAAGGATAGTCGTGAAAGAATGAAGAGGCAATGGGCAAAAAAGATAAACGAACTTGAAGAAAGCGTGAGAGAAACCAAGGCAAAAATCACAGAAATCACATCTCAACCACACTCCCACACACTTCCTCCACTACCATCCCCATCACCCTCCAATTCTCCACCCTCTAACACACCCCTCGTAACCCACCCACCACCCCGAGTAGGATCAGTATTAGCTGACCCCACTCCTGAAGGCTTGGACATGATGTTTAAAGCCTACCAGGCTCGACTTCAAGAAGGGCCAACAGCTGCAAACCTAGACAGGAGTTACCCTAGAGCCGACTTAGAGATTGAACGGATGAAGATGTGCATGAAAATGGTAGAACAAGCTCAAGCTATACTTGAGACCAGCCAAAAGTTCAATCAGACGAACGCTGTCAAGCCGGATTTGCATTTCCAAGGCTTACTAGAAAGATTAGAGCAGTTGGTAAACAAATCACAAGTTTCTTTACCTCCACAGGCTCAACCAGTTGTTGAAAGAGGAAGCTCACCACAAATGGTAGCTTATGTTCCTAATTCCGCGGATGCTGGAATACCTCCTTCAATACAACAGTACTCTCCAGAGTTCTTGCGGGAAATACAAGAAGAGAAATGGGCCAAGGAGAAGGGTGATTCCCCTCCGATTCCTGAGATTGATGATCTTCGTGATCAATTTCCCCAAGACATTCCCTCTATCTATGGGGATCAAGCAGAGCAACAAGAGGATGAGAGATTAGATTTTGAATCTAATTCTTTACAAGAGTTGCCTCATTTCACAGGCCCATGGGAATCTGAATCTCTCCAGATCAGAGCACCCACGATATTGGTAAGAAATGAAGACTCAGTGATTCCCAGGAACACTGATGTGGTGAAGAACACTAAGGTTCAATGTCACCTCACTGTAGAGGAACTCCTCAAGGCAAAACCGGAGCTCTGGAATCATGTGAAAGATCAGGTTCCAAAACTTGAATCCACTATACCAAAAGTAGGCTCTAAGCAGAAAGTTCCCGAGATACCTCTTGACAAGATAGGAGACATGAGCGAAGGTGAAGAAGGTAACACTTATCTTCCGATCACCTATCAAGGTTACACAACCAAAGCAATTGTGGATTCGGGTGCCGGTGTTGCTATCGCGACCATCTCCCTGTGGAAGCGATGGGGCAAACCCACCTTAAGACCAACGAGAATGAAACTTCAAATGGCAGATGGTCATTTTGAAAGACCTCTCGGATTGCTTGAAGGGATAACTCTAACCACTTGTGGTGTAGAGTTTGAACATACGTTTGCCATATGTGACTTTGAGAAGAATAATGTTTACGAGATGATCCTAGGAAGACCCTTCCTACGACAATTACAAATAGTACAAGATTGGGGAACCAACTCCTTGTACTTACAGCACTTAGGGGTCACCACCAAGGTCAATCTGAAGGATCACACCTTCAGAGATGTACCACCCCTACAGTGGAATCCTATCCACAAAGCGAAAGAAGACTCTATCTCCGTGCATTCTGGAAGTTCACCTGAACCATCCTGGTTGCATGAAGATACTCACTTGTGGATGTGCAAGGTCGCGGAGGAAGAGGAAAAGCGCCGAAAAGCGAGAGAAGAAGGAGCTCCCCCAGGAGATAGACCAATAAAAGACCCAGCCTATACTCCGATGATATTTCCTGATGAGGAATTTGAGCCTCATGGTTGGGCAGAAATCTTAGCTACCATGGACATTGCAGTCAATGAGGAACAATGGACACCCCATTGCGATGAGGAGGGTTACGATATTTCAGTGTTCATGTGTCAGCCCTTGTTGGAAGAGTGTGATCCTAGTGAGTCCATGGAAGAAGAAGAGAGTAACGATGATCTAGAATCCATTGTGATGGATACTTACTTCGACTCAGAGGAACACTACTTAGAAGACATAGGAGTGTTAACCCAAAAAGAAGAAGAACCCCTTGCGAGTATTAAAACGATAAATTCAAAGAAAGGAAGTGAAGGAAGTCAAAAGAAAAAGAAAAGGAAAGCAGTAAGACAAGAAGAGGAAGAATCATTGTTTGAAGTACCAGAAAATTTCAAGAAATACGAAGTGGAAGACCGGAAAATATTGGTACGAATGCCTAAGAGAGAGGCCATTATAGGAGAAGCATATGACAATAAAGAAAAGACCAAAAAAATTGTAGTGACCCTTGAAGGGAACGAAGAGAGATGTACGTACATAGGTGACGACCTAAGTGCAGAAGAAGAAGCAGAGCTTGTAGCTCTATTAAGAGAATATAGGGATGTGTTCGCATGGCATTATAGAGACTTGAAAGGAGTAGATCCAGAGATCTGCTCTCATACGATTCCGATGACCGCTGATGCTAAGCCCACCAAACAAAAACCCTACACATATAATGACAATTATGCGGCCAAAATAAAAGAGGAAATTGACAGGCTGATTGAAGCCGGATTCATCTATGAGATTGAGCACACTGAATGGGTGTCCCCTATTGTAGTGGTGCCCAAGAAGAATGGGAAATTGCGAGTGTGCATTAACCTTAAAAAAGTTAATGCCGCTACGATTAGAGACAGTTATCCACTTCCCATCACCGAACATCTTTTGGAGCGTGTTGCAGGCAAGGAAGTTTACAGTTTCCTTGATGGATTTTCAGGTTACAACCAAGTAGCCATTGCCCCCGAAGATCAACACAAAACGGCCTTTGCCACAGAATGGGGGATCTTTGCATTCCGAGTGATGCCATTTGGGCTCACCAATGCACCTGCAACATTCCAAAGACTCATGTGTCATGTCTTCAAAGAGTTCTTGCGAAAGAGCTTAGAAGTATATGTGGATGATTTGTGCGCTCATTCCCAAGAGAGAAGTTACCACATCCCTGAACTCAGGCAAATCTTCAACAAGTGTAGAGATTATCGAGTGTGTCTGAATCCAGAGAAGTGTGTGTTTATGGTACGCCAAGGTAAGATCTTAGGTCACATTGTTTCGAAGAATGGAATATCAACAGACGAAGACAAGGTGAGAGCAATAGCAGAGTTGGCCAGACCAAGAAATGTGAAAGAGGTACAAGCCTTTATGGGCCATTGTGGATATTATCGTAGATTTATCCACATGTATGCCATCATAGCTAAACCTCTTTATGGGCTGTTAACGAATTTTGAATGGAATGAGGAATGCGAGACTTCCTTCAATGAGCTGAAGAGACGTTTGTGCACAGCACCAATATTGACTACTCCGGATTGGAGCAAACCCTTTCATGTCCATGTAGATGCCTCCAATCATGCAATAGGATGTGTGCTAGCACAACCCACAGGTGAAGGAAACCTAGATTTGCCGATAGCCTATGCTAGTAGGCAATTAAATGCAGCTGAACGAAATTACACCACAACGGAGAGAGAAGGCTTAGGCATGATATATGCTGTGAAGAAGTTTAGACACTACCTATTGGCCAACAAGTTCAAGTTTTTCACTGATCATCAAGCGTTACTATATTTGGTCAATAAACCTTGCAATACAGGCCGCTTAGTAAGATGGTTCCTCTTACTAATGGAATACGACTTTGAAGTGGTTGTCAGGAAAGGTAGAACCCATCTTAGGGCTGACCATCTTTCTCGCATCACTTCAGGAGAGCCACCGCAAGGAGTGTCTGATGAGTTGCCCGATGCTTATCTGTTCAATTTAGAAGTTGTACCTAAATGGGCAAATAAGTTGGTACCAGTCCTAACCTTCGGGCCTGCAAATAAAAATGTTAAGACAAGCAAAGAGGAAATTGTAAAATCGCTAAAGTATCAAATATTAGCCGGAAGCATGTACAAGCAAGATAACGAGGGCATATTAGCTTGTTGTGTCGAGGATGATGAACATGCTAGTTGGCTGCAACAAGCCCATGAGGGACCGCTAGGGAATCACTACTCTAAACAACGAACCTTGCAGAATCTAAAACGCTTAGGAGTGTATTGGCCTAGCATGGACAAAGAAGTACAAGAGTGGATCCAGAGCTGTCCAGAGTGCCAGGAGAGACCCCCAGTGGAGCATGCCACTCTTTATCACATGTCATTAATCCCAGATTGGAGTGCTCCACTGGTCGAGTTCATAAGATCGGGAACATTACCCAATCAGGCTAGTCTTGCAAGAAGACGAAGCATGGAGCAAGAGGCTCAAGACTATGCCTTAGTAGGGGATAACCTATACAGAAGAGGCAAGGATGGTTACCTAAGACTGTGCGTACATGAATCCAACTACCTGAAAGTCTTAGAAACGGCACACAGCGGTGTTGCAGGTGGACACTTTGGGCCTGACAGAGTAATTAAGACCATTCTATTCTCAGGACTGTGGTGGCCCACTCTTCATATGGATGCACATACTTATGTGAAGAGTTGCGACACATGCCAACGTGCCCAATATCCGACAAGAAAAGATGAAATGCCCTTGAGGCCAATGATGGGAGGACGTGCATTTTCAAAGTGGGGTATAGACTTTGTAGGTCCCATCAACCCCCCAGCTAGGAACTCCCATGCAGAGTATATTATTGTAGCCACAGATTACCTTACAAAGTGGGTGGAAGTAAAAGCCACGACAAAGAATGATGCTCAAACGACGGCTAAATTCTTATTCGAAAATGTGTTCACTAGATATGGGTTACCAATAGAGTTGGTTAGTGATAGAGGTACGCACTTCTTGAATGAGGTCATTGAAAATCTCCTTCAAGAATTCATGGTGGTACATAAGAAGTCTGCACCCTATCACCCGCAAGCTAACGGACAAGCCGAGAGCACGAATAAGATCCTGTGTAACGTATTGACGAAACTGGTCAATAATAAACGCTCTGATTGGGACAAACAACTTCACCATGCTGTGTGGGCATACCGAGTTGCTTACAAAACGGTACTCAATGCCACCCCATTTCAGATGGTCTTCGGACAAAATGCGGTGCTACCCTTAGATTTCCTAATTCCAGCTTTAAGAGTAGCACAAGAGCATGAGTGGAATGGACACGAGTTGTCCTCGAGGATCTTTGATCTAGAGCGCTTAGGTGAGACGAGGCTACGAGCAGCAGCAGGTATCTATGCTGCAAAGAGACGGCAAAAGGCATACTTTGATGCCCATGTGAAGGATAAGGGCTTGAAAGCAGGAGATCTAGTGTTAGTCTACACATTGAAACAACACGCAAGAAAGCTAGAGAAGAGAGGCTACGGACCTATGATCATTAATAGGATCTCCACGAGTGGAGCAGTACAACTAGCCACTTTAGAGGGGGATGTCCTCCCAAACTATATTAGCGGATGCAGAGTCAAGCTGTATCAGGAACCCCTCACGGAGGAGATGCTAAGCCGACTCAATATTGCTAAGCAACGTAAAGAGGAGGAAAAACGAATCCGAGAGGAAGCACAGGCAGAGGCCTTAGAACGTATCAAACGAATGAAGTTGAGAAGACAAGGAAGGGACCAGCCTATGACTAACACTGAAGAGTCTCCAGACTATCACATGGCCATGTGTAAGGTTTCAGGTGGACGCACCCATAAGATAGTAGACCGACGACCTTTTCTAACCCTAGAAATAGGACAAAACGAAAGCACAGCAAGCGTGAGGGCTTTAATTGATTCAGGAGCGGCCACAAGTGCAGTTCGGCTTTCTTACTGCCAGCAGCTGCAGTTGGAGGTAAAACCCATAGAAGCATATCTGATAGGATTAGGAGGTGTTGAAACCCCTTGTATGGGAGAGGTGGATCTTCCCCTCTACATACAAGAGGTCCGCATGCCAGTAAAAGTGCTAGTGTGTGAAGACGAGGATCTGACCGAACCGCTTATATTGGGCCAAGACTGGATCTATGATCACGCAGTCAACCTGAACCTAAGAAGTGGACTTCTTCAGGCTTGGGTAGGCCAAAGTCGTCTCACGATTGAATTAGAAAATCAAGCACTCAAACCAATAGAACAGGCAACAACTCCTGGTCCCTCCAGGAATCCATATGAAGATAACCACGATGTGCTTGTCCAAACTTCTATGGTGCAGAGGAATGTCAACCTTACTGAAGGTTCAGGAGCCAAGAAGGAGTTCCTAATTGATCCACAGAAGATTCTAAACGAACGGACCGAACATCACTCTATACGAGGGAGACCGCTGATCAAGAGGAAGGAGCGCCAACCTGCGCATCATGGAGCATCTCGTGGCGTGAAGCAGATCTGGATACACAAGGATGGGAGACCTACAGCTCCAATTGCAGATTCTCAAGGAGACAAGAAACGAGCCTCACAATCAAGGATCAAAGCTAAGAAGCCCCCTAGGATCACCCCTAGGCACACCATCTCTATTTGGGTCCCTAAGCGGTCAATGAAGGCCATCCCTAATGCTAGACAGATATGGGTGCCCAAGGCTAGCTTACAAGCCCAAATTACTTCAACTATAGACACAAGGATGAAGCAGCTCTCACAAGCACTCTTGGCCAACAACTCAGGAAGTGACAAGATACCTACACCTCTCACTGTCCACACTCCCATCAACCCCAGGAATGTCTGGAAATGGGTACCCACAAGGTCCCAACCACATCACACACTCAGACCAAAGTCTTCACCTGTCCTTAGCTCTAAAAGCTACGACTCCTGTATCAAAGTGTGGAGAGTTAAACTGTGTACTAAACCCCCTGACCATCTTCTGTAAATCCGTCCACACTAACACAGAAGCTGAAGCATTTCGAGTCCATTGCATAGCCAAAGTACGCATCTAGGATGACACTGACCTTTAATCACCACTCACACATATCATAAACACCTCACCACTAACTACTGACCTCCTGGATTGTCATGTTAGTATTGTGAAGGGAACACCATTACATCTTGTTTCCTATGCAACACTAATGTGCCTTTCGTCTTCCAGCAGATAAGCGACCTACTCTCATGGCAACCGCGGCAGGCACAAGCTCTCAGGCAGGATCTGGTGCCCCCATCAACTGGGATGCCATGCCAGTGGAAGCTCCACCAACGGCTAGACCTGAAGAATTCTTGAATGTGCGAAGAATCCCTATTCCAGATCCACCCAGTGGACTAACCGAAAGAGTAAAAGGGCACTCCCATTGGTTCAATGAAATGCCAGGGGATTTGGGAGACGCGGACCACATCTGGGAGTCCAAGATGGAGTGTGGAGGGGTTTGGTGGACCTTCCAATTCTTTTCAAGAGAATTTGAGGCCTTACAAAATGCAGCTCCCCTTCAAGAGATCTGGCGAAAGGCAGGACTGCAAACTTACTTCAGTGCAGCTCTACCAAAACCTGACTTCCTCAGGTGTTACTACTTGATTGCTACGATGAAACCTACCGGGGATAAAGATCATTCAGGCACATTCTGGGTTCCCTCCTTATCTAATCTGGAGGAGATGAGGAAGTTTAAACTAAATGTAATATTAATCAGGGAAGCCCTTCAAATGTATGGCACTCATGTGCCTTCAGATCGCGACCCCCTGATACCAGAATCAATGAAAAGCAATAGAGTAAAGAAGCTCAAAGACATGTGCGCCCTCACCCCCAACATCGCCATACCCCTGCGGATGTGCCTCCAGCACTTCGCATTTCCAGCTCAAGACCGTTTCACTCAGCCTCACAAGAAGATATGGTACGGACTGTATTTAGCAGAGACCGGCAGCTTGCCCATTAAGATGCCAGTATGGATCTTAGATCAGGTATATGAGGCAGGCAAGCGGGGAGTGAGGAAGCCCACCCTACATGGTCATGATGTGCCAGTTGCTCGAGCCCTCAAGTATGCACATCTGGAGTTGTTTAAAGGGCGAAAGTCAGGGAGTCAGCCTGCAAAAAGAATGCGTGGATCCCTTTCACAAGTCCTGATCCCTTCAGCAACCACTACCGAAGTCTCCACTAGAGAGGAAGCCCCGGTGGCACCAATCACAATTCATCTCCAGGAGTCTCAATCAAGAGAGGTGGTACAGCCCACCCCCTCTGCCCCTCCGCTACCTACCGATGCAGAATTTGCAGCAATGGCCACTTTCACCGAAGACCCAAATTTTGATTTTGAAACATTTCTGCAGACCGCTCATTTATCAGACAGTGAAGATTGCCCTGACAATGTCGATCCGGGGACATCTACCCAAAGAGAACATGCACGAGGCGAGACAAGCAGCGTACAGGAGCTAGGAGTGATGCAACCCCCTCAAAGACTAAACACACAAACTCAGGAGCAGGCACCAAGGAATAACCCAGAAGAGAGTGAAGACGAAGCCCCTGCATATACGGCACAGCTCCAACGATTATACCAAACAATCAAGCAGGTACAAAGACGCCATAAAATGTCAGAAGAAGCAAATAGGGCCCTAGTAAACCAGATGTTACAGTCAGAGCATATCGACCCCCAGTTTGTAGAATCACTGAATCTATTGGCGGACACCTGTGGCATCAGTGAAGCATTGAGAACCATGGTCTGTCAGGAGAACCCTGCTTATGATCAAAGAAGAATTGATACACGGCCGCGACAAGGAAAGATGATTCAGATGGAAGTATCTACCGCGTTAGCTACATCCACATCAGAAGATGTGCACATGATTAGCCCTAGGCACAATGATGAACCGGAGGAAATTACGCATGCCCCATCTCCCCCATCCTCTCCTATCCCACCCTCAGAGCCTCTCTCCACGTGTCTTTCTACACAAACATTCTCCTCCTATAGTGAGACCATTGTACACACCCCCGTTTCCACTCTCCTCCCTTCACCCTCATCCATTTCTGTCACTCAGGCTTTTGAACCTCAATTAGGTCACCCTTTCTTCCCCCATGCCTTTGGACAACCATCTGTCACTAGTCAGACTCTTTCCTTCCCTTTACCCTCCACCCCTCCATTTCCTCCCCCCCAAACTCTACCTACCCCGTCCCTTGTAACTGCCTCGAGCACTACACTAACCACCCAACCCTCCTTCTGGACCTACCTTGTAAACATTCTTCAACAGGTCGAGGAACATAAGAAAAAGTCCCATCCCCAAATTCACTCCCCCACATTCACGGCCACCACTATCACACCACCCACCGTCCCGGTGTTCACATTTCACGAATCACACTCACTCATGTCCGATCCCATGGACATCTCACCATCCGCTGGATCACCCACCACCACTGTCCTCACAACACCATCACAGGTTATTACACTCACAGCACCACTTCCACACACGGTAGGCACAACATCCACTTTTCCCATTCCCACTTCCCAACCCCCTGCATCTTCCACCTCATTTAGTCTTGCACTCGACACGATGCTTGAAGCTGCCACTCAGCTTAAGCAAGAATATACATTATTGGAAGAAAATAACAAAGGGCTGTGCACCCTCTCAGCAACACTCCAAGAGCGTGTCACTGCTTTGGAGTTCATTCATACAGAGTCACAACGCAAGATCTCTGCCCTCGAACAGGCAAATGCGCAACTCAAGGCGAGACATATGGAAGAGAGCAAAGCCATGGAGGAACAGCTGCGCGATCAAATGGGCCGCAATGCACGGCTTCAACGAAACATGGCTTTGCTACGACGACATCTGGCGGCAGCGCAAGAAGAGAATAGACGGCTTCAACAACAAAACCAAGAGAACCTCGAGGCTGCCATGGAGAACACCCCGGGGGCTCCCATAGACCCGGTCAAATTTCAAGCGGTCCCCTCAGAAAGCATACAACAAATATTGGAAACGTATGCCAATCTATTAGAAGCACATGATCAGCTTGCCGACCAGCTAAAGGACGTACAGAGACCCCAAGAGTCTACACCACACCGACAAGAACATAAAGAAATGACAGACGCTGCTACTTCAACCGAACCTGAACATTCAACGCCCAATGACGTGCTGGAGTTACAGCAGCAGATCGCAGAATTAAAGCTGAAGTTGATGCAGTACGAACGACCCCCTTCCCCCCCAGAGCAACCGTCAGAAGAAGAAGCTGTTACCATACCAGTGGAGGAAGCATTCGACGACAACTACGAGCCTCAACCACTTCCAGGTGGACGCGTAACAGAAGAAGGTCAAGATACCTATGAGGAACCCCCATCGGCATGGATGAAACAAGTAGAGGAGATGGGGAAAACTCATCAGGAGCGGATATCCACTCAGATCTCGCTCCTAGACGCCTGATCACTAGCTCAGAACTGCAATACAAGCCCTATTTTGTATTGTTGGCTGACTACAATGCAGAAATCAAACGAGTCACCAACAAGTGCCCAACATTTGCCACACAGTTCGAACCAGAAGACATACCAGAAGCGGCACGAAAGGGGGCCATATTCCAACCAACGTGGAGGCAAAAGTTACTCGAAACTTATCCAGAAATGCTTCGAACATGGGATCATGCCCCCATGCATTTGAAGTACAATCCGTGTTTTGGGCCAGTGCAAAGACGCAGATCATGGAAAGCTTTTGCCATCAAGGTTCAGAATAACGCAAACTGTAAAGAATGGCTCAATTACCCCGCTATCGCCCCCCCAACCGGTACTCCTACAGTGTCATACATGATTGCAACCATCAGACATTGGATACCACGCCTCCACCCGATGCCAGATGTCGCTGCCCAGATGATGCTCAAGATCCTCGACATGATGCAGGTCGTACTCAAAACTTTTCGCAATGTATGCCATATTCAACCTCCTATTCCAGGGTTTATCAATGGTAACTACGACCTGCTATATGATATGAGCACAACCCCGAGCATACGAGTGGCTTACGCATGGCATGCACGCATAAGATATCTCCCTGCCTGCTACAAGCAAACATTTGACGACATGTTCACCACGGGGTTTTGGGAAGCGCATTCAGAGGTATTTGCACCACGGCCTACGCATCTACTCCATCTCTTTGCATGTGAGCAAACGATGCACTCCGAGCTTTACACGATGCCACAACCTGACATGCCTGGTACAGTGGATTGGGAGGCCTTGCAACGAGATCTAATCAGAGGTTTAAAAATCAAAGAACACGAAGTGGCCACCGACCTCCTGCAAAAATACATTGATCAAACGGCGGAAAAGAGGTCTGTCAGAGGCGACAGACCCTAGGGGGGGGAGAGTGTTGACAGGATGCGGGAAGAAGCAAGTATGGACACACATGCAGATCTAGCACTGAGGCTACCCTTCATTTTTTTCAGAAACCCCAACATCATTCTAAAGTGATTCTCATCACTACAAACCCTTGTAAATATCATTTCACCTTTTTGTAGCTCCATTTTGTACAAGCCGAGGAGTCCTCGAGCTTGGGGAGCCTTAGATGTAGTTGCCTGCCAATTTTCATAATTTTTAGATCTCGTTTGGGCCCTCAAATAAGCCCCGGAACCTAATTTTTAACTAGGCCGGACACTAGGTCTGAACAGGGCCAAAGTCAGTCAAAAACTATAAATAGAGCTAGAGAGCTCATTTTTGAGGTGAGCTTCTTGTAGTTTGAGCTTGTATGAGAACTTTCTTGCAATAGAAGTGATTCCATTGTCTTACTCTCTTTGTTCTTACTGTGTGTGCGCGTGTGTGTCTATGTGTGTGCATGCTTGTGTGCTTCTCACTCACGCACTTGTGCTTCCACTTGCTCGTGGTCTTCATACCATCCTCATGTCTTCCCGGATTGACATTAAAGGAGGTGCTACTCATCACTGAGCTACACAAGTCATATGGAAATTCGACCTTCCTCTATTCATTTTCAAACCAAAAATCATTCTCATCAAACACAACATCATTACTGACCATAAATCCTTTGTTGGATGGATTATAGAATCGGTATCCTTTTCTATTTATATCATACCCTATGAAGATGCATTTCTCTACCTTAGGTTCTAATTTACCTTTGATTTGAGATGGAACATGCACATAAGCAACACATCCAAATATTTTGCAATGTTCAAATGATGGTCTCCTACCATGCCATGCCTCATAGGGGGTCATCCCATCAAGGGACTTAGAAGGTAACCTGTTAATAAGATAAGTGATAGTAGAAACACTCTTTGCCTACAAGTAATTTGGCAACTTCTTTTCATTAAGCATAGCTACTTCCACAATCAATCTCTTCCTCCTCTCTGCTACTCCATTTTGCTTAGGGATATATCTGGTAGTGATCTCTGTTTTGATACCTTTGTCTTGCAAAAATGCATCCAATTCATTGGAGAAGTACTCACCTCCTCCATCTGACCTTATCCTCTTTAGGCTTCTTCCTGTTTGATTTTCCACAAGTGCAAGATATTTTTTGAAACAACTGAATACTTCATGCTTATGTTTCATGAAATACAAGATAGTCCACCTACTGAAATCATCAATAAATGACACATAGTACCTTGAGCTTGAAACTAAAGAATCCTTGCTTGGTTCCCATACATCTGTGCGGACAAGTTCCAAATAATCCTCATGCATATAGCCTTTCTTTGTAAAGGCTAACCTGTGTGATTTACCAATTTGACATGCACCACATTTATAGATCATGTGTTGCTTGGATACATTAGGTATCCCAAGTACACATTGATCTTTGCATATCGGCTTCAATTTTCTGTCACCAATGTGCCCTAATCTTTTGTGCTATATCTCTAGCTTAGACAATGTTTGATCCTTATAATTGTAAAGTGCAATGTTTCTAGTGTCCTCAAGCTCAAATGTGAACAATCTACCTATTTTCTCTCCCTTGGCAATTCTCTTGAATCCATGTTGGGGGTCCTCCACAAAGGCTCCAAATTTATTGAACCTATCCTGCAAACCCTTTTCCTCTATCTGTCCAACACTCATTAAATTCTTTGTGATAGTGGGTACATAAGGAACTTTGCTCAACAGATTTGGATTCCCATCAGAAGTTTTTACATTTCCTACCTTGACAACTGAATGCTTGGTATCATCACCTCTCTGCACTTGGTGCTTTCCCTCGGGCTCCTCAAGATCACAAAAGGAGAGTTACATTGCCTTGTACATGGTTTCAACAACCTGAGTCAATGTAAAAGAGGTGCTCATAATTCATACCTTGTTTTGAAGTCATGTTCATAATGAGAAGGGAATCCTCTTGATCCTTTATATAGTTGTTGAAGTCTTTTCTTGATTTTCATCATCCTTGATAATTGCTGTTATAATTGTTGTTGCAGCCATGGTTGTAACCTTGATTATGGTTGAATCTTCCTCTTGATTGTGAGTATCCACCTCTTTGAAATCCTCTTCCTCTCTAGTTCTTGAAGTTCCTATAGAACGCATCTCTTGTGTGATTAGAAAATCCACATATATTGCATGGGGAAGATTTGAAAGGTCTCCCCCTACCTTGCTTACCTCCTCTACCCCTTCCTCTTGAATTCCTACGTCTCATTGCATAGTTAGCTTGAGAACTAGTACCTTCCTCTTCAACTTTCTTGCTCTTTCCTTTATCTCTATAGAGGGCAGAAGAATTGTTACCTCTTGATGGTTCTCCATTTTTGTTGAGCTTGGCCTCATGGGTAAAGAGTTGTCCCATGAGAGTGGTAAGATCAGGGATTTGCATGTCCATATAAAGATCCATAGCAGTTGTGAAAGCTTCCCACTTATCATCTGCCTTGATGCCATTGATTATCTCTCTCACTATTTTCTCCTCTTCAATCTGCTCTCATATGCTTTCCAATTGATCAGCCACATCTTTTACTTTAGTCACATACTTTGAAGCATTCTGCTTAGGTTGCTTCCTTTGAGTAGTAAACTCAATCCATAATTGATTTTTCCTAGCTCTTGTATTGGAAGAAAAATATGAAGATAGAGTGTCCCAACTCTCTTGGGAAGTTTTGATATTCCTAATGTGAGGAAGAAAGAAGTGAGAAATAGAGTTAAGTAGATATGACCTGGCTAAAGCATCTTTGGCACACCATCAATTGATTCTTTCTAGCTCCTCTCTTGTAGGTTGCCTTTCCTTCTCAATATGGGCATTTCCTCATCTCCTGATATGTATCCATAGAGACTCCTTCCTTGTAGATAGGTATTCATCCTTAAGGACCATGCTGGGTAATTATTCATGTCCAATTTATCAATGAAAGAAGGGAAACCATCTCCCATTTTACCTCAACTTTCTCTGATACCACTGTTGGAAGAGATGGATGGATACCTCAAGGAAATGAGGTGATACTGCTAAAACATGCTTTGTAGCTGCCCTAAATCTTTTGAGAGTTTGATAGTAGCCCCTTAATCTTGCAATTGACACCAAGAAAGTACTTATGTACTTTGTAGTTGATCTTGGAAACAATTGAATCAAGAAAGACTACTTTGTGATTAGCTAGTGTCACAAAACTTGCTATTTTAGTCCTCACATCTATCGGTTCTTTTGCTGAGTGCTCATAGTACAGTAGCAATTGATAAAATTCGATTTGAGGGAATTCAATTAGCTTAGATAGCTAATGTTTGCAAGTGAAACCATCTAAAATAACAAACTATGCACTGAGAAATATGTTTAGCAATCCAAGGCTTACCACCAATTTTTTAGGGATTGAACAGTAGATGAGTAGTGAGCACTATGATGACAATTTCTCCCAGTTGGCTAAACCAAATACATTGAAACTCTGATAGCATAAAGTAGACTCCTAGTTGGTTCCAACAAGCTATAGAGCATGCAAAATGGTTGAGAAATCACTGCGATATGACCAGGCAAAGTTCAATGTTCTGAGTATTCATAGCAGAGATGTAGACAGAGATGATCAATGGAGTAAATGTATTATCGCACATGATTATACACGATTATTGGCATTGTAATGATGCTCAATGATGGTGGAATGAGTAAGCTATGGTGTAACCTACTCAAATTCTGCAAATGATCAATGGAAGAGCTCTCAATGAGACCACACAGCCGCATGATTTTCAAAGTCATTTATATAAGACATTTTTCTCAAGTTTGAATTTGAAATTCAAACTTGGCTCCAACTAAAAGTGATCCCCTTGATCTAGCAGATATTGTCTCATTGAATCTTGTAGCTTATTGTCATTCCTAACTCCACAAGATTTTGGCTTTCACAATATTCCCTCAAGGTATAAACCTTTTACAAATAGTAAATGATCAAACAATTACAAGCTATGGTTCATATGAGTTATCAAATGCTTCCACATATAATCTTCCATGCTATGCCAAATGTGGAGGCTTGTACAGTTGCACCAACAAGTTAGAAATGTCCAAAAAGGCTAGGACACATAGGAGAAAGAACTCTGAAGCAAATTTGTAGGGATCAAAGTGTGCTTGGCATTCCCAATGTGACCAAGCAACACATGATATACAAATGTGGAGAATAGGCTTCCATCCAAATCATTGGATGGTATGACACCCTATGAAGCATGGAATGGCAAGAGACCCTCATTGGACCATTGCAAAATATTTGGATGCATTGCCTATGCACACATCCCATCACAAATCAGAGGAAAGCTTGACCCTAAGGCTAAGAAATGTATATTTATTGGGTATGAGTAGAATTAAAAGGGGTATAGATTGTACAATCCCACTAACAAGGCATTTATGGTTAGTAGGGATGTAGTATTTGATGAGAATAACTCATGGTTTGAAGATGATTTCAATAAAAGCAAGTTACCATATGATTTGGAGAATGATTATCCAACCCTCCCACAAGAAAATCAACCATTGGTAGAAGATATCAACTCAAAAGATGAAGAGTAGATTGACTTCAAAGCTTGGAAATCAAGAAGAAAGGTCAAGCTCAAGCAATTAGAAGACATGCCAGAGTCTTCAAAGCAAGCATTAAGGAGATCACAAAGAGAAAGTAAGAATCCCATAAGGTATGGATATGACACATCCTTAATCGCAAGACACTCTCTGTATATCACTAAAGACTCTATGGCAGAAGAGCCTTCTTCATTTGAAGAGGCTAGGAAGAAGAAAGAATGGAGAGAAGCTATGCAGGAAGAAGTGGAAGCATTACAGGAAAATCACACTTGGGATCTAGTTCCCAAGAAGCCAAATATGAAGGTAATTGGTTCAAGGTGGATTTACAAAATTAAAAAAAAAAACTCTGATGGCTCTATAAACATGTGCAAGGCAAGGTTAGTGGCAAAGGGATTTGCCCAAACACATGGGTAGATTATGAAGAAAATTTTTCACCTCTAGCAAAGATGCCAACAATCAGGATTTTGGTAAGTCTTGCTCCTTCTAAAAATTGGAACTTATATGAGTTAGATGTCAAGAATGCATTCTTAAATGGATGGATATCAAAAGAAGTGTATATGGCACAACCACTAGGGTTTGAAGATGAAGGTAAACCAGGTCATGTATGCAAGCTTAGGAAAGCACTCTATGGTCTCAAGCAAGCACCTAGAGCTTGGAACCATAGGCTTGTTACTTATTTGTAGGAACAAGGATTTGTGGCAAGCAAGGCAGATTCTTCTCTATTTGTTAAGAAGAACAAATGAGAAGTTATCTACTTATGTGTCTATGTAGATGACATCATTATTATAGGGAATGATTCTGATGGCATCAAGCAGGTTAAGGCTCAATTAATGAAGGAATTCAAAATCAGTGGTCTAGGTTTATTAACCTACTTTCTTGGCTTAAAGCTTGTGTATACAAATTCAAGTATATTTATCACTCAAAGGAAGTACATACATGATATTTTGGTAAAGTTTAAGATGGAGAACACTAAAGTTGCAGGTATTCCTATGGAGCTCAATCATAAGCTAAGTTCACATGATGGTGAACTACTTGATGATGTTACAGGTTATCAACAACTTGTGGGAATTCTTAAGTATGCTACTTTAACAAGAGTAGACATTGCCTATGCAGTAAGTACATTGATACAGTTTATGCATGCAGAGGAAGTCTCTTATGGAAGCTGCAAAGAGGGTGCTTAAGTATCTAAAGGGTAGAATGAATGAAGGGTTTTTCTATCCCTTCACTTCTATCTTAGATATAAAAATGTATTCTACAGATTGGGCTGGATCCAAGGATAATAGGAGGAGCACTTCAGGGTACCTATCCTTTGCAGGTTCAAATATCATATCTTGGTCACCCAAGAAGCAACCAATTGTGGCCTTATCTTCTAAAGAATCATAATATAGAGGTTTTGCAATTGCAACTCAGGAAGCTATGTGGCTTAAGCAACTATATGCAGATTTGGAGATACATTCCTACACTCCAATAATCTTTGGAGACAATACTAGTTCACTTCATTTGGTTGCTAGTCATGTATACCATGCAAGAGGTGCACTATCATTATGTAAGGGAGAAATTTCTTAGCAAGGATATTAAATTATCCTATGATCAACTCATTTACAATGTGCACATATACTCACAAAGGCATTGGATGGAACAAAGATGAACATGTTCAAATTAATGATTGGCTTGCAGGAAATCAAGGAACAATGGAGACCAAGCATGTTAGGCTTGAGGGGAAGTCGTTGGTGCAATTAAAACCAAACCTACATACTTGGTCAACTATCTTATGATTATCTTATTGGCATAACCCTTGCAAGGTTTCATATGATCTACCTCTTGTAAAATTACTTCACATTTACCTTTGTAAAAATGGATTGTATCCACATGGAGTTAGGAAGCTGTTTGTTATTGATCTTTGGAGTTGTCCTCTCCAATCATTAGCATAAAGAATCAACAAGACATCTTTATTTTGTCAATCCTGGAAGTATTCTTGAGACCACAGCCCCTTCAAGATGATAGAATCCAAGAAATAAGAGAATAATGGTTGGAATTCTGAGAATAGTGAAAATGAAGAGGAAATTTCTAGGGTTTTGATTATCTTGAGCAAATCTACACCATTTTCTACAATCTTGGTGTCTATTCCATGCTATTTTATCAGCAGAACACAATTATGAAGTCAAAATCAAAAAATATCACTGAGACCATACAGATGAGACAATCGCGATTCTGTGCAAACAGACGATTTTCAGCTCCAGCACCATTTTTCATCAACTCATCACTCAACACAATAGTATTCAGCTCTCTTCATACACATTCTACAGATTTACACAATAGAAACTCACAAATCTCCATGGATGCACAAGATCTAGACTCATAAATCAAAGAAACCACATAGAAGACGAGAAACACGATTTTCAGCAGAAACTCCTTCTCTATTCACTTAGATAGCAAATACACCAATGATTAACCAACCCCCTCATAATAGAGGAAATTAGCTTATATACATTTTCAAGTGTCCCTTTTCACACTTGAATTTTGGTCCTTTCCTCTATTATTCTAAAAATATGCTATCTAGGAGTTTCCAAAAATTCTAGAAAAAATATATAGGATTCTATCCTACATAAGGAAGACTCTTCCTTATTTTTACAGTAATTGCATAAATATCTCTACAAATTTCTATCATTTTACAATTATTTTCCTTCAAAAAGGTTTCCAAAAATGCATCTTCCAACATCCTTCCCCTCATAAGCCTTTCGGCTCCTGACGAAAGATTTTCCTGCTCCTCAGCACTGATCACTTTTCTTCATTTCTTCTTTCTTTGATATACTTGTGACAGCAAATCATGACTTTTTCTTTCTGTTATATTTAGATTGTTGACCATCTCGAATAACGCCTTTCTCCACTGTATTGCAGCTTCAGGTTTATCTATGACATCCTTTTTCAAGTACTCTGTGTAGGCAGCTTCATATGCTGTAAGTCTGGACTTTGTAACAACTGATAGGTTTCCAAAAATCTCTGACTCCCTCTCAAAAAACCCATAATCAAAGGCATCCTCAAAAATCTGTAAGTAATGACTACCCAAAAATATAATTCTGCTGTAGTAGGCCATTAAGCAGATTCTGTCAGGTGTTTCGCTCAAATCAAATAATAAGGCGTTTGTTGGAGAATTAAAGCCGATGTAATTCAAGGTTCTAATATCTGTGTCAGTATAAGTTTCTATACAAGCCAGAATCAATCTCATTATTCTTACAAGTAATATGCAAGCAGGGTCATTGACATCTTTGTATGTAGTTATTACAGACTCAGCAGTATTCACCATGTAACTCTTGGTAGGCCATGTGCCTGCCTTTGGACCTGCTACTTTTGGGAAATTCATCCACTTTGATGGGATTTGACCTTCTCTTCTTCTATCCCAAAAAGTTGTTCATTCTCTTCTTCGTGCCACTGGACAATAGGCTGGATTGATCTTTAAATGAAGAGGTGCCTCTTTCCAGATTTTCCTACATTCTTTGTTGGCATCCAACCATTTATTTCTCCACTTAGGGTTGGCTCTCTCAAATAGTTCTTTGGTGACATTGATGTCCTCCTCATACTCAAAGTATTTGTTTGGAGGCAGCCCAACTCTGGCCATCTGGTAGTTCTTTATACTCTCCAAAATCATACAAAATGGTATCCCCAATCCATCTGCTGCCCAGTGATGCTGATCTGGATTGATTCCCTTATTCAATGCGAATGTGACAATTTGTTCTTCGTACTCATCATGCATCTTTCTGATGAACTCCATTCTAGAATCTCTACTTGTCATCAATTTCTTTACAAAATCCTCTGAATATTCTTCTTCGGGTTTCTTGTCTGCTGGTTCATTGTCATGTTGTATTCCCTCAATATTGTCTACCCCATGTTCCTCTGCATGTGTGGTTTCCACATGTGTCTCTTCCTGGATTTGTGGCTTATTCAACTTCTTCTGCAATTCTTCTATAGTCAACATCAGACTCCCATTCTGTTGTGCCCACAATTCTCTTTCTTTTTTCCACTCATTCCGTTCCTTTTCCCTCTTTGTCTGCCACTCATTTCTTTCCTTTTCCATGTCCAAGTGTAGCTTATTATAGCCTCTCATAGATGTAGCAGCATGTGTACTTGCCTGCCTTTCTAATTCTTTGGCTTCTTTCAATTCTCTTTGTAATTCCTGAATCTCTTTGAGTAATCCTTCCTTTTCTTCCTCTGTCATCTGGACTGTCTGACTTTCCTCCTTCAATTGCCCTTCCTCCAATAGTATCTTATTGATTTCTTCATTAGCTTTAGTCAGAATCTGATAGGAAGTTTGTAGAGTTCTATATCTCCCCTCAATCTTTCTCAATTCTTTTTCCAATTTATCGTTCTGCTCTATTAGTTGCATACTCTTCTCTTCCAAGTATTGAATCTTGTTTTGCTTCTGTACTTCCAGCTCTTCCAAAGCAATTATTTTATTGGAAAACTCCTCATTCTTCTCTTGCACCTTCCTTAGTTGCTCTGCCATATGCTCCTTTTCCCTTTTATGCTCTTTAATAACCATACTGCCTTTTTCAAATTCCGACTCTTCTACCATCCCTGAAATGATCATATTTCGGCTTGAGGGTCTGAAGTGTTCAATATTATTCATAATGAGTTGACATGCTGATCTAATACTCTTTGGGATTCTTCTATTGCTATTTGTTTAGTTTCTAGCTGTTTGTCCTCTTTGCATTCACTCTCCTCTTCCTCTTCTCCTTCATATTCTATAATTTTAGCCTTGTTTTCTTCATGGCTTGGCTGAGTGTCCAATATTTCTAATTCTGCCATGTCTTCTTGGACACCTGAACTCTTTTGCTCCAAAACATCTGAGATCAGCTTTAGTCCTTGTACCTTTTCTTTCTCCAACACTTGTTGAGTTGCTTCAGAACAATATCCTTCCTTTGTTTGCATCTCCCTTTCCTGGCTTATAGTTTCCTGGAACAATTTGTATTCAGTTTCTTCACCATAATTTCCCTGACACTCACTTGCTTGTTCTTCCTGTTTCTCCTTTTCCTGTACTAAAACTGTTTCAGCTGCTTCTAAATTTTTTACCAGATCATTGCCTCTATCTTCTTTGTATCCTTCCTCCTGTCCATCAATGTCCATGATGTCCATTTCTACTTCTTGTTCTTGATCCTCATTGGATGTGAATTCCTCATTATTCTTCAAATCATGCAGCACATCCTTTATACTCTGAATGATTTCTTTTTCCACTACTTTCCCTGTAACCTTTTGAACATTACCTTCCTCACATACTTCCTCTCCCTCCTGTAGTGGATCTTGTTCTGTGCTTTTTTGTTCTATGACTGAGCTGTACACCTGAGCCTTCTTAGCTATTTCTTCTATGCTCTCCTCCAGTTTAAAGTAAGCCTGTGAGGGTTTTGTCCATATAGATTTCATTCCAACATGCACTATTCCACAACTAACTTCTTCACTTATTTCACTTGCTTGTTCTATCATTATTGCCTTTCCCTTCATTATTCTTATTTCATCTTCCATATTAAGCTCTTTTTCTGCCTGCTCCTGAAGTGGTTTCTCCTGAGACTTCTTCTTTAATTCCTCAGGTGTCTTTTGTTTCTCAGAAGTCTGTATAATGACATTGGGAGTATTTGGTATTGACAAATTTAGACTTTTTAACAGAAAGCTCTCAATATCACTGTCAGAATCAGATGAGAAGTGTGAAGGTCCTCCTTTTTCTGGTTCTGTGGGTCTTGATACTTCTTCCACCAAGGATAGCTTCTGTGTTTCTTCCATGACTACTTCCTCTCTCTCTTTGGTGATCACAGTTTCAGCTATGGATTTACCCTTTCCCTTCTTGGTCAATTTCTTTTTTTGTACTTGCTTCTTTGGGACCTTCTTTTTCACCACCACAGTGATTCTGGTCTCTGGGGGGCCTTGTAATTCCTTAAAATAAGCTAGCAGTTCAACCTCTTTTCTGACAAACACCTCCTCAGTTTCAGCTATCATCATTTGGTCATGAAGAGCTTCATAGTGCTCCACCTCCTCCTGAATCCAGTCTGTAGCTTTGCATGAGTAGTCTTCCAGCATTTTCTGGTATTGTACTTCATACATAGCTCTCTTGTTATTCCCTTGGGTTAGATAGGTGTATAGTTGCTCTTTGCTTGTTTGGGGTGGATGTGGTTCACTAGAGGCTTGAACCTGTTTCTGTGCCTCCTCATGTTCCTCTTTTGTTGCTTCCTCCATTTCTAGCTCCACCTTCCTTGGGTCCAACCTTCTTTTCTTGACAGGAATTACTTCTTCAGATATCATTTTCCTTTTCATACCTGTTCCCCTCATGCGGGTTTGTCCTTCTGTTTCTCTTTTAGTCAATTTCCTTGGAGGACTCTTGATTCCAGCCATAAGATTTCTGAAATACTGTGCCTCTGGAGCCAGTTTTAGTTGATCTTCCATCCCAAGAACATGATAAATGATTCTTGTTAAGAACTGAGCTCCGTTCATGAACTTCTTCTGCTCCCAGTGCTTTGCTGCTTCTTTCAGTTGTTCATGGATGTATGGGGAGACATCCATAACTCCAAAAGGTTTGGTTCTATCTTTGTTATTGAACATCAATAATGTGATTGACTTATGAGGCATTGTGTATCTTGGTAATTTTGGAAAACAAAAGTACTGTAAGAACATCCTTATAGCATATTCCTCATTCTCTCTTCCTTTGAAATCCGTGAATTTTGCATATCCTGTGTATGTCTCCTTATTCTTTTTGACAAAACTTGGGTCAAGTTTAGTTCCCATTGTGTAAAATTGCAGTGCTGCTATGATATGTTCTGCCTTGATAGTGACACCTCCTTCCTGATTATCCTTGTTTTTGACTTTGCATCTGAAATAGGCATCATTCCCTCTTCCTATTTATGTCAAACTGTTCATTACCTGTGATACTCTCTCAAAGTCAATGAAAAAGATAGGCTCCTCCAATATCCTGTGCAGGCCTACTGCCTTCCATCTTTTCATGTTGACTGCCACTCTTTGGAACCTGTAGAACTCCTGGCACAATATTGTATACTTGTATCCCCCTACCCCCACCGTGAATATGTGCTGGCCAATTATGTTTAGGGTCTCCTTAAGTTTCTTCACCACTTTCTCGGCTTCTGGAACTTCTGATTCTTCCTCTGAATCCAGGTCCACCTGTTCCTCCACAGCTTCACTATCCAGAAACCAATGGCCTCTTGATAGCACAATTGATTCTACCTTGAAGTCATGAATTGGCAGCTCCTTAGTGTTCACCATTTTCTGAGGAAAAAATAAAGAAAAACTCTACCCACATAAGTTGCAAGAAATCAAAGAGTAATATGTTTCAGAAGTCATGTCATAAGATTGAGAAATCCAAAATAAACTTCATTTTTTTCTCCAGAAAAGACTCAACAAGTGATCATCACAAGTGTAGCAAGATATCTAGTGCAGTCCCTTTTCCTAACCATTCTTTTGGAAAGATAAATCATGTATCAAATGATAGAAAATAAAACACTAACAAAAAATTAACTAAAGAACTGACTAACAAGAAATAAAAACATAAAAAATAAATAGATCTCTACTATTCTTCTCCCTAGATCTTGCTTTGTGACATATGATTTTTGTAAAAAACAACAGAAACTAAACAATTTTTCACAATTTCTCATTCTCTTTTTTTTTCAACAGATTTTCTTTTCTCCCCTTTTTTCAGCAATGATTTTTTTCTTCTTCTTTTTTTTTCAAATATTTTTTTCCATTTCTTTTCTTTTTTCATTTTCATTTTTTTTCATAATAATTTTGTCTATCTTTCCTTCCCCTCCTAATTCTCTTTTTAGAAAAGAAAATCAGGTCTAATATTTATTTTTTCAAAATTTCTTTGATTTTCTAGATATAGTTCAAATCCGGATGATCTTTCTTCCACTGAAACAATTCTGATTTTTTAACCCAGTATTTCCTGACTCCAATTGGTCTGTTTCCCAGCAACCAATCATTCCCTTTGGATAAGTATTTTGTAGGAGCTTTTGGTCTCCATATCCATTTTGTCCTTGATTCCTGTTTTAATGAGTAGCCCTGCTGTAGACTTTGATTCCATGTGCTTTTTGCTTTGATGCTTTGATTCCTTGAACCTTGCCATGATTGCCCTCTTCTTCTTATCTCACCAACCTTCTTTATTCCTCCAATCCTTTGCTGATTTGGATCATATGAAGCTTGATTATTCAACATTTGTATTGGTAATGTCTGTGTATCCTCAAGTGCAAAAGTGAATCCTTCCAAGTGTATATCAAGGACATCTGATTGAATTTCCTGTTTTTCATTACTCAATAGAAATATTAAAAACCTTTTGTCATTTATGTTTAATTTAAGCTTCATTTTTTCAAAATCCAAGATCACTTTACCTTGTTGAAGCCATGGTTGACCTAAAAATCACTTTTTCAGTCATCAAATTATCTGGCCATTCTTCACAGTCTATTGTCATATATTCTTCATTAAACTTTACTTCAATAGTTAGTGAAGACATGCTCTGTACTACTTGACCTTCCAAAGATTTGATTAGGGTTCTACTTTCTTTTCTTTTTATGTTGAATTTACTTACCAGGGCTGAACTTATCAGATTTACTTGTGCTCCAGAATCTATCAAAACCCTAATGTTTTCATTTTGAAAATTCATTATCAGCACAGGGACATGTTCCTTTGGTTTGAGAGGAGATTCACATAGATAGACTTCCCTAAGCTTACTGATTTTTCTTATCCTTTCCATAGCTTCCTGTTGAGCTTCTTTTCTAATATCTTCCTCTTCTCTTTTCCTGTTTTGGGCTTGTTGCAACCTTCTCCATTCATCAACAGTTAATGGGCAATCATACCTCTTAACTCTACATCAACTTATAAAGTTTGGCATGATTTCTCCTTCTATGTTAGCTAGTTGAATGACTCCACTGTTGCCTATCTGATGTATAATATATGGTCCATGTCCTTTTTTCTGGAACTTTTTCTGATGTATAATATATGGTCCATGTTCTCTGACTGTGTAAGCCAACACTAGATCTCCTACCTGTAGATCTTTCTCTTTTATGTGAACATCATGATAAGTTTTTTGTCTTTTCTTGTCCACATATAAACTCATAATGGCCTGGAGTCTAGATGCTCGCAACTTTTCCAATTCTATCACTCTTTCTGATAGTTCATGTCCAGTCCAATTATAGTGACTTCCTACTTTTAATGTTGGAATAAGGAATTCCATAGGTAAAACTGCATTTTGTCCATATACTAGATTGAATGGTGTGCTCCCTATTGCAGTTTTGTAAGCCACTCTATAAGCCCATAGGACATGATTAAGTTGTAGATCCCAATCATTTCTGTTTGTATTTACTAATTTTGATAGTACAGTACAAAGTACTTTGTTAGTGCTTTCTGCTAGTCCATTGGCTTGTGGGTGATATGGGGCTGATTTTCTATGACTGATCAAGAAGTATTCAGTGATGTTTTTATGATCTGGTTTATAAAATGGGTCCCCCTATCACTTACTAGTTCAATTGGAAGTCCAAATCTAGTGATAATGTTTTCATATAGGAATCTGGCAGTAGTATTAGCATCATTTCTCTTTGTGGCTTTGGCCTCAGCCCACTTTGTTAGGTAGTCTGTAGCCACTATGATGTATTCAACATGGGATTGTTTTGCTGGAGGATGTATAGGTCCAATGAAATCCAATCCCCATTTACTAAAGGCTCTGGCTGAAATTAATGGAACCAATGGCATGTCATTTCTTCTGTTTGGTTGACTTACCCTTTGACAGATATCACATTTTTTTACATAAGTTCTTGCATCAAGGAATAGCATTGACCACCAAAAACCAGAATATAAAATGAGTTTGGCAGTTCTGTCACTTGAGAAGTGTCCTCCTGCCACTCCAGAGTGTGCCATTTCCAACATTTCCAGATATTTATTCTCAAGAACACAAATTCTTAGGTATCCATCCATTCCTCTCTTATACAACTGTTCCCCTATCAATTGATATTCCTCAGAGATTACTTGTAAGTTTTTTGATTCTGTACCAGTTTTCACTTGTTTTCCTTTCTCCTTCCTTCTCAACTCTCCAATGATATTCTCACTCCAATCTGGATTTTTCTGGAACCAATATAGAGTTATGAATTCTGAGTCTTGTAATGCTTGGCACTTCTTGCAATTGGCAATGTATTTCGATACATCTTGAATTTTATTAGGCCAATGTACCCCCATCCTATTGAGATTACTTAAGGTGACTACCCTAGAAGCATGAGTGCAAGGGTTCCAATGATGAGCTCTCCTCAGGTATTCTTGTTGCTCCTCCTCAGGAGTGCAATATTCTAATATGCCAGTGTGGTTGAGATGGTATAAATGCCCAACTAGTAATATGAAGTTCCTGCTTTGCAAAACTAGGAGTGCATTATTCCCAATTGTTCTACAAGGTCCCATGGTTAATAATGGTACTAAAGTCATGGCCCACTCAGGAACACTTTCTACCTTAAAGAGATAAGTATCTGGCAGATTGTCATCTAAAGGTGAACTGGGTTCTTCAGACTGGATTCAAGATAAATGATCTGCCCTCAAGTGTGTTTTCCCTTGTCTCACCACTACTTCAAACTCAAATTCCATTAGCAATAAAAACCATCTGACTATTCTCCCAGTGTGACAAGGTTTATTTACCAAATATAACAAAGCTTGATGGTCTACAAAGAACTTAAACTTATTGGCCAAAAGGTAATGTCTGTATTTTTCTACAGCAAATACCATGCCCAATCCCTCTCTTTCAGTGGTCGTGTAATTTTTCTCCGCTAGATTCAATTGTCTACTAGCATAGGCCACTGGAAAATCTAACTTGCTTCCTTCTATTGGTTGTGCTAACACACATCCCAAAGCATAATTGGAAGCATCCACATGGACATGAAAAATTTTATCCCATTGAGGTGTTTTCAGAATTGGGGCTGTTACCAAACAGGTTTTTAGAGTTTCAAAGGCTTGGTCACACTCCTCGGTCCACTCAAACTTTGTAATTAGGGCATATAATGGTTTTGCTATGTCAGCAAATTTATGTACAAATTTCCTATAGTACCCACAATGTCCCATAAAAGTTTGAAGTTCTTTTACACTTGTTGGTCTTGAAAGCTCTATTATGGCCTTTATTTTCTTCTCATCGGTTGAAATTCCATTTTTAGAGACTATATGACCCAGCATTCTTCCTTGTCTCACAAAGAATACACATTTCTCTGGATTTAAGCATACTCTGTAGGTTCTGCATTTCCTGAATATATTTTCTAAGTCCTGCAAGTGATCTTGTCTTTTTAATGAAAAAGTACAAAGATCATCTACATAGATCTCCATTACCTTCCTCAAGAACTCTTTGAAAATATGACACATCAATCTCTGAAAAGTTGTTGGAGCATTGGTTAACCCAAAGGGCATAACCCTAAAGGCATAGATTCCCCATTCTGTGGAGAAGGCAGTTTTATGTTGGACTTCCAATGCTATTGGGACCTGGTTGTATCCTGAAAAGCCATCTAAAAAACTATAAACCTCCTTCCCAGCAACTCTTTCTAGAAGATGATCTGTTATAGGCAATGGATAATTATCCCTTATAGTTGCTGCATTTATGTTTTTCAAGTTAATGCATACCCTAAGTTTCCCATTCTTTTTTGGTACCACAACTATAGGAGATATCCATTCTGTATACTCAATTTCATAGATGAAATTGGCAGCTAATAGCTTGTCAATTTCTTCCTTTATCTTAGCAGAGTATTTATCATTAAATGTGTAATGTCTCTGTTTACTAGGTTTTGCTTCAGGTGTCATGGGAATCTTATGCTCACAGATTTTAGGATCGATACCTTTCAAATCTTTGTAGCTATAAGCAAATACATCCCTATATTTTCTTGCCAACTTTCTTAGTGCCTCTTCTTCTTGAGTTGTCATGTCATTAGCCACTACAATGTGTCTTTCTTCTCCCTCCTCCTGAGTGATCATGATCTTCTTAGTTTCTTCCTCATTGTCATAAGCTTCTCCTTTCTTCTTTTCCCTCTTTGGTTTCCTTCTGAGAAGTAATCTATTTTCCACTTCATAAGTCTTGAAATTTTCTGGTACATCAAATTGTTGGTCTTTGTTCACTTCCTTTGTCTTCTTCTCATTTTTCTGATTTTCTTCTGTTTCTTTGTGTTTGTTTTTCTTGTACTTACCTGAAATCTTATCCTTAATAGCATCTTCAGCTTTTACTTCCTCCAAGAACTGTGTCTTTCCTTTTTGTAATATTATTACTTCTTCTATGTCCTCTTCTGTTCTGGATACCTTTATCATTTGTATTCCAATGTGAAAAATATCATATCCTTCTTCATTTTGAAATTTCACTCCTACATATTCATCACTGGCTAGATCCATGGTAGCCAAAATTTGATTCCACCCATAGGGCTCAAATTCCTCATCCTTGAATTGTTGAGGTACATAATTCTCATCTTGTAGCCCTCTTTCTTCCACACAATCCTCTCTTCTTAATCTCCTTTTCCTATTGGTCAGATTTCTTATCATATTGCACCTCCATACAGATGATTCAGCTTCATCCTGTTCCTCCATTTCTGATTCCTCACTCAACTCTTGATTCTGATGAATTTTATACCATTCTTGAGGGGGTATGTCACAGTAGTGCCCATTTCTTAGATTTACCTTGGTTATTCTTCCTTTGCTCTGTAGGTATAAGCAATCATTACCCCAATCTTGTACAATTTGCATTTGTCTCATGAATGGTCTTCCTAGGATAATTTCATATGAAGTAGATTGTGGAAATTCAACTATAGCAAAGGTATGTTCTATCTCTATCCACATATGTCCACAATCACTTTTTCCCATATTCCTAGGGGTTTTTCAATGTGTCCATCTGCAAGTTGCAATCTCATTTTTGTGGGTAATAATTCACTTTTTCCCCATTTTTCCCAAGTTTGTTTAGTCATGATGGCCACTCCTGATCCACTATCCAAAATGGCTTTGGCCTGGTTTTTACCAAATTGTATTTTTAAAGTTGAGTTTTCCTCTTCTCCCTCACAATATCCTCTTATCTTGTCAATGGGAATATACCACAACTCCTCTATTTCCTGTAGTTGTGGTTGAAGATTTTCTGGTGTTGTCTCCCATTTTTTCACTTGGTTCTGTAGATGAGGATTTTGTTTTATTAAATCTTCCCATGTGGTGTGATACAGAAATGTGCATCTTTTGTCTATATTCACTTGGAGTGTTACTTGTGGGTTTTCTTCCTTGATACTCTTTCCTCTTGTTTTTGTTGTCTCAGATTCCTCAACTGTTTTTTTAGAATTGTCTTCTCCCCCCATTTTGAGTTGTACTTCGCGAATGATCTATTTACACTTCTGCATTCTTTCATGTTCTAAGTCTGGCATAGGATAAGCCATTGTATGGTCAGCAGGGCTTGGTCCCTCCTGAATTCTTCCTTTGTATGCTTTTATCAGAGTGTCTAGACTTTTTGAATTTCCTATTTCCAACTGGGTCTGTGTCTTTGAAGAAGAAGTATTGTTTGATTGTTCCCTATTTCCTTCTTTCATATTTTTATTCATTTTATGCTTCCTCTCCCATTTCCCTTTTTGTCTATTTTTCTTCACCTTTGAGTTTGATTCTTCATTTTGTTCCTTAGTTGTTCTTTGTTGTTTTGTTTGTGACCTTGTTACAGCATTCACATCCACTAACTCAATGTCACTCAATTCTTCCTGTTCCATGATACTGACTGCTTTTAGTGGTATGTTATTAGATGTGTTTTGTTGTTTTTGGGGATTTTTTGGGCAATCTTTTATCAAATGCTCCCTGCCACAATCCTTGCAATATGCTCCTTCTATTCTCAATGTAGGAGGTTGTGGACAATCCCTAATAAAATGATCTCCCCCACACCTATAACAAGTTATCTTTGGTCCTCCTTTGAATTGAGGTTTTTGATTGGACATGTAATTATTGGTTATATACATGAAAGTTGCAGTGTCCATCTCAATTCTTCCATTTCCCAAATCTAAGGCTTGTAATTCTGGCTCTCTTGATTCATAACCTTCCCATTCTTCTTGAAATTCCTCTACTGGTGCATATTTGATTGGTACTACATTTGTAGGTATAGGAGGTTGTTGCCCTAGCACAGGTCTTGGTTGCTCACTATACACTAATTCTCTCTGGCTCCCATAGTCTCTCTCCTTTATGGGTTGTTTATTATAGAAGCATTCCTCCCGGGTATGGTTGGTTCACTTTCTCTCTAGTGTACAGTATTTGAGTGTCTTTCTGTCTTGCAAATGTGGAGGTTTTTGATATGGGCAATGTTGTATCAGATGACTTTCCCCACAATTATAGCATTTTTTATTTGTGTTTATCCTGGTGTTTATCAAATTGGTTTTAGTACTTACCTCTAGAGCTTTAGCAATGGCCTGAGCTAACTCTTCTGTTGGAGGAATTTTGTCTTCATATGATCTAGGTTGATCAAATGCTAACAAATCTTGGCCTCTATTGTCCTCCAAATCTATTGCTTCTTTCACACAAGCTCCTAGATTAGGGCATCTTCTGTAGTACACTAGGGTTCTTAATTGAGCACTTCTCAACCCTTCTATGAATAGGGATACCTGTCTATCCATGGAAGGGACTTCCTCTTTAGGGCATCTATCAATATATTGCTTAAATCTCCTGGGTGCCTCTCTGACATTTTCATCTTTTTGTTGCTTGAAACTATGTATCAAAGTGGCTGTGCTATGTTTTATCCCAGTTTTTGAGAATTCTCCAATAAAGGCCTCTAGGAAGGATTCAATATCCAGGTACATTTCTTTTCTTAAAGGGATGAACCATGATAATGCTGGTCCAGTTAAGGTTAGACCAAATGCCTCAAATTGAACTTTGTAATCTTCCACCTCCTCTGCTCTAATTAATTGCCTAAACTCTGCAGCATGAGCATGGGGGTCTGAATACCCTTCATATTGATTTTTCATACATTTG
This sequence comes from Ceratopteris richardii, assembly GCA_020310875.1. Taxonomy (NCBI): domain Eukaryota; kingdom Viridiplantae; phylum Streptophyta; class Polypodiopsida; order Polypodiales; family Pteridaceae; genus Ceratopteris; species Ceratopteris richardii. The sequence goes on from CM035410.1 coordinate 205,349,835, forward strand.
GCTACTTGATATGGTCTAAGCATTCTACCCTGAGGTTGCCAATGGTGTCTTCTTCTGAGTGGAAATTCATTATATCCTTTTGGTTCCTTGTCAAAGGGATTTGGTGAAGCATGTGTCCTCCTCCCATGCTATTGCTCAGTATTAGTGTAGTTTTCATGTGGTCTAGTTAAATCTGGTTGTCCCATGTTATGTTCCCAAGGTCCTTTGTGAGCACATTGCCCTAAGTCATTTGAATTTTCTAGGTCTGGGGAGAAGATGTACACACACCCTTGCCTATCCTCATACCTACCATCTTTGAATTGGGCCACAGGTGTTATGTTTAAGGGAACTTCTAAGTTTCTCAATCTAATGAGAAGCTTATGCATCCCATCCTGACATACATAGGTGCCAAACCTATTTGTATACATGTACTTGAGGATATTTCTGTAATCCCCAGTTTCAATGGGCTCATTTGTTTCATTTACATTTTCCATGTTGTTTTCTTGCCCTAGATTTCTTTCTTGAACTTCCCCTATTACTGATTCTGTCTCTTTTCTTCCGAGGTCTTGCTTGGTGAGTGAATTTAGTTTGTTCCCAGACCTAAGGATCATTCAGTTAATTTTCACAATTTTGAACTCAAAATCGTGCTTTTCACGATTTTATGTTCCAGTTTATGATTTTCCACGATTTTATGACTAAAATCGTGTTTTTTCAAGGTTTTGTGATCAAAGTCGTGTTTTTCACGATTTTGAACTTACAATCGTGTTTTTCACAATTTTCTAACTAAGGTTGTGTTTTTCCACAATTTGTGATTAAAATCGTGTTTTTCACGATTTTGTACTCAAAATCATGTTTCTCACGATTCTGTGCTCAAAAATCGTGTTTTTCACGATTTTATGTCTAAGCTATTGGTTTTTCACGATTTTATGACTAAAATCGTGTTTTTCACGATTTTGTGCTCAAAATCGTGTTTTTCACGATTCTGTGTACAAAATCGTGTTTTTCACGATTCTGTGTACAAAATCGTGTTTTCCACGATTTTGTGTACAGAATCGTGTTTTTCACGATTTTGTGCTCAAAATCGTGTTTTTCACGATTCTGTGTACAAAATCGTGTTTTCCACGATTTTGTGTACAAAATCGTGTTTTTCACGATTCTGTGCCTAAGCTATTGGTTTTTCACGATTTTATGGCTAAAATCGTGTTTTTCACGATTTTGTGCTCAAAATCGTGTTTTTCTGTGTACAGAATCGTGTTTTTCACGATTCTGTGTACAAAATCGTGTTTTTCACGATTCTGTGTACAAAATGGTGTTTTTCACGATTCTGTGTACAAAATCGTGTTTTCCACGATTCTGTGTACAAAATCATGTTTTTCACGACTTTGTGTACAAAATCGTGTTTTTCACGATTCTGTTCCCAGACAATCGTGATTGCTCACAATTGTAAATAACACGATTTTCTGATGAAAATCGTGTTCTGGGAATCGCGATGTTGTTCTTAGTGCTCAAAATCGCGATTTTGTGTTGACCTCAGAATCGCGACTTTGAACAATTTTTTTGAATTTTTTCAAGTTTTGATTTTCAGATTTCTTTTTCTCCTAATAGAATCGCCTTACTGATTTTTTATCATGCAATGAAAGAAATTTATCAGAAAATACTTATCTCCTAGTGAAAACCCAAAAAATCAGAAGATCGCGATTCCATGATTTTTTCTTATTTTCTATTTTTGATGTTCAAAAAACCACTCCAATGCAAGAATATGCACTAAAAAATGATGTTCAGTGTCTTTACCTTGCTTGCTTTGTTGAAAGTTTCTCCAAAGCTTGAATTTTGCAGCAAGTCGTGATTTTGGCTGCTCTCTCTCTCTCGCACTTCACTCAGATGAATTTTTCTTTGAATTACAGGTTTTTATAGTGTCTAGAAAATCGCGATTTTGTGTGATTTTCAAAATTCTTCACTCTTCCACTTGTCCAATCCTTACTTGCCCAATCTTGATGACATCTTTTGCAATTTTCTTTCTCAAAGTACCCAAATATGCTAGAAATTCCAAAAATTTTCCTTTTCAAAAAATCGCGATTTTGTGCAGAAAATCATGTTTTTTTCTGAAGATCTTATTTTGTGCAAATTTTAGTATTCCTTCTTCTTGTTTTCTTTCAGTACCTTCTTCCCTTTGGAATTCACCAAACTCCTGCACTTCTACACCAAAATCACAATCTTACTCAGAAAATCGCGATTCTGTGCAGAAAATCGTGTTTTTTCTAAGCTTTTGATTTTATGAAAATTTGAGTATTTTCTACTCTTGTTCCCCTTCAGTATCCTTTACCAACTTCAATTCCACAATCACCTGCAAGCTTACTTCACAATCACCATCATTAATCAGAAAATCGCGATGTTGTACAGAAAATCGTGTTTTTCAAATTTGCTAATTTTTGACAAATATTTTGCTTTTCTCTTACTTGGTCCCTGTCACTCTCATCCACACAGCTCCCATGCAACTTCTTAAGCAAAAAAGAAATTTGTTTGCTTGTTTTTTGTTGAATTTTATGATTTTTTTTGTATTTTGCCCTAAAATAAAGGTGAACACTTTACTTAGGGTTCCTTGTTTTGGTGATCTACTGATCCTATGTTTTTTGATTGGTTATGATTTCTTATGGCTCAGCTATCACAACAATTCACAAGAAAGTTTTTCCAAAGAAAATGTGCCATGAAGTGCAAGCAATTTTTGCAAAGATAAACTCAATCACATATTTTTCTTCAAAATGCAGCTCAACTCAAGATTTATGCTCAGATCTGGTTAACAAATGAATCTTTTCTACTTGCATCTAGCTACTTTAACTGACTTTTCCTTAGTGCAACAATGTTATCTTCCCAAGATCCGCCTTGGTACCTAGTACTTGGTCAAAAAGAACTCTAAAAATGCAAGAATAGACACATGTTACCTCATCTTCAGCTTCCTTGGCTTATAACTTCCACACACCTACACTTTTACTTCCAAAATGTAATGAGCAACTATCAATTGACAAAACTTTCAGCACTTCTATTTCTTAAAGATGATCTATTGCTTTCTTTTCCCATAAGACAAACAAAAGACATCTACCTTTTCATGTTCACATTTCTTGATTAAAGAGTGTTACCTTTCCCTTGTGTTTGTTACCATCATCAATAGAAGATCCAACAAGGTCCAACTTCAATGAAGCTTTTGAATTACTCCCCGGCAACGGCGCCAAAAAATGTTTGTTATTGATCTTTGGAGTTGTCCTCTCCAATCATTAGCATAAAGAATCAACAAGACATCTTTATTTTGTCAATCCTGGAAGTATTCTTGAGACCACAGCCCCTTCAAGGTGATAGAATCCAAGAAATAAGAGAATAATGGCTGGAATTCTGAGAATAGTGAAAATGAAGAGGAAATTTCTAGGGTTTTGATTATCTTGAGCAAATCTACACCATTTTCTACAATCTTGGTGTCTATTCCATGCTATTTTATCAGTAGAACACAATTATGAAGTCAAAATCAAAAAATATTACTGAGACCATACAGACGAGACAATCGCGCTTCTGTGCAAACAGACGATTTTCAGCTCCAGCACCATTTTTCATCAACTCATCACTCAACACAATAGTATTCAGCTCTCTTCATACACATTCTACAGATTTACACAATAGAAACTCACAAATCTCCATGGATGCACAAGATCTAGACTCATAAATCAAAGAAACCACATAGAAGAGGAGAAACACGATTTTCAGCAGAAACTCCTTCTCTATTCACTTAGATAGCAAATACGCCAATGATTAACCAACCCCCTCATAATAGAGGAAATTAGCTTATATACATTTTCAAGTGTCCCTTTTCACACTTGGATTTTGGTCCTTTCCTCTATTATTCTAAAAATATGCTATCTAGGAGTTTCCAAAAATTCTAGAAAAAATATATAGGATTCTATCCTACATAAGGAAGACTCTTCCTTATTTTTACAGTAATTGCATAAATATTTCTACAAATTTCTATCATTTTACAATTATTTTCCTTCAAAAAGGTTTCCAAAAATGCATCTTCCAACAGAAGCTCTAAATCACGAATCATTTTGGTAGTTAAGCAAAAGATAGAATCTATCCTATACTTTAGCATTCACATTTAGGTGGCAGTTTGAATTTGAATTCAAACCTTGGCTCCAACTATGACTTTAAAAGGAGGATCTAAAAGAAGTATGTGTATCACGAGATTTAGAGATCATTTTGATGTAAACTTATTGTGATGTGGGAGCCCACCTCATAGCTCACTCACCACTCATACTTTGCGCAATGATTGACATTGTATTTGTAAATGTTTTAATACATATATGATCATTACATTGTCATCTCACTCCTCTTTCATAATGCCATATATACATTCATCTTGTAAGAGCTTGTTCTCTCAGTTTAGTTGATCATTGTCAATGATTTAAAGCACGATAGAATCAACATACTATCTGTCACAATCTTACAAAGTTTCATTAGCATTGCTTCTCGGCATCGTCAGATATTAGCAATTCATTGCTCACTGGTCTGACAACTATAGCAGCCCGTAAATGTCGAGATAGAGCTATGGATTGCTAAACACATTTATCTGCATGTAGTCCATCATTTTTTATTAAAATACTCATGATCATTAGCTTACTAAGTAAATTAGAGTTCCCCAAAAGGAATTAAGCCAATTTTTGCTGTGCTCAAAGAATTGTTCAAAACACTCAACAAGTGTGTGAACCAAAATAGTAAGTTTTGGATCTTGGATTATCTTCCAACCTATTTCTTTTGATCCTATCATTATTGAATCATCTTGCAAGCTACATATATGATTATTTGTGTTCATTAGCAATTCAAAGAGGCCTACTACACTCTCAAATCATCATTCTTAGCAAGTGTGAAGCAATTTTTAGCTACACCACTTCATCTCTTATGACTATCCACCATCTCCTCCAACAATTGAGTCCCACTCCACTTCCAACATTTGGTATCAAAGCATATTTGACATACACCCTTAACAAGATGAGTAACTATAGACTTGAGAATGAAGAAAAGCTTGAGGGAATGTCCAATTATCCAATGAGTTTTATGATGATGAGTTTGTTTGTATCTAAGGACTTGTGGAATATTGTCAATGGCACTTATCCAAGGCCAAGACAAGCAAGAGAAAAGGCTAGTTCATCTTCTAGAAGAACCCTTATTCCTATTTCTGCTCAATAGTAGGTTAGTGAAGAAGAAGGAACCACTTCATCATTAGGAGTAGGTGCTACTATCATATTATTTCCTATAGAAAAGCAATCCACATGGGATTCAAGAGATGCACATGCACTTTTGTATATTGCTATGGGAGTCAAGAGGCATATTATACCCCAAATGAGGTCATGCAAAACCTCTCATTAGACTTGTTTGGAGTTAGATAATCTCTATCTGAGCAAAAATCGTGCTAGGAAAGCTCATCTAAGGAGAGAGCTAGCCAACACAAGGTTGAAAGTTGATGAATCAGTTCAATCACATATTTTGGAGCTCAAAGACTTATGAGATCAGTTACTCAATGTTGGAGTCAACATTTCAGATGAAGAAATGGTAAACACACTTCTTAAGGAACTTCCATCCTCATATCATGCTTTTCTACTTCTTTATCTCCTTCTACAAGAGATAGAGAACTTTCATTTGGAGAGCTACAGTTCATGTTACTTCAAGATGAAGATAAAAAAGGGTATGGAAGAGAATGATGAAGCCATGTTATCATTGTCAAAGGGAAAGAAGAAGAAGGAGAAAAAGAAAGAGAATAAGATTTAGCAATTCAAGAAGGAAAGTAAGTCGTCTAATCCTAAGTCTTGTAGTCCTTCCCCTAATGCTTCCTCTACACCCAAAGAAGAGTCTTCGACTACATTTGATTCAAAGAAGGGAGTATGCCATTATTGTAAGAGACCAGGTCATTAGATAGTAGAATGCAAAACATGGATTTTTTTAGAAGAAGAAAGCATAAGGTAGTAGTACTAAAGAGGATCCAAAACCTAAATCTTCAAAGGTAGTTTCATATGCATGTGTTACTATTGAGGAAGTAGCTTTTGATCACGTAGTGCTAAATGCAAGCTAAGGTCATCCTTGGATTTTTTTATTCTAGAGCTACTAAGCATATGATAGGTTGCAAAAAGGTATTTTCTTTCCTTTCTAACTCTTGAGGTATAAGAGTGACCATTGTAGATGGTCATGATTTGGATGTTCTAGGTGTTGAATAAGTGAACCTAAAGTCAAGAGCATGTCCAAATTTCAGAATTCATAATGTTCTTTATTATCTTTTACTTTAGTTGAGAATGAACCATCTAGTGTTCAAGATGCACTACATAGTCCTCTATGGAAGAAACCTATGCAAGAAGAGATTGATTCTATTCATAAGCATCAAACATGGAAGATTTGTGAGCTACCGAAAGGTAAGAAAGCTATTGGTTATAATTGGATCTTCAAAATCAAAAGAAACGTAGATGGTAACATAGATAGGTATAAAACAAGATCATTTGTCAAATGTTATGCATAAAAGAAAGGTATTGACTATGATGAGACTTTTGCTCCTACATCTATAATGATAGTAGTGAGGATAGTACTTTCTATAACTGCATTCTTTGGTTGGAAACTATACCAATTAGATATCAAAACTACATTTCTTAATGGTGATCTTCATGAATTTGTTTATGTTCAGTAGCTAGAAGGTTTTGAAGAGAAGTAAAGAGAATTTAGTATGCTAGCTTATCAAATCTTTGTATGGTCTAAAGTAAGCACCAAGAGCTTGGTATGAGAAGATACATGTCTATCTTCCATCTATTGGTTTTGAAAAATGAGATGTGGCTCCTAGTCTTTATGTTAAAGTCGAGAAAGATGTTTTGGTTATTAGTATCATATATGTTGATGATATGATCATGACAGGTCCGAAGAATCCAAATCTTCAATATTTTAAAGCACAACTTAGCATACATTCAATGTAAATTTTGCAAAAGTATCTTGGTATTGATTTTAGATACAAAGATAAGTGTATCCAAATGACACAACAGAAATACATTGATAAATTAATTGAAAGTTTTGAGATGACAAATTCCAAGCCTATGAAGATACCGATGAATATCCATGTGACATTACAATTGGAAGCAAATTCAGAATTATTTGATGCTACATTATACAATCAAGCAGTTGGTTGCTTGCTATATCTTTATAATACATATTAGGACATTCAATTTATAGTTTCTCAAGTATCTAGGTTCATGCATGATCAGATCAAGATTCAGTGGAAATCAATTAAGAGATATATTTGCATAGGCATGAGAAGCTTTGCAGGTTATTACCTTGTACCATTATGACATTGAAGGGGGGATTGTTGGAAACAATGTCAAGAATTGTCCAAAATTCCCGCAAGAGCATCTATATTATGTGTATTCGATGGAAGTGTCTACAAGAGAATGGCATGGGTAAAGTGGCTTAGAACAAATGCTTTATCACCAAGGTGCCGAGGTTTGATCACAAGTGGCAATGCATAGTGAAAAGTATTTTCTGGAGATGATTTTTTTCGAAAAGCAAATAGTGCCAGAAAACATCATATGCTTTTGGAAGATGTAGCACGGTTGAGTTTTGGCCATAGATTTTTTGTTTACCTCATTGTGGATGTTACAAAGCTATATAATGAGGGAAGTTCTAAGGAGCTAAGGAGGAGATCAAGGAGGTCCTCTATGTGAAGACGAGTTCCTACACTATTGAGGGAGGCGTGTTGTACATTAGGAGTATTTAGAGGATTTTGTGTCAATCAACCATCAACATCATTTGCTAAGTTAGTGTGAGTAACAAGCTTATTTTTGTTCTCACTTGTTCATTCACTAGGTTTTTATTTAGGGATAATCAAAATTTGGACTTGCTATCAAAGAGTTCTAAAATGTTCATATTCTCCTTATTCTCACACACACAATACCTCTTAGGCACACAATCTCTTGTATCTAGTTCCTATTTCTGCCTACATTTAGATATTGTCAGTGTGTATCATATTCACACATTGTAATTTGGCAATGGAATACAAGATAGTGTAGGTGAGCATCCTAGTTTACCATAAACTTTGAAAACCTTGTTTATTCTCTCTTTATCTCTCACTCATCCTCTTTTTGAGTATTAAGGTGTGTATGCTAACGTTCATGTGTTGGAAGACCTTGTAAACATGTGATTAATTGTTATTGAGGCCCACCCCACTTCCAATAATCTCTTCCTCAGTAGCCTTGGATATATGTTCTTCTCTTCCATCTCTTACTTCCTTGGATATACCATCCTCTTCCTAATTGCTTGTGGCACTTCCAACAATCTCTTCCTCAGTAGCCTCCTTCTCTTCCATCTCTTACTTCCTTTGATATATCTTCATCTTCTTGGAAATTGATGGATGTAGGGAGACATATCCACTAATCGGAATGGCTTTTTTTTGTCCTTATTGTTCAACATAACCAGGGTCACTAGCTTATGTAGCATGGTGTATCTAGGTAGGATTGGAAAATAAAGAACTTGTAAGAAAATTTTGAGGGCCATCTCTTCATTAGCCTTGCCCTTGAAATTAGGGAGCTTGGTGTATCAAGCACAAGTATCTGAATTCTTCTTCATAGAACTCATATTTCCCAAAACATCAAGCATGGCCAAATAAATTACCAAAAAAATGCATATGTAATCCATCTCTAAACCTGCGAAAACTTTTTTATAACCTGCAAATAATCATAAAATGAAATATACATTATGTGCAAGTGCCTTCAAGTGAAATTATTTCAGTCACCTTTTCGATTTGCAAGATATGGACTCCAAAAGGTAGTTATCAACAATTGTTCAGACTTTGCAGACGTGCACACAATTGGAAAAAACATCATTTCTAAAATTTCTTTTGACTAATGGAACTAAATCTTGTGCTCTTTGAAGCGAGCCATAGCATATCCACTTTGGAGTTTTCTAGCCCAAGTTATGGCCTCTACAAACATGATGTGCCAAGCTAGTGGACTCGTGGAGGTAATAGAAAAAAGTGTTGAAATGTGCTTTTTGAAGTGCCCAAAGGCATCCTCCCATCAACAAAATCCTATATTTCTCTGAGTAACTTCAGAGATTATTATATAAAGATGCTTTGGTATATTTTCATACTTCCAAATCCTTCCTTCACACATGATAATTGTCTCCCCAAAAGAGGCATAAACCAAGATTTTGGATTTTCTTGCAAAACATTAGATGGGAGATTTTAACAAGCTTCTTATCCTTTCCTAATGGTTTTTTTCTTAGATTTTCTAATTTCCTATGGTAATACTTATACATACTTCATTTATGTATGCATTATTCCATAGGAATCCTCTTAAAATACCTCTTTTATTGCTCCCAAAAGTGGAGGCTTGATAAAATTAGCGCCTGAAGTTTTTTCCAAAAAGTGTGGAAAGGGGGTTCTTTTAGAATGTAAAATACCTCCTTAACTTATGCTTTTCATGAATCTAATGATTCCATAGGTAAGTCCATATGGCATACTTTTAGCATGTATATTTATTCCCATCCATTCATACCTAATGCACCTCTTTTTCCCTCCCCCGAAATGGGAATTTCTTAAATTTAAGTGCTAGAATTTTTCTCAAATAGTGACGGAAGGGGGTTTTATGAAGCCTCCAACTCCCATCCTACTAGACCAGTTTTGAATTTCTTGATTCTAAATGGAAGTCCATGCACTATTAATATGTGTGTGCATACTTTTTCCCACCAAACACTAGAAAATTGCTCTTCAATTCCCTTTCCCAAAATGGGTACTGATCAAAATAACACTTGCAAATTATGTAAAAATCATGCAAAAGAGCTATTTTGCAGATATTTAAAAATTATATTTTCTTGAAATTTGAGGGAATCCTTCACTCAAGATGAGATTCGCTCCAAGGGCTTGTCCCCTCAACCCTTCATTATCGTTTCAAAAAATAAAGATTTTACAAAGATTCAAAAAACACTCAAACTTGGAAATTGAGGCCATAACTCCTCTTTCTTGCTAAAATCACATACGATGTCCCTATACACATGATTTCCATCTAAGAGCTTGGTCCCATTAGCCCTTTAATGTCCTTTTCAAATAATAAAGATTTTACGAAGATTCAAAAAACACTCAAACTTAGAAATTGAGGCCATAAATCCTCCTTCTTGCTTAAATCATGTAGGATGCCATAAGGGTCCTTATATTCCATCAAGGAGATCATCTTCATCTATTGTGGCTCATTGCCTTGACAATCATCCTTTTTCGTTTGCTTCAAGTAGTAGTGGTTTTCAAGTTCTTGAATTCATCTCTCATGCCTCTAGACTCCATCCATCTAGACATGACTACACCCTTTTTCTAAGCCTTTCGAGCTCTCCCTAAAAAAACATGTCACTTGTCCTCCTCAAGAATTCTATAACTTTAGTTGTCTTCCGACTTATCACTATATACAAGCATGTTTTCTTGTCATCTAAAAGGCATGACACCTTGGATAATTTTTGTGCCTTCCAAGAAGATGGCATGGGTTCAATTACCCCACCCTCCTGTGAAGAGATGGATAGGTATGTGCTTGAAGATGAAGAGGTGTTGCAAAATCCTTGATCTACACCAGCCAAATGAACTCCAGAAGTATATGGTGGTCCCTTTTAGCTTGCCAATGGATGTATTAGACACCCTATGTACCTTGGAAGATCACTCTCAAAAAGATAGATCAAAACAGATAAGTTGGAGTTATCTCAGAGGTGAAAACTTGCTATTCTTGGTTCATACACGTGTCCAGTGTTTTACATAATTCTCTGAGCACAGCAGCAATTAGCTCAATTCCTCTTGGGGAAGTCTAGGCAACTTAAAGAGCTAACTTCCAAGAGTAATCTCATAAAAAATAATGAACCACACACTGAGAATGAGTTTTAACAACTGATGACATCATCCTGATTTTCACGGGCTGCTACAGTTTGAGACCAGTGAGTAGAAAAATCAACATAACTCAAAATGTAGGAATCCAATAATTATGAAAATGTTTACGGTTATACTAGACAGTAAGATGAATCCAACAAGATTTAAATCACTGAATTTGGATAAGTAACCACTAAGAAACACCTCTGACAAGATGAGTTAAAAAGTCGGGTACCTAACAGAGAAGTGAAGATGAACAGACCCTGTTGACGTCAAATAAACATAACTGAAGATTGCAACATTCAAATGACATGAAACTTTGTGAGCATATAGTAGACTTATAAAGCTAACTTTACCAAGTTAAATCACTGAAAATGATGCACCAAGCTCAGAGAAAACATCTCTGCAAGCTGACTGCGAAAATTGAGAGTAATGGTAGTGAGTAGTACACTTCACAAGAACATGGAAAGATGAACTCAAATAATCATGAAAATGAAAGTATATTGCTTGTACAATACAATGACTTACTGATACATATGTGTGTCTTGTAATCACACCTTGATATGGCATAAAGCTCAGCTCTTGGAGGTCTTCACATAGGTCTCTCTACACGACTAAAACTGCCATCTATTTATAGTTGAGTTTGGGAGGCTAACTTCCCTCAATCACTCTCCAATCAATCAATGATTGATTTGATTCTCTACCTACCACAAATCACGAATTCGTGGCTCCTCTTTCCATTCTTGATCAAGTGGACTCAACCACTTAAGATTCTTTCACTTTTACATTAAGTAAACTCTTCAAAAGTTACAAGAGGTAGTTCACAAGTGAACTTTACATAGTCTTCATTTTAAGGCTTTTTCTATGACTTTGTGGGACTCAAGCCAATACTTAGGCTTGTCATAGACTTGCTCCAACACCTCCAACACATTTTCATGTGGCTTGGATTGTGCTCTACTACCTATATAAAAAAAATAATTTTTGTTGACCTCATGCAATAGCAGCTGCTTTTGTGATCTTATCTCCACACACACAGAGAGATATGTTCTTCTTTCCTCCTAGTCACACCCAAGGTTGCTTGTGTCTAGCATCTCTCTCATAAGATTCATGTGCATCTTCCATACTTAGCTAGGGGTTGGTAGATCCTGATAAGGGTAGAGTATGTTTTGCAAGGAGTTATACCACACAAATCAATGGAACAAAAACTTCCAACTTAATCATCGCATGCCTTTGCATCCTAACCCGATGAATTACCACTTGTGCCTCATTGCCTAATTCTTATATGTCCGTTGATAGAATTCAAAAAGGGGAAGAACTTGCTCAAATTTACACAAGGCTAGACCAAAATAAAATACGTGAATATATTAACTAATGAAGCACTCTTTAGACCAATAAGCAGTAAGGCAGTTGACTACCTTTGCTGCCAACCTTGTCAAATGCACCTTGCATACAAAGTATTGTACAAAAGAACAACTAATGAAACCTCGATTAAATGTAAATACATAGATAATATTATTTTTCCCGGCCTCAATGATACGACAAGCACCAATCTGTGCTAGTCTCTTGATTTTCCTAGGATCTTTGAACGAATCTTGTAGCCTCACTTCACAGAGAAAAAGGGATAGGAGGTTCAAAAAAAAATAGGGAGATGAATGCTACCCGCCACACAATGTGTTGAAACAACAAGATTTCATTATGATTGAGGTGGACATGATCTTCATCAAACTCATCCTTGGAATGATGCCACATATGTTGGAACAAGTCCATGGCAAGTATAAATGGTGGCTTGATTTGCAACAAACTAAGAAATTACAACCACCACGTGCTAGTGAGATGAATCTCCTCCCAACCTTATGCATGTATATATAGCTCCTCAAATCAACGAGGACCACAAATGTAACTAGAGTCCACAAGTGCATGTGCTATCTCCTCCACTCCTTTCATACCTTCCACTAGAGTCTACTAGTGTTGGAGTGATTTCGATCTCTGCTTTACTACCTTCCACTAGAGTCCACTAGTGGTTGGTGTACTCGCCTCTCCAGTTAAGTCCACTGAACTCAAGTTAACTCACCTTAACTTGAGTTAGAAGGCTCTAGAGCTCTTAGGGCAAAACTCTCTCCCCATGCTCCCCATGGGGGTTGAACCCAAGACCTCCTCCTTCACAACCATGAGACTTAACCACTAGGCTAAGTGGATCACTTGAATATGAGAGCACATGAACTTATGATTGAGTCTATTCTTGAGATCTTTGGTCCTATAGACGAGTGACCAAACGGTATCTGATTTCAAATATGTCTGAAGTAGTCAGATCCCTAGACCATTTTTCCAGTTTTTACTTGACCTTAATGCTTGATTTATCTGGTTTTCATTAGTATACACTTAATGTTAGATGTACATTGAAATAACCAAGATTTCAATCGATTAATTCTAGATTAAGATAATGAAAACAATCCACTTCTCATTCCAACCATTAATTTACATTAAGGAAAGACTTGGTTTAAAAAAAAAGAATCCTTGTGCATCAAATTTTTGGTAGTTTAATTTCATATCTGTATGAAGCAGTCAGATCCCTAGACCATAGACTTACTTTACTACATTCTTCCCCCCTTGGGAGAGATTTTTGTCCTCGAAAATAAAGCTATATATAGTATCTGTAGGCAACCCCCGAGCCTCATGTTCTTAAACCGGAAGAACATGGTCATGTTCTAAAACTAGATGAACATGTCTCATCTCTGTGATGGCATCCATGCCCAATTCAAAACACCATCCGACTTTGCACTTTGATAAAACTGGTCAAAGTACAAAGTAGTGAATGAATTATAAGGGTGGATCTAAAAACATTCCCAGCCACTTCATTGTTTCTTGATGTGCGATCTAGGCACAAACATATGAAATGGATGGAATCCAATTACTGGTCCATTTCTAGGCATGACTGGTGCATGCATTTAGTAACTATGATGGGATTTTTATCCCAATCAAGACTTTGAGAGCTCTTGATTCACTTGAATTTGATTTGGAAAACAAAAAGTTTTTTTTATCCAAACATCTGACTTGGATGTTTTAATAATGGTTAACTCGCAACCAGCAATTACTTGACTTGTGTACCCGACGTGAGGACTACTTGGAGCTAATAGGCTTGAAAATCCTATGTAAACTGTAGGAGAAAGTTTTCCATTTTACTTTGGATCAACCTTAGTATATCTTAACTGAGTTCTTGGGAATTGTCAATCTTATGAGCAATTCCTAACTTCAATGTTCTAGGGTGTACTAAACTCGAGAAATTCATGAGAGTTATGTTAATAACTGGAAGTAAACCCAAATGAATAAGTCAAACTTGGACTTGCTATCTTTTGAAGATTGAATAAGTTATTGTACAGAACATCTATATAGGATGTTTAATTTAGTTATCTAGTTCCATTCGGCTAACCCTGAACTTTTGCAAAAGGAATCAGATACCACATCTGAGTTAATTCCAAAAGATTTGGAAAGTAGAAGGAAATAACGAAAACTCTGTTCAACTAATTCAAACTTCTAAGATATAAACTTACTATGAGTCAAATACTTGATGACCCAAGACTTCTGAATGATCGGTTTCAACAAGGTACTGAAGCGTTTATTTTTCTATCTTTAAGAGAAATAAACTTGATTCTCGAAAAGATTCATAGAGTAATTCTAAACATCATCCAACCACAAGATACTAGTGTGGTATCTAACATCAGTGTATCAATCCACTGACGTTCTATTGATGAGTTTTTACTCAAATAATGCTTCTCTTGAGACTAAGTTCATACCTATATTCAATCTTTATGAGTGCTTACTAGGAATGCAATCCTTGAGCATTACTTTGAGTCAAAAGAGTGAATTTACCAAGTTACACTAGGAACTTGACGCTTAACTTAGTCAATCTATCCTTAGTTGAAAGGTTCAGTTCAAAGTCAAAGTCTCACTCTTTCATAAACTTATCAAATATTTCTGAATCATCAACACTTTAGCTTGAAGTGTTTCAAGAAGATCTTGGAAGTTACTTACTTCATATCTTCTTACGAACTTGATCTTGAAGTATCTTGAGATCGTACTTTTATCCTCCTTGAATTAAAACTTATCCTTGGAATTTTTAATTCCTTTGAAGATCAGATCTAACTTCAAAATCCATTCTAAGACTAAAAGATAACTATCGTCGCACGGTCCGCTATCCCATACCATCTTTCCTACATCAATCTGAATATAAAATCTGGCATCCCAAACCACCCTATTTTATATTCACATTAATGTGTGTGTGATATTTATCCTAAAGTCTAAACATCTCTTGATGATTGATCCAATTGTAATGCTCTGATACCAATGTAAGGAATTGAACTCACAACCTCTTGGTTAGGAATGTGATGGGCTAACCACTTGCCCCAAAAGCCATGGTTGAAGATTACTTCCTAATCCTCCCTCTTAGGGTGTAGTTCAACCATCTGCTACCTATCAAGTGTGTGGTTCAACCATCTCCAATTTATCACTTTATTACATGATTCATCAAAAGACTTAGAAATTTCAAGGAAATGTCAATTCCATGTAGAGTTCACATGTGAACTCACTCTTGTAATTTTTGAAGCATTTACTTGATGTAAAAAGTAAAAGTATCTAAAGTGGTTGAGTCCACTTGATGTAGTAGGAAGGAGAAATGCACAAATTTATGATTGAGTGAGTAGGAGAATCAATCACTAAAAGAGTGGAGAATGATTTTAGGAGAGATTCAAATTCAAAATTAGGTTCCAACCGTCATTATAAATACATGGCTTTTTAGTCGTGGTTTAAGACCTTCATGAGCAGAGCTTTATGCCATATCAAAGTGTGGTTTCAAGGCACACATATGTATTAGTAATTCCATTGTACTTTACAATCAATATACATTCATTTTCATGATCATTTGTGTTCATATCTTTATGCTTTTGTGAGTATATTGTTCACTACCATATCTCTTAGTTTTTTTTAGTGAGCTTGCAGAGTTACTTTCTCTGAGCATGATCCACACTTTTCAGTGATTTAAGTTAGTAACTTTTTCTCCTTAAGTCTACTTTCTACTCATAAACTTTCATTGCAACTGAGTTTTTTAATCGTGAGATATGTTCATTTGAATTCTTCTATATCTCTTCATACTTTACTTCTCTGTCAGCACTCCATCAGAATAGTGATTTTCTCAGATCTTGTTCTCAATGTGTATCTAATCATTTTCCATTATTTAAAGCTTGATATAATTCGCATATTGTCTACTATATGTTTTCAAAATTTCATAAGCGTTGCATCTTGGAAACTTGAGATATTAACATATCTTTGCTTATGGGTCTAAGGACGACTACAGCCCATGAAAATTGGGATGGTGTTATAACTTACTAAACTCTTTTCTCTGTATGTAGTCCATCATTTTTTATGAAATCGCTCATGATTTTTAGCTTACTAAGTTAATAAGATTTCCCCAAAAGGAATTAAGTCAATTGCTACTGTGATCAAAGAATTGTTCAAAACACTAAACAGGTGTATGAGCCAAAATAGCAAGTTTTTTACCTTTGGTTCAACTTCTACCTATCTGTTTTGATTTATCTTTCTGAGAGTGATTTTCCAAGGTACATAGGGTGTCTAATACATCCTTTGGCAAGTTGAAAGCACCCACTTCATATCCCTAGAGTTTATTTGGCTGGTGTAGTAAAACGTTTTTGCAGGACCACTTCATCTTCTCTGAGTTCAAACCCATCTCTTGAGAGTGGCATCAGAGCAAGGTTGGACAACATGGCAGATGGATTTCCTTCATCAATTGACAAATTGGATAGAGTTAACTACTCAACGTGGTCATTAAGGATGTAATCTTATCTTCAAGGTAGGAATTTATATGGTTATATATCTGGAGATGAAGTTATGCCAAGTTTCAGGAACAAAGTCATCAACTATGGCTGGACTTCACAACTCTCGAGGAAGCTCCCAAGCAAAATGTGACTGACTTTGTCACAAAGCTCAAGGACATAGCAGATCAGTTGGGAAACATTGGAGAAGTAATAGAGGAAGAGAAAATTGTAAGGTAGGTCATCAATGGCTTGAAGGCAAATGACAAGTGGGAAGCATTCATCACAGCTATGGATCTATACATGGATATGTATGTGCTAGAATTCAATACACTCATAGGACAACTACTTACTCAAGAGGCCAAGCTTATCATGAATGGAGAAAGCTCCAAAGGTAATCAATCTTCTGCCTTGTATACTGATAAAGGAAAGTCCAAAGAAAACAAAGGAAGAGGAAAGAAAGTGGATGATGAAGAAGGTACACATCAAGCTAACTATGCAGGTAGAGGAAGACATGGTAGAGGTAGAGGTAGAGGAGGAAGGCAAGACAATGGGAGATCCCAAGGCTCTAATTCATGCTTTATTTGTGGATTAACTAATCACACAACTGAAAATTGCTTTAGGAATTCCAAGAATCAAAGAGGTAGAAGATACAATGGAGGAAGTTATTGCTACTCTAGAGGAAGGAACAACAACCTCAATGGCTACTACAACAACTACAACCATTCAAACTATCAAGGAGGCAATAGGGGAAGAAGAGGATTCAATAACTACACACAAGACTTAAATCAAGAGGACTCATTGCTAATCATGAATATGGCCATGCCACAAGGTAAATCTGATGAGCATGCTTTCTACATAGATTCAGGTTGCTTCAATCATGTGGCAGGAAATGTGGCACTCCTATCAGATTTAGAAGATCCAAGGAACAAGCATGAAGTGCAGACAGGTGATGATACAAGGCATTTAATGGAAAAAATAGGAAATGTGAAAGCGCCTGATGGAAATATCAACCTACTTAGCAAGGTACTCTATGCCCCTACCATCAGAAAGAATTTTCTAAGTGTAGGACAGATTGTGGAAAAGGCCTACAGGTTAGGTTCACAAAAGCAGGAGCATTTGTTGAAGATCCAAGTCAAGGATTTAGGAGAATTTCAAAAGGTGAAAAAACAGGTAGATTGTTCACATTTGAGTTACAAGACACTAGAAACATTGCTCTCTTTAATTATGGTAGTCAGACACTCACATAATTGGAAGTATGGCACAAAAGGTTAGCACATATTGGTGAAAGTTCATTAAATCAAATTTTCAAGGACCAAAGTGTACTTGGACTCCCTAACTTGTCAAAACAACACATGATTTATAAGTGTAGTGCATTTCAATTTGGGAAGTCTCACAAGTTACCATTTATGAAGAAAGGATATATGCATGAGATCTCTTGGATTTGGTTCATACTAATGTATGGGGACCTAGCAAGGATGCTTCAATATCAAGATCAAGGTATTATGTCTCCTTCATTGATGATTGCAGTAGATGGACTATATTATATTTTATGAAACACAAAGATGAAGTCTTTTCATGCTTCAAACAATATTTGGCTCTTGTGGAGAATCAAATAGGTAAGACATTAAAAAGGCTAAGGTCAGATGGAGGGGGAGAGTACTTCTCCTATGAATTTGACTCCTTTCTTCAAGAGAGGGTAATCAAAAGAGAGATTACTTCAAGGTACACTCCTGAGCAAAATGGAGTGGCAGAGAGAAGAAAAACGACAATTGTTGAAGCTGCAAGGTCTATGTCAAATGAAAAGCACTTACCTAATTACTTATGGGTTGAGGCTGTATCCACAGCCACTTATTTGATTAAAAAAGTTACCTTCAAAATCAATTGATGGCATGACACCATATGAGGCTTGGAATGGAAGAAGACCAAGCTTGGATCATTGTAAGATTTTTGGATGTATTGCTTATGTTCATGTTCCTTACAGGTTAGAGGGAAGACGGACCCCAAAGCAAAAAGTTGTGTATTCATTGGATATGACAACAATCAAAAGGGCTACATATTATACAACCCAACCACTAAAGGATTCTTGGTGAATAGAGATGTAGTATTTGATGAGAATAGTTCTTGGTATGAAGATTCATGTAGAACGGTCAACTTACCTTATGATCTTGAAGAAGATTTTCCAAAACTTGTTAAGGAAAATTCTTCTAAAGTTGAAGAGCGGGATATCTCAGAAGATGATGAAGCAACTCAGTATGAAAAACTCAAAATGTGGAAGTCTAAAGATAAAGCAAAAATGCAGGAACTTGGACAAGAGGCAGAATCATCACATCATCGCCTAAGGAGGTCTATGAGGGAGAAAAGAAAACCACAAAGGTATGGGTTTGATACTTCTCTAGTCACTAAACATTCAATCTATCTAGCACAGGACATAACTCAAGAGGAACCCTCAACATTTGAAGAAGCAAAGAAGAAACCAGAATGGAGGCATGCAATGGAAGAAGAAATTGAAGCTCTTGAGGAGAATAACACTTGGGGGTTGGTTCCCAAGTCACCATCAATGAAAGTGATAGGCTCAAGATGGATCTACAAATTGAAGAAGAACTCAGATGGCTATATTAACAGGTATAAGGCAAGGCTTGTGGCAAAAGGCTTTGCACAAACTCGCGGAATTGATTATGAGGAGACCTTCTCTCCTATGGCAAAGATGCTTACAATTAGGGCACTGCTTAGTATTTCCTCTTCCAAGAACTTGAAGATACTTTAGCTGGATGTAAAAAATGCATTTCTTAATGGGTGGATAACAAAAGAGGTATACATGGCACAACCACCGGGTTTTAAGAATCACATATATCCTGATTATGTGTATAAACTTAATAAAGCTTTATATGGACTCAAACAAGCCCCAAGGGCTTGGAATCACAGGCTTCTCTCATTCTTGCAGGACAAAGGATTTCAACCTAGCAAGGCAGATCCATCATTATTCATAAAAAGGAATAATTTTGAATTCATCTATTTGTGTGTGTATGTGGATGATATTATACTAATAGGAAATGATGCAGATAAATGTGCAGATATCTTAACCAAGGCACTAGATGGAACCAAACGCAGCAAATTTAAAGGTATGATTGGCTTGCAGGTAATTTTGGAAGATTGAAGACCTCAAACTCACTTGCCTTGAGGGGGAGTTGTTGGAACAAGTCCATGGCAAGTCTAAGTGGTGGCTTGAGTCATCAAAATACTTAGAGATTATAAGGAAATGTCAATTCCATGTAGAGTTCACATGTGAACTCACTCTTGTAATTTTTGAAGCATTTACTTGATGTAAAAGTAAAAGTATCTAAAGTGGTTGAGACCACTTGATGTAGTAGGAATGAGAAAGCCACGAATTTTATATTGAGTGAGTAGGAGAATCAATCACTAAAAGAGTGGAGAATGATTTTAGGAGAGATTCAAATTCAAAATTAGGCTCCAAGAATCACTATAAATACATGGATTTTTAGTCATGGTTTAAGACCTTCATGAGCAGATCTTTATGCCATATCAAAGTGTGGTTTCAAGGCACACATATGTACCAATATGTCCATTTTACTTTACAATCAATAAAAATTCATTTTTATAATCATTTGTGTTCATACCTTCATGCTTTTGTGAGTATACTGTTCACTACCATATCTCTCAGTTTTTTTCAGTGAGCTTGCAAAGTTAATTTCTTTGAGCATGATCCATCATTTTTAGTGATTTAAGTTTCTAAAGTTTGCTCCTTAAGTCTACTTTATACTCATAAACATTCATTGCAATTGGAGTTCTTACTCGTGAGATAAGTTCATTTGAAGTCATCTATATCTCTTCATACTTTACTTCTCTGTCAGCACTCCATCAGAATAGTGATTTTTGTAGAGATTTTTCGAAGTGTGTAGTTCATCATTTTCCATGCTTTCAAGCTTTATAGAATCAGCATACTCTCTACTATATGTCTACAAAATTGCATAAGCATTGCATCTGGGTGATATATTAACATATCTTGTCTTACAGACCTGAGGACTGCTACAACCCTGTAAATCGGCATGGTGTTATAACTTGCTAAACTCTTTTCTCTTTATGTAGTCCTTCATTTTTTATGAAATCACTCATGATTGTTAGAGTACTATGTTAGCAAGAGTTCTCTAAAAGGAATTAAGTCAATTGCTGTTGTGGTCAGAGAGTCGTTCAACACACTCAATAAATGTATGAACCAAAATAGCAAGTTTTTTACCTTTGGTTCAACTTCTACCTATCTATTTTGATTTATCTTTTTGAGAGTGATCTTCCAAGGTACATAGGGTGTCTAATACATCCTTTGTCAATTTAAAAGGGCCCACTTAATATCCCTAGAGTTTATTTGGCTGGTGTAGTGCAGAGTTTTTGCAGCACCACTTCATCTTCTCCGAGTTCAAATCCATCTCTTCACAACATATACTCCTTGTAGAGTTTTATTTACATTCATTTGTTTTATTGAGAGTTTGATCATAGGATCACCCTCTTATGTAAGTTGCAAAGCATTTAACATTGTAAAAGGGAAAAGTAAAAGGACTAGAAACCACGAGTTAGAAGTGGTTGAGATTGATTCTCAATCAATCAATCAAAAGGTAGATGTGATTTCAAATTTTCCTTTTCCTAGATTATAGGAGAAGATGCCAATCAATCTAAAGTAACAAATCTGCCTAAATTCAAATTCAAATTGATGAAGGAAAGGTGTGGCCATGTACTCACAAGTCTATATAAAGACTCCACAACATTTGTACACTAATTAGCATGATGATTTGAAGCAATACATATAGTTCTTGTTCATTGTTTGGTGCCACTTTAGTTTACTGCTGCTTCTTCCTGAGAGCGAGTCAACTTGCAAAGAGTACTACTCTCTTTACGTAGCTTCAAATCTAGTGATTAAGGTCTCATTGGAAAGTTAATACTATCTACATTATGGCTACAAATTTTCAAATCATTTATTTCATAACTTTCAAAGATATTGAAGAGCTTCAATCTCAGGGTCATTACCTACAACTCCCTGAAATTTTGGGATGACATCAGTTCATTGTTAAATTGATTGCTCCTTGTATAGTTCATACAAATTAGGGCTTTTATGCATTATAGCAAGGCAACCCTATTTATGACACTCCCTTAAGAGGAATTTTTACAATTCTAACTACGATGGCTGCTCTTAGTGTTTGAAGTCATAACTTCTATCCATTTTTAGAAAGTTCTTGTGAGGTAGTCATAGTGCAAGTTATCTGTTTTGCATAAACCTGTTCTTGTTGATATTCCAAAGTACTGATTGAGTTTTATTGCACTAACCAGAAGCTTACATGGTCTATTTTACATATCCAAAGAGTTAGGGCTGGTCCTATGCTAGTTTGCTACACCAACTTCACCACTTGACAACTCATCTTTCTAGGCCTCTCCAAGCTTCTCCAACTTCTTTCAATGGTATTAGAGCAACTTCAAGATGGGAGATGGATTTCCATCAATGATCCAAAAGCTTGATAGACACAATTATGCTGCTTGGCAAATCAGAATGGAGGCTTATTCGCAAGGAAGCAACCTATATGTGATTGTATTAGGTGATGATGCAATGCCTATTCTAAGATCCAAGGGAGGACCTAATCAAGAGGAAACAAATAGGCTCACACTTTGGTGTGCAAGGGATGCTCAAGCAAGGTCATACATACTCAACTCTATCTCTGATTTTCTATTACCACATATTAGAAGATGCAAGACATCTCAAGAGACTTGGGATGCCCTAGAGACTTCTTTTCTACTAGTACAAAGGCAAAGAAGAACAATCTTTGGAATGAGTTCAACCAAATGAAGAAGAATCCAAAAAAAACCATCATAGAGTTTGTTGATCAATTGGCATTGATTAGAGAGTTGATTGAAGAAGAAGCCATCACGAGGAGAATTCTCAATGGGATTAGAGGTGACAAGCAATGGCAATCTTTCATGCCAACCTATGATCTCATCATGGATGTGCAAACTCCAAACCTCAACATCTTCCTTGGACAACGCTTCAATCAAGAGGCCAACAATAGCATAAAGGAAGGTAACTCCTATCATTGTAGTTCAACTAGTGTTCTATATGCAGATAAGAAGGACAAGAAGCTGAAAGGCAAGAAGAAGGAAGAAGAGGAAGAGGAGACTTCTCAAGCCAACTTTGCAGGCAAGAGCAAGTGGAAAGAGAAGAAAAAAGGACCAAAGCATGACAAGAACAAAGGCCAAAATGTTCAACCTTGTGCCATTTGTGATAAGATTCAACCAACATGGAGCTTTTGTGAAAGGTCCATGTCAAGGCTTCAAGAATATAGCTAGAGGTGAGAAGCATGGTAAGCTCTTTACTTTTGAACTAGGAGAAACCAAAAAATTAGCTCTATTCAACATTGGGTCTCAAACCCTTAGTGAGCTTGAAGTGTGGCGTAAGAGGATAGCTCATGTGAATGAAAGAACCTTGAAAGATATATGCATGGATGAAAGTGTTCTTGGACCGCAAAACATATCAAAGCAACACATGATCAACAGATGTAATGCATATCAGATTCGGAAAGCACAAAGATAACCATTCAACTACAAAGGCTACATCCACAACAACGTATTGGACTTAGTACATATAGATGTATGGGGAACAAATCAAGAACCTTCATTGGCAGGATCAAGGTATTAGGTCGCATTTATTGGTGAACATAGTAGATGGATATTCTATACTTTATCAAGAGTAAGAATGAAGTGTTTGATTGCTTCAAAACATATCTAGCACATGTGGAGAATCATACAGGTAGATCACTCAAGAAGCTAAGATGTGATGGAGGCGGAGAAAACTTCTCCAAAGATTTTGATGAGTCGTTACAAGATAAAGGTATCAAAAGGGAAGTGAATACTAGGCACTCTCCTCAACTAAATGGAATCGCAGAGAGGAGAAACAAGACATTGGTTGGATCAGCCAAAACAATGCTTGAAGAGAAGACGTTGCCACATTATCTTTGGACTGAGGCTATTTCAACTGTTGTGTACCTTGTCAATAGACTACCATCCAAATCACTTCAAGGTATGACTCCTTATGAAGCATGGTATGGAAGAAAACCTAGTCTTGGACATTGCAAGGTGTTTGGTTGTTTATCTTATGTTCATATCCAATCACAAATAAGACGTAAGCTAGATGAAAGGGCAACAAAGCTAGTGTTTATTGGCTATGACTCAACTCAGATGGGTTACAGGTTCTATAATACTTCAACCAAGAAATTTACTACAAGTAGGGATGTTGTGTTTGAAGAACACAAGTCTAGGTATGATGAAGATAAACAAAAGGTAAATCTATCATATGACTTAGTTCTGATTCTCATCAATTAGGAAGCAAGCATGATACATAGGTCCAGGATCCAAAACTAATGCAGATGATGACCAAGATGAAAGGGAAATGATTACAAACTCTGGAATTCAAGAGGCAAAACAAAGATGCAGGAGTGTGGAGAATGCTCCAAGCAAGCACCTAGAAGATCAACAAGAGAGAAGAAAAAACCAGAAAGGTATGGATATGATTCCACATTTGTTACAAAGCATTCAATCTACTTGGCAAACGCTAAATTTTAAAGAAACCCTCAACCTATGAAGAGGCAAAGGGAAATCCTAATTGGAAAAAGGCCATGAAAGAAGAAATACATGCATTGAAGGAGATGGACACTTGGGATTTGGTTCTAATGACATCCAAGCAAAAGGTAATTCGTTGCAAATGGGTATATAAAGTTAAAAAGAAACTCAGATGGATCAGTTTTCAGGTACAAGGCAAGATTATTCTCCAAAGGATGCTCACAAATTCATGGTATAGACTATGAGGAAACATTCTCACGAGTTGCAAAGATGATTACAATCAAAACATTGACAAGTGTAGTTGCTGCAAGAAATTGGAGAATCCTCCAACTTGATGTAAAAAATGCATTTCTAAATTGGAGACTCCTCCAACTTGTGTCCTACCATTGAATCTTGCATATTTTATGATAAAATGAATATAACCCTTTTGTGACTTTCATTCCAAAGTCTAAATATCCTCAATTGTTGCTGATTTGGATCCTCTAACAATATATATTTGATATATGTTCCATCAATCAAACAATACAATCCTCTACCTTGCAAGTATGTTTTGATTCTTAATTCCCATGTTTCATAGTTGTTCTTATCACTCTTCTCTATTTGTGCATGTTGATCATCCATTATGTAAATACTAAACCTCCTTCATTAAACCTCCTTTTGTATATATATAATAAGAATAAGTTTTTGCTTGGATGTTGCTTGAGATGCTTCCTTGCTATCTCCTTCTACCTTCATGTTGTATTGCTAATGAACCTCTGCTTCAGCAACTTCGAATTCTTCATTAAGGTATAAAGACCTTCTCTAAACTTAAATTCCTTGCTTTGATACCAATGTTATATTTTATTGACCTCCAAAGCATAGGTAGAAGTAGGTGGAACCCCTTAGGAACTAGTTGACCTTCTCACAAATGTATGCATCAAAAACCAATCATTCTTGTAGAGCTTGTTGTTCTTTATTCACATAGATTTTTTTTAACTATTATAGATACGTATACTAGACACTAAAATTGGTTTAAATCGGTCGGGGCTCAGTTCCTAGTCCTCCTTGCGTAAACACAATCAACCAGACAGGGCCTGTAGCTCAGGGGGAGTAGAGCACGTGGCTACGAACCACGGTGTCGGGGGTTCGAATCCCTCCTCGCCCAGCCAACTTTCAGGAAAGGAAAGAAGGTAAGCTACGCTCTAGCTTTCGGAAAGGTTATGGATACAAGAGAGTAAAACAAACCAACCCGCAACCGCAGTCGAGGAGTCTGTCTTCCCAAGTAAGTTTTAAAGAACGCCCTAGCCAGATCGATTTATCTATTTCACGTAATTCGGTCGGTTACGTGTTTTTCATAGCACCTTTCATGTCGTGCCACATAGAGATGGATTACCTAAAATCAGTTGAATTCTTAAATTATGAAAGGAACTTTCATACGACAGCGTCGAATGGAGCGAGTCATCCACCCGAGAAGAATAGGATGTGGTTCCCAAAGAATGCTTTGACACTAGTGTTTCCTTCCTATACTCCAGTGTTTTCGGAGCATCCCAATGGTTACACAAAATGGTCAACCCCTTAAATACTTTGGGATTGCTAGAGATGAATACTTCCCACACGTGTCCTCTAGGAGAGATTAGTTTCCCATGAGTGCCTAAAGAATAGACAATCAACACTTTATCTTTGAACGAAGGGAGTCCCGAACGCTACAACGTGCTAAAGAACACTCAAATTGGATAAATACACAAGGAGATATGACCTCTACAATGTTGAGGTTTAATGGAGACCTTCAATAGAGATAAACCTAAGAAGAGACACTACTTGGAGAGAGCAGTGCTCTCATATCAAACCCTCAATAAATATGGAAAATTATAGGATGAAACTAGATGGTAAGAGCTTTTGAATGAACCATAAAAGATGTAATTGAAGTATATAATGCCAGATATACAAGCTCTGCAATCTCTATCTGCAAAACTACAGTAGCAAAGAGATAAACATAGAACTTTCTTGGACTTCCATCAAGATCATGACTTCTCCCCTCTTATTATAGCATGGGAAACTAATAAAAAACCTTCCTAATACATCTAAATTCATGGTACACTAGGATGGAGGTATTAGGTGACTCAAGTGCTCAAATAAGAAAAATATGGTTGGACTTTGAGAACTAGCCACCTCAACCTTCCACTAGGACACCATTCCAGCTCCCTTATGACTCAGTCATTTGAATCATTACCTTCTAGAAATCACAAGGTACTTTGGCTATAACTTATCAATTATTTGAGCCTCCATGGATTATTTGAAGACCTCCCAAAGGTATTTATATTATTTGAAGACCTCCCAAAGGTGTTTACCTTAATCTATACATTTAAAAACAATGTTCTCAACATGTAGATGATGATGATAATGTGGAAGTGTGCCTTTATGGTTTAGGAGTTTCATATAAGTAGTTTATAACTTCTATTCACACAACGGAAAATATTCAAATTCTATTTATCAGGTGTCCATGTTGCTTATTGAAGAAAAGAATTCTGGCAAGGACTCAAAATCCCGAGAAAAAGCTAGTACTGAGCAAGTATTCTACTGTGGAAAAGAAAGAGGAAGAGATAGAGGTTTTGAAAGTGGAAGAGGAAATAGTAACCTAGAACAAGGTCAACATCAGAATCATGTAGGAGTTAGAGGAAAACTTTGAGGCAAGGGGAGCAAAAGAGGCCACAAAAATTTCCAAATAAATGATTCAAGTAATGATACTAAAGGATGGTGGAATTGTCATAAACATGGACACTTTGAAGGTGATTCAAGTTGAAGAATAAAAAAAAACAAAAGGTAGCAAAACAAATATGCATCCAAAAGTGCAGATGATTCAAAAAAGTAGTTCAAGTCCAATATCACATGATGAATACGATGTTTGCTGATGTTTATTGAATGGTAATCTCTTGTATGTTGATGAAACTGCTTCAAACCACATGACCATTCATGCAGAATGTTTTAGTATTTTACAAAAATTATCAGTTCCTAGATAACTTGAAATAGGTGATGACACATCACATCCTATCTAACATACAAAAAACATAGCACTGTCTATGGAGGATAGGAAGGTAAAGTATCTTTTTGATGTGATGCATGCTCCAAATATAACAAAGAATCTGGTTTTTGTTGGAGAAATTGTTGGCTATGGATTACAAGTTACGTTCAATGCTCATGGGTTATATATAGAAGAATACAAATAGGATGGAAGATTGAGTACAAATAGGATGGAAGATTTATTATCAAAGGGAACAAAGTGGGTAGGATGTTCATATTGAATATGAAAATCCTTGAAATGAATTTAGCTATGTTTACAAAAGGTGTAGGAGTTATTGATGATAAAGAGATTTGGCACAAACAAATTGGACATGCAAATTTGCAAAGGCTGAAATTGATGCATTCAAACGAGATTGTCAATGGACTACCAAATTTCAAGGTTGCAGAGATGCAAAAGGTATGTCAAGCATGTCAATTTGGTAAACTATCAAGAGCATCATTTTTGCATGAAAAGCATGTTAGTGAGAATGTGCTAGAAATAGTACATAGAGATGTTTAGGGTCATGTAAAGACGACATCTTTAGGTGGTTGAAGGTTTTATGTTACTTTCATTGATGACCATACATGAAAAGTATGGGTATATTTCATGAAAGAGAAGAGTTAGGTGTTCACTCACCTTCAAAATTTGAAGGATATGGTGGAAAAGTAGACATGGAAGCATATTCAAACATTAAGATCTCATGAAGAAGATGAATACATGTCAAATGAGTTCAGTAGCTTTTTAAAAATTCATGGAATTAGATGGCAATTTTCATGCGGGTACACGCCACAACAAAGTGGCATTGCTGAATGCAAAAATAGACATATTGTAGAAATAGCAAAAGCCTTGATGGCTAAGACGAATATGCCTCATTTTTATTGGGTAGAAACTATGCACACTACTTTATACATCACGAACAGAACTTTAACTATTGTTGTATATCAAACTACATCTAAAGAGAAGTTTAACGGTAAAAATCCAAATTTATCTCATATGAGAGTATTTGGTTGTATTCCATATGTACATGTTCCTAATGACTTGAGGACAAATCTTGATCCAAAAGCAGAAAAATGTATCTTCATTGGCTACTCCCTTGAGCAAAAGGGATATACATGTTATAAGCCACTCACATGAACGGTGAAGGTGAGAAGAGATGTGGCGTTTGATGAAATGTTAGGATTCTAATCAGATGCCAAAGAAGGACTTAATCTTGACTCAAATGACAAAGGAAATGCTGGAAAAGCAAGTGCAAAATCTCAAGTTTTGAGTGGACTTGATGCATCACCAAGCAATACTTCCAACTCAAATCCATGGAGTGGAACATTGCATGCAAATTTCAATCTAGCAAATTCCTCAACTAAATCCAAGAAAGGTAAAGAAAAGCTTTCTCATAGAGTAAAAATCTCTAACTTTTGATCACATTGATGGAGATTCAAGCAGTTATGAAAAGAGCCTTCATGAGGAACTTGGATTTCCCTCTATGAAGGCCCCAAGAGTAAGGCGCATTCCGATGATACAACCCGAAGTGACCCAAGAACAAGAAGATATGGGAGGATGCAGAATTGAGTGCAAGGATTGATGTATGATAGTTACATGGCTTGTCATTGTGCCTATATGACCAAGGTAAAACAAGAATATGCTAAACCTTCTTATTTTGAATATGCAATTGGAAATGTAGATTGGAGAAAGTTATGGATGAGGAGATGGTTGCACTTGATGGAAATGAAACATGCAAGGTGGCTCCATTGCTGCAAGGAAAGAGATCCATAGGTCACAAGTTGGTTACAAGGTGAAGCACAATGCTGATGGTAGCATAGCTAGGTATAAAGCATGTTTGGTAGCAAAAGGAAATGCACAGACATATGGCATTGAATATGAAGAAACCTTCAGATCTATAGCTAAAATATCTATTGTGAGAACACTTTTTGCATTAGCTATACGAAAAGGATGGACTTTGCATCAGATGGATGTGAAGAATGCATTCTTACATGGTGAGTTACAAGAGGAAGTATACATGGACTAACCACAAGGATATGAAGATTCAAAGCACCCAAAATATGTTTGCAGGTTGCAAAAGGCTTTATATGGACTAAAACAAGCCCCTCGTGCTTGGCATGCAAGGATTGATGACTACTTAGCCACTGCTCGATTTTCTATCCATGACGTAGATCATTGATTATATGCAAGGAAGGGTGATGATGGCATCATGATTGTGGCTATTTATATTGATGACTTGATTGTAACCATTAAAGAGGTAAAGCAACTTCTTATGCTAGAATTTGACATGAAAGATCTTGGTGTGCTATGTTGTTTTTGGGCATTGAGTTTATACATACAGAAATAGGTATATGGATGCCCCAAAGGAAATATGCCTTGAGTATGTTGCAAAAGTATGGTATGGCTAATTATAACCCAATCTCTATTCCATTAGATCAGAATTTGAAGTTGGATACTACGTAAGGTGAAGCATTGGAAATGATACTATGTACAAGAACTCTGTGGGAAGTTTGATATATGCCACAGTTATAAGGTATGATCTAAGCTACACAGTTGGACTTGAAATTCAATTTATTTAGGTTCCAATGAAATTGCCTTTAGATGATCTTAGGTGCACTCTAGGTTTTTTGAGTGCTATTTTGGATTATGCATTGTTTTATGAAGCTGGTGTAGACTTGTAGGTTCATGGATACACCGATGCAGATTGGGATGGTAGTATTCCAAATACAAGATCTATTGGTGGTTCTCTATTCTCACTTCGAAGTGCAGCTATTGAATGGAGCAGCAAGAAGCAACCCACTATTGCTTTGTCGAGTATAGAGGTTGAGTATAAAGGTGTTGCAATCGAAGCATATGAAGCATCATGGTTAGAGAGGCTACTTACAAATTTAGGTGTGGAATTGCAAAAGACTATCATCATCTACTGTGATAATTTTAGCAGCATTAAATTAGCAAGAAATCCTATTTTTCATGCTAAAACAAAGCATATCAAGGTACATTATCACTTCATCAAAGAAGGTATTAGCAGGACCTGATATTGATGTTGCTTTTGTGAGGAGAGATGAATTGGTTGCTAATTTTTTCACTAAAGCACGTGGAGCAGAGAAGCTGAAGAAGTTTCGAAAGATACTTGGATTAGAGGACATGAGATTGAGCTTGAGGGGGCGTGCTGAGATATCAATCTTAGCATGTGATGATCAAGGATTCTACGTATCACTTTTTCATTTCTCTGACATGTACAGTGGTCATGCTGGTTTATGTTAGGGATACCTTAGTGAGCTTTACTAGATTCATCTAGCGAGAGTGATAGCACAGTTATTTCTTTCCATCTCACTCATTTGTGGACATTGGGTTTTTCCTTATGTATAGAGTGCATTAGTTATATTAATATTGTATTAGGTCTTTCTTGTATATTCTTTTTATGTAATAGAAGAAGAAGAAGAAAAACATTCTTCCTTGCCTTAATATGTGTGTGTGTTCCTCTTTGAGTGTGAGAGTGAGCTCTCTTCCTTATCCCCTTCCTCATGAAATCTCGCCACTCTTGTATATGTTTGCTCTAATAAAACATGTAGTGGCTTGGTCAGCCATGAACAAGATATTGAGACTGCCTATTTGTGAAACCTCCAAATGAACTTGCACTCTTTGTTCTATGGTTGTGGCTTTCTACAAGTCCACATTGATAGGTACAAAGGAGCATTGTGATTCCAACCAAGAAGATAGGCCGCACAAAGAGGAGGAGGAAGCTCCCCTTCACTTTGAAGGATATATTTTTATATATTTGAAAAAAAGATACATTTTAAGTATGGGATGATGCCAACTAACTAACTTCGAGGAATCATATTGTCCAATTTGAAGAATATTCCTTAAGATTAATTGCATTCTCCAATGAGTTAACGCTTCTTCTTCCTCATGAATGTACATTCAAAAGATTCTTTATCTAATAAATCAAACTTACAATTGAATGGAGGATAAATCCTTTCGGATTTTGAGTATAAAATCCAAAGATGAAAATAGTAAAATCTTAGAGTCGTATAGCAAAGGTGAAAATTTTACGTTTTTATCTTCAATGGCTTGAATCACAGAAGGAAAGAAGAAAATCCAATCTGAAAAATGGGACTAAAAGAATGCAAAATGATGATATCATTTTTAAGTAATATACGATAAGAGAAGGTTTTGAGCTTCACCAAGTTAATGGCATGAATCACGACATGTAACAAGAGCATCTTATTGGAAATATCCAAAACAAAATAAGAAATGTTAAGATCATCTTTGATTCCATAATCCGATTATTAACTAGAAGGATCCAAGCACGTAAATATTCAAGAGGGATGCCTAATGGTAAGGCACGAGTTGCTTGGAACGTCTAGGTACATGTTCGAATGCCTTAAATGTGGACACCTTGACCCTCTATTAGAACCATGGTGGTAGAAAGAGAAAAATAAAATGGGTAACTAGATAAGAGCCCAAGCCAAAAAACAAGAAATGTTAAAATCATCTTTGATTGCATAATTTGATGATTAACTAGAAGGATCCAAGCACGTAAATATTCAAGAGGGATGGCTAATGATAAGGCCTAAGTTGCTTGGAACGTCTAGGTCCATGTTCGAATGCCTTAAATGTGGACACCTTGAACCTCTATTAAAACCATGGTGGTAGAAACAGAAAATAAAATGGGTAGCTAAATAAGAGCCCAAGCCAAAAACCGAAAGACTTTAAAAAAGGAAAAACATAAAATCCGTCAGATTTTTTGTTTGTCAATTAGGGGAAATATCTCCTATGAGAAGGTTTTTTTTTTGAGATTACAACGAATTGGAAACACACTCACACACCCAACTTCGTAAAGTAGAGGTACCCATCTTATGTCGTGTCAAGACTTGAACTCAAGACTTCCTCCTAGAGACTCAAGGCATCAAACCACTAGGTTACGCGGGCTCAGACTACGAGAAGAAGTATTGCTTTCTCGATCATTGGGAAAATTTGATCATGGAAAGGATTTATGGCCTCCTTTCGAAGACCCGGCTCCGGTTGGTGATTATAAACTATGAAATTAAGTGTAGAGAGGAAATAAAGTGGAGACAAAATAACTATTTTACTACACGAAGTACTTCTAATTTGCATGCTTCAATTGTATCTTCCTTCTTATGTCCTTTTCAGTACTTTCAGCAGTCATGGAGAAGATTGAGCAAAGGTGAAACAGAATACACTATCTTTATCAGCCGTTTCATGTGATATTCCTGCACAGGAAGACGTATTTCATGTGATGTTCCTGGATTCGCCCAATCGTCAGAGTTTGATTCGACATTCTCATACATTCTCATAGGAAAGGCCAATCAGACATATTCACTGTCTATTCAGGAGTAATGGAACTTATAGGAACGTAGACGGTCTTCTCATTCCATGTTAGAGATGAATTATGCTCTGTATGAGGTGTGACGACATTTCATTTAGTGGCCAAAACGCATCGCTGATCCGTTTTCTCTTATTCATAATCAAACATGCAACTCAGCTATACAAATAGTTTAGATCAATCATAAATCTCGGTTTATTATCATAAAGTCATGGTAGGATTACTTTTGAAGTTTTGAGTAGAACATGGCAGAATGCGTTTGCGTGGACATCATAATGGCAACTGCATGCAATAGCCCTATAAGCTTCTCTGTTTCTTTGCCTATGAGCGTTATTCAACCAACTAGAGTGAAATCATTCCACGGAGGTTGCTGTGAAGAGGCAATGCGGAAATGAATTAGAAGATCAAGTACTGTGATGGAGAAAGATGGATCGTTGCGTAATCTGCTACAATCCATGGATCAATAGGTTGTCTAACGGGGTTCGCTGGATCGTTTTAGCTGTTTTGCTGCTTCAGAGCAAACGCTTTTGCTTCTAACTGTCATTCAGAAAGAGAACAACGTCAGTTGGAGCAGATTGCATGATTAATGCTATGCGTGCGAACCTAACTATGAATACTTATAGAAATTAAGATGAATGCAAATATTTGAGGCATGATTTACAGACACGCAGGTTTCTAATTGGCTTGGACTCAAAGAATCGCCTAGTAGATCGATCACGTTGAATTGCAGGATGTAAATGTGAATTTCACTTCCTGATTTGCGTAATTCAAGTCTTGCGAACAAGCAGACAATGCAGTTATTCAGTGTATAGATTGCAGAAATGCAAGCTTTCCATTCCGCATAATTTCTGAATTGCTGGAACATAAGAAATCACAAAAATGTGTCTATCATGCGGGATTGGAGCCTGCAAGTGAGTCTCCCATCTCCTGACTTGCGTAGTTGAAGGCTCGCTTACAGACAGACGATGCTGATACTCTAATTAAAAACTATTGAATTAACTATCTTATTTACACTATCAACTAATGTAACTACGAATACCTATAGAATCCTAGGGCAATGCAGACATTCACGGCATAGCTTATGAAAACGCAAAGCACCGAGTTAGTAGATCGATTTTGATCAGTACAATAGGCTCTCACTTCCTGATTTGCGTAAGCGCAAACAAAAAATGCAGATATTCGAGGTATAGATGACCAAGAATATGTAAGCTTCCAATTCGCTGCAACAAAAACTCAGTTAATAAATCATCCTGGATTTTAGGTGAGATTTTCACCTCTTGCTGAATGCGGACAAAGTTCGGGCGGCGCAATGGATGCTCGCCAAATGAGCCGGCGGAAGCGTATTGTATGGGGAAATTATCATTGGAGACCACCCGATCTGCAACGAAAATTGTCAAAACAGAAATGAATTGGTGCTAATGATCTCGCAATAAAGGCTACCGCATGTACATGTCAGTGTCTAAGGATGTTCGGAAGATCTTAAATTCGGTACAGTAATTTAAAAGATAGCTGAATGCGTCACCTGGTTCAACAGATAGAAGCGTTCTGCGTGCATAGCCAGTGCTCGGAGCCGCATCGCCTCCAAGGAGCGCAACCAAAATCAGAAGCATAAAACAGAGCGCTGTACGAGCCATCGCAGCTAATCTCAACACAACACTATGAGAGAAAAGTTAGCTACGAAGAAAGAAGGAGATATGGCTTTCTGCTTACAGTAGCAACCGTGCTGAGGTATGCATAACAGGATGAAGTTATAAGGACTCGCGAAAGCCTCATCCAGCGATAGGCAATCGACGTGGCCAGCAGTATTGGAGCACGATCTAGTTGCTCTCTCACCTCTTCTCTGCATGATGGCATAAGAATGTGGCCATTGCAAGGCCGGAAGCATATTCTTTAGCCGTAAGAGAGCTTAAGAGTATTAAGGATTGTCAAAGTTGTTGGTGCAAATGATCAAGCCTACACACTTGGCTTAGCATGGAAGACAATGTATGGAACTAGCATTTGATGATTCATGTGAACTATAGCTTGTAACTGTTTGATCATTTACCATTGTAAAAGATTAATTCCTTGGAGAATCTTGTAAAAGCTTATATCTCATGGAGTTAGGAAGAATATTAGCCATGACTCCAAATTAAAGGAATATCTCCTAAATTAATGGAGTTACTTTTGATTGGAGCCAAGTGTGAATTCAAAATTCAAACTTAGAAGAAATACTTATAAAAGACCTTGTAAAATCTCATGGGGTAGTGTGCCTCATTCTAAGCTCATTCCTTGCTCATTTGTAGAGCTTGAGTAGCTCACATCATAGCTCACTCAGTTCATCATCATTGAGCATCATTACAATGCCAATGAATTTGTTCTAAAATACATATAGCTCACTGATCATCTCTATCTACTTCTCTGCTATGCAGAACAGTCAACTTCTTCTCATCATATCTCAATGAATACTCAACCATTTTTCATAGTCTTTGGCTTCTTGGAACCAACTTGAAGACTTTTTTATGCTTTAAAAATTTCAAGGCATTTGGTTTCGACATCTGGGAGAAATCATCTTCAAAGTGTGCACTGGTCATCTACTAGTTGTTCCCTAAAAAGTCGGGGGCAAGATCTAATTTGCTAAATTCATTTCTCAAGGCATAGTTGATCATTTTAAATGATTCCACTTGAAATAATTAGCTATCTAAGCTAATTGAATTCCCTCAAAAGGAACTTTGTCAATTCTTCTTGTACTGTGAGATCTGAGCAAAAATGCTAGCAAGTGTATGGACTAAAATAGCACGTTTTTCAACACTAACCATTCTTGAACTAGTCTATTTTTGGATTAATCGTTTCAAGCATCAACTCCAAAGTATATAAGTACTTTCTTGGTGTCACTTTCACATTAAAATGGCCTACTTTATAACTCTAAAGTACATCACAGCTGGTACAAAGCAGGTTTTAGCAATACCACCTCACTTCCTTGAGGTACCCATCCATCTCTCCCAACAGTGGTACTAGAGCAAGTTCAGGTAAAATGGGAGATGGTTTCCCTTCTTTCATTGATAAATTGGATAGGAATAATTATCCAACATGGTCTTTGAGAATGAAGACCTATCTACGAGGAAGAAGTCTCTATGGATACATATCCGGAGATGAGGAGATGCCCACATTTAGAAGCAAAGATCAACCTACAAGAGAGGAGCAAGAAAGACTCAACTCATGGTGTGCCAAAGATACTTTAGCCAAGTCATATGTACTTAACTCTATGTTTGACTTCCTTCTTCCTCATATTAGGAATTGCAAAACTTCCCAAGAGACTTGGGATACTCTATCTTCATACTTTTCTTCCAATACAAGAGCTAGAAAAAATCAATTGGGGATGGAGCTTACTACTCAAAAGAAGCAACCTAAGCAGAATGTTTCAGAGTATGTGACCAAAGTGAACGATATGGCTGATCAATTGGCAAGCATAGGAGAGGAGATTGAAGAGGAGAAAATAGTGAGACAGATAATCAATGGCATCAAGGCAGATGATAAGTGGGAATCCTTCACAACTGCAATGGATCTTTATATGGATATGCAAATCCCTGATCTAACCACTCTCATGGGGCAACTCTTCACCCGTGAGTCCAAGCTCAACAAAAAAGGTGAACCAAGAGGTAACAATTCTTCTGCCCTCTATATAAAGAAAGGAAAGAGTAAAAAGTTTGAAGATGAAGGTGCTACTTCTCAAGCTAACTATGTAGGGAGAGGTAGGGATTCAACAGGAAGGGGCAGAGGAGGTAAGCATGGTAAGGGGGAGACCTTTCAACTCTTCCCCATGCAGTATATGTGGACTGTGTAACCACACAACAGATGAGTGCTATAGGAACTTCAAGAACCAGAGAGGATGATGATTCCAAAGAGGTGGCTACTCACAATCAAGAAGAAGATTCAATCATAATCAATGGCTACAACAACAATTACAACAACAATTATCAAGGAGGATACAAATCAAGAGAAGACTTCAACAATTATACAGAGGATCAAGAGGATTCTCTTCTCATTATGAACATGACTTCAAAACAAGGTATGAATGATGAGCACCTCTTCTATATTGACTTAGGTTGTTCAAACCATGTAGCAGGCAATATAGCTCTCCTTTCTCATCTTGAAGAGCCTAAGGGAAAGCACTCATTGCAGAGAGGTGATAATACAAAGCATTCAATTGTCAAGGTAGGAAATGTCAAAACTTCTGATGGGAATAGGAATTTGTTGAGCAGAGTTCTTTATGTACCTACTATCACAAAAGAATTTGATGAGTGTTGGATAGATAGTGGAAAAGGGTTTGCAGGTTAGGTTCAATAAATTTGGAGCCTTTGTGAAGGAACCCCAACATGGATTCAGGAGAATTGCAAAGGGAGAGAAAACAGGTAGATTGTTTACATTTGAGCTTGAGGACACTAGAAATATTGCACTTTACAATTATAAGGATCAAACCTTGTCTGAATTAGATATATGGTAGAAGAGACTAGGACACATTGGTGAGAGAACATTGAACCAGATATGTAGAGATCAATGTGTACTTGGGATAACTAATATATCCAAGCAACATATGATCTATAAATGTGGTGCATGTCAGTTTGGTAAATCACATAGGTTAACCTTTTACAAAGAAAGGCTATATGCATGAAGATTATTTAGAACTTGTCCACACAGCTGTGTGGGGACCAAGCAAGGATTCTTCAATTTCAGGCTCAAGGTACTATGTGTCATTTATTGATGATTTCACTAGGTTGACTATCTTGTATTTCATGAAACATAAGGATGAAGTGTTCAGTTGTTTCAAAAAGTATCTTGCACTTATGGAAAATCAAACAAGAAAGAGTTTAAAGAGGATAAGGTCAGATGGAGGAGGTGAGTACTTCTCCAATGAGTTTGATGCATTTTTGTAGGACAGAGGTATCAAGAGAGAGATCACAACTAGATATAATCCTGAGCAAAATGGAGTAGTAGAGAGGAGGAATAGATTGATTGTGGAAGCAGCTATATCTATGCTAAATGAAAAGAAGTTGCCTAATTACTTGCGAGCAGAGGTTGTTTCTATTACCACTTATCTTATTAATAGGTTAGCTTCTAAGTCCCTTGATGGCATGACCCCCTCTGAGGCATGGAATGGTAGGAGACCATCACTTGAACATTTCAAAATATTTGGTTATGTTGTGTATGTGCATGTTCCATCTCAAATCAGAGGTTAGTTAGACCCTAAGGTAGAGAAATGCATCTTCATAGGGTATGATATAAACCAAAAGGGATACAGGTTTTATAATCCATCCAACAAAGGATTTATGGTCAGTAGAGATATTGTGTTTGATGAGAATGACTCTTGGTTTGAACGTGAATGTAGGAAGGTCAAATTTCCATATGACTTGGAAAAAGAATTTGCGAGCCTCACCAAGGAGGAGCCAAGCACAATTGAAGACATCAAATCAGATGATGAGGACACCATCAACTTGGAAGAGTTTAGAGCATGGAAATCAAAAGGCAAAATGAAGATGAAGAGGTTGGAGGACATACTTGAGTCATCCAACCAAGCCTTGAGGAGATCACAAAGAGAAAGTAAGAAGCCAATCAGATATGGGTATGATACTTCATTAGTCACTAAGCATTCTATTTATCTTGCTAAGGGTTCATCACTTGAAGAACCTTCTTCATATGAAGAAGCAAGTACCAAAGTAGAATGGAAGGAGGCTATTGATGAAGAAATAGAAGCACTCCAAGAGAATGACACTTGGGAGCTAGTACCCAAGAGATCATCAATGAAGGTAATTGGTTCTAAGTGGATTTACAAAATCAAAAGGAACTCAGATGGATCCATAAACAGGTACAAAGCTAGGCTTGTGGCTAAGGATTTTGCACAAAC
The DNA here is from genome assembly GCA_020310875.1 of Ceratopteris richardii. Lineage (NCBI taxonomy): Eukaryota > Viridiplantae > Streptophyta > Polypodiopsida > Polypodiales > Pteridaceae > Ceratopteris > Ceratopteris richardii. The sequence continues at coordinate 205,388,412 of CM035410.1, forward strand.
CCATGGAATAGACTATGAAGAAACTTTTTCACAAGTGGCTAAGATGCCAACCATCAAAATATTGGTAAATGTAGCTGCATCACGAAATTGGAATATGTATCAGCTAGATGTAAAAAATGCCTTTCTCAATGGGTGGATTTCACAGGAGGTTTACATGGCTCAACCTCTTGGCTATGAAGATCCAAGCAAGGTAAATCATGTATGCAAATTAAAAAAGGTTCTTTATGGTTTGAAGCAGGCACCTAGGGCACGGAACCATAGGCTAACAACCTATCTTCAAGACCAAGGATTCATGATGAGCAAGTTAGATTCTTGTCTGCTTATCAAGAGGAGTAATTCAAAAATAATATATTTATGTGTATATGTGGATGATATCATTCTTATAGGTAGTGATCGCAATGGCATCTAACAAATCAAAAACCAGATGATGCAGGAGTTTAAGATCAGTGACTTAGGGTTTCTCAAATATTTTCTTGGGCTTGAGTTGGTATACACTAATTCTGGAATCTACATCACTCAAAGGAAATATGTGCAGGACACGTTGAAGAAGTTCCACTTGGAGGATGCAAAAGTAGCTAGCACCCCTATGGAGGTAAATCATAAATTGAGTGCTCATGAAGGTGATTTGCTTGAAGATATTGCAGGTTATCAAAGCATAGTTGGAGTCTAAACTATGCAACATTAACAAGGATTGACATATGTTATGGAGTAACTGTTCTGAGCCAATTCATGCATAAACCTAGAGCACCTCAGTTGGAAGTTGCTAAAAGAATTTTGAAGTACCCCAAAGGTACTCAAAATCAAGGTCTTTACTTCCCATACACGTCAAATTTGGACATTAAGTTATACTCAAATGTAGATTGGGCAGGATTTAAGGATGATAGAAGAAGCACTTCTGGTTATTTATCTTTTCCAGGTGATAAACCCATCTCATGGTCTTCTAAAAGGAAACCAAGTATTGCTCTATCGTCAATAGAGGCTGAATATAGGGGATTAGCAAATGCTACACAAGCAGCTATTTGGATTAGGCTGCTCTACTCAGATTTGAGACTTCACACTCATTCACCAATGATCTTTGGTGATAACACTAGTTCTTTGCATCTTGCAACCAACCCCATTTATCATTCAAGAACTAAGCATATGGAAGTGTACTATTACTATGTTAAGAGAAACTCTTGAGCAAAGAAATTCAACTAGCATATGTATCTACAAATATGCAGTGTGCTGATTTGTTAACCAAAGCACTTGATGGTACTAAACTTTACAGATTTAAAACCATGATTAGATTACAGGATACTCAAGAAGATTGATGAAGCAATGCAAGCCAAGATGTTTGGCTTGAGGGGGAGCTGTTGGTGCAAATGATCAAGCCTACACATTTGGCTTACAAGGAAGACAATGTGTGGAACTAACACTTGATTATTCATGTGAACTATAGCTTGTAACTACTTGATCATTTACCATTGTAAAAGATTCATTCCTTGGAGAATCTTGTAAAAGCTTATATCTTGTGGAGTTAGGAATAATATTAGCTATGACTCCAAATTAAAGGAATATCTCCTACATTTATGAAGTTACTTTTGATTGGAGCCAAGTTTGAATGCAAAATTCAAACCTAGAAGAAATACTTATAGAAGACCTTGTAAAATCTAGCAGGGTAGTGTGCCTCATTGAGCTCATTCCTTGATCATTTGTAGAGCTTGAGTAGCTCACACCATAGCTCACTTAGTTCATCATCATTGAGCATCATTACAATGCCAATGAATTTGTACAATAATGTTCTATAATACATATAGCTCATTGATCATCTCTGTCTACTTCTCTGCTATGACTACTCAAAATAGTCAACTTCTTCTAATCATGTCTCAGTGAATACTCTACCATTTTTCATAATTTTTGCCTTGTTGAAACCAACTTGAATTCTACTTTATGCTGCCAAAATTTCAAGGCATTTGGTTTAGGCATCTGGGAGAAAGCATCTTCAAAGTGCTCTTTGGTCATGTACTAGTTGTTCCCTAAAATGTTGGGTGTAAGATCTAATTTCCCAAAGTCATTTCTCAGGGCATAGTTGATCATTTTAAATGATTCCACTTGAAATCATTAGCTATCTAAGATAATTGAATTCCCTCAAAATGAATATTGTCAATTGTTATTGTACTGTGAGCTCTGAGCAAAAAGGCCAATAGGTTTATGGACTAAAATAGCAAGTTTTTTAACACTATCTATTCTTGAACTAGCCTGTTTTTGGATTAAAATTGTTTCAAGCATCAACTCCAAATTATATAAGTACTTTCTTAGTGTCATTTGCAAGCTAAAAGGGCCTACTTTATAACTCTGAAGTACATCACGGCTAGTACAAAGCAGGTTTTAGCAGTACCACCTCACTTCCTTGAGGTATCCATCCATCTCTCCCAACAAAAGTGATGTCTCTGGTCCTAACCAAAGGGCTCTTGATGTTCAGGAAAGATTAAGATATGAAGTTTATGTTGAGCATGGTATATTTCTTGCCTCTTCAAGAGAATTTTGGATAGGTAAGCTTGAAAGACCCAACAAGAAAATGTTATCTTTGATGAAACAAAAAAAAATTTAAGGACTTCATATCTTTACTCAAAAAGAAGAAAGGTTGGATGGTTATCAATATTGAGGAGAATCGACAGGAGGCTATTAGCTTCTTCACTAAGGCTTTTCCTAGCACTACCAAGTGGGGGAGGATACCAAGAAAACTAGACCTACTATTCGCCTTAAAAGCAAAAAAATGACCTTTACTAGCTTGGCTACTATCTTGGACTTACCCCTAACTACTAATGAGGTTAAAGAAACCATAAGTAGAAAGAAACCTTGTAAAACTTTTGGTGTTGATGGAATTCCAAATCAATTTGTTTAAGTGCTAAAGGATTTACTTATTCCTTCATAGGTTTTATCAAGCTCGTACCTGAAATAGGGCCCAAGGAAGACCATCATAACTCGAGACCCATCACTTGCATTACTTCCATATATAAGATTCTCTCCTCCACTCTTACTAGAAGACAATCCTTTTGTGAATCAAATTATTTTTTCTAGGCAAAAAAGACTTCCTTAAGCGTATGAATATCCTTGATGCTATTATAACATTGTGGGAAGACATGAATTGTGCTAAAGATCTCAATCATGATTCCTTGTTCTTCAAAGTGGATTTCACAAGGCTTATACTAGGATAGAATGGGATTTCATTATCTAGTCTCTTTGTGATACTTGGGCTAGGAAAAGATTCATTAAGTATGTTAGTGTCATCTTTGGGAATGGTCATTAATGCTTCATGGTCTATTTTAGATCCATTGATCAAAGGTTGTCCTCTAGCTCCCCTCCTTTTTGCCATAGGTAGTGATGCCCTTGGATCATTCGTTAGGGATGTTATGAGTGACAGTGACATCAAAGGTATTATCGTTTCTAATGCCCCAAATATGGTAGGTATTCAAATGTTTGCAATTGGCACAAACATGCTTTCTAAACCAGCAACTTTCTTCATTGTTTAGATACCATGTATGTCACGAGGAAGGAGATAAGGAAGAGAGCTCACACACACTTTCACGATCAAGCAAGAGCACACATATAGATTGAGGCAAGGAAGAATGATCTTCTTCTTCTATTACATAAAAGGAATGTACAAGAATGACCTAAAACAAGAATACAACAAGTGCAATATATAAAGAACAGTACATAAGGAAAAACCTAATGTCCGCAAATGAGTGAGTTGGCAAGAAACAAATGTGACATCACTCTCATTAGATAAATCTAATAAAGCTCAATGAAGTATCCCTCACATATACCACGTGACCACTATACATGTCAGAGAAATGAAAAAGTGATACATGTCATCCTAGATCATCACATGTTGAGCTTGATATCTCAACACTCCCCCTCAAGCTCAATGTTATGTCCTCTAATCCAAGCATCTTCCAAAACTTCTTCAACTTCTCTGCTCCAAGTGCTTTAGTAAAAATACTAGCAATCTGCTCATCTGTCCTCACATAAACAAGATCAATATCACCTTCTAGTACCTTCTCTCTGATGAAGTGATAGTGCACCTCAATATGCTTTGTTCTAGCATGAAAAACAAGATTTCATGCTAATTGTATGTTGTTAAGGTTATCACAATAGATGGTTAAGGGTTTTGCACTTCCATACCTAAATCTACAAGTCACATCTCTAGCCATGATGCCTCACATGCTACCATTGCAACACCTCTATACTCAGCCTTTGTACTCGACAAAGCAACAAAGGGTTGCTTCGTATTGCTCCATGTAATAGCTTCACTCCAAATTGAGAACAGAAAGCCACTAGTACATCTTTTATTTGGAATGCTACCGGCCCAATCTGCATCGATGTATCCATGAACCTGCAATTCTACACCAGCTTCATAAAACAATGTGTAATCCAAAGTAGCACTCACATATCATAGAGTGCGCCTCTGAGCATCTAAATGTGGCTTCCTAGGAACCTACATAAATTGACTTTCAAGTCCAATGGTGTAGCTTAGATCAGGCCTTGTAATTGTGAGATATATCAAACTTCCCACAATTTGCCTGTACATAGTAGCATTATCCAATGCTTCACCTGATATAGTATCCAACTTCATTTTCTAATCTAAAGGCATAGAAATTGTCTTACAATCAGCCATACCATACTTTTGTAGCATCTCAAGGCATATTGCCTTTGTGACATCCATATTCGTGTTTCTATATGTATAAATTTAGTGCCCAAGAAATAGCGCAGCACACCAAGATCTTTCATGTCAAACTCCTGCACAAGAAGTTGTTTTACCTCTTTAATACTTTCTTCATTATCACCACCTACAATCAAGTCATCAACATAAATGGCCACAATCGTGATGCCATCATCACCCTTCCTTGCGTATAGTGAATGCTCTACATCACACATAGAAAACCCACGGGTGGTTAAGTAATCAGCAATCCTTGCATACCATGCATGAGGAGCTTGCTTAAGCCCATACAAAGCCTTTTGCAACCTGCAAACATATTCTGGGTGCTTTGAATCTTCATATCCTTGTGGCTACTCCATGTATACTTCTTCTTGTAACTCACCATGTAGGAAAGCATTCTTCACATCCATCTCATGCAAATTCCATCCTTTAGTTGTAGCTAATGCAACAAGTTCTCTCATTGTAGACACTTTAGCAATAGGGCTGAACATTTCCTCATAATAATTTGTTGGAAGTTGTTCAAGCTCAAGAGTGTGGGAACATGCCCCAAGTTGAACCTTCCACATCATCCACAATCAAAGGAGGCCGATTTCCATGCATTGGAGGCATAAAATCATGCCCATAATGGAAAGAAGATGATTAGAGAAAATTTAGCTCACCTCTTTATGTGATTGGACCTCAATTTTGACATGTATATGCTTTTGATTGGTTAAAGAGGTTAGTATGTGGTCTTTAAAACCTCTAATGAGTTTTAGTATGACTTAGAGTCATGGCAATATGTGTCCAACCTGCCCCCTTGCTTAATCACACCCCCTACTAGCTATTCTCTCCATATTTTGCAGAATTTTCACTTTTACATGCTCTATCTATCTAGATGATTTTGGCAGACCCCCCGGTCTTGTAATTGTTGTTTCTCCTTCATCCCGAATCCATTTTCAATTATTTGTGTCTTGTTGGAAAGCTTATAAGTTCTATTTTCAGTGGTATAAGTCTCCAATTCAGTGCCTGCACATGTGCAGAGAAATGGTCAGAACAATGTCTATGTAGTTAGCTAGTACTCTGTGTAGAGATCAAGTTATCTGTCTTGTTTCAGCTGTTTGAGGCATCATCCAATATTTTAATGGAATTATTTTACTCTTGTTTTAAAGCCCTCTAAGTTTAAGCTTGCAAGGTCTCATTTTCAGTCTCTGCATATACTAAGAGAAACACAAAAAATACACAGCCTATGTCAGAAAAATGTCAGGATCCTAGGAGGGTTCATTTGCTTTTGTTGTGCACAAGGGAGTGTTTATCCTCCAATAGTGGTATCATGATGGAGAGTGCTAATCTCCAAAAGAACAAGTTATCCTTGATGTTATAGCACCTCTATATCAAGAACAACTCGAAACCACAACCAATTTTGGAAGACTAATGCCAAATTATCAAACTTTGAACTAACTGTGAAGAAACTAATTACTCAGAAAATTCTACTATCCACTCATTGACTAAGCAAATGTGTAACCTTTTCAATAAAACATTGTACAAGGTATTGCCTAAACTTTGTGCACCTTCTCCCAGTTAAATCTTTCCAAAAGATTCAGTAGAGCTTCAGATTTCCTTCAAACAATGTACCTATGTCTGAAACTGCCCTTCTATGTAGTTGACTTTGACACCTACAACTTCTAATGCATGGTTCTCCCAAAATAGACCCCGTTTATTCAAATTCTTTTAGCCACAAGTAGCTTACCTTTCATCCTAAAGAATGATTTATTACTTGCTCAAAACTTTACACTGTAGAGGGAGATCTGGTCAAAACTTTGACCACCATGATTGCACCTATTCTTGCCTTCACTTCTTCACATTTACACATATAAATGTTCCTACTTGAAATTCTCTCAACATGATTACATTTAGGCTCTAAAAATTTGTATAGAGGTCACTCCACTATAGATTTAGACCTGTAAAAAAGCATTCCTCAAGAAGATAAAGATAGAAAGAGCATTGAGCAGCAAATCGAGGCACAATTTTTCAGATTCTCTTCTATTATGAGAAAGTATACATCTAATGGATGAATTACTTCTTCTTACTCTCTAAGTCTTCTAATGACTTCTAATTCTTGTCATACATCATCTCTCCTATTCCTAGTACATCTATATCAAGTAATATAGATGTTTACATCCTGACTCATCAAAGATACAAAGTCTTTTTTGAACTAATTACAAGATTAGTATACATGTATATACAAGTCTTCATCTTCTGATCATGCACTGAACTTCAAGCCTCATATGTTGATCTTTGCTTCATTCTTTGACTTGCAATATTTGTCCTAATCACCAATTGTTGATTGTCTTGCACCAACAGCTCCCCCTCAATCATCAATTGTGATTTTCTCCATCTTCTTTATACCTGGCATGTCTTTGAACCTCTGTAACTTAGGTCCATCCAAGCTTTTGGTTAACATGTTTGTAATCTGATCTTTTGTAGAAGTACGTATGACTTCAATCTCTTTATCAATCATCTTCTCTCTCAAGAGATCATATTGGATCTCAATATTTTTAGTCATGGCATGCAACACAGGGTTAGCAGCTAGATACAATGAACTCATATTATCTCCATGAGTAGTGGGTGTACTCTGAATGATGTCAAAACTCTTCATGAGAGTCTTCAACCGTATAACCTCCTTTGCAGCTTCAACCATACATTTATACTCTGCTTCTATGGAGGAAAAGCAACTGTATGTTGCTTCTTGGAACGCCAAGAGATTAGCTTATCTCCCACATAACATAGATACCCATAGGTTGATCTCCTATCATCAAGATTACCTGCCCAATCTGTATCACTATATATCTTCATCTTTGTATCTAATGTGAATCCATAATACAAACCTTCTTTGAATGTGCCCTTAAGTATCTTAGCACCCTTTGTCTTGCAATCCGATGTTCTTTCCTAGGAGAATGCATGAATTGAGACAACACTCCAATTGTGTATGACAAATCAGGCCTAGTTAATGTAGCATAGATTAGACTACCAACCAAACTTTGATACAACTTCATGTCCTTGAATTCTTCTCCTCCATATCTGCTCAACTTATGATTCACTTCCATTGGAGTAGGTGCTACCCTATAATTTTCCATTTTAAACTTGATTAGCAAGTTCTTCAAATACCTTTCTTGTGTCACATATACTCCATGTTGAGTATATGAAATCTCCATGCCCAAGAAATATGACAAGTCTCCCAAGTCACTGATCTTGAACTCTTTCTCCATTTGCTTCTTAAGACCTTTTATGCCCTTCTCACTTGTACCTGTAAGAATTATGTCATCAAACATATATGCAAATGTAAACGAACCCATCATCACTTGCTTTAACAAGCAAGCTACTATCTCCCTCAGACACTTGGAAACCAAGCTCCTTCAAGAACTTCACAAGTCTATAATTCCATGCCCTTGGGACCTGCTTCAAACCATACAAAGCTCTCTTGAGCTTACACACATACTCTGAATACCTTTTATCCTTGAAACCTTCTAGTTGCTCCATGAAAACATCATCTGAAATATAATCATTCAGAAAAGCATTCTTCATATCTAATTGACATAGCTTCCAACCTTTACATGCAGCAATAGCTACGAAAGTCCTTATGGTTGTCATCTTTGCCACAGGGCTATTAGTCTCATCATAATCTATACCATATGTATGAGCATACCCTTTCACAACAAGATGAGCTTTATATCTAGACACACTTCCATCTGCATACCTTTTTTGTCTTGTAGACCCATTTGCATCCAATGATCTTCTGACTATTTGGTTTAGGAACCAAATCCCAAGTCTCATTTTCCATCAATGCATCATACTCCTCCTACATAGCTTTCTCCCAATTTTCCTTACATTTTTCCTCTTTATATGAAGAAGGATCTTCCTCTACTTTCAGCGTATAATCATAATCTTTAATGGTCAAAAATGAAGTATCATAACTATACCTTGTAGGTTTCCATTTGTGCCTTGACGATCTTTTGAGTTCTCCAATTCTTGAAGTTTTTGGTTCATCACATTTTGGATCAAACCTTGGCATTTCTTCAACTTCATCTATTACTTCATTGTTCTCTTCTTCATCAAATATTTGAATCTTTGATTTACCTTTCTTCTCGTTCAATGTTTCTTCATCCCGTGCATAAATATTAATTGTACCTTCATACCAAGTACCCTGCTCATCAAATATAACATCCTTTGACACAAGGAATTGCTTTGTGGATGGACTTCACAACCTATAGGCCATCTGCTTATCATCATAACCAATGAACACATACTTTTGATCTTTAGGTTCCAATATATGCCTCAACTGAGATGGTACATATGCATAAGCCAAACATCCAAACACTTTGCAATGATCTAAGGTAGGTCTCTTACCCCACCAAGCTTCATATGGTGTCATATCGTGCAAAGCTTTACATGGTAGCCTATTAACCAAGTATGTGGCCTCCCATAAAGTGCGGATCAATATCCATAATACAAAGATCAAAACAATGATTAAGAAGACCAAAATATCATGATGCGGGTCAATTATTCCTTACATCATAGATATGGTGAATTTAGAGCCTCAGCCCGCAAATAATTAGGAAAATTTTTCTCCTTCATTATTGACCTTGCAAACTCAACAAGAGTTCTATTTCTCCTTTCTTCTACACCACTTTGTTGAGGAGAGTACCTCCAAGTAACTTCTCTCTTTATACTTGCATTCCATAAGTAATCACTGAACTCATTAGAGAAATATTCTCCCCCTCCATCTAACCTTAGTCTCTTCAATTTTTGTCCTGAAAACTCTTTCTGCATGCACATGATAATGTTTAAATGTATTGAACACTTTTGATTTATCTTTGATCACATATATAGTGATCCACCTGGTAGCATCATCAACATAAATCACATAATATCTTGACCCATTAATGCTAAAGTCCTTTGATGGTCCCACATCTGCATGCACCCATTCAAGATTCTCTGAATACATGAAACCATGCTTATTATATGATTGATTATGAGCCTTACCTAGTTGACATGCTTCACACCTATACGTCATGTGTTGACCTACAACATTATGCAATCCAAGCACTGAACCATTGTTAATCATATCTTTAATACCTCTTTCATTGAAATGTCGAAGTCTTTTGTGCGAAAGATCTAACTCAGAGATCTTATGTCCTCCATAACTAAACAAAACCTGACCAACATTGCCTTGAATCTTCAATGTGAATAGCATTCCTTCTTTCTTTCCTGAAACAATTTGTTTATACCCATTGCTAGGGTCTTCCACAAAAAATCCATCATTAGTGAACCTCATTTCATAAACTTTCTCTACAATTTGTCCTACACTTATCAAATTCTTTGGGATTGTAGGAATATACAAAAGCTTACTCAAAAGATATTGGATATAATGTCCTATTGTACATGTTCCATGGTCCAAAAATCATGTGTAATAGCATATGGTGTGGCTTATGTAAAGCAAAAAGGTGTGGGCATTGTGGTTAGAAGAATGCGCTCTCAATTAGGCAATCTGGCTTTGAATCTCCATAAACGCAACAGCGAAGAAGAGTTTTTTCAAAAGCTTACTTTTGACAAAATACTCACAAACAGCGTGGAATCTGATTGGTGATAGTTTTTATATTGATCGTAAGGCTTTATCGAAGGCTTTTTGATATGCTTTTGGAAGGGAACAAAAGACTATGTAAAGAGAGCATAGTCTCATTGTTGAGACATCACTCATCAATCAAAGAGGAGGTGATCAAGCGAGCTCTTGGTGTTATGAAGCTTTGGAGGTGAAGTTTTGGTGAAGGAGAGGTTACTCTCTTGGAGCAAGAAGTCTTCTACAAGGTGGTGGTAACTATCTTTTGTGAGCTAACCTTATATTTTGTTTTTAGAGTTTCTCTATCCTAATCTCAAAATTAGGGTTGGTTGATTTATTACACTATTTTGTGAGAATAAGGTTAGCTTCATTGCTTATTCACTTCACACACACTTAGATTATTTCAACACTCATCCAATTAGTGAGTGCACCACTTTATATGGTTGAGTAGTACTCCCATGTTGTAATTTGGACATCTATTTTTTAGTGAGTAAGCATCCAGCTTACGTTCATTATCCTTGTCTCAAGATCTTTCTTTATATCTCTCACTTATCATCTTAATTAATTAAGTGTGTATGTTCAAAAGGTTTTAGTTTGGAACGATCTTGGGGCCCCAAATTCGAGAGTATTACTCATCCAATAGACTGATGGAGAGTTTTAATCTCCAAAAGAACAAGTTATCCTTGAAGTTAGAGCACCTCTATATCAAGAATAGCTTAAAACCTTCACCAATTTGGAGGATCAATACTCAATTTCCAAAATCTTGAACAAAATGTGAAGAAGGTGACTACACAGAAAGTCTGCTGCACATAACGCACTCATTGACTTATCAAATGTGTAAAGCTTTTAATACAACTTTGCATAAAGTGTTGCCTATATTTTGCACACCTCCTCCACATTAAATCATTCCAAAAGACTCAGTAGATCTTGTGAAATGATCTTAACAAGTCACCTATGTCTAAAACTGTAGTTATTTATAGTCGACTTTGACACCTACAACTTCTAAAGCTTGGTTCTCCCAAATTAGAAATCCTTTAATTAAATGCTTTTAGCCATAGGTAGCTTACCTTCCAACTTAGAGAATGAGTACTTTCTTGCTCAAAACATTACACTATGGAAGGAGAACTGACCAAAACATTAGCATCAAATTTTGTGCCTCCTACAACTTCTCTTCTTTACATTTACACATGTAAATGTTCCTACACTCAATTCTCTCAGCCTGATGCTGAAAATTTGTACAGATGTCAATCGACTATAGACTTAGACTTGTACAAAAGCATTTCACAAAAAACTCAACACAGAATGAGAACTCTCAGAAATATCGGGCACAACTTTTCTTCATTTCTGAAAAACTTTTCACATGCTCTCTCATATTTTCCCCGACATGTTTTCCTTGTATATATAGGAAAATATGTACAAGTTCATCACCATACAAAAGTATAAGTGAACTAACTCTAAATTAATGTGCATATGTATACATATCTTCATTCTCTGAACTTATACTTTCTTCATGCTTCATATCTTGATATTTTCTTCAATCCTTGACTTCAAAACTTCATTAAAACTTCAATTGTTGATTGCCTTGCACCAACAACTCCCCCTCAATCATCAATTGAGGTTTTCTCTACCTTCTTTATGCCTGCTCTATCTTTGAATCTTTGTAGTTTTGGTCCATCCAAGCTTTTGGTTAGCATATCAGCTATCTAATATTTTGTTGAAGTATGTATAACTTCAATCTCTTTATCCATCACCTTCTCTCTTAGAAAATGATACTGAATCTTAATATGTTTAGTCCTAGAATGAAAAATAGGATTAGCAGCTAAATACAATGAACTCATGTTATCTCCATGAATAGTGGGTGTACTCTGAATGATGTCAAAACTCTTCATAAGAGTCTTAAGCCATATCACTTCCTTTGCAGCTTCCACCATACCTTTGTACTCAGCCTCTATGGATGATAAAGCAACTGTGTGTTGCTTCTTTGAACACCATGAAATTAACTCATCTCCCACATAACACAAGTATCCATAAGTTGATCTCCTATTATTAGGATTACCTGCCCAATCTGTATCACTATATATCTTGATGTTTGTATCTGATGTAAAACCATAATACAAACCTTCTTTGAGTGTACCCTTAATGTACCTCAACACTCTTTGTCCTGCAATCCAATGTTCTTTCCTAGGACAATGCATGAATTGAGATAATGCTCCAACTGCATATGACAAGTCAGGCCTAGTTAATGTAGCATAGATCAGACTACCAAACAAACTTTGATATAGCTTCATGTCCTTGAATTCTTCTCCTCCATATCTGCTCAATTTGTGATTCACCTCCATTGGAGTAGATGCTACCCTGCAATCATCCATTTTAAACTTGACCAACAAGTTTTTCAAATACCTTTCTTGAGTTACATACACTCCATGTTGAGTGTATAAGATCTCCATGCCCAAGAAATATGACAAGTCTCCCAAGTCACTAATCTTGAACTCTTTCTCCATTTGCTTCTTTAGGCTTTGAATGCCTTTCTCATATGTACCTGTAAGAATTATATCATCAACACATATGCATATGTAAATGAACCCATCATCACTTGCTTTGACAAGCAAGCTACTATCTGCTTTAGATACTTGAAAACCAAGTTCTTTCAAGAACTTCACAAGTCTATAATTCCATGCCCTTGGGGCTTGCTTCAAACCATACAAAGCTCTCTTGAGCTCACATACATGATCTGGATACCTTTCATTTTTGAATCCTTGTGGTTGCTCCATGAAAACATCATCTGAAATGTCACCATTTAAAAAAGCATTCTTCACATCTAATTGACATAATTTCCAACCTTTACATGCAGCAATGGCTATGAGTGTCTTGATAGTTGTCATTTTTGCCACAGGATTATAAGTCTCATCATAATCTATACCATATGTATGAGCAAACCCTTTCACAACAAGTCTAGCTTTATACCTAGACACACTTCCATCTGCAAACCTCTTTGTCTTGTAGACCCATTTGCATCCAATCATCTTTTGACTATTTGGTTTAGGAACCAAATTCCATGTCTGATTTTCCATCAATGCATCATACTCTTCCTGCATAGATTTCTCCCAATTTTCCTTACCTTTTTCCTCTTCATATGTAGAAGGGTCTTCATCTGCCTTTATCATATGAGCATAATCTTTGGTAGCTAAAAGAGACGTATCATAACTATACCTTGTAGGTTGCCATTTGTGTCTTGATACCCTTCTGAGTTCTCCACTCCTTGAGGTTTCTGGTTCATCACATTCTGGCTCAAACCTTGGCACTTATTCAACTTCAACCTGTACTTCATTATTCTTCTCTTCATCAAATATATGAACCTTTGATTTACCTTTCTTTTGATTCACAACTTCTTCATCACTTGCATAAATATTGATTGTACATGCATACCAAGTACCTTGCTCATCAAATGTGAAATCCTTTGACACAAGGAATAGTTTTGTGGATGGACTCCACAACCTATATCCCATCTGTTTATCATCATATCCAATGAACACATACTTTTCAGCTTTACGTTCCAATTTGTGCCTTAATTAAGATGGCACATATGCATATGCCAAACATCCAAATACTTTGCTATGATCTAGAGTAGGTCTCTTACCCCACCATGCCTCATATGGTGTCATACCCTGCAAAGCTTTACATGGTAATCTATTGACCAAATATTTAGCTGTATTTACAGCCTCAACCCACAAATAATTTGGGCAATTTTTCTCCTTCATCATGGATCTTTCAAACTCAACAAGAGTTCTATTCCTCCTTTCTGCTACACCATTTTGTTGAGGAGAGTACCTACAAGTAATTTCCCTTTCTATACCTACATTCCACAAGTAATCACTGAAATCATTAGAAAAATACTCTCCCCCTCCATCTGACCTTAGTCTCTTCAACTTTTGACCTGTAATTCTCTCTGCATACACATGATAATGTTTGAATGTATTGGATACCTATGACTTATCTTTGATCAGATAGATAGTGATCCATCTGGTAGCATCATCAACATAAATCACATAATACCTTGAACCATTGATACTAAAATCCTTTAATGGTCTCCACACATCTGTGTGTACCAATTCAAGCTTCTCTAAATACATAAAACCATGCTTGGAATAAGTTTGCTTATGAGCCTTACCTAATTGACATGCCTCACATCTGTATGTCATATGTTGACCTGCAACATTAGGCAATCCAAGCACTGAACCATTGTTAACCATATCTTTAATACATCTTTCATTGAAATGTCCAAGCCTTTTGTGCCAAAGAACTAACTCAGAGATCTTATGTCCTCCATAGGTGAACAAGGCATGACCAATATTACCTTGAATCTTCAACTTGTGAACAATCTTCCTTCTTTCTTCCCTAAAACAATTTGTTTATACCCATTGCTAGGGTCTTCCACAAAAACTCGTTCATTAGTGAACCTAACTTCATAACGTTTTTCAACAATTTGTCCTACATTTATCAGATTCTTTGGAATTGTAGGAACATACAAAACCTTACTCAGAAGAGTACTTCCATCCTTGGCCTTCACTGATCCAATTGACTTCACATTGTGCTTTGTATTGTCACTTGTTTGAACTACATGATTACTTACCTTATTCTCCAAAACAATCATCAAAGCTATGTTTCCACTCAGGTGATTGCTACACTCATAATCAATGTTCAATCCTCCTTCTGATCTGAATCATAATTGTAGTAGGTATTGTTGTATTGTTGGCTTTGGAATCCTCTACCTGCATTTCTTCCAAAATAGCCTCTACTACCTCTACCTTTGAAATTACCTCTTTGATTTCTGCCACCTCTTCCTCTTGAATTAAAGTTCTGATTATATCCACCATTATTCTGAGTATTATGCCAACAATCATGATTTAAGTGATTTTTCTTACCACAAATCCAGCAAGCTTTGACTCCATCTTTATTACTTCTGCCTCTTCCTCTACCTTTTCCACCTCCTCTTCCTCTTAGGAAGTTAGCTTGGCTAGTTGTACCTTCATCTTCATTTGCTTGTTGCTTTCCTTTTCTATTCTTCTTCTTATTCTTTGAATACATTGCTTGACATGCACTTGTATCACCTTCACCTTTGACATCCTACGCAAAGGTTAGCATGTGTCCTAGCAACTAATTTAAGTCAGGAGTAAAATGATCTAGTGATAATTCAGTAGACAAAATGAATGGCTTCCATTTGTCATCACCTCTCAAATTTGTGAGGATTTTCCTTACCAATTTATCCTCCTCAATATCTTCATCAAATGCTCCTAATGCATCTGCAATGTCTTTCATCCTTGTTACATAATCTGAAATGGATTGAGAGGCCTTCTTCTTGAATGTGGTAAAATTTGCCCACAAGGAGGCCTTCCTTGACTTTGTGGTGTTTTGGAAATGCTCCTCCAAAGCATTCCATATATCACTTGCACTTTCAAGACCTCTAATGTGAGGTAGCAAGTAGTCATTAACTCCCATGTAGATAATGCTCCTGGCTTGAGCATCTCTCTTCATCCAAGTCTTCAATTCTGACAATTCATCCCTAGTTGGAACACTAGGATCTCTGAGCTGAGGCTTTTCCTCTTCACCTGTAATATAACCTATCAAGTATTTGCTCATAAGATGAGCTTCCATCCTCATTGACCATGCCGGATAGTTCTCTCTATCCAATTTCTCTATCTTAAGAGAATCTCCCATCCTTTCTTCGCTTGTGTATTAAATCCTTCAAGCTTTATGAGGAGTAAGGTTACCTTTGCTTCGAATGAAGTTCCTTTTGTCTTCCTTGATATCTTATGGCCTCCTTTTCAAGCTTTGCTTTCAAGCATTCACCTTTTTGTATCTTCAAATGTTGAATTCTTTATAACTACAGCAGTCGAGGTCCTCCTTTCTTCAATTTTGATGCTTTCTACTCTGATACCACTGATGGAGAGTGTTAATCTCCAAAAGAACAAGTTATCCTTGAAGTTAGAGCACCTCTATATCAAGAATAACTTAAAACCCTCACCAATTTGGAGGATCAATACTCAATTTCCAAAATCTTGAACAAACTGTGAAGATGGTGACTACACAGAAAGTCTGCTGCACATAACTCACTCATTGACTTATCATATGTTGATCTTTGCTTCATTCTTCGACTTCAAATCTTTTTCCTAGTCACCAATTGTTGATTTTCTTGCACCAACATATCATAGCTATAAGTAGATTATCAAAGAGTGAAGAAGGAGCTCTTGAAGTGAAGTAAAGACTTCATCAAATTTTGAAGGAAGGAAGCAAAGAACGGGCACGTCAACAACAAGGGGAAGCAAATACGTCATCAAATCAAAGATGAAACTTCATCAAGAGGGGTAGCTCTATTTTTTGAGGTAAAAGCCATCTTTTTCAACTTCATTGCATCAAGAGGGAGGTTCAAATGAAGTAGGAGGCATCATGGCTGATCTCAATGCTCAGATTCAGAAGCTCAAAAAAGGAAACTACCAACCATGGGGATTTAGAATAAGCAGTTTTTTGGTGGGGAAAGGTTTGTGGGGACTTGTGAGTGGTGGAGAGCCAAAACCTTACATAGATGAGGTAAATCCAACCAATGACCAGAGAAGAGCAGTAAGAGAGTGGGATGAAAGGGACAAAAGATTCATTTTCATTTCATCTCAACGTGTTAGCAACTCCATGATAGGGCATATTCAAGATTTGGATACATCGAAGAAGGTGTGGGAGTGCTTGGAGAGATTGTACTCAACCTCCACAAAAGTGTAACTTATGTTCTTTTCGACATCTCCCAAATATTCTAGATCCAAAATTTTAAGTGATTCCATGTCTGTTGATTCATGAAAACTATTTTGTTCTAAGATCGAATTATCAAGTGAGTGTGACAAGGTTCAAGCAGAAGTACTACTTCTAGTGCTTTTGTAGTATTGTGAATTGTTGCAAAAATGGAAAATGTTGATAAATGAGTCAACTTATGAGTTGTAAGTTGGAGAAGAACAACTTTCAAGCTTAGAGATTTAGAATGAAAAATGAAGTACATCGAAGGAGATATTGAAAATGCTTCACAGTTACGAGAGAGGAATCAGACTCTCGATCAGTTAAGAGCATGTGAAGACTCAAATCAAGGAGAATAGAAGGTAATCTATTGGTTGTCTATTAGTATACAGGATAGCATGACTAGGCACATACAGGATGCCAAAACTACCAAAGAGGGTTGGAATAGATGGGTTGCATTGTATGAGACCAACACAAAGGCATTAAAATTGTGACTCCAGAATGAGTTGCATGCATCGGAGAAAAATAGCATGTCAGTAAGTGACTACAATCTAAAAATCAAAAGCATGTGTGAGTTGCTTGCATCTATTGGCATAAATGTAGAGGGTGATTATAAGGTGGGAGTGTGCCTTCGAGTTTAGGAATTACATAGAAGCATTCAGAATATCTATTTAGACGAGCAAAAATATTCCAAATTTTTTTGATATTGTTTCCAATGCTACTAATTGAAGAAAAGAACCTTGGTGAAGACTCAAACTCCCAAAGAAAAGCAGGTTTGGAGAAGGTATTCTACTATGGCAGAGGAAGAGGTCAAGGAAGAGGCTTTAGAAGTGGAAGAGGAAACAATAACCAAGACCAAGATCAACAACGGAATCATGCAAGAGGTAGAGGATAACTTTGAGGTAGGGGGAGCCAAAGAGGCCATATAAATTTTCAAAATATATATTCAAGTAATGACAAAAAAGGGATGTTGTAATTGTGGTAAACCTATTCACTTTGAACATGATTGAAAGTTGAAGAATCAAAATACCAAAAAGAGACAAAACAATTATGCATAGTGTAGATGATTGAGAGAAGTTGTTCATGATCCAACACCACATGTTGAAGACAATGTTTGTTGATGTTTCAAAATCGAATGATAATTTTTGGAATGTTGATGTAGGTGCCTCAAATTACATCACCATCCATGAACATGTTGGGTGTGTGTAGAAGTTCGAGAGACACACGAGAAGCACACACAAGGAGCACAAACACAGGAAGACACATAGAGAAGACAGATGGTTGGAATAACTCCATGGACGATGATCAAAATGGAAGTAAGAGTTGAATAATATCCCAAAGTACAAAGTACCACCACATATGAGTGAATCATGTTTGTGGTAACATGGGGAAAAAACTTCTAACCAGCACTAGAGTTAAAAAAAATCCCATGTATAGGTAAAAGGTTCACATCAAAGATACTTGAGGAACACATAAGTGTAACAACCCCCCTGAACGAATGATGTGAACGCATACACGGAGTGATAGATTAGCCCTCACTAGGCAATAAGCTTAAAGCTTTGGCAAAAGCTCCAACTTTTTCCATGGAAGAGCTTTGGTGAATATGTCTACCACATTATCTTGTGTAGGTACATATACCAAATAAATATTTCTTGTATGAAGGTTCTCTCTCACATAGTGGTAATGCACCTCAATATGTTTGATTCCTACATGAAACATTGGGTATCATGCAACAATGAATGGACTCTAACTATTAGTAAGAATATGCATAACAACATCAATCTCCATGCAACAATCCATCGATAGGTGTATCAACCATATACACTTCACTGTAGCTATGAAAACTACCCTATTCTTAGCTTCAGAACTTGATATCACCACTATAGGTTGCTTTTTACTCAACTAAGATATGCATGAGTCTCTAAGGAAAAAGCAATTTCCACTAGTGTATGAAGAGATGGATAGGTATGTGCTTGAAGATGAGGTGTTGCAAAATCCTTGATCTACACCAGCCAAATGAACTCCAAGAGTATGTGGTGGGCCCATTTAGCTTGTCAATGGATGTATTAGACACCCTATGTACCTTGGAAGATCACTCTCAAAAAGATAGATCAAAACAGATAAGTTGGAGTTAGCTCAGAGGTGAAGAACTTGCTATTTTGGTTCATACATCTGTCCAGTGTTTTGCATAATTCTCTAAGCACAGCAGTAATTAGCTTAATTCCTTTTAAGGAATTATAGTTAAATTAAAGCACTAACTTGAAGGAGTAATCTCATCAAAAATAATGAACCACACACTGAGAATGATTTTTAACAAGTGATGACATCATCCCGATTTTCATGGGCTGCTATAATAATGAGACTAGTGAGCAGAAAAATGAACATAACTCAAGATTTAAGAATCCAATGATTATGAAAATTTTTATGCCTATAATAGACAAGATGCTGAATCCGAAAAGGTTTAAATCATTGAATTCGGATAAGTACACGCTGAGAAATAGCTCTACCACGATGAGTAAAAAAATTGGGTACTTGATAGAGAAGTGAAAATGAATAGACAGGGTTGACTTCAACTAAAAATAACTGAAGGTTGAAACACCCAAATGAAATGACACTTGGTGAGCATATAGTAGACTTATAGAGATAACTTTACCAATTCAAATCACTGAAAAGGATGCACCAAGCTCAAAGAAACCATCTCTGCAATCTGACTGAGAAAACTGAGAGATATGGCAGTGAGTAGTACACTTCACAAGAACATGGAAATATGAACTCAAATGATGATGAAAATCAAAGTATATTGATTTTACAACACAATGGACTTACTGATACATATGTGTGCCTTGAAACCACACCTTGATATGGCATAAAGCTCAGCTCTTCGAGGTCTTCTTTGAGGTCTCTCTAACCACGACTAAAGTTGTCATCTATTTATAGTTGAGCTTGGGAGGCTAACATCCCTCAATCACTCTCCAATCAATTAGTGATTGATTTGATTCTCTATCTACCACAAATCACGAATTAATGGCTCCTCTTTCCCTTTTTGATCAAGTGGACTCAACCACTTAAGATTCTTTCACTTTTACATTAAGTAAAGTCTTCAAAAGTTACAAGAGGTAGTTCACAAGTGAACTTTACATTGTCTTCATTTTAAGGCTTCTTCTTTGAATTTGTGGGACTCAAGCCAATACTTAGGCTTGTCATAGAATTGCGCCAATAGCTCCCCCTCAAGCCAAGTATGCTTGAGGTCTTCAATCTTCCAAGATTACCTACAAACTAATCATGGCTTTGAATTTGCAAAGCTTTGTACCATCCAATGCTTTGGTTAGAATATCTACACCTTGTTGATGAGTGGATACATATGATATTTGAATTTTCTTGATCACAATCTTCTCTCTTACATAGTGATAATGAACTTCAATATAAATAGTCCTTGCATGAAAAAATGGATTAGTAGCTAAGTGAATAGAACTCATATTGTCACCAAAAATAGTTGGAGTTCCAAACTCCAATCCAAGATCTTTGAATAATGTCTTCATCCACATAGCTTCTTGTGTAGCTATGGCAAGACCTCTGTACTCAGCTTCAGTAGAAGAGAGAGAAACTGTGGGTTGCTTCTTGGATGACCATGAAATAAGCTTTGAACCTACAAAGATAAGATAACCTGAAGTGCTCCTTCTATCGTCCTTGAAGCTAGTCCAATCTGCATCAAAAAAAAGCTTCAACCCTAAATTAGATACATAAGGATAATAAAGTCCTTCATTTATGGTTCCTTTGAGATATTTGAGTATCCTCTTAGCAGCATCCATGTGTGGTTTCCTTGGTGTGTGCATGAATTGACTTAGCACACTCACACTATAGCATATATCTACCCTTCTCAATGTGGCATAGTTGAGACCATGCGTATCAAGAACTTACGGATTTGCACAGAACTGTTAGGGTTAATCACAATGTTCGGTAATTAACGATTATTTATTGAAACGTAAAAATCAAACACAATACTCAGAGTTCTTCAAAATCTGTAACACAGCATCTCCAGCGATATCACCTAGACAGACAGTCTGGCGATTCCTCTTGCCTGAAGAATGTCGTGCTTGCCTTTTCATTACTCAGACGAGAGTTACATCTTTTTGCCATGCCTTTTCAGTGCATGTGAATATAGAAAATAAAATTACATAGAGATCCAATCCGGCGGCTAACACTGGCACACATGGTGGACTCAAACCCAAAAATGAAAATTACAGTTAAGTGTCATCAATGATGCCCTGGATATACAGAGTTCTGGTTAATTTAAAGGTTCAGGTAATCTTCTGTTTTAAAGAATCTAACATATCTTTTAGAATGTCAAGCTCGATAAGTTGGGCATCAGTTCGAACCGAACTAGCAACAATGACTTGAGTCATTAGTGATTTTGTTTGTGTCTGCAAAAATGCTTCTTGAAGGTAGAATTCATTGGCGATGGCAGCATCTCTCTCAGCTTCATGTCAGCTATCTCTGCATCAATTCGACAAAGTCTATCTGCCTGAAATCCCAACTGCTTTTCTCTTCTTTCTAGTTCTTGAGCTTGAAACTGAATAGTTTTATAATAAGCATCTCGCTCTTTTTGAATAGCTTCCATCTCTTTCTTTATCTGAATAGTCCGGACAATCTATGCTTCTAATTCAAGACTTTTCGGAAAAAGGTCTGCGGACACTTTCTTTAAATCTTCAATATTTTGCATAGCCAGTTCTGCCATTTCTTGTCCTTTCTGTTCCACCACAGCAAGATATGCACAAGTTTCCTCCAGTAAATTCCCTAGCGCAACATGAGCATCTTCTTTGTCAGTCACCATTTGTTTTACTTAAACAATTTCTTCATCGCGAGCAACAAGAAGGACATTCATCGCATTCAATTCAACAAGTGTGGTGTCCCTTTGAGCAATCAGATTGTCCCTTTCTGCTAATTGTTCTTGGAGTTGTTGGAGCTGAATTTGCAATGTGTGATTCTCAGCGTTGATCACAAGTGCTTCTTCCTGGAGTGGAGCAATATCTGCTTCAAGCAAGTCAACCTTATTCTGCAACTCCTCCTGAATGTTCTGAGTTGCTATCTTCATCTGGAGGGGCAATTGCTTGGAAAATTGGATAAGAAGTTGGCCCATAGATGCCAATTCTGTGAACATTACTGTTGGGGGGGGGGGGGGGGGGGGAAGAGAAGAAGGAGGTTGTGATGATGAGCCAGAGAGCAGATGAGGGGAGGATGGTGGAGAGTAATCGGGAGAGGATAACAGATGAGTTGATGCCTCGAGAATGGCAGTAGAATGTGCACCAAGAAGAACTTCAACAGGATCAGGAATGGTGGAAGAGGGATAAGGGCGGTTGGTACCAAAACTATTCCGGTCTCAAACGAGGGTACTGAGGATGCGACTTCGGTGATGACCTCAGCATTTCTAGTCAAATGCATGACTGCATCTGCTTGGACGGTGACTGCATCTGCTTGGACCGTGATTGCATTTGCTTGGACGTCAGTGGTTGGTGATGAAGGAGATTGACAGTCCGTACCCCCAGTAGCTTCCGCTATCTCCTTCACAGCCTCAGCATCCGGTTGATGAGCTTCCTCCTGCGATGAGACTTCAGCTACATCTTCCATGATAGCATCTTGATCTGGCTGCTTGAGAGAAGAAGACGGGACAGACTCTACCTGTAAGGAGGTGGCAGTATCATGGAAGACTTCAACTTCTTGGCCCGCATTGGAGCCCTGTACCTGGCTTTTGGATGGATTAACGCATCTACATTTGCGGTGAAAAAAATGAATCAGATCTTCATCATTGTCATCTTCAAGCATCTAGGTAGAGTCTTCATGGAGCAGTACAATATCCTTTGGAGGTGGTTGCGCTGCTTGAAGCACCGGGAGGAGAAAGGTGAAGAGGTGGGGCAATCGTGTACGAGGCATATCATGCTTGGCGAGTTGTTTAGTGACGGTTAAGCATTCATGGTGAATGCGTCGGAAGAAAAAAGATGTGAAATCGACACCCTCTCGTGAGGCAGTATCAATCATCAAGTAAAAAGGTCTAGAAATACCATATGTGTATTTTTGCAGGTTTAACGCTGCTACAAGGAATTGCAGAGCGGTACACTCTGGTTCGGGTCGCCAAAGAATGGAAAATTCATTAGATGATTGTCGGGGAA
Source organism: Ceratopteris richardii (assembly GCA_020310875.1). Taxonomy (NCBI): domain Eukaryota; kingdom Viridiplantae; phylum Streptophyta; class Polypodiopsida; order Polypodiales; family Pteridaceae; genus Ceratopteris; species Ceratopteris richardii. Next base: position 205,411,642 of record CM035410.1, read on the forward strand.
ACAATTCCTTCATGGTTGCAATTGGAAGGAGTGGTCCATTAACCAATCCGTCCTGAGGGAGATAGAATCCCTTAGCAATCGTGTTGAGAGTAACTACGACACGGGGACTTAAACATGTTAAGGACCAGCACTGCTCTATAGCAGGCATGGCGGCAATGGCAAAGATGATCTGCGCATGGAAGGGGTGACACTCCACTGAATGCCAAGGCAATTCAACAAAGGCCAACAGTCCCCGAGCACACAAGTACTCACTCACATCTGGAGTGAGACCCGCACGAAAGGTTGCGATGTTAGCTAGAGCTTCCATGGTGCGCGTTGAGAGCAACAAAGACACAAAATACACAATGGTCGCAAACACACAAACACAATAGCGATTAATAGCAAAAAAAACAAGATTAAGTAAGAACACGGGGAAAATTAGGCGGCAAGAACCCTAATCATAATGCAGTATTGGAAATATATCCTTCATAATGGTGACATGCATGCATGAATAGAAGAAGTGACACAAAGGTAGCTATTAATCATGATTAGATCAGCAAAACAGAAGGATTACGGTAGTTGGTCAAATGAAACATGGGGAGTAGAAAAGAAAATCAAGTGACAAGTGAAAAAGAGGAAAATACTGAGTACACCTCATGAGTTAGTAGACGGCAGGTGATAGGGGTGGAGCTTGGAGCCATTAATCACTTTTGGAAGAAGGACACTTGTTAAAGTTGCCAATCGAAAAGTTACGGGTCCCACTTGTTCGGCAATTCGGTATGGGCCAAACCACCGTAGCTTAAATTTTTTGGCAGATCTATTGGCTTTAGCATTATAGAATAAAATGAGTTGTTCAATCGTAAATACAGGGGTTTTTAAAAAGCGATCATGAGTACGGGCTTGGCGTAGCTGAACTTCTTGAAGAATCATGAAGCTTTCCAAGCGTTGTTCATCCAATGATCTGAGAACATCCAATCAGAATGGAAAAGATTCTTCCGGCAAAGATTTTTGGGATAAGGCCACACGTAGGCTCGGCACCACCACTTCCATTAGCGCAATAGCTTCTAGTCCATAAGCAAGTTTAAATGGAGTCATTCCGGTAGCCACTTTATACGTGGTCCGATAAGCCCACAAAACGGCAGGTAAGAGCTGGTCCCATCATTCCGAACACTCTAAGATCAGTTTTCGAAGAATATTCAGCAGAGTCTTATTAGTGCTCTCAGCAAGACCATTCGCTCGTGGATAGTAAGGTGAGTTGAACTTATGCACAATCTAGAAAGTCTGAGTCAGCACTTGCATTAAGGTATTTGCAAAATGTGTACCTTGGTCTGTCACTATCTCCAGAGGTAATCCATATCAAGGGAAGACATCCTTCATCAAACATTTGGCCACCGAAACGGCTGTGGCAGAATGTAGAGCCCAAGCTTCCGCCCACCTAGTGGCATAGTCTGTACAATTCAAAATATAGCAGTTGTTGGTGAGGGTTGATGGGGGTGTAATTGGGCCAATGAAATCTAAAACCCACTTTTGAAAGGGTTCAAGAGGTAGGACAGGTTGGAGAGGAAAGAAATGTCGCTGCAAGGGCTATGGAGACCGTTGACAGACATCACACTGCTGCACAAATGTAACAACGTCTCTGTACATTGTAGGCCACCATAGCCCACTTTGCAGGATTTTGCGATGAGTGAGATCAGCTGCGAAGTGTCCTCCAGTGGGTGATGAGTGAGCCATGGCAATAACGGATGCCAATTCATGTGGAGGGATACATCTGAGTAGGACACTAGTCTGATCTATGTAATACAATTGACCCACAATCAACCAGAATCGTCGACTATAGACTTCCATTTTCCAGTGTAGAGTAGCGGGAGTATTAGGAGGGAAACAACCATCAGTAAGAAAGGTCATTAATGTATCATAGTATGCAGGGGCAACAGGGAGTTCTGCAGATTCTTCAGGAGCTACCTCGGCTACATAAATAGCCGGTGTCGTGTCATCGACACCTACCAGAGTCTCACCGAAATCCAGACGAGATAAAAAGTCCACCAAGACATGTGTCGAACCTGGTCGGTGAATAACTTCATAATCAAACTCCGGTAGCACGAACCTATCATCAAAAATGGCTGAATTCTGACCAGATAGTGCGGAACTAACTCTGCACTGCGTCTCTGTACAACCAAAAATCACCGTACTTTCTCCAAAAGGTACCGGACTCACCCTAGAATTCAACGAAATCTCGTCATGTGCTACCGAACTAGCACCGAAATCACTTCTAACTGGTTGTAGCGAACCTTCTGTAACTGGACTTAACTGTCATGTACTTCTACCACCAAGGGGTGTTCCTAATAAGTTTGGAACTGCCCAGGGATGTTGATCTCTACGGTATTTGGGGTATGATTCACCAGAGCGTGTTACCGGCATATATCAAAGAATTCTTCGTCAATCTTTAATCTTCTGTGCAACCAGCTACTCCATTTCCCATAGACGGCGCCAGTATTAAAAGTGCTTTCGGTTAAGTCCTTTTAATCTCGTTTCTGGGTTCTTGGGATGGACAGGGGTCTGATAGTACAGAGGCCCTTTTTAATTTTTCCAATTCAGTCATTCAATTAACAACTAACTACCTTCCGATTCAACACTTATCACTGCGCAATGCATCTACCATGCATATCAAGCACTTACGGATTTGCACAGAACTGTTAGGGTTAATCACAATGTTCGGTAATTAACGATTATTTATTGAAACGTAACAATCAAACATAGTACTTAGAGTTCTTCAAAATCTATAACACAGCATCTCCAGCGCTATCGCCCAGACAGACAATCTGGCGATTCCTCTTGCCCGAAGAATGTCGTGCTTACCTTTTCATTACTCAAAAGAGGGTTACATCTTTTCGCCATGCCTTTTTCAGTGCATGCAAATATAGAAAATAAAATTACATAGAGATCCAATCCGGTGGCTAACAATTGGGTTTTCAATGTGTGATGCAGATCACTCACTATATGCAAGGAAGGTTGATTATGGCATCACTATTGTGGCTATTTATGTTGATGACCTGATTGTAGGTGGCAATAACGAAGGAAGCATCAAAGAGGTAAAGCAACTTCTTATGCAGGAATTTGACATGAAAGATCTTGGTGCGCTGCACTATTTCTTGGGCATTGAGTTTATACATAGAGAAACAGGTATATGGATGTTGCAAAGGTAATATGCCTTGAATATGCTGCAAAAGTATGGTATGGCTGGTTGTAAGCCAATTTCTATGCCATTATATCAAAATTTGAAGTTGGATACTACATCAGGTGAAGCATTGGAAAATGCTACTATGTACAGGAAAATGAAGTCTTATATATCTCACAATTACAAGGCTTGATCTAAGCTATACTATTGGACTTGAAAGTCAATTTATGTAGGTTCCCAGGAAGCCACATTTGGATGCTCTCAGGCGCACTCTACATTATGTGAGTGCTACTTTGGATTATGCATTGTTTTATGAGGCTGGTGTAGATTTGCAAGCTTCTGGATACACCGATGCAGATTGGGCTGGTAACATTCCAGATACAAGATCTACTAGTGGCTTTCTATTCTCACTTGGGAGTGTAGCTGTTACATGGAGCAGCAAGAAGCAACCCATTGTTGCTTTGTCCAATACAGAGGCTGAGTATAGAGGTGTTGCAATGGAGGCACGTGAGGCATCATGGCTAGGGATGTTCCTTGCAGATTTAGGTGTGGAAGTGCAAAAGCCTATCACTATCTATTGTGATAATCTTAGCAGCATATAGTTAGAACGGAACCCTGTTTTCCATGCTAGAACAAAGCATATCAAGGTACATTATCACTTCATCAGAGAGAAGGTATTAGCAGGTGATATTGATCTTGTTTATGTGAGAATAGGTGAGCAAGTTGCTGATATTTTCACCAAAGCACTTGGAGGTGAGAAGTTGAAGAAGTTTCGGGAGACGCTTGGATTACAGGATATGGCATTGAGCTTGAGGGGGAGTGTTGAGATATCAAGCTCAACATGTGATGATCGAGGATGACACGTACCAGTTTTTCGTTTCTCTGACATGTATAGTGTTCACGCCGGTATATGTCAGGGATACTTCATTGAGCTTTATTAGATTTATCTACTAAGAGTGATGGCACTTGTACATTCCTTTTTATGTAATAGAAGAAGAAGAAGAAGAAGATCATTGTTCCTTGCCTCAATTTGTGTGTGTGCTTCTCCTTGAGAGTGAGAGTGTGTGTGAGAGCTCTCTTCCTTATCTCCCTCTTTAGCTTCTCCCTCTTTCTGCAAAATTAGCTTGGGACACTCTTTAGCTTCTCCCTCTTTCTGCAAAATTAGCTTGGGACATGCTTGCTTCTTCATTTGACTTATTTTCTTTACCTTTGACATGTTTACTTCTACCTTTATCAGTATATAGGATAGAGGCTTGATTACTTTTTTTGTATCTTCATTATTTATAATCTTAGATTCATGAGGGAAGAGTTGTCCCATGGTTGTTCTGAAATTTGATACTTGGATGTCCATGTATAAGTCCATGGCTATGGTAAATTCTTCCCACTTATTCCAATGATGACTTTTTTGACTATTTTATTTTCATCTATGACCTCTCCAATGCTTCCTAATTGCTAGATTTATCTTTAATCTTTGTAACAAAGTTGGTGACATTTTGCTTGGGTTGCTTCTTGAGGAATGTGAACTACATCGATAGTTGATTCTTCCTGGCCTTGGATCTTAAATAGAATGCTTCCAACGCATTCCAAGTTTCATGTGAAGTATTACAACCCCTTATGTGTGAAAGTAAGAAATCAAAAACAGAGTTTAGAATATATGACCTTCTCAAAGCATCCTTTGCACACCATGTGTTCAACATCTCCTTCTCTTCTTGTGTTGGTTGTCCTTTGGTTCTTAGCATGGGCATTAGATCATTTCTAGAGATGTATCCATATAGATGATTTCCTTCTAGATATGCTTCCATATTGAGAGACCATACCGAGTAGTTACCTTTATCCAATTTATGAATTCAAGATCCAAACCATCACCCATAATGTATATACCATGATTATTCTTTGATACCACTATGAGGAGATGATGGTAGAGTACAAACATGAGAGGGTCTCTGAAAAATCATGCTCTAGAACAACTTAATGTATGATTGGACAATATAGAGACTCTCTAAGCTTGCAAGTGACACCTAAATATGAACATAATGCTTTGCAGCATTCAACTAAAAATTTCGAGTCAAGACATACTATTTCCAACTTTTGAATTAGAGAAGAAAACTTTTTATTTATGGAAGAAGGCACTTAGAGAAATATTTAGTGCTCCTAACTTGCTATGAATTGAAAAAAATCATTTTTTTCAACTTTAAATGGGAATATAAGTGAGCTAATTGAATTTATATCAACAACTTAGAGTACTAGAGAGTGTGCAATATACTTTTAGAACTCATAGGTATGATTTCCATATTTCAAGAAGCAATGAATGCATATTCATAGTCATAGAGATTGATGTGTATCTATGTACCACATCCAATGATCAAAATATTGCCTCTACAAAATCAGTATGGTGTTACCTTCATGATCCAAGCATTGGATAAGATGATGAGACCACGGGTTCACTTCAATGACTCTATGAAGTTGGCAGACTTGAACAATACACAGACAGCAATGGACACTATATCAAGATGATGATGAATCTTCAAGTTTATGTATAGAAATGTAAAGTAAAACCCTTAGAGTTGTTGGAGGAATCCAATGGCTATGACATAAGCACAATGGTCACTCAATATATGAAGTGAGGGCTTTGCTATTTCTTGTGACTTCTTCACAAGAGTATAATAATTGTTTGCTTGATTGTTTGAAGTTTTAAGATTCTTTGTACCTCTTCTAGGAAGAATACGAAAATAGGAGTGGGAAGGTGAAGATTTTGGAATCGATGATAGTGGAAGAAAAAACACCCTTGAATTCAGTAAAATATTTTATCTTTTTTATTTTTCATTTGACTATTTTTGTCACAAAAATGATCTAAGGTTGAGATTTGACTATTATTGTTTGAACTAAAATAATCAAAAGAGCGTGAAATGGGATTGAGAATCAAATCAATGGGGAAAATAAATGCAGAGAGTATGTTTTAACCCATTTTCTTAAAGTGATAATATCGAGAAATCATGAATCTTTTATCCAAAAAAGTATATTTTTGATTCAAGAATGAGTGAGAACATTATGAACCTTTGAAATAAGGAAATCAAGAAAATTGTGAATTTTTGGTTTTGAAAGAGTTGGAAAATTGTGCGTTTTTGGGGTGAGACTATGGAAGTGAAAATCATTTCGAGTTTCTTACTTTGAGAGTGTGAGTGATAGAGTGAGCGAGAGAGCAGAAAGTCATGGCCAAAGTGAAATAGCATCCAGAGCATTTTATAGCTTTCAAACATATCCAAAAGCAATGATAGAGTATATCTATTGCTAGTTGCAAGAGAAGATTGATGTGCCCCTATTTTACTACCACAGTCCACCAAAAAATGAATTACTCTCTAGAACAAAGAACTGAACCTATGGAATTTTGCACACTAAAATTGGACTTGCTAAGCAAGCCATAGATCACTCAAATTGGAAAATCTGACCTATTTCAACCCCCTTGCACAAAATAGGCTAGAAACTACCCAAACTAGTAGCGTATACCTATGTAGACCTCTTCACACACACATATATGAAAATATGTAGAGATGGACAAAAAAGCTATCAAGCTGAATATACTCAACGAGAATAAACACTTTATGCTAAGATTATAGTCAAATGAAATCTTACAAGAAGAGCTACAAGATTATCTATCTTGCTCATGAAACACACACCTACACAATGAGATATAGATGAACAAAAGTCTCATCCAAAGTGATAACTTCAGCTATCAAGGGGCTAGCTTAGCTCGGGGGTAGCTTAGATACAGGGCTTTTATGAAGCCATAAAAAAGATATTTGTTTTCAACAGAATTTTCTTAATTTTTGTTGTTGGGCAAGCTATTATTATCCTAAGCTTGCGAACATGCACAAATACACCCGCTTGTTTGCTCCCCTAGTGCCCTCTTCCTTAACATCCAAGATTTCTATTCTTTCCCTTTCAACCACCCACAAACACATACACATTCACCACTAGAAAATGCAAAATAATCAGCTATTTATCATACCCCTCATTTCTATTTCTCTATCGCCTTTCCACATAAACTAGAGTGCTCTAGGAACACAAATCATCCACCTATGTCAAATCTCCCTTGATACTCACACATACAGATTGACACTTAGTTTCTCTCTCTCTCTCTCTCCCTCTCTCTCTCTCTCTAACATCCACTCTCTCACCTACTCTCTTTCCCACTTTCTTTCTTTCTCTTTTTCAACTACCTTTTCTTCTCCCTTTCTCTTTCTTTCTCTCTGATACACCTACTCACACACACTCTCATTTACTCTCTCACATACACACACACCAACTCACCAACTCGCTCCGCAACTATCACAACCACACAACTCACTTTCCCTTATTCATAAACTCATAGAACTTGCATACATGCTCTCACACACTCTATCACATGACCACACACATTTTAAACATATGCATACTCATTCAAATACATTTTGGCACTCATTATTAGATGAGCAACCAATCAATTACTTGCAATCATGCTCACTCAGATGTTGGCTTATACACGCAGACAAACAAACACCTTCCACACACCCAACAAGATAATCCAGAATTTGAACACACTTGGATAATGTCCATTAACCACTAAGGCTCTCTCACGCACATGCCCCATCATTAGCATGCATGCATACATGAAAATATTTCTTATGCACTTGTTCAATCTCTTTGAGTACACCAACATTCCTCATTCCGCAGAGGTAGTCAGGAATATGATATCTGAAGCATCCCATTTTAGAGGTAGTTGAGCAGTAGCATCAGTCAAAGTAAGAATCCATCAGCACAAATACCACAAACATCTTCTACCCCCCTTTCATCCTTCTGATTGTGGGACACCAGTAGCCAATATGTATTGATTACCCCTCCTTCTGCTCTGATATATCTGTCAACGAATGACAAGAGATTGAGGCCAGCCCCCCTCGACCCCTGCTACTATCCTCCCTTATTCTTTTACACCTATAGAAAAGAACGCCCCAAACTGCTCCTTCTCCTTTCTTCAAGCTTCTTGTGTTGCCTTGTGTACACTGATGAGGACCTAAATGCACCCGTACTTACCATATCTGCTCACAAGAGTGCTTACAACAAAAACCCTTTTTTAAAAACTTCTCGTATTGAGCATTTATAAACCATGTCCAATTTAGAATAATAATGTACAACAGAGTATTTCATAGATGCACTTTTTATGCACCAATACTCCTAAACAAGAGCAAAGAGCCTATGCATCATATCTTTTGCTAGATTTTCCTCCTAACTTTTTCTTTGCACCCTCATGAGCTATAAAGCTGATGGAATCAATAAACCCTAGAAACTCCTTCCACTGCCTCTTCATACCCATCTAAGCAGCCTCATTAGAAATGGGTCCATAGAGATATTTTATCTTTTCATGATCTTATACTTACCACCATACCACAAATTCCATTTCCATTATCAAACTGCTCTCCAATTAGAGCCAAAAATGTATCGACTCAATACACATCAATGGACTTCCCATGGATATTAGAGATTGTCCAATTCCCCCCATGGGTGCATTTTGGATTCCCCCATTATGGAGAAATGCACTCCTTAAAGTGGTGAAAATCTATTCTAGTCTCAAGAAGTCATGATGTTCAGCATTTTCTAGTTCAATTGATCTATCTAAAATGTTGGAGCAAGTCTATGACAAGCCTAAGTATTGGCTTGAGTCTCACAAAGTCATAGAAAAAGCCTTAAAATGAAGACTATGTAAAGTTCACTTGTGAACTACCTCTTGTAACTTTTGAAGAGTTTACTTAATGTAAAAGTAAGAGAATCTTAAGTGGTTGAGTCCACATGATCAAGAATGGAAAGAGGAGCCACGAATTCATGATTTGTGGTAGGTAGAGAATCAAATCAATCATTGATTGATTGGAGAGTGATTGAGGGAAGTTAGCCTCCCAAACTCAACTATAAATAGATGGCAGTTTTAGTCGTGGTTAGAGAGACCTATGTGAAGACCTCCAAGAGCTGAGCTTTATGCCATATCAAGGTGTGATTACAAAGCACACATATGTATTAGTAAGTCATTGTATTGTACAAGCAATATACTTTCATTTTCATGATTATTTGAGTTCATCTTTCCATGTTCTTGTGAAGTGTACTACTCACTGCCATTACTCTCAGTTTTTCTCAGTCAGCTTGCAGAGATGTTTTCTCTGAGCTTGGTGCATCATTTTCAGTGATTTAACTTGGTAGAGTTAGCTCTACAAGTCTACTATATGCTCATAAATTTTCATGTCATTTGGATGTTTCAATCTTCAGTTATGTTCATTTGAAGTCAACAGGGTCTGTTCATCTTCACTTCTCTGTAAGGTACCCGACTTTTTCACTCATCTTGTCAGAGCCATTTCTCAGTGGTTACTTATCCCAATTCAGTGATTTAAAGCTTGTTGGATTCAGCTTACTGTCTAGTATAACCATACAAATTTTCATAATCATTTAATCTCTACATTTTGAGTTATGTTGCTTTTTCTGCTCACTAGTCTATTTCTGTAGCAGCCCGTGAAAATCGGGATGATATCATCACTTGTTAAAACTCATTCTCAGTGTGTGGTTCATTATTTTTTATGAGATTACTCTTGAAAGTTATCTCTTTAAGTTGCCTAGACTTCCCCAAGAGGAATTGAGCTAATTGCTGCTGTGATCAGAGAATTATGTAAAATACTGGACAAGTGTATGAACCAAGAATAGCAAGTTTTCACCTCTGAGCTAACTCCAACTTATCTGTTTTGATCTATCTTTTTGAGAGTGATCTTCCAAGGTACATAGGGTGTCTAATACATCCATTGGCAAGCTAAAAGGGCCCACCATATACTCCTGGAGTTCATTTGGCTGGTGTAGATCAAGGATTTTGCAACACCTCTTCATCTTCAAGCACATACCTATCCATCTCTTCACAGTGGTATCAGAGCAAGGTTGGACAACATGGCAGATGGATTTCCTTCATCAATTGACAAATTAGACAGAGGTAACTACTCAGCTTGGTCATTAAGAATGGAAGCCTATCTCCAAGGTAGAAGTTTATATGGTTATGTGGCTGGAGATGAAGTTATGCCAAGTTTCAGGAACAAAAGTCAACCAACACAAGAAGAGCAAGAAAGATTGAGCACATGGTGCTCCAAGGATGCACTTGCAAGGTCTTATCTCCTCAACTCTATCTCAGATTTTTTGTTGCCTCACATTAGAAGTTGTAAGACATCTCAGGAAGTGTGGGATGCACTTGAAACTTTCTTTTCTTCAAGTACCAAAGCTAGGAAGCATCAACTATGGCTGGAGTTCACAACTCTCAAGAAGGCTCCCAAACAAAATGTGATTGATTTTGTCACAAAGCTCAAGGACATAGCGGATCAGTTGGGAAGCATTGGAGAGGTAATAGATGAAGAGCAAATTGTAAGGCAGGTCATCAATGGCTTGAAGGCAGATGATAAGTGGGAAGCATTCACCACAGCTATGGATTTGTACATGGACATGCATGTACCTGATTTCAACACACTCATTGGACAACTACTTACTCAAGAGGCAAAGCTTATCAAAAATGGAGAAAGCTCTAAAGGTAATCAATCTTCAGCTTTATACACGGATAAAAGCAAGTCTAAAGATAACAAAGGAAAGGCAAAGAAAGTGGATGATGAAGCAGGTACATATCAAGCTAACTATGCAGGTAGAGGAAGACATGGTAGAGGTAGAGGAAGAGGAGGTAGACAAGGCAGGGGGAGATCCCAAGACTCCAACTCATGTTCTATTTGTGGATTAACTAATCATACAACTGAAAATTGCTTTAGGAATTCCAGGAATCAAAGAGGCAGAGGATACAACAGAGGAAGTTATGGCTACTCAAGAGGAAGGTTCAACAACTACCATGGCAACTACAACAACTACAATCATTCAAACTATCAAGGAGGCTACAAAGGAAGGAGAGACTACAATAACTACACAGAAGACTCAAACAAAGAGGATTCATTATTGATCATGAACATGGCTATGCCACAAGGTAAATCTGATGAGCATGTTTTCTACATAGATTCAGGCTGTTCAAATCATGTGGCAGGAAATGTGGCACTCCTATCAGATTTAGAAGATCCAAGGAATAAGCATGAGGTACAAACAGGAGATGATACAGAACATCCTGTGGAGAAAATAGGCAATGTCAAAGCATCTGATGGAAACATCAACCTACTCAGTAAGGTACTCTATGTCCCTACCATTACAAAGAATTTGATAAGTGTTGGGCAGATAGTAGAGAAAGGGTTGCAAGTCAGGTTCACAAAAGCAGGAGCATTTGTTGAAGATCCAAGTCAAGGATTCAGAAGAATTGCAAAAGGTGAAAAGACAGGTAGATTGTTCACATTTGAATTACAGGACACTAGAAACATTGCTCTCTTTAATTATGGTAGTCAGACACTCACAGAATTGGAAGTATGGCACAAAAGGTTAGCACATATTGGTGAAAGGTCATTAAAGCAAATCTGCAGGGACCAAAGTGTACTTGGACTTCCTAATTTGTCAAAACAACATATGATTTATAAGTGCAGTGCATGTCAATTTGGAAAGTCTCACAGGTTACCATTCATGAAGAAAGGTTATATGCATGGAGATCTCTTGGAGTTGGTTCATACAGATGTATGGGGACCTAGCAAGGAAGCTTCAATATCTGGATCAAGGTATTATGTTTCCTTTATTGATGATTGCAGCAGATGGACTATCCTATTCTTTATGAAACACAAAGATGAAGTTTTTTCATGTTTCAAAAGATATTTGGCTCTTGTGGAGAATCAAACAGGTAAATCACTAAAAAGTCTAAGGTCAGATGGAGGGGGAGAATACTTCTCCCATGATTTTGATTCTTTTCTTCAACAAAGAGGAATCAAAAGAGAGGTAACTACAAGGTACACTCCTGAGCAAAATGGAGTGGCAGAAAGGAGGAATAGGACAATTTTTGAAGTTGCAAGGTCTATGTTAAATGAAAAGCATTTACCTAATTACTTATGGGCCGAGGCTGTATCTACAGCCACTTACTTGATTAACAGGTTGCCTTCAAAATCCCTTGATGGGATGACTCCATATGAGGCTTGGAATGGAAGAAGACCAAGCTTAGATCATTGTAAAATTTTTGGATGTATTGCTTTTTCTCATGTTCCTTCACAGGTTAGAGGCAAGATGGATCCAAAGGCAGAAAGGTGTGTATTTATTGGATATGACAACAATCAAAAGGGCTACAGGTTATACAACCCTACCAACAAAGGATTCTTGGTAAGCAGAGATGTAGTTTTTGATGAGAACAATTCATGGTATGAAGATTCATGCAGGAAGGTCAATTTACCATATAATCTTGAAGAAGATTTTCCAAATCTTGGTAGAGAACAACCAAAGATTGAAGAACAAGACACCTCAGAGGATGATGAAGAATCTCACATGGAAAAGGTCAAAGCATGGAAGTCTAAAGGTAAAGCAAAATTGCAGGAACTTGGACATGAGGCAGAATCATCACATCATGGCCTAAGAAGATCTATGAGGGAAAAGAAAAAACCAGAAAGGTATGGGTTTGACACCTCATTAGTAACTAAACATTCTATCTACATAGCACAGGACATAAACCAAGAGGAGCCATCATCATTTGAAGAGGCCAAAGCAAAAACAGAATGGAAGCATGCAATGAAGGAAGAGATTGAAGCACTTGAGGAAAACAACACTTGGGATTTGGTGCCCAAGACTTCATCCATGAAGGTAATAGGCTCAAGATGGGTCTATAAACTCAAGAAGAATTCTAATGGTTCAATTAACAGGTATAAGGCAAGGCTTGTGGCAAAAGGCTTTGCACAAACTCAGGGAATTGATTATGAGGAGACTTTCTCTCATGTGGCAAAGATGCCTACTATTAGGGTTTTGCTTAGTATTGCCTCTTCCAAGAATTGGAAGATACTTCAACTAGATGTAAAGAATGCATTCTTGAATGGTTGGATAATAGAAGAGGTATATATGGCACAACCACCTGGTTTTGAGAATCAAGTTTATCCTGATTATGTGTGTAAACTTAACAAAGCATTGTATGGTCTCAAGCAAGCTCCAAGAGCTTGGAATTTCAGGCTTGATTCATTCTTGCAGGACAAAGGCTTTCAACCAAGCAAGGCAGATCCTTCACTCTTTATTAAAAAGAGTAATTCCGAGGTCATCTACCTATGTGTATATGTAGATGATATTATATTGATAGGAAATGATGCAGATGGTATGAAGAAGATCAAAGATCAGATGAGAGAAGAGTTCAAGATAAGTGATTTGGGTTCACTTACCTACTTCCTATGTTTGGAAGTTGTCTACAAAGATCATGGTTTGTTTCTCACTCAAAGAAAGTACATTAAGGACATGTTGGCAAAATTCAAGATGCAAGATTGTAAGATTGCAAGTACTCCAATGGAGGTCAATCACAAATTGAGCTCACATGAAGGTGAACTCATAGAGGACATCACATCATATCAAAGTCTAGTGGGTAGTCTCAACTATGCCACATTGACAAGAGTAGATATATGTTACAGTGTGAGTGTGCTAAGCCAATTTATGCACACACCAAGGAAACCACATATGGATGCTGCCAAAAGGATTCTCAAGTATCTCAAAGGAACCATAAATGAAGGACTTTATTATCCTTATGTATCTGATTTAGGTTTGAAGCTATTTTCTGATGCAGATTGGGCTGGCTCCAAGGAAGATAGAAGGAGCACTTCAGGTTATCTTACCTTTGCAGGTTCAAACTTATTTCATGGTCATCCAAGAAGCAACCCACAGTTGCTCTCTCTTCTACTGAAGCTGAATACAGAGGTCTTGCCATAGCTACTCAGGAAGCTATGTGGATCAAGACATTATTCAAAGATCTTGGATTGGAGTTTGGAACTCCAACTATTTTTGGTGACAATATGAGTTCTATTCACTTGGCTGCTAATCCTATTTTTCATGCAATGACTAAACATATTGAAGTTCATTATCACTATGTACGAGAAAAGGTTCTAAGCAAAGAGATTCAAATATCATATGTGTCCACTCATCAACAATGTGCAGATATTATAACCAAAGCATTGGATGGTACAAAGCTTTGCAAATTCAAGGCTATGATTGGTTTGCAGGTAATCTTGGAAGATTGAAGACCTCAAGCATACTTGGCTTGAGGGGGAGCTGTTGGAGCAAGTCTATGACAAGCTTAAGTATTGGCTTGAGTCTCACAAAGTCATAGAAAAAGCCTTAAAATGAAGACTATGTAAAGTTCACTTGTGAACTACCTCTTGTAACTTTTGAAGAGTTTACTTAATGTAAAAGTAAGAGAATCTTAAGTGGTTGAGTCCACATGATCAAGAATGGAAAGAGGAGCCACGAATTCGTGATTTGTGGTAGGTAGAGAATCAAATCAATCATTGATTGATTGGAGAGTGATTGAGGGAAGTTAGCCTCCCAAACTTAACTATAAATAGATGGCAGTTTTAGTCGTGGTTAGAGAGACCTATGTGAAGACCTCCAAGAGCTGAGCTTTATGCCATATCAAGGTGTGATTACAAGGCACACATATGTATCAGTAAGTCATTGTATTGTACAAGCAATATACTTTCATTTTCATGATTAGTTGAGTTCATCTTTCCATGTTCTTGTGAAGTGTACTACTCACTGCCATTACTCTCAGTTTTTCTCAGTCAGCTTGCAGAGATGTTTTCTCTGAGCTTGGTGCATCATTTTCAGTGATTTAACTTGTTAAGGTTAGCTCTATACGTCTACTATATGCTCATAACTTTTCATGTCATTTGGATGTTGCAATCTTTTCCATTTGAAGTCAACAGGGTCTGTTCATCTTCACTTCTCTGTCAGGTACCCGACTTTTTCACTCATCTTGTTAGAGCCATTTCTCAGTGGTTACTTATTCAAATTCAGTGATTTAAAGCTTGTTGGATTTAGCTTACTGTCTAGTATAACCATACAAATTTCCATAATCATTGGATTTCTACATTTTGAGTTATGTTGATTTTTCTGCTCACTAGTCTATTTCTGTAGCAGCCCGTGAAAATCAGGATGATGTCATCACTTGTTAAAACTCATTCTCAGTGTGTGGTTCATTATTTTTTATGAGATTACTCTTGAAAGTTAGCTCTTTAAGTTGCCTAGACTTCCCCAAGAGGAATTGAGCTAATTGCTGCTGTGATCAGAGAATTATGTAAAACACTTGATAAGTGTATGAACCAAGAATAGCAAGTTTTCACCTCTGAGCTAACTCCAACTTATCTGTTTTGATCTATCTTTTTGAGAGTGATCTTCCAAGGTACATAGGGTGTCTAATACATCCATTGGCAAGCTAAAAGGGCCCACCATATACTCCTGGAGTTCATTTGGCTGGTGTAGATCAAGGATTTTGCAACACCTCTTCATCTTCAAGCACATGCCTATCCATCTTTTCACATAAAAGGCTTCCAAGAGTTGCACCCATTGTGTGTTTGCCCCACCCCTGATATCACTTGTTCATACAAAGAAAGAGGAAAAAAATCCGACAGAGATTCCACTAAAAACTTTAGTTTCCCTCAGAGTGAGCCTCTAAGAGATAGAGAGCCCTGCAGAAACAATGTTGAACTTCTCCTTCTATGCTCTTCTCTACCACCTGTCAGTCCATGTCATTATGCATACTCTATGCATAGTCCTTATAGAGATCATTGCAACCATCCCTACTAGAATCATAATGCCCCACTGGTAGCACCAAAGATGCTAGTTCTCTACTGAAGATGGATAAGGAAAGAAGGCTTCTAGAATGAGTCATATTCACTAGCCGACCCTTTTCTCTGCTTACCTCCCCTTTCTTCCCCCTCTTCTTGCTATAGCTGAGAAGCGGGTTCTTGAGTGCTACCGTACACATCACCCAGCAGACTCTAAAAAATAATATCCCTACATGATTCCTTCACAGAAAAATGTCCTGCCTTGACATATCTAAACAGAGAAAATTTTCATACAAGAATATGCACACATCTATGTCACACTCCTTGTCTTTAACATCGCACATGGCAATTGGATTGAGAAAAAGAATGTTAAAAACTCCTACGCATACAAGCGAAATGCTATGAAGAGGAGCAAATAGGACCACATGGACAACAGTTCCAAGCAAATGGCAAAAGTTGCACTCAAAAAGCAGTAGAACAAAATTTATGAGATTGAAAGGTGTTTGACACTAGGATTGAGAGATTATCAAGTTCACTTGTTGCACTAAAACCCTAACCTGGTGTGAAAGCTTCATCCATTAAGGTGAAAGCATCCCACGTGATGAAATATCAAAAAAGGAAGCATCACGTGACAAAAAAAATGAAGATTAAGATGCTCAGATTTGTTAAGTGCAAAGAAAGTAGAGAAACACGGCACTAGGGACTTGGGGAGAATGGAGCAGCCCGACGATTAAATATGTGAAGCCAGGGTCCACTCACAAAAAGACCAATTGCTACAAAAGATAGGAGCCTCTTAATATCAATCTCTTGAAACTTCTCAACGACAACCTCGCAGATCATGTCACCGAATAAATTTAGTATGGGAGCAAGAAGGCCCATATGCTTAATGACAAATACATTCATTTTAATGCATTCTCACCTACACATCTCCCTAGCACACACACCTTTTGCAATCATTCACTCAATACCAAACCCATGTTGACATACGTGCACATATCTATTGATGCAAAACCCTTAATAATCCTCATATGAGGTATTATTTCTTGGTTCCTTGCATCAAAATCACCTTAGTAGATCACCATTTCTACACAAATCAACATGTAACATACTCCCCCAATCACTCTAGCACAATGACAAGTATCGATGTGAGAAGATCCACCTCATAAATATCAGTTCGTGGAGACATGAGGACTGGTATGAAGACCGTGAGCAAGTGATGGCACAAGTGCGTGAGTGAGAAGCACACTTGCCTGCACACATATACACACACGTGCACACAAAGTAAGAATAAAGAGAGGAACAATGGAAAGCTTCGATTACAAAGGAAATACCTTAAAAAAGCTCTAGTGTCGAACCTAGTTAAAAATTAGGTTCCAAGGCTTTTTTGGGAGCCTCAAATGGAGTCTAAAAATTATAAAAAATGGTATGTAGATACTTCTAATACTCCTCCAACTCAAGGACTCCTCATCTTGAACAAAATGGAGTTGCAAAAATGTGAAATGGTATTTACAATGGTTTTTAGTGATAGAAATCAGTATTTTTATAGGGATTTCTTTTGAAAATTTGACATGTGCTTCTTGGAGCTCCCTACATGCTCCCTCTTCTTGTGTATCTACTTCTTTGATGTAGTCCTATGCCTTGTGCTTGACCTTGAGTGTCAACACTCCCCCCCTCTCGAGTGTGTCATCCCTGACAGACCTTTGTTAGAGTGAGTGTTCCATGTAGTAATCTAAGAGGTAGTGTCCATCATGTATCCATAAGAGCGGTCTGCCTTCAAAGTGTAGCAAGGTCAATTGTCCTTTTCTTCATTTTGTAACTGCTAGCCCGTGCAATTTTTGTTCCCTTTGCATGGACTTCTTTCTAGACTCCATCATGACAGTGTATTTGTGAGCTTCCAAAAATTGTTAGTTTCTCAAAAGAGGTTGTTGGTGTTGATTTTGAGTAGTTGTTGAGTGTGATGTGCTTCATAGGTACTAGTTTTGTAACCTTAATGTCCTCTGTATCTTTCAAACATGGCTTTCATAGTGTTCATGTCAAGTACTTATAACCCATAATGAATGATGTGTAAGTGTGTTAGTGCATGGGTTGAAGACATTATGTGCCTTGTGCACGGCCTTGGAATGTGGCCCTATGCATGCTTACTTGGGGAATGCATTGTAAGAATTTTGGTGCAAAAAATTGGGCCTTGAGCTAAGTTCTCAAGGGTATGCTGACAAAGAGGTTTCCTAATCTATCATGGTTATAGTGTTGCCAAAGTAGGGTGTGCTTACCATGGCGAAAGATCAGTTGATGTTCATTTCTTCATGTTGTACTCTCATCATTGTGATTGACCATTGGATTGTCTTTTATTGTTGATGGATGTCCTTGTTGATGGTTCACCGATGAGATTCTTCGAGTGCGCAGTCTTGTCTTTTATTTCTTTTGTTTTTTATTTTTTTCCTTCTTTTTTCTACTCTCTTTTTTTTGTTTTTGGTGTTTCTTTTTTTTGAGAAACAATGTCACAAAACAAGAAGAAAATGGTTAGTATCAATAAAATATTTTACATATGTCAAAGGTGTCTCATGTGCCTGGGATTCTCAACTCTGTCTATGCATGGCCTTGTAATGTGGTCCTATATTAATGCATATTGTGGAAATGCATGGTTTGAATGGTGCAAAACACGGGGTTATGCCAAAGGCACATGGTTTTTGCATGTGGAAGCTTCCTTGTTCTTGTAGATGTTGATGCAACCTTTGATGGAGGTATCCATTGGATCTCAAAATTATAGCTGATCATTCCTCCTTACAGGGATCCATTTTAGAACTATGATTGGTTGTGTACAAGTCATTTTTGACTTCTTCATCTTTGGGTGGTTGCTTAAATTTTGTATCCTGTGAGGTTGGCTCCTTCATTTTGTGGGTGCTACTGGTGCTTTTGGCTTCCAAACCCATATCCTTGATGATTGTCTTCCTACTATTGCTGAAGAGGTGAGTTTATCTTCCTTCGGTCTCTGTGCTTGGTTCTAACCCTTGCCTCTCATTGACTTCTTTGTTGAGGCTTTTCTTGTGTGGGAGAACATAGGGTTTTGTGCATGTAAGAGTAACTTGGGTATCCACATGTGTAATTTCCCTTCTTGAGCTGCAACTAATTTCTTAGGCACCCAAATTTTTTAGATATGTTATAGTGGAGCTTTTCTTTGTCTCTTCATTCGTCTTTTGGTATGGTTGTCTTGCGAGAATGTTGTGGTAAAGGTGGTGGTTGGTTTCCTTTTTGTACTGGTTTCATGCCTGGAACTTCTTTCTTCTTGAATTTTATTTATCTATTTGATATAGCGGTTGTCTGGTACTATTCTACTTGCCTTCTTGGTTGAATTGTAGTGGCTGCATTAGTCTTTGAAACAGAAGAGAGGTTCACTCACCTTTGAGACTATTCCTCCATGGTTGAGTCGTTCTGGATCCTAGAGCTTTTGACACATACAACATCTTCTTCTCTAAGATTAGGCTTAGAAGAACTAAGAGAATGTGTGATACCTAGATTTGTGATCATGCAATTCTCTAATTCTAATGTAATGCATTGTTCATGTACCCAAACTTGAATAATTTGACTTCTTAGGTTTAAGTTTACTACATGGTCATAGATCCAATCTTGACCCAAGACATGTGGTTTAGTAAGGTCCTCATCTTGACACACTAGCATTTTGACTCTCGTTGGGACATTTTGAAGGTAGATGGGAAGCTCCACCTCGCCCACACAAGGGGTTTCCACACCTCCCAAGAAATAGGCTTCTATGGGATTGATGTTCGATTGCAGGTCTTGGCAGTATGAAAGTCTAACTGCACTAGTTGCTGCACCGGAGTCAATCAATGCTTTCACAGTCCTTACACTCTTTCCTTATCCAAACTCTATGGTCACAAAGGGAAATCATGTTTGGCACATGGCCATGTGATATCTTGGGGATTTTGGATTGACTTCAAAGCCTAATCACTTTAACTTATTTTGTTGAATGCACTCTCTAGCCTCTGCTTTTGCTTCTTCTCTAACCCTCAACTCTTCTTCTTTTCGCTTCTTAGCAACATTGAGTCTCATCAGCATGTCCTCTATAAGAGGTGCTTGATATCACTTGACTCGACATCCACTTATATAGTTTGGCAAGATGTCACCTTCTAGAGTGGCCGATTGAACCACACCGCTAGTGGAAGTCCTATTAATGATCATGGGTCCATATCCCTCATTTTTTCCAATTTATGGGCATGCTACTTTAGTGTATAAACCAATACTAGATCTTCCTCTTTCATTCCTTTGTCCTTGATGTGTGCATCAAAGTAGGCCTTTTGTCTTTTCTTTAAGGTGTAGATGCATGTTGCCGCTCGTACCCTGGTCTCACATAAGCGTTCTAGATCAAATGTCCTAGAGGACAACTCGTCTCCATTCCACTTGTGCTCTTGTGCTACTTTTAAAGTCGAGATAAGGAACTCTAGTGGTAACACACCATTCTATCTAAGGACCGTCTGCAATGGGGTGACATTGAGTACCGTTTTGTAGGCAACTCGATAATCCCAAACAGCATAATGAAGTTGTTTATCCCAATGATAGCATTTATCGTTTACCTATTTTTTTCAATACATTACATAGGATCTTATTTGTGATCTCGGCTTGTCCATTGGCCTGTGGATGATAGGGGGTAGAACTCTTATGAATCACCACGAATGCTTGGAGAAGGTTTTCAATAACTTCGTTCAAGAAGTGCATACCTCTATCACTTACTAACTCTATTGGTAACCCATATCTAGTGAATACGTTCTCGAATAAGAACTTAGCCATCATTTGAGCATCGTTCTTTGTCGTAGCTTTTACTTCAACCCACTTTGTAAGGTAATCTATGGCTACAATAATGTACTCTACATGGAAGTTTCTAGCTGGGGGGTTGATAGGACCTACAAATTCTATACCCCACTTGGAGAATGCACATCCTCCCATCATTGGTCTCAAAGGCATCTCACCTTTTCTTATCAGATATTGTGCATGTTGGCATGTGTCACATTTCTTCACATAGGTATGTGCATCCATATCAAGAGTGGGCCACCAAAGTCTTGAGAATAGAATGGTCTTAATTACTCGGTCAGACCCGAAGTGTCCACCTACAACACTATTATGTACAGTTTCTAAGATTTTTAAATAATGTAATTCGTGAATGCATAGTCTTAAGTAACCATCTTTGCCTCTTTGGTATAGGTTGTCTCCTATTAAGGCATAAGTCTTGAGCCTCTTGTTCCATGCTTTGTTTTCTTGCTAGACTATTCTCATTGGGTAGTGTTCTTGATCTCATAAATTCTACCAATGGATCACTCCATTTTGGAATTAGAGACCCGGGATAAAGGGTAGCATACTCCACTAGGGGGTCTCTCGTGGCACATTAGACAATTCTTAATCCAGTCATGTATTTCTTTTTCCATTCTAGACCAATACACTCCTAAACATTTCAGATTGTGCATTGTTCATTGTTTAGAATAGTGATTTCCTAGAAATCCTTCATGGGCTTGTTGCAACTAATTGTTATGTTCATCCTCCTCGACAAGAAGCTAATACACCCTCTCTATCTTATTTGTACATACTTCTTGCCAATATTTGATATTTTTGTGATCTTACAATTTCATCTTTGTTTGTTTTCATGTTCTTATTTGCAGGTCAAAAGGTTAGGACTGGTACCAACTTATTTGCCCATTTAGGAACAACTTCTAAATTGAATAGATAAGCATCGGGTAGTTCATTAGACACTCCTTGCGGTGACTTTCCTAAAGTGATGCGAGAAAGGTGATCTGCCTTGAGGTGGGTCCTACATTTCCTAACAACCACTTCAAAGTCCTATTCCATTGGTAAGAGAAACCATCTTACTAAACTTCCTGTATTGCAAGGTTTATTGACCAAATATAATAAGCTTCATGATCACTGAAAAACTTGAACTTGTTGGCCAATAGATAGTTTCTAAAATTCTTCACAGCATATACCATGTCTAAGCCTTCTCTCTCAATTGTTGTATAGTTTCATTCAACTACATTTAGTTGTCTGCTTGCATATGCTATAGGCAAATCTAGATTTCATTCACATGTGGGTTGTGTTAGCACACATCCTATTGCATAATTGGATGCATCTACATGGATGTGGAATGGTTTTTTCCAATCCGGAGTGGTCAATATTGGTGTTATGCACAAACGTCTCTTCAACTCATTCAAGGAATTCTTGCATTCATTGTTCCACTCAAAATTTGTCAACAAGGCACAAAGGGGTTTAGCTATGATCACATACATGTGGATAAACCTATGGTAATATCCACAATGGCCCATAAATGCTTGTAGCTCTTTAACATTCCTTGGCCTCTACAACTCTGTGATGGGCCTTACTTTGTCCTCATCTGTTGATATTCCATTCTTAGAAATGATATGACATAAGATCTTACCTTGACGTACCATGAACATACACTTTTTTGGGTTGAGACAAACTTCATATTCTCTACACTTGTTGAGGGAGTGATACACATAGGGTTGAGTGTATAGAATGCACAAAATTATAAGGAATAAGCAAAATATGCTATAGGAATGAATGAGACATTCACCGGTGGTACTTCCTATTTTTTAGAAATACACAGAGATTGAACCCGAGACAGAAAAACTCTCATTTCTCCCAATCTGCTGAACCAAATGCTATGAAAATTTATAGGCAGCAGCCTCTGCAAGATTACTGTTGGCAAAGAAGATGATGCAAAGAATTATAGGAGCAAGACAATGATGGTCACAAGTGTATGTATATTGCTTCCATGTAATGTACAAGTGATTTCAAGTCTTTATATAGACTCTAGGAGTGTTCCACGACTTCTACAAGTGAAGTTTGAATTCAAATGAAGGTGGGAATGGTTGTTGGAGGAAATCAATTCACTTTCCTACAATTTAGGAAAAGTGAAGATCTAGTTTGATCTAATTTTAGGTGATTTGATTGTTTGATTGAATGCAACTTCAACCACCAAGAATTCATGGGATTTGGGCTTCATCTTTCTACCTTTACATGTGTAAAGCTCAAAGCTTTTACAATGATAAATGAACCATCAAAAATCTCTCAAAAAATACAATAAATGAGCATAAGAAAAAGAACTCTCCAACGGATATTCTTTCGACGCGATAGCCTTTGATGTAGAATCAAATCCACCTCAAGCATAGTGTAAGCTTGATGTTCCAACAGCTCCCCCTCAAGCTAAAGTATGCTTGAGTCTTCATTCTCTGATAGGTTGAATACCTGCCATAGCTTTGAATCTACAAAGCTTTATTCCATCAATTGCCTTCGTCATCATATCTGCTACTTGTTTTTCAGTTGGAACAAAAGAAATGTCAATCTTCTTTGCCATGAGCTTCTCCCTGATGAAGTGGTAATGGACTTCTATGTGCTTGGTTCTCGCATGGAAAATAGGATTTTCTGCTAAATGCAGGGAACTTACATTATCTCCAAATATGTGAGGTTTGGAACTCACAAGTCCCAAATCTATATACAATGCTTTTAACCATATTGCCTCTTGAGTTGTTATGGTCCAGCCTCTATAATCTGCTTCAGTTGAGGATAAAGCAACTGCTGGTTGCTTCTTGGAACTCCATGACACTAGCTTCGAACCTACAAATGCTAAGTAACTAGATGTACTTTTTCTATCATCCTTAGCTCCTGCCCAATCTACATCTGAATAGATTTTGATATCCAAATTTGAAGAGTAAGGATAGAATATACCTTCGTTGATTGCACCTTTGAGATACTTAAGTACTCTCTTAGCTGCATCCATGTGTGCTCTTCTCGGTGAGTGGATGAACTGACTAAGCACTCCCACACTATATGAGATGTCTGCCCTTGTATGAGTAGCATATATCAAGCTACCTACCAAGCTTTGATATTCTTTTAGGTCTTCAATTTTCTCACCTTCATAAACACTAAGTTTATGATTCATCTCCAAAGGTGTGCCTATAGGTTTAGTGTTCTCCATTTTGAACTTGAGACGAAGATCCTGAATGTATCTTCTCTGAGTCAAATACATTCCTTCATCTGTATATATCACCTACAAACCTAGGAAATATGTGAGCTCACCTAGGTCATTGATTTTGAACTCCTCTTGCATGTGTCTCTTGATCCTTTGAATGCCATTTATACCATCACATGTCACAAAAATATCATCTACATATACACATAGATAGATAACCTCACTGTGATCCCTTTTGATGAATAGAGAAGGATTTGAGCTGCTAGCTTTGAACTCGTGATCTTGAACATATGTAACCAACCTTGATTTCAAGCTCTAGGAGCTTGTTTCCAATGTTTTCTTAAGTCTGCAAACATAAGATGGATTATTAGGGTTTTCAAAACGTGGTGGTTGTGACATGTATACCTCTTCACTTATCCAACCATTTAAGAATGCATTTTTCACATCAAGTTGGAGAAGTCTCCAATTCCTTGCAAGAGCTACACTTATCAATGTCCTGATTGTAGTCATCTTTGCAACTGGTGAGAATGTTTCCTCATAGTCTATACCATGAGTTTGTGAGCATCCTTTGGCAACTAATCTTGCCTTGTACCTGCAAACTGATCCATCTGAGTTTCTTTTAACTTTATATACCCATCTGCAACCAATTACCTTTTGATTTGGCGACATTGGAACCAAATCCCAAGTGTCCATTTCCTTCAATGCATCTATCTCTTCTTTCATGGCCTTTTCCCAATTAGGGTTTCCCTTTTCCTCTTCATAGGTTGAGGGTTCCTCTGAAATAGAGTATTTTGCCAACTATATTGAATGCTTCGTAACAAATGTGCAATCATATTCTCACCTTTCTGGTTGTTTCTTCTCTCTTGGTGATCTTCTAGGTGCTTGTTTGGAGCATTCTCCAACCTCTTCCATCTTTGCTTTGCCTCTTGACTTCCATAGCTTGTAATCCTTTTCCCTTTCATCTTGGTCATCATCTGTATCACTTCTTGGATCATGGACCTGTGTATCATGCTTGCTTCCTAATTGATAAGAGTCAGAATCAAGATCATATGATAGTGTTACCTTTTGTTTGTCTTCATCATACCAAGACCTGTGTTCTTCAAACACAACATCTCTACTTGTAGTGAATTGCTTGGTTGAAGGATTGAAGAACCTGTAACCCATCTGAGTTGAATCATATCCAATAAACACTGCCTTTGTTGCCCTTTCATCTAGCTTTCCTCTTATTTGTGATGGTACATGAACATAAGGTAAACAACCAAAACCTTGCAATGTCCAAGTCTAGGTTTTCTTCCATGCCATGCTTCATAAGGAGTCATACCTTGAAGTGATTTGGATGGTAGTCTATGGACAAGGTACACAGTAGTTGAAATAGCTTTTGCCCATAGATAATGTGGCAACTTCTTCTCTTCAAGCATTATTCAGGCTGATCCAGCCAATGTCTTGTTTCTCCTCTCTGCAATTCCATTTAGTTGAGGAGAGTACCTAGTAGTCGCTTCCCTTTTGATACATTTTTCCTACAAGAACTCATCAAACTCTTTGGAGAAGTATTCTCCCCCTCCATCAGATATGAGCTTCTTTAGTGATCTACCTATATGATTCTCCACATGTGCAAGATACTTCTTGAAGCAATCAAACACTTCATTATTACTCTTGATAAAGTATAGAACAGTCCATCTACTATGGTCGTCAATAAATGAGACATAATACCTTGATCCTGCCAATGAAGGTTCTTGACTTGGTCCCCATACATTTGTATGTACTAAGTCCAATAAGTTGTTGTGGATGTAGCCTTTGTGGTTGAATGGTTGTCTTTGTGCCTTCCCAATCTAACATGCATCACACATGTTGATCATGTGTTTCTTTGATATGTTCGACAGTCCTATAACACTTTGATCCCTGCATATATCCTTCAAGGTTCTTTCATTCACATGAGCAAGTATCTTATGCCACACTTCAAGCTCACTTAGGGTTTGAGACCCAAAGTTAAATAGAGCTATGTTCCTGGTTTCTCCTACTTCAAAAGTAAAGATCCTACCATGCTTCTCACCTCGGGCTATCTTTTTGAAGCTTTGGCATGGATCTTCCACAAAAGCTCCATGTTGGGTGAACCTAACTTGCAAGCATTTTCAACTATCTGGCCTACACTTATTAGGTTTTTAGTGATAGTGGGTACATAGAGAACCTTACTCTAAATGTTTGTCCTACCATTGGAAGCTTTGACATTACCAATCTTCTCCACATTGTGCTTTGTGTCATCCCCTGTTTGCACTTCATGTCTATGCTTTGGACTTTCCAAGTCAGATAGAAGAGCAATGTTGCCTGCAACATGATTCGAGCATCCTGAATCTATGTAGAACAAATGATCATCTTCTTTACCTTCTTTCTGGCTTAGATTCATAAGAAGCAATGAGTCTTCATGTGGTTGATCTTCTCAATAATTTTTGTAGCCCCTTCTATTATAGCTTCTATTGTTATTGTTGAACTTGTGTCCACCTCTACCTCTATTGCTGCCATATCCACCTCTTCCACTTCCTTTCTGGGTCTTCCCATTGAACCAGCAATTCTGAGTGGTGTGGTTGGTCTTATCGCATATGGCACAAGGTTGAACATTCTGACCTTTGGTTTTGTCTTGCTTTGGTCCGTTCTTCTTCCCTCTCCACTTGCTCTTGCTTGCAAAGTTGGCTTGGGGGGTCTATTCTTCATGTTCTTCCTTCTTCTTGCCTTTCTACTTCTTATCCTTCTTATCTGCATATAGAGCACTAGTTGAATTACCATGATAATAGTTACCTTTCTTTATGCTATTGTTGGCTTCTTGATTGAAGAGTTGTCCAAGAAAGATGTTGAAGTCTGGAGTTTGCACATCCATGATGAGATCATAAGCCGTCGTGAAGGATTGCCATTGCTTATCACTTTGAATGCCGTTGAGAATTTGCCTCATGATGACCTCTTCTTCAATCAGCTCTCCAATGGACGCTAATTGATCCGCAACCTCCTTGACCTTGATAACAAACTCTGTGATGGTTTGTTTAGGTGTCTTCTTCATTTGGTTGAACTCGTTCCAAAGATGATTCTTTCTTGCTTTGGTACTAGCAGAAAAGAAAGTCCCCAGGGCATCCCAAGTCTCTTGAGATGTCTTGCATCCTCTAATACATGGTAATAGAAAGTCAGAGATAGAGTTTCGTATGTACAACCTTGATTGAGCATCCCTTGCGCACCAAGGTGTGAGCTTATCTGTCTCCTCTTGTGTTGGTCCTCCTATGGATCTTGGAATAGGCATAGCTTCATCACCTGCTACACTTCCATAAAGATTTCTACCTTGCAAATAAGCCTCCATCCTGATTTGCCAAGCCGCATAGTTGTGTCGATCAAGCTTCTTGATCATTGAGGGAAAGCCGTCACCCATCTTGATCTAGCTCTGATACCACTGAAAGAACTTGGAGAAGCTTGTAGAAGGTAGAAAAAATACGTTTCGAAGCGATGAAGTTTGGTCTAGCCAATCGGCATGAGACCAGCCCTTGAGCTTATGGAGACTCAAATAGAACTTATAAGCATGTGATAAGTGCAAAGAAACACACTATGTACTTTGGAGCATCAAGGAGAATGAGTCGATACAAAACAGATAGGTTCACGGGTCGACTAGCTCAAAAACGTACTATCTATGGAAGAGACAATGAACTTCAAATGCCCATAGCGACCAGCGTGATTACAATTAGAAAAAATTCTTTTATGGGAGTGATACACATAGGGTTGAGTGTATAGAATCCACAAAAGTATAAGGAATAAGCAAAATATGCTATAGGAATGAATGAGACATTCACCGGTGGTACTTCCTATTTTTTAGGAATACGTAGAGATTGACCCGAGACAGAAAAACTCTCATTCCTCCCAATCTACTCAACCAAATGATATGAAAATTTACACGCATAAGCTAGACACTAATACCTTTCCAATGAGCCATTTGCACTCAATTTTGAGCTCTAGAAAGAGAGCAGAAGCCTCTGCAAGATTACTGTTGGCGAAGAAGATGATGTAGAGAATTATAGGAGCTAGACAATGATGGTCACAAGTGTATGTATATTGCTTCCACGTAATGTACAAGTGATTTCAAGTATTTATATAGACTTTAGAATTGTTCCACGACTTCTACAAGTGAATTTTGAATTCAAATGAAGGTGGGAATGCTTGTTGGAGGGAATCAATTCACTTTCCTACAATCTAGGAAAAGTGAAGATCTAGTTTGATCTACTTTTAGGTGATTTAATTGCTTGATTGAATGCAACTTCAGCCACCAAAAATTCGTGGGATTTGTGCTTTATCTTTCTACCTTTACATGTGTAAAGCTCAAGGCTTTTATAATGGTTAATGAACCATCAAAAATCTCTCAAAAAATACAATAAATGAGCATAAGAAAAAGAACTCTCCAATGGATATTCTTTCAATGCGATAGCCTTTGATGTAGATCAAATCCACCTCAAGCATAGTGTAAGCTTGATGTTCCAAGAGGGAGCACATAAATCATCCACATATACTTCTAAGCTCTTTTGCAAGAACTCTTTGAGGACATGACACATGAGCCTTTGGAATGTTGTAGGTGCATTGGTGAGCCCAAACAGCATCACACAAAATGCAAAGATTCCCCATTCTATGGAAAAGGTTGTTCTGTGTTGATCTTCTAGGGCAATGGCTACTTGGTTGTAACCTAAAGGTCCATCAAAGAAGCTGTAAACTTCCTTTCTTG
Source organism: Ceratopteris richardii (assembly GCA_020310875.1). Taxonomy (NCBI): domain Eukaryota; kingdom Viridiplantae; phylum Streptophyta; class Polypodiopsida; order Polypodiales; family Pteridaceae; genus Ceratopteris; species Ceratopteris richardii. The sequence continues at coordinate 205,440,228 of CM035410.1, forward strand.
CAACATGCTCCAATAAATGTTCAGTGATTGGAAGTGGATAGCTATCTCTAATTGTAGCGGCATTAACATTTTTAAGGTTAATACACACTCGCAACTTTCCATTCTTCTTAGGCACCACTACAATAGGGGACACCCATTCAGTATGCTCAATCTCATAGATAAAACCAACTTCAATCAATCTATCAATTTCTTCTTTTACTTTTGTTGCATAAGTGTCATTATGTGTAGGGCTTTTGTTTGGTAGGCTTGGCATCAGCCGTCATGGGGATCGTATGAGAGCATATTTTTGGATCTACCCCCTTGAGGTCTCTATAGTTCCATTCATAAAGCTACAAGCTCTACTTCCTCTTCTGCACTTAGGTCTTCTCCTATGTACGTACATTGCTCTTCGTTCTCTTCAATTTTTAGGCATTCATACCGAAATCTGTCTTAGGCATTCGTACCGAAATCTTTTGGTCTTCAACTTCATATTTCTTGAAATTTTTTGGTACTTTGAACAATGTTCCTCCTCTACTTGTTTCACTACTTTTCTTTTCTTTTTCTTTTGACTACCTTCACTTTCCTCCCTTGAATTTATAGTTTTAATTCTTGTGAGAGGTTGTTCTTCCTTTTGGGTAAATACTCCTACATTTGCTAGATAGTGCTTCTCTGAGTCAAAGCAACTATCCATCACAATGGACTCTAGATCACCGTCGTCCTCTTCTTCTTATATGACCTCATTGGAGTCACACTCTTCTAGCAAGGTTTCACACATGAACAAAGAGATATTATAGCCCTCCTCATCAAAATGAGGCATCCACTGTTCTTCATTGACAACAATGTCCATGGTGGCTAAGATTTTTGCCCAACGATGAGGCTCAAATTCCTCGTCTGAAAAGATCATCAGTGTGTAGGTTGGGTCTCTAACTGGCCTAGTTTCTTGAGAAGTTCCTTCTTCTCTCTCTTTTAGGCATCTTTCCTCTTCCTCTATGACCTTGCGCATCCACGGGTGAGTATCTTCATGCATCCATGATGGATCAAAAGAACTATCAAAATGTACAAAGATTGGATCTTCTTGAGCCTTGTGGATAGGATTCCATTGTAAGGGTGGTACATCTCTAAATATATAATCTTTTAGATTGACCTTGTTTGTGACCCCTAAGTGCTACAAGTACAAGGAACTGGTTCCCCAATCTTTTACTATTTGCAATGGTCGTAGGAAGGGTCTTCCTAGGATCATTTCATAGACATTATTTTTGACAAAGTCACATATCGTAAAGGTGTATTCAAACTCTACACCACAAGTGGGAGTTATCCCTTCTTGCAATCCTAGAGGTCTTTCAACATGGTCGTCATCCACTTGAAGCTTCATTCTAGTTGGTCTTAATGCCAGCGTTCCCCATTGCTTCCACAAGGAGGTGGTCACAATAACAACCCTAGCACCTGAATCTAAGATAGATTTGGTTGTGTAACCTTGGTAGGTGATTGGAAGATATGTATAACCTTCTTCACCTTTATTCATGTTTCCTATTTTTTCTAGAGGTATCTCTCAGACTTTCTACTTAGAGCTTGCTTTGACACATTGGAATCAAGTTTTGGAACCTAATTCGCCACATGTTTCCATAACTCAGGTTTTATTTTGAGCAGCTCTTCTAAGGTGAGATGTCACTGAACCTTAGTGTTCTTCATGACTTCAATGTTTCTTGGAACCACTGAATCTTTGTTTCTTGCCAATATTGTGGGCGCTCTGATCTGGAGAGATTCAGATTCCCATGGGCCTATGAATTGTGGTAACTCTTGTAAAGAGTAGATTCAAAATCCAATCGTTCATCTTCTTGTTGCTCTTCTTGATCTCCATAAATCAATGGGATGACTTGTGGACATTGATCACGAAGATCATCAATTTCATGAATAGGAGGGGAGTAACCCTTCTCCGTGGTCCATTTGTCATCTTGTATTTTCCACAAGAACTCTTGGGAGTAATGTTGAATTGAAAGAGGTATTTCATCATCCATGGAATCAGGAACATAAACTTTCATTGGTGATGAGCCTTCTCTTTGAACAATTGGTTGAGCCTATGGAGGTAAAGAAACTTGCGACTTGTTTACCAATTGCTATAATCTTTCTAAGGATTGCCTTTCATCATCAAATGAAGAGTAGAAGCAAAACTCTGATATGAGTCAGGAAGACCATTCAAAATAGTCTGCACAAGTGAACTGTCAAGAAGGACTTCATCATCAGAAATCAATTGTTCCTTCAAATCCTTGATCTTTGTCAGAAATTTGTCCATAGAATCACCTTCATTCATGTGATCACTCTCCAACATTTTTCAAAGGTAAGCAACACGAGCCTCATTCCTAGTCTGGTACAATGTGATGAGTGTATCCCAAGCATCCTTAGTTGTTCTGCAAGAGTGAATGTGAGGAATAATAGAACGTTTGACAAAAAAAGCTATCAATGCATGTGCCTGGGCATCTCTGCCATCCCAATGCATTTTCCATGTAGTAGGTGTAGCAGAAACCACAGCACAAATAGGAATCTACAGAATATCACCATCTTCAACACCTTTTGCATCAGCTTCAGTACTTGTAGTTGTAATAGTTGCAGGTGTGATAGGATATTTTTCAACACCTTGCACAATGTTCCACAGTCTTATTACAACCAATACATGTCTCATCATATAAGCCCATAACATGTAGTTGGTACCATCCAACTTATCCTCAATAGCCAACATACAGAATACATCACTGCTTTCAGCCATGATTAGTGACTAAAAATACCTTGATGCAAAAAATTGATTGTATCTCAAAAAGCTGAATAGAACTGCCGAGACAAATTCTGCTAAACCTGTAGTAGACTTTGAGACGCTTATACTAGCAAACCAAAAGTGGTATATACCTTTGGCACAAAAAGATGAAATAGCTTGCACAAGTGTTGCGATAGTGCATTCAAAGGCTGCAACGAGCTCGGATTGCGATTTCGACACCACAAAGCGAAGCCATTTTGATCTCTAAAATACCTTGAGTATGCTCATCCAAATTCATGATTCTGAGACTGCAACCAGAGAGGTGTCGACGATGCCCTAGATCAAGCGGTGACCTGCTCTGATACCAATTGTTGGAGTGAGACATCTACGGAAGCACGTGAATAGCACAAGGAAGGAGAAGAAGCTTGGAGCACAACACACAATACTAAATGTATAACCACTAGAATGTACAAAGATAAGTAGCCCATTAGGGTAATAGGCGTATATACAAGCCAGGGGAAAAAAACTCCTAAAGAGGGAAAAAAGTGCCCCGGTGGTCCTAGAGTGTTCACACACATCACTAGCTAAATATCTCAATATTCCATGCATGTCACCTTCTCCTCCTGTTCCCCTAAGATATCCTCTATTTTTGTTTGATTTTTCTCCAGCCTCTCCACCTTGGCCCTTTCACTATCTCGCTCCTCACAAGGCCGATCCAATTGACATTGTACGCTTGTTAGTAATTCTAAGAATCTCTCTTCATATTTACTAGCCCTTTTGTCATGGTCAAGGTCAATGTCCGCATCTATCCTCAAATGCTCAAAGGTCTTGATCATGTTGATTGTCACTATCATCTTGGGGGAAATCCTTATTTCCCTTGAGGTCCCACTTGATTGACCAACTTCACCGTTTTCGACCTCCACATAGAAAGGAGAGGGAGAAACATTATTTTCCTTTGTTGAGACCTTCTCAAGAGAGATTCTCTTTACCTCGCATGCACGCTCACATAAGCTCTTTTTTCCACAATCTGCACACACAAGAACGAAGTCCAAAGGAGTAGACACTCAAGGGCAGAATTTGGCGATGTGCCCAATCTCCTTGCAACACCAACATCTCACATAGTTTGAGATAGGTCCAAGTCAAGGATGTCTATTCACATGACCTCTCATTTTTCTATAGAATTCAGTTCACCTGTCATTCCATCCAAGATTCATATACCTTGCATCAATCTTCTCAAAACCCCAAACTTTCCTTCATTGTGCCATTTCTTCCAAGGATCAAAGCAACTATGGGGCTGAATGGTTGTGCCATACGATTGGGGCACCAAGCGAACTCATAGCAATCTCTATGAGATGTACTAAACCAAGTCCCATCGGGCATGCCTTTTATGAAGCCACAAAAAAAGATATTAGTTCGCAACTAAATTTTCTTAATTTTTGTTGTTGGGCAAGTTGTTCTTATCCTAAGCTCATGAACATGCACAAATACACCCACTTTTTTGCTCCCCTATTTCCCCCTTCCTTAGCATCCAAGATTTCTATTCCTTCCCTTTCAATCACCCATAAACACATACACATTCACCACTAGAAAATGCAAAATAATAAGTTATTTCTAACACCCCTCGTTTCTATTTCTCTGTCATCTTTCCACATAAACTAGAGTGCTCCAAGACCACAAACCATCCACCTATTTCAAATATCCCTTGTTACTCACACATACAGATCGACACTTAGTTCTACAAACTCTCTCTCTTCCTCTTTCTTTCTATCTTTCTATCTCTCCTTCACTCTCTCACATCCACTCTCTCACCTACTCTCTTTCCCACTTTTTTTCTTTCTCTTTTTTCACTAACTTTTCTTCTCTCTTTCTCTTTCTTTCTCTCTCATACACCTACTCACACACACTCTCATTTACTCTTGCACGCACACACACCAACTCACCAACTCTCTCCCAATGCTCGCAACTATCACAACCACACAACTCACTTTAGCTAATTCATAAACTTAAAGCACTTTCATACATGCTCTCACACACTCTATCGCACGACCACACAAATTTTACACATATGCATACTCATTCACCTACATTCAAATACATTTTGGCTCTCATTATCAGACGAGCAACCAATCAATTACCTGCAACCATGCTCACTCAGATGCAGGCTTATACACTCAGGCAAGCAAACACCTTCCACACACCCAACCAGATAATCAAAAATTTGAACACACTTGGATAATGTCCATTAACTACTAAGGCACTCTTATAATCACATTCTCTCACACTCTTAGTTGAACACCTAAATATTCACATTTAGGCGCTCACCCTTAGACAAACCGATAATTAGATGCACTAGGTTGCTTACTCAGATGTCCACATACCCAAACAATTACCAATAAGCTCTCTCTCACACACATGCCCCATCATTAGCATGTGTGCATACATGAGAATATTTCTTATGCACTTGTTCAATCTCTTTGAGTACACTAGCAGTCCACATGCCCCAATAATAGAACTAGACTCTACGGCCAAGAATATGATATCTAAGGCATCCCATTTTAGAGGTGGTTGAGCACTAGCATCAATCGGAGCAAGAATCTATCAGCAGAAATACCAAAAACATCTCCCCCCCCTTTCCTTCTTTGGAATGTGGGACACCAGTAGCTAATATGTACCGATCCCCCTCCTTCTACTCTGATGTTTGTCTCCTCTAGTGAATGAACAACAAGAGACTGAGGCTAGCCCCCCTCGATCCTTGCTACTGTCCTCCCTTATTCTTTTACACCTACAGAAAACAACACCCCAAACTACTCCTCCTTTCTTCAAGCTTCTCGTGTTGCCTTGTGTACACTGATGAGGCCCTAAATGCACCCACACTTACCATATCTGCTCACAAGAGTGCTTCCAAACAAAACCTTTTTTCACAAACTTCTCCCCAACAATGTATTGAGCATCTATAAACCATTTCCAATGTAGAATAATAATGTACAACAGAGCATATCAGAGATGCACTTTTTATGCACCAGTACTCCTAAACAAGAACAAAGATCCTATGCATCATATCTTTTGCTAGATTTTCCTCCTGACTTTTTCTTTGCACCCTCATGAGCTATAAAGCTGATGGAATCAGTAAACTCGACAAATTCCTTCCATTGCCTATCACTACCCATCTGAGCAGCCTCATTGGAAATGGTCTTGGTCCACAAAGAAATTTTATCTTACCACCACACCACGAATTCCATTTCCTTCATCTCCAATCAGAGCCAAAATGTATCAAGACAATACACATCAATGGACTTCCCATGGCTATCAGCAATTGTCCAATTCTGCCCATGGGGGCATTTTGGATTACCCACTGTGGAGAAGTTCACTCCTTAAAGCGGCAAAAATCTGCTCCATTTTCAAGAAGTCATGATGTTCAGCATTTTTTGGTTCGATTGATCTATCTAAAAGGCCTCCAAGAGTTGCACCCATTGTGTGTTTCCCCCACCCCTGATATCACTTGTTCATACAAAGAAAGAGGAAAAAAAGCCGACACAAATTCCACTAAAAACTTCAGTGCCCCTCAAAGTGAGCCTATAAGTGATAGAGAGCCCCAAAAAAAAGATGTTTTACTTCTCCTTCTATGCTCTTCTCTGCCACCTATCATTCCATGTTGTTATGCTTACTGTATGCATAGTCCTTAAAGAGATCATTGTGACCATCTCTTCAAGAATCATAATGCCCCACTGATAGCACTAGGGATCCCAGTTTATCAAGCCATTGCAGAAGCGCATTTATGATAAATCTTGCAACGAATGGTCGAACAGATGAATAATCATTCTCTGATGCTATCTTCTCTAGTCGAATAATTTTGTTACCTTCCGTGGTTAAGAGGTGTCCCTCTCCATTTTTATCTTAACCTAGGGTGTGAGTTTTGAGATCATTCTTTTGCTTCATCCATCCTAGGTAGGTACAAAAGATGAAGTGCATCACCTTCCTATAGTCATCCTGCATCAATGTCACACATCCACCCAATCAAAATGTGCAAACTACGCTTCTCCTCCTCCCATTCGCTATCACCCCAGAAGCGAGAACTGGCCTCTCTGTCAGAAGTGTGCATTCTATGACACTCCATCAGTGGTCTCACTCCATCAGTATGATGCCCCCTGCAAACCTGCATACACAACAAAAAGAAGAGGCAAAAACATCTAAAACCCCCTTGATTGTCCCCTAGTGTTTAACCTCAAAAGTGTTCGACATCTACATGATTCCTTCACAGAAAATGTCTTGCCTTGACATATCTGAACCTAGAAAATATTCATACAAGAATATGCACGCATCCACGTTGTACTCCTTGTCTTTAACATCACACATGGCAACTGGATTGAGAAAAAGGATGTTAAAAACTCCTATGCATACAAGTGAAATGCTATGAAGAGGAGCAAATAACGACCACATGGTGAACAATTCTAGGCAAATGCCAAAAGTTTCACTCAAAAATTGGTAGAATGAAATTTATGAGATTGAAAGGTGCTTAACACTAGGATTGAGAGATTATCAAGTTCACTTGTTGCACAGAGTGGAACTTGCCATTCTTATTGCAACTAAGCACTAAAACCCTAACCTAGTCTGAAAGCTTCATCCATTAAGGTGAAAAAGACTGAATGTGAATCAACAAATAAGACAAAAGCATTCCACACAAAGCAGATGGGGGGTGATGAAATATCAAAAAAGGAAGCATAGGATGACAAAAACATGAAGATTAAGATGCTCAAATTTCTTAAGTTCAAAGAAAGTAGAGAAACACGGCACTAGGGACTTAGGGAGAATGAAGCAGCTTGATGATTGAATATGTGAAGCTCACGTCCACTCATAAAAAGACTGATTGCTACAAACGATAGGAGCCTCTGAATATGAATCTCTTGAACCTTCTCAACAAAAACCTAGGAGATTGTTGGAATCAATATCCTATTGGTTCATTCAATGTTCTTTTAGATCAAGATTCAATATTCTCTTGGTTCATTTTACTCAAGTTGTTCTTGAGGAATAGACGGGCGCCTAACAACATGTGTATGAAATGCTATGTTCTATTATTTTAGAACATAGCGTGGAGCATGTTGGCTACAACGTGGTCCTCCCATATGATCGGCCATGGTTCAAACCCCCACTCCAGCAGCGGTGCGCGAAGCTTTTCCATATAATGCTTTTGCTTTATTAAACGGCGACGGATGCGATTTTTGATGATATGGATTACATCTGGAGATAGTGACGGACCAAGGAACACATTTTGCAAACAACTTAATGCAAGTCCTGACTCAGACTTTTCAGATTCTGCATAAATTCAGCTCACCGTACTATCCACGTGCTAATGGTCTGGCTGAAAGTACCAATAAGACTCTGTTGAATATGCTTCGTAAATTGATCTTGGAATGTCCAGAACGTTGGGATCACCACTTACCTGCCGTATTATGGGCATACCGGACCACGTACAAAGTGGCAACCGGAACAACTCCATTTAATTTTGCTTATGGATTGGAAGCTATTGCGCCAATGGAAGTAGTGGTACCGAGTGTGCGCGTTGCTTTATCTTAGAAATTGTTGTCGGAAGAATCTTTTCCATTTCGGTTGGATACGCTCCGCTCATTGGATGAACAATGCTGGGAAAGTTTCCTGATTCTTCAAGAAGTTCAGCTTCGTCAAGCCCGTACTCATGACCGTTTCTTCAAAACCCCGGTCTTTACAGTTGGCCAACTTGTTTTATTCTATAATGCTAAAGCCAACAAATCTGCCGGAAAATTTAAGTTACGGTGGTTCGGTCCATATCGGATTGCTGAACAAGTGGGACCAACAACTTTTCGATTGGCGACCTTAACAGGTGTTCTCCTTCCAAAAGTGATTAATGGGTCTAAGCTTCGCCCATATCACCAGCCGTTTGATAACCTATGACATGTACTTAGTATTTTTTGTGTGTCACTTGTTTTTCTTTTTATCCCCATATTTTGGTTGACCACTGACCATAATCTCCTCGTTTTGGTATCTAAATATGATTAATCGCCACCCTATGTTACTGTTTCTGATCATGCATGCATGCCGTAATCATGAAGCATATCTCTCCCATACTGCGCGATGATTAGGGTTTTTGCCGCTTAATGTTGTCAGTGCTCTTACTTAATCTTGTTCTTTCCACTGATAATCGCTATTGTGTTTGTGTGATTGTGCGTTCTTTGTATTCTGTGTCCTCGTGTTTACTTGTGCGCCATGCAAGCACTCGTGAATGTCGCAACCTTCCGTGCAGGGCTCACTCCAGAAGTGAGTGAGTATTTGCACGCTCGTGGTATGTTGGCCTTCGCTGAATTGCCTTGGCATTCAGTGGAGTGTCATCCATTCCATGCGCAGCTCATTTCTATCATCGCTGCCAGACCTGCTACAAAGCAGTGTTGGCCCATTGCTTGTTTACCATCTCGTGTAGTCATTACTTTAGCTACGTTTGCTGAAGCTTTTCGACTCCCTCAGGAAGGATTGGAGAATGGTCCACTTCTTTTCATGGCCACCATGAAAGAATTGTTCCCCCGGCACTCATCTAATGACTATGCCATTCTATGCAGACTGAACCCGAGCGTACAGCTCTACAATTTTTGGTAGCCACCCTGAATTTACAGAAACGCACATATGGTATTTCTCGACCATTCTACTTGATGATAGATACTGCATCCCGTGAGCCTGTAAATTTCACATCTTTCTTTTTCCGGCGTATCACCGTGACTGCGTGACGGTTACCAAGCAAATCGCTAAGAGTGACCTTCCTCGTTCCCATTTACCCCATATCCTCACTTTCCTCTTTCCGGTGCTCCAAGCCGTGCAACCTCCTCCAACCGCTCCCTTCTTGTTACATGAAGAATCTACTCAAATGCTCGCGGACGAGGATGATGATGATGAAGATCTACTTCAACTCTGTCGCCAAAAACGCAGATGCGTTAGCCCCTCTGAAAGTCAAGTGCAGGGATCCACTGCCGATCACGAAATTGAAGTCTTCCATAACACTGCCACCTCTCTTCATGTCCAATCATCTGTTCCCTCTTCTCCACTCGACTAGCAAGAACATGGTGCACACATGGACGAATCCGAAGAAGTCTCTTCTCGGGCAAACTCTCATCAGCAGGATGAGGAAACTATGAAGGAGATCGTAGCTGAACTCATAACGGAAGTAATTGCTAATGCTGAGACAGTGATCGCAAAGGCTGAGGCAACCAATCAAAATACAACCGGAATAATCTTGATGTCGAATACTCTTATCCCCCTTCCTCCACCAACTAACCCTGCTCAGCCCGTTGTAGTACGTACTAATGCAATCGCCAATGTAATTCCCGACGCACCCACTCCTCCATCTTCTTCTCCCGACTACTCTCCACCACCCTCCCCTCAACTATTCTCAGCCTCTTCATCCCAACAACCTCCTGCTCTTCCTCCTACGACTATTATGTTCAATGAATTGGAATCTATGGGTCACCTCCTGATCCAATTTTCTCAGCAATTACCTCTTCAAATGAAGCTGGCAACTGAGAATATCCGACAAGAATTACAAGGCAAAGTCGATTTCCTTGAAGCAAACATTGCTCCGTTGCAGGAAGAAGCCAATGCAGTCAAAGCAAAGAGCCATGCTCTGCACATTCAGCTTCAGCAACTCCAAGCACGGATCGCAGCGCAGGACAACCTGATTGCTCAACAAGATGCCGCTCTTACTGCGTTAAATGAAAAGAATGTTCTTTTAGCCGCTCGCGATGAAGAAATAAACCAGTTAAAACAATTGGTGCAGGACAAAGACGATGCTCGGATTGCTCTTGGAAATCTCTTAGAAGAAATGCGTGAAGATCTTGCATTAGTTACACAAAAAGGACAAGAAATGGCTGACTTGGCCATGCAGACTACTGAAGAATTAAAGACCGTATCTGCCGATCTGTTCCAGAAGAATCGTGACTTGGAAGCACAAACGGGTCTGACAATTCAGCTTAAGAAAGAATTAACAGTAATCATGAAAGAAAGGGATGTGTATTACAAAACCATCCAATATCAAGCTCAGGAGCTGGAACGCAGAGAAAAGCAGCTAGGCATTCAAGTACAAAGATTGTCGTGCATTGATGACCAAATTGCGGATATGAAGCAGTAGAGAGATGTTGCATTATCTAATGAATTTTATTTACAAGAAGCATTTTTGCAAACGTAGACCGATGAACTGATGAGTCAAATTATTTCGGCAAGTTCAGTCAGAACAAATGCACAACTGGTAGAGCAAGACACATTGAAGATTATGTTGAATTCCCTGAAACAAAAGATCACCTGAACATTTAAATTAGCAAAAACATTGTACATACAACGCATAGTTGATGAACCTTAGATGTATTTTTCTTTTTTGGGTTCGAGTCCACCATGCGTGCCAGTGTTTGGTCACCGAAATTGGATTGTATTTTTCATATATCGCACGCACCGAAAAGGCGTAGCGAATAGATGTAACTTTTCCCCATTAATGAAAAGGCATTACGGTGATTCTCGACAAGGGAGAGACGGGTTCGCCAGACTATCTGTCTGGGCGACCATGCTGAGAAGATCGTGTGCAGATTTACAGAAATCCTGAGTATTGTATTCTGTTTGTTGAATTGCAGTATTAAGTATTAATACAGTAATGTTATATTTGCATTAATAAGTCTGTGTGACTTTGTAATTGTTAACTCGCGCGATAAGTTTACTGTGTAAAGATAATCGTAACCGAAAATAGTAACTGTGTAGCGGAAGTTATTGCCTTGAAAGTTAGTTACTGCTTAGTTGAATATCTAATTTGAGAAAATTAAATAAAGGGCCTCTGCATTGTCAGACCCCTAACCATCCCCAAGAACCCGAAACGAGATTAAAAGCGACTTGACAGAAGTGCTTTTAACAAGACCAATAGATGCATCTTCAATTTATGGTGGGGCATACTCATTAATAGTTTTATCACTTGTCATAGATTCATTTTTATCATGAAGATGGGGAGATGGAAATGTCATAGATTCATCACTTTGTTTATCTTTAAATGCATTTGTGGCATTAATCAAGAATGGTGGTACCATCACAAAGAGAACTAGGGTGATCATGGCAAGGTGAGGATGCTCTTGTATAATGCAAACATGCATGCATAAATTCATCAATTGTGATTAACATGGTGTGCAATATATGAGGAAGAGCACAAGTGCAATGATAAGAAGGAGTACCCCATGTTTTATGAAGATCGGAAATTTAAGTGTGAAAGTTGAAAAGTTTAGCTTGTAAAATGGTATAAGCATTTTTATCCTTGTGTGGACAAAGAAAAATATTCGGTATGCAAAAAGAGACCTCTCTGTTGGAGCAAGTCTATGATAAGCCTAAGTATTGGCTTGAGTCCCACAAAGTCATTAAAAAAGCCTTAAAATGAAGACTATGTAAAGTTCACTTGTGAACTACCTCTTGTAACTTTTGAAGAGTTTACTTAATGTAAAAGTGAAAGAATCTTAAGTGGTTGAGTCCATTTGATCAAGAATGGAAAGAGGAGCCATGAATTTGTGCTTTGTGGTAGGTAGAGAATCAAATCAATCATTGATTGATTGGAGAGTGATTGAGGGAAGTTAGCCTCCCAAACTCAACTATAAATAGATGGCAGTTTTAGTCGTGGTGAGAGAGACCTATGTGAAGACCTCCAAGAGCTGAGATTTATGCCATATCAAGGTGTGATTACAAGGCACACATATGTATCAGTAAGTCATTTTATTGTACAAGCAATATACTTTCATTTTCATGATTATTTAAGTTCATCTTTCCATGTTCTTGTGAAGTGTACTACTCACTGCCATTACTCTCAATTTTCTCAGTCCGCTTGCCGAGATGTTTTCTCTAAGCTTGGTGCATCATTTTCAGTGATTTAACTTGTTAAAGTTATCTCTATAAGTCTACTATATGCTCACAAATTTTCATGTCATTTGGATGTTGCAATCTTCAGTTACGTTCATTTGAATTCAACAGGGTCTGTTCATCTTCACTTCTCTGTCAGGTACCCGACTTTTTCACTCATCTTGTCAGAGCCATTTCTCCGTGGTTACTTATTCAAATTCAGTGATTTAAAGCTTGTTGGATTTAGCTTACTGTATAGTATAACCATACACATTTTCATAATCATTGGATTCCTACATTTTGAGTTATCCTTATTTTTTTGCTCACTGGTCTCAAACTATAGCAGCCCGTGAAAATCGGGATGATGTCATCACTTGTTAAAACTCATTCTCCGTGTGTGGTTTATTATTTTTGATGAGATTACTCTTAAAAGTTAGCTCTTTAAGTTACCTAGAATTCCCCAAGAGGAATCAAGCTAATTGCTGTTGTGCTCAGAGAATTATGTAAAACACTGGACAGGTGTATGAACCAAGAATAGCAAGTTTTCACCTCTGAGCTAACTCCAACTTATCTGTTTTGATCTATCTTTTTGAGAGTGATCTTCCAAGGAACATAGGGTGTCTAATACATCCATTGGCAAGCTAAAAGGGCCCACCATATACTTCTGGAGTTCATTTGGCTGGTGTAGATCAAGGATTTTGCAACACCTCTTCATCTTCAAGCACATACCTATCCATCTCTTCACAGTGGTATCAGAGCAAGGTTGGACAACATGGCAGATGGATTTCCTTCATCAATTGACAAATTGGACAGAGGTAACTACTCAGCTTGGTCATTAAGGATGGAAGCCTATCTCCAAGGTAGAAGTTTATATGGTTATGTGGCTGGAGATGAAGTTATGCCAAGTTTCAGGAACAAAAGTCAACCAACACAAGAAGAGCAAGAAAGATTGAGCACATGGTGCTCCAAGGATGCACTTGCAAGGTCTTATCTCCTCAACTCTATCTCAGATTTTTTGTTGCCTCACATTAGAAGTTTTAAGACATCTCAGGAAGTGTCGGATGCACTTGAAGCTTTCTTTTCTTCAAGTACTAAAGCTAGGAAGCATCAACTATGGCTGGATTTCACAACTCTCAAGAAGGCTCCCAAACAAAATGTGACTGATTTTGTCACAAAGCTCAAGGACATAGCAGATTAGTTGGGAAGCATTGGAGAGGTAATAGATGAAGAGAAAATTGTAAGGCAGGTCATCAATGGCTTGAAGGCAGATGACAAGTGGGAAGCATTCACCACAGCTATGGATTTGTACATGGACATGCATGTACCTGATTTCAACACACTCATTGGACAACTACTTACTCAAGAGGCAAAGCTTATCAAAAATGGAGAGGGAATTGATTATGAGGAGACCTTCTCTCCTGTGGCAAAGATGCCTACTATTAGGGTTTTGCTTAGTATTGCCTCTTCCAAGAATTGGAAGATACTTCAACTAGATGTAAAGAATGCATTCTTGAATGGTTGGATAACAGAAGAGGTATATATGGCACAACCACCTGGTTTTGAGAATCAAGTTTATCCTGATTATGTGTGTAAACTTAACAAAGCATTGTATGGTCTCAAGCAAGCTCCAAGAGCTTGGAATTTCAGGCTTGTTTCATTCTTGCAGGACAAAGGCTTTCAACCAAGCAAGGCAGATCCTTCACTCTTTATTAAAAAGAGTAATTCTGAGATCATCTACGTATGTGTATATATAGATGATATTATATAGACAGGAAATGATGCAGATGGTATGAAGAAGATCAAAGATCAGATGAGAGAAGAGTTCAAGATAAGTGATTTGGGTTCACTTACCTACTTCCTAGGTTTGGAAGTTGTCTACAAAGATCATGGTTTGTTTCTCACTCAAAGAAAGTACATTAAGGACATATTGGCAAAATTCAAGATGCAAGATTGTAAGATTGCAGGTACTCCAATGGAGGTCAATCACAAATTGAGCTCACATGAAGGTGAACTCATAGAGGACATCACATCATATCAAAGTCTAGTGGGTAGTCTCAACTATGCCACATTGACAAGAGTAGATAATGTTACAGTGTGAGTGTGCTAAGCCAATTTATGCACACACCAAGGAAACCACATATGGATGCTGCCAAAAGGATTCTCAAGTATCTCAAAGGAACCATAAATGAAGGACTTTATTATCCTTATGTATGTGATTTAGGTTTGAAGCTATTTTCTGATGCAGATTGGGCTGGCTCCAAGGAAGATAGAAGGAGCACTTCAGGTTATCTTACCTTTGCAGGTTCAAAGCTTATTTCATGGTCATCCAAGAAGCAACCCACAGTTGCTCTCTCTTCTACTGAAGTTGAATATAGAGGTCTTGCCATAGCTACACAAGAAGCTATGTGGATGAAGACATTATTCAAAGATCTTGGATTGGAGTTTGGAACTCCAACTATTTTTTGTGACAATATGAGTTCTATTCATTTGGCTGCTAATCCTATTTTTCATGCAAGGACTAAACATATTGAAGTTCATTATCACTATGTACAAGAGAAGGTTCTAAGCAAAGAGATTCAAATATCATATGTGTCCACTCATCAACAATGTGCAGATATTCTAACCAAAGCATTGGATGGTACAAAGCTTTGCAAATTCAAGGCTATGATAGGTTTGCAGGTAATCTTGGAAGATTGAAGACCTCAAGCATACTTGGCTTGAGGGGGATCTGTTGAAGCAAGTCTATGACAAGCCTAAGTATTGGCTTGAGTCCCACAAAGTCATAAAAAAAGCCTTAAAATGAAGACTATGTAAAGTTCACTTGTGAACTACCTCTTGTAACTTTTGAAGAGTTTACTTAATGTAAAAGTGAAAGAATCCTAAGTGGTTGAGTCCACTTGATCAAGAATGGAAAGAGGAACCACGAATTCGTGATTTGTGGTAGGTAGAGAATCAAATCAATCATTGATTGATTGGAGAGTGATTGAGGGAATTTAGCCTCCCAAACTCAACTATAAATAGATGGTAGTTTTAGTCGTGGTGAGAGAGACCTATGTGAAGACCTCCAAGAGCTGAGCTTTATGCCATATCAAGGTGTGATTACAAGGAACACATATGTATCAGTAAGTCATTGTATTGTACAAGCAATATACTTTCATTTTCATGATTATTTGAGTTCATCTTTCCATGTTCTTGTGAAGTGTACTACTCACTGCCATTACTCTCAGTTTTCTCAGTCAGCTTGCAGAGATGTTTTCTCTGAGCTTGGTGCATCATTTTCAGTGATTTAACTTGGTAAAGTTAGCTCTATAAGTCTACTATATGCTCACAAATTTCCATGTCATTTGAATGTTGCAATCTTCAGTTATGTTCATTTGAAGTCAATAGGGTCTGTTCATCTTCACTTCTCTGTCAGGTACCCGACTTTTTCACGCATCTTGTCAGAGCCATTTCTCAGTGGTTACTTATCCAAATTCAGTGATTTAAATCTTGTTGGATTCAGCTTACTGTATAGTATAACCATACAGATTTTCATAATCATTGGATTCCTACATTTTGAGTTATCATTATTTTTCTGCTCACTGGTCTCAAACTATAGCAGCCCGTGAAAATCGGGATGATGTCATCACTTTTTAAAACTCATTCTCAGTGTGTGGTTTATTATTTTTTATGAGATTACTCTTGAAAGTTAGCTCTTTAAGTTACCTAGACTTCCCCAAGAGGAATCAAGCTAATTGCTGCTGTGCTCAGAGAATTATGTAAAACACTGGACAGGTGTATGAACCAAGAATAGCAAGTTTTCACCTCTGAGCTAACTCCAACTTATCTGTTTTGATCTATCTTTTTGAGAGTGATCTTCCAAGGTACATAGGGTGTCTAATACATCCATTGGCAAGCTAAAAGGGCCCACCATATACTTCTGGAGTTCATTTGGCTGGTGTAGATCAAGGATTTTGCAACACCTCTTCATCTTCACGCACATACCTATCCATCTCTTCACACTCTCTAAATCCCCAAGACATGAATGAGTTCACCAATCGGAATTACAACAAGTAAATGGTTCATCATCATACCAAGTCATGTCATGAGACCCCAAAAAGAAATTTTCCCTTTTAACATGCATTCATTGAATAGAAAATACATTGTAGCACTCCATGATGAAAAATTTTAGAAAAACCCCAAGATTAAGTGATCACCACATCCCAAAACAATACGTAATGAGCATATGACGTTAGAGAATACTTAGAAAGAATGGATGGAAGGTATTGCAAATGAGAAGTAAAGCATTTTGTTATGATATTGCATATGCCAACATATAGTGATGGTGCACTCATTCTAACTCTCTCTCTCTTTCATTTCCTTCTTTGCACCTAGTTTTGAGAACAATCCAACTGAAAGTACCTTATATGTGAATGTGATTGAGATGAGGAGAATGGAAGCAAGGTAGTTCCTTGAGTGATGAGCTTTAGTTCAACTATCCAATATAGAACCTACCCTGTATAACTTGGAGACTTTGAATCACCTTATGAACTTCAACTTCGTGCAATAAAACACCTTATGTCCTTTGCAACATCACAATGAACAAGTTGATACAAGACGAACTATTTACCTATCAAGTAATTATGAATAACTTTCTTTTTATGGATCAAAAGTCCAACTTGAAATGCTCATTGCTCTCAACCTGATTACAATGTATCAAATTCCTCGTAGAGGATGTTGCCCAATAGTATAAAGATTTAATTGTGCATTAGAGTTTGAATTATAAGAAACACATACTCTAATTATAACCTTAACATCAACAATTACCTCGACTTTTTAGGGAGTAGCAGTAACAGACCCTGAGGCCGAGATTTAACTCTAGCACTCAGTAAGAGTATCCAACTGATACAAAATATTGAATACTGCAAGTAGGCACTTAATACCTTTATAGTGAATCCTTAAATATGACAATTGGACCTCTGAGTAGGGAGAAACAAGCTCTATAATTCTACTTACTTTGGAGATGATGACACAGAGAAAGGGGTAGTGAGCAAAATGTAGATCCAATTTGATTGTATTCACCTTTAACATAAAGTACAAATACTTACAATGTTCATATATACTCCTCCAAGTCTTTTCATTGTATTCCATAGCTTCAAACAACAAAAATCGATTCAAAAACCTTGTGGGAATAATTAGTTGTGACATATTCCCTTTTCCTACAATCTAGAGGATGAGGAATTAAATCAAGTTGGTGTGATTTTTGGTTTGAAAATCCAACCAAGATTTGTGGATTTAGGCCTCATATTACATTTCCAAATAATGGGTTAAAACATGAATAACCACATGATTACACAAAGATATGTGGCAGGCCATATGATTGATCATAAGACTAAGGTACATTCCAATAAATGAGTCCATGATGAATCCTTCTTCAAGCATGTTGAAAGCTTGTTATTCTAAGTGCTCCCCCTCAAGCTAAGGCATGCTTGAGTCTTCAATCTAAAATGAATTGTATACCTATAATTGCGTTGAACCTACAAAGCTTTACTCCATCTAGAGATTGGGTCATCATATCTGCCACTTGTTTATCTATTGGAACAAACAACACATCAATCTCCTTTGCTAAGAGTTTTTCCCTAATAAAATGATAATGAACCTCTATATTTTTGGCTCTTGCATGGTGTATAGGATTAGCTGTTAGATGCATTGAACTTAGTTTGTCTCCAAAAATATGAGGTTTGCAGCTCACAAGTCCCAAATCTATATATAACTCCTTCAACCATATAGCTTCCTATGTGACTATTGTCAAGCCTCTATACTCAGCTTCAGTTGAGATGCTACTGTGGGTTGCTTCTTATAAGTCCATGAAAAAAAAATTGATCCTGAAAATGTTAGAAATCGTGATGTAGTTCTCTTGTAATCCTTGGATCATGCACAATCTACATCTAAATATAATTCAAGATCCAAAGCAGATGTATAAGAGTAGAATATACCTTCATTGACTATGCCTATAAGATATTGAGCATTCTTTTTAGTTGCATCCATATGTGGCTTTCTTGGAGAGTGCATAAACTTACAAAGTACTCCAATACTATAGGATATATCTTCCCTTGTATGTGTAGCATAAATTAGACCACCCACAAGACTTTGATATTCCTTTACATCTTCTATGTGTTCTACTTCATAATTAGTAAGTTTATTATTCATCTCCATAGGTGTTCTTGCAAGTTTGGCATTATCCATTTTAAACTTCAAAAGTAGATTTTGAATATACCTCCTTTGAGTCCAATACATCCCATGATCTATATAGATAACATGCATCCCTAGGAAGAATGTAAGTTCTCCAAGATCACTGATCATGAATTCTACCTAGATGTGTTTTTTGATTGTTTCTATCCGAATCATATCATCACCTTTCATAATTATGTCATCTACATAGACACATAAATAGATAGCTTCATCATGAATCATTTTGATGAAAAATGGTGGGTTTGCATTACTTGAATTGAATCCTTGATCCTACAAGTAGATTACTATTTATAGTTCCAAGATCTAGGTGCTTGTTTTATAACACACAATGCTTTCTTAAGTTTGCAAACATAACCAAGATAGCTATGGTTTTCATACCCTAGGGGGTATACCTCCTTACTGGTCCATCCATTGAGTAAAGCATGTTCACATCAAGACGAAGTAGCTTCCAATTCCTTGCAGCTGCAACACTTAGCAAGGTTCTGATGGTGGTCATTGTTAGAGGAAGCATATTTTGAGAGAAATTATTTGTAATCTGACAATCTTTTGTAGATATATTAATCCAAATGATGTAAAAATTGGGAAGAGTCTTCCTCATGTAAAGTAGGATCATATGTATTTTTTTTAGAATTTTTGGAAGCTCTCTGATAGCATATTTTTAGAATAGAAGGCAAAGAGGATCAAATTTCAAGTGTGAAAAGGGACACTTGAAAAAGTATAAAAGATAATTTCTTCTATTTTGAAGAGGTTGGTTGTATTATTAGATGCTATCCAAGTAATGTGAAGAGCTTTCCTGCAGAAAATCGTGTTTCTAACTTCCATGATCTTATTCTTGATTTGTTGAGTCTTCTCATTGTGTGATGCATGGAATTTTTGAACTTTTTTTGTGTATTTTTGA
Organism: Ceratopteris richardii; assembly: GCA_020310875.1. Lineage (NCBI taxonomy): Eukaryota > Viridiplantae > Streptophyta > Polypodiopsida > Polypodiales > Pteridaceae > Ceratopteris > Ceratopteris richardii. Next base: position 205,459,955 of record CM035410.1, read on the forward strand.
GTGAGATGTATGAAGAGAGGTGAATTGTAGTATATTGAGCAAGAAAGTTCAGAAGATCAAAGCTAGAATTAGAAATTCTCAATTTTTACAGAATCACGATTGTCTCCTCTGTGTGATATAGGTACTGGTTTGGAAATTTGACTTCCTATTTCTAATCGACTGTGAAAATGGCATACTTTAGGCACAAAAATCATTGAAAATGCTGCTATAGAGCTCAAGATAATCAAAACCCTAGTTATTTCCCTTTTCCTTCATAAATCTCTCAGAAAATAGCCATGTCAATTCTTATTCTTGGATTCCATTAACTAGAAGGGGCTATGGTCTTTGCATACTTCCCGGATTGACAATTTAAAGATGTGTAGTTAATCTTTTATGCTATAATTATTGGAGAGGACAACCCCAAAGGTTAACAACAAACATTTTTTGGCGCCGTTGCTAGGGAACAAAGCAAAAGCTTCATTGAAGTTTTGGACCTTGCTGGATCTTCCATTGTTGATGGTATTTGAACACATTGGAAAGGTATTACTCTATAATCAAGTAAGAAAAATTGGAAAGGTAGGTTTTTTGGCTTGTCTTTTGGAAAAACAAAGCATGAATTAACCTTTTGAGACAAAGAAGTATGCGGATTTATGCAAATCGATAGTTGCTCATACTCTTCAAGAGTAAAGTGCAGGTGTTGTGACCAAAAAAATGATTTAATTTGCTGAAAGGAAAAGTGAAATGTGATTATCTTTTCATATGTAGATTTCTTTTTGACAAAGTACCAAGCAAATTTTGTCAATCTTGGAAAAGATGACATAGTTGCAATGAGGAAAGTCAAGTAAAGTAGCTATGTGCAAATTGATTGTTCCATTTGCTTGTCCTAAATGAAGTGATAATCTTGAGGAAAGACTGTTTAATCACTTGAAAAAAAAGATGTTGAGTTTGTCTTTGCATGAATTGATAATTGTACTTTTTAACTCATATTTTCTTGGAGGCTATATTACCATTGTGAGATTGCAAGCATAGTGAGTACAGCCAATCATAAGTCAAAAGATTAATGGATCCTAAAAAAAGAAAACCATAAGTGAAGTGTTTTCCTTGATTTAGGGATAAAATTACTAAAAAAATTCATTAAATTCAATAAAAATTCAAAAAAAAATCTTTTTTACTATTAAAGTTTTGCATGAGGTTTGTGTAGAATGTGGGAAGAGAATAAGTTGAAACAAAATTCAGAAAATAAAAAATATAGAGTAAAGGTGCTATTTTCTTTCAATTTTAATCTCTTGTAAATAGATGAGTGGTGCATAATTGCAGGTGACAATTACTTTGGAGTTGTTGAAGAACATTGGAGAAGACCAGGTGGGAAGAAAAGTCAAAAAGTGCAAAACCAGGGAAGTTTAGAAAAAACACGATTCTCATCTCATAATCGCAATTTTCAGTAAGATAATGAAATTGATTCAGTTGCACTATTGGGCATTAAGGTAAGCCATTTTAAGGTTTCATAAGTTGCACAATTGAAGGAAATCAAAATTCCAATAAGAATTGAGCATCAAGTGATCATATTTGAGAATTGGACACAAAATTGCGATTTTCATCAGTAAAGAGAAAGCATGAAAATTTTGTTTGAGGAAACAAGATTTTGTAAATAAAACAACAAACTTGCACAAGAACAATACTCATCAAAGTGAGAACTCAAATTTGTCAAAAATCACTCACAATCGCAATTGTTTAGCCTATAAAAGCATAAACTCACAAAAAAATTGGTCATTTGAGTGAGAGAGTGAGTGAAGAGAGCAGCCAGAATCGCGATTCCCTGCATTCACAGAGCTTTTGGGAGATTTTTTGATCAAGCAACAAGGTAATCTTCTTCACATTGATTTTTCACATATTTTCAAGATGGAAATATTTGGGTAAGATAGGAAAAATTGAAAATTGTTGGAAACACAAAATTGCGACTTTCAATATTTTTGAATTTTTTGCATGATAAGTTGTCATTTTCTTGTGATTTCTTTATTGCATGTTAATATTTTGATAAGGCGCTCCTAATGGTGTGAAAAGAATTCAAAAAATCAAAATCCAAAAATTACAAGGAATCTGCACAGAATCGTGATTCTGTGAAAAAACTCAAAATCGTGATCCACGTGCCAATGCTTGGCACCTAGGAAATGCATAAAACTACTCATTTGAGAGACAAAATTTGAATATCAGGTCAAGTTATGCGTAAATAAATTAAGCATCCAAGAGCCTACTAATAGAGAACAACATCAAATGCATCTCCAACATCATGAAAACTCTACCATAAAACTATTTCCATAGGACTGGCAATAGGTTTGCAATCTTCAAGGCAAAAATATTGCAATAATGTGTCAATACATTTTGTTTGACACAAAGCTATTCCCCCATCAACTTGCATATACTTAACGCCTAAATAATGATACAAATGCCCCAAATCTGACATTTCAAAAGAGGCATACAAATCAGCCTTAAATTCAGCAATATGCTTCTGATTCGAACCAGTAAGCAACATGTCATCAACATATATGACAATGATCAGTACATCATTTGCCCGCTTAACATATTGTTAGAACAAGAAGCTTTCTCCATGCTTGAAGAAGGAATCATCATGTTTCATGAGGAAGGAGATAAGGAAGAGAGCTCACACACACACACACACACACTCACAATCAAAGAGGAGCACACATAGAAATTGAGGCAAGAAGAATGATCTTCTTCTTCTTCTTCTATTACATAAAATGAATATACAAGAATGACCTAAAACAACAATACAACTACTGCAATATATAAAGAATAGTACATATGGAAAACCCTAATGTGCAAAATGAGTGAGATGGCAAGAAACAAATGTGCCATCACTCTTAGTAGATAAATCTAGTAAAGTACAATGAAGCATCCCTGACATATATCAACATGACCACTGTACATGTCAGAGAAATGAAAAAGTGATACATGTCATCCTGGATCATCACATGTTGAGCTTGATATCTCAACACTCCCCCTCAAGCTCAATGTCATGTCCTCTAATCCAAGCATTTTCCAAAACTTTTTCAACTTCTTTGCTCCAAGTGCTTTAGTAAAAATTTCAACAGTGTGCTCATCTGTCCTCACATAAACAAGATCAATATCACCTATTAATACCTTCTCGTTGATGAAGTGATAATGTACCTTGATATGCTTTGTTCTTGCATGAAAAATAGGATTTTGTGCTAACCGAATATTGCTAAGATTATTACAATAGATGATGATCGGCTTTTGCACTTCCACACCTAAATTGGAAATGAGCATCTCTAACCGTGATGCTTCACATGCTGCCATTGCAGCACCTCTATACTGTTGATGTATGAAACACCACAAGAACTAAGGTAAAGTGATATTTAATTCCTCCATAACCATTGATTTGGCATACCTTCATTGTTAGACTCATTTCTCTGCATACACATGCCGTTTTGCAAAGATCTTTTGATGGATTGTAATTGAAGGTAGTAGCTTCAAAATGAGCTATCATTCATGAAAAAAATTACACTATACTCTGAGATCTAACCTTTAGAATATCAAGAAAAAGTGAGCTAGAAAAACTCATAACTATCAACTAACTTTCATACTGATATGAAATCACTTAGAAATCTCTATACAAGAGGAATTTGATCAAATACTTTTACACAAACATGTGTTATCTATTAGAGAGGATGTGTACAAAATGGCTTGGCTTCATTCTGCTCATTGCCATGGAAAACTCTTCTACTCTGAGTAGTTCTTCCTTTTGTCATAATATGTGCAATCTGATCTTTTGTAGAAGTGTATACCACTTCAAGCTCCTTCTCCATTACCTTTTCTCTCAAAAAATGATATTGAATTTCTATGTGTTTTGTTCTTGCATGAAATACAAGATTTGCTACAAGATATAATGAACTCATACTATCTCCATGTATGATAGGTATACCTTGATAAATATCCAAGCTTTTGAACAAAGTCTGCATCCATATTACTTCTTTAGTTGCTTCTACAAGTCCTTTGTACTCAACTTTAGTTGATGATAAAGCCACTGTATGTTGCTTATTTCAGCACCAACTCACAAGTTTATCTCCTATGTATATCATATACCCATGTGTTGACCTTATATCATCTTGACTTCTTGCCCAATCTGAGTCACTATATGCTCTCAACTTTATATCTGATGTAAAAGGATAATATAATTCTTCCTTCAAAGTTCCTTTGATGTATCTAAGAACTCTTTGACTTGCAATCCAATGTGGGTCCTTTGGAAAATGCATGAATTGAGAAAGAACTCCCACTACATAACTAAGATTAGGTCTTGTTAATGTAGCATAAATCAATCTTCCCACTAAAGATTGATACTTCCTCATATCCTTGAACTCTGCACCATCATAGTTACTGAGTTTATGATTGAGCTCAAGTGGTGTTGATGCCTCTCTGCAATTCTCCATGCTAAACTTCTTTAGAAGATTTAGAAGATACCTTTCTTGTGATACATATATCTCAATCTGCAAACATAATCTGGATACTTGTAATCTGCAAACCCTTGAGGTTGCTCCATGTAGACTTCATCTGATATATATCCATTTAAAAATGCATTCTTTATATCCATGACTCAATGTCCATCCTTTTGATGCTGCAATAGCAATGATTGTCCTTATAGTTGACATCTTTGCTACATGATTGAATGTCTCATCATAATCTATGCCATGAGTTTGAGCATAGCCTTTAACCACCAATCTAGCTTTGTATCTGGCTATTCTTCCATCTGCATGCTTCTTTATTTTGTAAAACCATTTATTTCCAATTACTTTCTTACCATTAGGTTTTGGTACAAGTTCCCAAGTCTTGTTCTCTTCAAGTGCATAAAACTCTTCCTTCATTTCTTCTTCCCATTGTTTCTTACCCTTTGCTTCATCATAGCTTTGAGGTTCTTCATCTACCTTAACCATGTAAGCATATTTTTTTTGAGTCAAATAAGAAGTATCATAGGAATACCTTGTTGGTTGTTTCCTCAATCTGGTTGACCTTCTTGGTTCACACTCGTCATGTGTATCTGGATATACTTCTTCATCAAATCTAGGTACATCTTGATTTCTTCTATATGATCCAACCATGGATGTGCTTGCTTGCATATGATCTTCATCTCCATCTACCTCCATGTGTGATTTACCTCTTTCACTTCTTCTTACCTCTTCTTCAAATGTTTCAAGATTAAACTCCTTATTTGCATACCAACTCTTCTGTTCATCAAATGTCACATCTCTAGAAACAATAAATTGTTTGGTTAGAGGACCCCACAGCCTATAACACATCTGTTTTTCATCATATCCAATAAACACATATTTTTCAGCCTTTGGTTCAAGCTTATGTCTGAGTTGTGATGGTACATAAGCATAGGCAATTGATCCAAACACCTTACAATGATCAAGTATTGGTTTCTTACCCCACCAAGGTTCATAAGGAGTCATTCCATTTAGAGCTGCACATGGGTAACCTATTCACAAGATATGTGGCTGTATTTATAAGGTAATTAGGAAAATTTGTATCCTTTAGAATTGCTCTTGCAAACTCAACCAATGTGCTATTCCTCCTTTCTGCCACCCCATTTTGTTGAGGTGTATGCCTGCAAGTTATTTCTCTCTTGATACCTGAATTCCAAAGATAATCATTGAATTCTTGGGAGAAGTATTCTCCCCCTCCATCAAACCTTAGCCTCTTGAGCTTTTGACCTGTAACTCTCTCTACATATGCATGAAAATGTTTGAAGGCTCCAAACACTTCTGATCTTTCCTTAAAAACATAAATGGTTATCCATCTTGTAGCATCATCAATAAAAAGAACATAATACCTAGAGCCATTGATTCATCCTTCTTTTGTTGGTCCCCATACATCTGTATGTATGAGCTCTAGCAAACCATCATGTTTAACACCTTTCTTCTGAAATGATAATTTGTGTGCCTTTCCCATCTGACAAGCTTCACATTTATAGATCATATGTTGACTCTTTACATTTGGTAGCCCTATTACCGATTGATTCTCCACCATGGTTTTAATTCCTTTTTCATTGAAGTGTTCTACCTCTTATGCCAGAGGTCTAACTTTGTAAGTACTTCATCACCATGTGTGATAAGGGCTTGACCAAAATTCCCTTGCACTTTAAGAGTAAAAATTCTACCTTCCTTCTTACCATAGACAATTTGATTGTATCCATCCTTTGGATCTTCAACAAATACTCCTTCATTTGTAGATCTGACTTGAAAGCCTTTCTCTTCTATTTGTCCCACACTAATCAAATTCTTTGGTATTGTTGGGACATACAGGACATTTGTTAGCAAATCAGCTCCGCTTCTGCACTTCACTTTTCCAACTGAATGCACATTATGTTTTGTATTGTCGCCTGTTTGTACTGTGTGACTTGGAATACCTTCTTCCAATTCTGATAACAATTCTATATTACCTGACAAGTGATTTGAACAACCAGAGTCAATATAGAATACCTTGAGATCCTCCTTCTCTGGTGCACTTATTTGTTGGAGTTAGACGTCTGCAGGAGCACGCGAACAACACAAGGAAGAAGAAGAAGCTTGGAGCACAAACACACAATACTGAATATATTACTAGAGAATGTACAAAGATAAGTAGCCCATTAGGGCAAATAGGCGTATATACAAGCCGGGGTAAAAAAACCTCCTAAAGAGGAAAAAAAGTGCCCCGGCGGTCCTAGTGTGTTCACACACATCACTACCTAAATATATCAACAAATCCCCCTTGGGAGTGATGCGGTGAACAAGGAGCTGGCACTCATGTATAAGGAAGTGCCAAGCTATGTGGAAATCACTCCACAAAAGGAAGTAAGCCCAAAGCTTTGCGAAAAGCTTCAAAATTCTCCCTAGGCAGAGCCTTCGTGAAAAGGTCTGCAATGTTCTCCTGCGTGGGCACATATGCCAAGCTGATCTCCCCAGCAGAGAACCTCTCCCTGACATAGTGATAATGCACCTCAATGTGCTTAGTGCGAGCATGGAACAACGGGTTCCTCGCAACTAGCAATGCGCTCTGACTGTCAGTGAAGATGGTGGTGGCAGAAGACTGGCCAACACCCAAATCAATCATAAGGCGTCTGAGCCACACACACTCAACAGTCGCTATGAAAGCTGCCCTATACTCAGCCTCACAACTGGAAGTGGCCACAGTAGGCTGCTTCTTGCTCAACCAAGATATACATGAGCTACCAAGCATGAAGCAAAAACCACTGGTGGACACACGAGTGTCATAGCAACCAGCCCAATCTGAGTCACAAAAAGCATGCAAATCTAGTGGTAGTGATCCCCCCTTGGGATAAAACAACCCAAGTAGCCGAGTACCACTCAAGTAGCAAAAGATGCGCTTAACCGCCTTCCAATGCGTGACTCCTGGGCAATGCATAAACCTGCTCATCTGTGAGACAGCAAACTGAATATCTGGCCGAGTAATGCATAAGTAAATCAAGCATTCAATAGCCTGCTGATAGAGAACAACATCAAATGCATCTTCAGCATCATGAAGACTCAATCGTAAACCTGTCTCCATAGGAGTGGCAATAGGCTTACAGTCTTCAAGGCCAAAACGCTGCAATAATGTGTCAATATATTTTGTTTGACACAAAGCCATTCCACCATCAACTTGCATAAATTGAATGCCCAAATAGTGATGCAAATGCCCCAAATCAGACATCTCAAATGAGGCATGCAAATCAGCCTTGAAATCAGCAATATGCTTCTCAATAGGACCAGTGAGCAGCATGTCGTCAACATAGACAACAATGATCAGAAGCACATCATTAGCACGCTTAACATATAAGGTGCTTTCAGTTGGACTGTTCTCAAAACCATGTGCAACCAGATAGGCATGTATCTTCTCATACCAAGCATGTGGTGCTTGCTTTAAACCATATAATGCCTTCTTTAACCTGCACACCTGGTTTTCATGCCCTTTCTGCACAAAGCCACGGGGCTGAAAAACATACACTTCTTCATGCAAGTCACCATTCAGAAATGCTGTTTTAATGTCCAACTGATGTACATTCCAACCATGATGGGCTGCAAGTGCACAAATGCTCAGAACAGTAGTCATACGGCATGTAGGTGCAAAGGTCTCATCAAAATCAATGCCTCTTTCCTGCGCATAACCCTTTGCAACAAGCCTAGCCTTATACCTGTCAACTATACCATCAAGTTTACACTTCAGCTTGTATACCCACTTAGTGCCAATGGCCTTCTTGCCAGGAGGCAAGTCACATAAAGACCATGTACCATTCTTCATTATAGCATCATATTCAGTTTGCATGGCAGCCATCCAATTTTCTGAATTCTGTGCTTCATCAAAAGAAACAGGCTCATTCTCATCACAGAGACTAGACGCAGCCATAGCATAGCAATCTGATGCAAAGGAGGCACTATGAGAGCCTGAACGAGTACGATATGACAAAGGTGCATCTAATTTGTTGTCACGCAAAGTCTGCACCAACCATTTTGGCATAGTTTTTGCCTGCTCAATATCAGCTCTCTCATCAACAAGTGCATCATGTAAATCTGCATCACAAATAGAATGATATGCATCATCATATGAAACATGGAAAGGCTGAGAAGTTGCCTCATTAGGACCAGCACTAGACTGTCCACCTGTAAAAAGAGGCATCAAAGTATCATACATGTCTTTAGAGCTAACAGATGTCTCCTTAGTACATGAAAGCAATGGCTGAATAGCATCTTCCACAAAGACAACATCACGGCTAACCAGAATGCGTTTAGTCTGTGGATGATACAGACGATAGCCTTTACTTTCAGAACTCTACCCAACAAAAATACATTTTACTGCCTTATCATCTAATTTTTTGCGATGTTGTTCAGGCACTAGTGCATATGCCAAACAACCAAAAACACGCAGATGAGCAACAGATGGCTTGCAGTCTTCATATGGAGTGATAGACTGCAGCGCTTTAGTGGGACACCTGTTCAGTACATATGCTTCACACATGACAGCCTCAAGCCAGAAACTATGTGGTAAAGCCTGACTCTTGACCATGCATCTCGCCATCTCCATGAGTGACCTGTTCTTTTTTTCAGCAACTCCATTATGTTGAGGTGTATGCGGCACTGTACACTAGTGTTTTATCCCACGTTGAGCCAGAAATGCATTAAAATCATAAGACATATATTCCCCTGTTGGCAGTAGCCAGAGGCACAGACGCCACGGAAGCATGTGAAGACAAAAAGCAGGGAGCCAGGAGGATCAATTTTTCAAACAAATATATTTCTTATTAATTCTCCAAACATTCAACAGTGATTATTATCACTAATTGTAACATATGTATCATAGAAAACCCCATTTTGTAATCCATAGCTCCATTTTGTGCAAGCCGAGGAGTCCTCGAGCTTGAGGAGCTTAGGTAGAATGCTCGTACCAATTTTCGTTATTTTTAGACATCGTTTACCCTTCCAAATAGCCTCTAGGACCTATTTTTTAACTAGGCCGGTCACTAGATGTGAAACCGGTCAAAACTAGTCTAGAAACTATAAAAAGAGCTAGAGAGCTCATTTTTGAGGTTGGTTCATTTTGGTTAGTGTGAGCATAGAGCTAGTTTGAGCTTGTAAGAGCATTCTTGAGTAATAGAGTTAATTTCCCACCTTCCATTGTGTCTTGCTTGTCTCTTCATTGTGTGTGTGTATGTGTGTGTGCATCTTTGTGCTTCTCACCTTCACTCTCACATCATCTCACGTTCACGATCTTCATATCACTCCTACCTCTCCCACGGATTGACATTAAGGAGGTGAAGCTTCTTAACGTGGTACTTACCATTGTGCTAGAGCAACACCAAATTTGGCGCCGTTGCCGGGGATCGAGTCTAGGATGAATGTGTGATGGTAAGAGTAGAGTAAGAAGTGGCGTTGGAAGGTAAAAATTTCAGTTTTTGTTGTTGTTTTTACTTAGTTTTTAGTGCTTTTCACCTTCCCCATACTCCATCTTCATCATCGCATCATCATCTCCATTTCCAAAAAAATCAGAAAAATTCACCATATCCACCCATTCACCTCATTTCCCCTCATTTGTGCATGCGAGAGAGCGAGAGAGAATTTTTGTGCTTGTGTGCGCTTGTGTTTTCTTGAGTTTTCTTGCAGGTACAGAGCTTCAGAGCATCAGGAAAGTTTCCAAAAGGTAAAACATGTACTTTCTGTCAGAAATTTCCGAGTGTGGCGGACCATCGCGATGGTCTGCAACTTTCGGATTTTGAGGTAGGCGACCACACCACGAGGTAGGCGATCCCTGCGCATACACGGAACCACAGTTGCATTTCAAAAATTTGTTGTTTGGTGGACCATCGCGATTGGCTCGGACCATCGCGATTGTGTCGCACCATCGCGATTGGCTCAAGCCATCGCGACGGCTCGGCCGGACCATCGCGACGGTTCGCTTTTTCGGACCATCGCGACGGTTCACTTGAGCCATCGCGACAGTCCATTTGGACCATCGCGATTGTTCAGCTGACCCCGGACCATCGCGATTGGCTCACGCCATCGCCACGACAGTGCCACGTGTCACGATAGACCATCGCGACGGTTCAATTTTTGGACCATCGCGACAGCCCAAAATCGGACCATCGCGATTGGCTCACGCCATCGCACTTGTGACCATCGCGACGGTTCACTTCGGACCATCGCGACGGTTCGACCGTTGACCGTTGACCGCGCCATCGCGATTGTCCGCCTGATCACGCCATCGCGACGGTTCATTTTTCGGACCATCGCGACGGTCCATTTCCACGCCATCGCGATCGTTCATTTCGGGCCATCGCGACGGTTCGACCTCACGCCATCGCGATCGTTCACTTCGGGCCATCGCGACGGTTCACTTTTTCGGGCCATCGCGATTGTCCAAATCCCACGCCATCGCGACGGTTCGCTTGGACCATCGCGACGGTCCCAGACCATCGCGATTGTCCACCCCCATCGCAAATTTTGGACTTCAATTTTTGGCCAATTTTGAGGGTATTTTTGAAAAATTTTTGGACCATTAGACTCATAGGAGACCCCTTAGCTCATATTTGGAGGAAAATTGGATTGTCAGTTTTTACCCCCCAGGGCCTGAATGCTCATAACTTTTTCATCCGAAGTCCGTTTTTTGAGCTTAATAGCTCGTTAGAAAGCTCGTGACGAGTACTACGTGACCTCAACTGTTTTTTTCATAAAGAATACATCTATTTTTGGATAAGCTATTTTGAGGTTCACCTAGTTTGGGACTAGAAAGCCAGGGGGCACACATTGGAAATTTGGGCAAAAAGGGAAAGGGACTAAAAGGTGTATATACTCAAGTGTTTAATCTTCTTGTGAATTGGTCTAACATTGGAATTTTCCAGGTCTAGCAAGGGCAAGCAAAGGCAAGCAAGCAAGGCAGTGAAGACAGCAGAGCTTGGGAAGCACGGCTCCTTGGGCAACAGGACACCAGGGCAACAGAAAAGTCGACTCGAGGTTGGAAGATTACTCACCCCCCTCAGTCAATTCTTAGCTTAGGCTAAACGTTAGCATTGTGGATTTAAGTCGATAGGAACGCCTCAAGTTCAAGATACCTAATTCTATCAAGTTTAAGACTTAAAGTAAAGGTGTGTGTGACGAAAACCTAAAGAAAAGAACCTAAGTCTGACGGAACGAGAACTCAAAACTATAACGGAAAGTCGAATTCCTGACGCATAAACTAAGACAAGAATCCAAAGAAAAGTAAAAAGAATCAAGACAGTAATAACCAAGAACCATTGACGATCTAAGTGTGTAATTGAGTGAGCAAGGAAGGAAATTAATGAACCTTAGATCAGGCAAACATATAGGTAAGTCGGACAGAAGAAGCCTTAGATCATCGGAGGCTAGTGTGAGAACTACCGCTCGATCTTGGGCTCAGCAATTGAATAATAGTTATCCCTACGAGAGCTCAGAAACTAGCGAATCAGAAATGGCATTTAGCACAGACAGACCAGAAGGAGGATCTCATGTAGCATACCTAGAAAAACCAGAAGGACCCTATAGAACGCAACTAGAGTTTCTCCGAACCAACCGATTAGGTGCTCGCATCTATGAGGATGGTTTGCAAAGGCAAGTGGTGCAACTGCACAACCCTGATCAACCCATTGGATTGGAAAGACCAGTGGCGAAATTTGAGAGAGACGCTTACATAGACAAAGAAGGAACCATGTACGTTCTAAGTAAGCAGCCAAACGATACTAATGAGTTTGGCACAATTCAATTAGAGACGAAAACGAAATTTCAAGGAAAAGAACCGTTAGAAGAACCTAGGACACCTAGAGGGAAATCCGTATTAACAAGAGTACTCATCCCAGAATGGATCCCTCAAGACAACAGGAGCACCGAGTTGTTTGTAAATAAAGAGACAGACGAGACCTTTTGGAGGTACAGAAAGGAAAACCCCAGTGAGGTAGGCATCATCACAATCTATGAATTCAAGGACCCAGATACACCTGGAAAGGTGGTATACCTGGATGAGACTTCAGAAAGAGTCTTTGTGGTGCCTGAGCGCGCTAAAAACACCTACACTTGGAGAGGTGAATTGATATTCCCTCCATCCAGAACAAACATGAATGCAAATCAACAAGGGGCAGGAACATCCTCAGCCCATGGAAATCAAAGAGAAGGAAATCACGAGAGACCGGAAGTAAGCTTTAATCACCCCATAGGGAGAGATAGAACAACCACAAACACTAATAGGACGGATAGACAAAGAGAACATGGAATACCAGGTGGTAGAGATGATTTTCCTCTACCTAGACCACGTGAACACGCAAGAGTATTGAGACCCACACAGTTGGTAAAATCCATGAAGAATTACTTTGATGGGACAGGAGATCCCTATGACCACGTCGCAGAATTCAAGCAAGTACTGAGAGCAGAACAAGTCGAGGACATGTTCACGCAGTACAACGCATTTGGACTAACGTTAAAGAATACCGCTTTAACTTGGTTCCAACCACTGCAACAAAGGCAATTTAGAGACATCCATCACTTTTTAGAGTCATTCATTACTGAATTCTCTAAAAGTGGGGTTAGACATGACACGTCTTCGTTGATTCATAGTTTTAAACAAACCCCTCAAGAAACAGTAAGACTGGCAGGTCGTAGATTCAGACAATATGTTGAGCGATGTCCAATGCAAGAGCTACCCTCACAAGCTAAGCAAGTGTCTTTGTTCCTAGATGGCTTGTTGAGCGCTAAACTACGCTCCTATGTGTACCTAAAAGAACCCAGAACGCTAGAGGAGTGTGTAAGAATATGTATAGACATCGAGGACAACCTAGGAGATGAATTAGAACTCTCAAAGGTCTATAAAGACTCAGATTGTTCTTCTCTAGCATCCACAAAATTGTCTAATTCGATAGAGGACCTAGCAGAAAAAGTGGCCCAAAAACTAGGAGTTTCTAGTAAACAGGTGCCCAAGCTACCCACTAACGTACGTTGTTACTCTTGTGGTGGAAATCATTTGGCAAACGTGTGCCCCAATGCACCTCAACCTCAAGTCAACCCTAGTGGCCAGTATTGCACAATTGAGAGAAGATACACGAATCATACGGCTCAGGACTGCCCGTACAACAAACAAACGGTGAGACAGAACTACCCGCAAACATACCAGCAGCCAGGTAGGTATCAAGGCCAATACAATGCTCAGCCTTATTACTATAGGCCTCCTCAGAACTACCCATACCAGGCTCAATAGAGACCTCAACCCGTCTTAGCTCAGCAGCCACCCCCACCAGCGAATGTCATCTCAGTCAAATACGCTGCTGCAGAAGAGAACCTAAGTAGGGCCTTAGTGCCTTCTTCACCCCTGATCACAGAAAGTGACCCGAACTCAAACAGTTTTGACTCTACACACGTAACTAGTCCACCCGCTTATTACACGGAGTCACCAGAGCATGTGGAGACATATCATTATGATAGTCCTCCAATGGAACCTAGTTGGGAGCCAGACTATGCTAATGTGATGTACACAAACCCAAACCCACGGCCCCAATTGAGACAACAGAGACCACAGGGCCCTAGAGGACCATGCTTTAGGTGCCAAGGAGATCACTTCATAAAGGATTGTCCACATCCCCCAATAGCAAGGCAATCACAGTACTATAGCATACAAGGCTTTTGTGCCGACTGTGGCAAAGAGCACATAATCAAAGATTGTCCTAAGAACCCAGTTAACGCTTCGAATGTGACGCCGATCAACGTGATAGGTATTGTAAACAATGCAGATGGATCCAATACTACGTACGTGCCTATCCAAGCTATAACCAGAGCCCAGGCGCTCTTACAAAACCAACAGCTCAATCCAGAGAAAGTAACCGGAACTAGTGAAGTTGCAGAATCTAGCAGTAAAAAGACGAAATCTTGGAAAGATTCTAGAGAAAGGATAAAGAGAAAATGGAGTAAAAAGATAAGTGAGTTGGAAGGAAGTCTAAGGGAATCTAGAGCCAAAATACAAGAATTGGCTTCACAAGAATTAAATCAAGAAAACCCAGCTCAGAAATCAGGATCGGTTTTAGCGGAACCCATACCAGAAGATCTAGACATGATGTTTCGTGCATATCAGGCTAGATTAAAAGAGGGACCTCAAGTAACGGAAATGAGTAAGAACTACCCACGAGCTGATCTAGAAATTGAGAGAACTAAACTTTGCATGAAAATGGTAGAGTTAGCACAAGCTTTGTTCGAAGCCTCTAGATATCTTAATTGGAATAACATGGCAAAACCGGAACTACACTTTCAAGGACTAATGGAGAGGCTAGAACACTTGATAGAAAGCAAAGAGAAAAAGGATCAGTCTAGGAACCCTACTGTTCCAGAGACACAGGAAAGGAATGCACCATCCCTGTCTCAAGTACCCAATACAGAAAGCCAAGACAATTTGTCTTCCATACATAGGTATTCACATGAATTTTTAAGAGAAATCCAAGAAGAGAAATGGAGAAAAGAACAAGGAACTCATCCTCCTATTCAAGAAATAGACGATTTGCAGGAACAATTTCCCCAAGACATCCCCTCTATATATGATGAGGTAGAGGTGGAGCAACTGAGTGAACCCACAGGATTTGAATCTAACTCTTTACAAGAATTACCTCAGTTCACAGGACCTTGGGAAGCAAAGTCTATTAGTATGAGAGCACCCACGATAATAGTGAGGAATGAAGAATCAGTGATCCCTAGGAACACGGAAGTGATCAAGAATACCAAAGTACAATGTAATCTCACTCTGGAGGAATTGTTAAAGGTAAAACCAGAATTGTGGAAGCATGTAGCAAATCAATTCCCTGAGCTAGCTACCACACCCTCTCAGATAGGATCACATAAGAAGGTACCAGAGATACCTGTGGAAAAGATTGGAGACATAAGCGAAGGAGAGGAAGGTAACACATATCTTCCAATAACCCATCAGGGCTACACCACGAAAGCCATCTTAGACTCAGGAGCCGGAGTAGCCATCGCTACCACCGCTTTGTGGAAACGTTGGGGTAAGCCAGCACTCAGACCCACTAGGATGAAGCTACAAATGGCTGATGGACACATAGAAAAACCGTTAGGCTTACTAGAAGGCATATCTCTCACCACTTGTGGTGTAGAATTTGAGCATACTTTCGCCATTTGTGACTTCGCGAAAAATCATGCGTATGAGATGATATTGGGACGACCATTCATGCGTCAGTTGCAAATTGTACAAGATTGGGGAACTAATTCTTTGTACTTGCAACATTTAGGAGTGACTACCAAAGTCAATCTTAAAGACTATTCACATAGAGATGTACCCCCAATACAATGGAATACCATCCATAAGACACCAGTAGAAACGGAATCCGTGCACTCATTAGAATCAGATCCTTCTTGGTTGCATGAGGATACCCATTTATGGATGTGTAAAGTAGCCAAACAAGAGGAAGAAAGATTAGAAGCAAGGACCTTAGGTGCGGAACAACATCCACGAACCCTTCAAGATCCAGCCTATGCACCTGTAGTATTCCCAGACGAGGAATTCGAACCCCATGGTTGGGCAGAGATTCTAGCAACCATGGATGTAGCCATCAATGAAGAACAATGGACACCCCACTGTGACGAGGATGGCTATGACATTTCAGTTTTCACGATAGAGCCAATCATGTGCGATGCAATCTTAGAAGAGTGTGAACCGAACACTGATGCATTCGAGGATGCAAGCGATTTTGATTTAGAATCAATTATCATGGACCCACCCTTTGCATCAGAGGAAGAATATTTCTACGAAGTAGAGACTCACACTCAGAGACACGAGGAAATTACGAATGAAGTGAGATTAGCCACGGAAGTGACTACCAAGAGTGAAGGCAAGAAAAGAAAGAAGAAAGAAACCATGTCAGAAAAAGAAGAATCTTTGTTTGAAGTACCCGAGAATTTCAAGAAATATGAAATCGACGATAGAAGAATCATGGTACGAATGCCTAATAGAAAAGAGAAGGATGGACAAGTATATGATAACCGAGAGAAAACCAAGAAAATAATAGTTGCCATAGAAGGAGAAGAAGAAAAATGCACCTACATAGGGCACGATTTGACGACTGAAGAAGAAGAAGAGTTAGTTGCCCTATTGCGCGAATATAGAGATGTTTTTGCTTGGAGTTACAAAGATTTGAAAGGAGTAGATCCAGATATATGTTCTCATAGAATCCCTATGACTCCAGATGCAAAACCGACAAAACAAAAACCTTACACGTATAATGATAATTACGCTGCGAAGATTAAAGAGGAGATAGATCGCTTGATAGAAGCAGGATTCATTTACGAAATTGAGCATACCGAATGGGTATCCCCCATTGTGGTTGTGCCCAAGAAGAATGGAAAATTGCGTGTGTGTATTAACCTTAAAAAAGTTAATGCCGCCACGATTAGAGATAGTTATCCTCTTCCTATTACGGAACACCTATTGGAAAGAGTTGCGGGCAAGGAAGTTTACAGCTTTCTTGATGGATTCTCAGGCTATAATCAAGTAGCCATTGCTCCAGAGGACCAACACAAGACGGCTTTTGCCACAGAATGGGGCATATTTGCATTTCGTGTGATGCCATTTGGCTTAACAAATGCACCCGCCACTTTCCAGCGACTCATGTGTCATGTTTTTAAGGAATTCTTACGCAAGAGCTTGGAAGTTTATGTCGATGACTTATGTGCTCATTCAAATGTAAGACAGACACATATCCCAGAGTTAAGACAAATATTTGACAAATGTCGAGAATATCAGGTTTGTTTGAACCCAGAAAAATGCGTTTTCATGGTCAGACAAGGCAAAATTCTAGGACACATTGTGTCAAAAAATGGAATCTCTACGGACGAGGAAAAGGTGAAGGTAATTGCAGAATTACCAAGACCAACTAATGTGAAAGAGGTACAGGCATTTATGGGCCATTGCGGCTAT
Organism: Ceratopteris richardii; assembly: GCA_020310875.1. Taxonomy (NCBI): domain Eukaryota; kingdom Viridiplantae; phylum Streptophyta; class Polypodiopsida; order Polypodiales; family Pteridaceae; genus Ceratopteris; species Ceratopteris richardii. Next base: position 205,477,415 of record CM035410.1, read on the forward strand.
TATAGGAGATTCATACACATGTATGCAATCATAGCCAAGCCTCTGTACTCTCTTTTGACCAATTTTGAGTGGACAGATAAATGTGAAAATTCATTCAATGAACTCAAACGACGCCTGTGCTCAGCACCTATATTGACAACCCCAGATTGGAGTAAGCCATTCCATGTGCATGTGGATGCATCCAATTACGCCATAGGATGTGTGTTAGCACAACCCACGAATGAAGGTAATATAGATCTCCCCATAGCTTACGCGAGCAGACAATTGAACGCAGCAGAAAGAAATTACACCACGACGGAACGAGAAGGATTAGGGATGATCTACGCAGTAAAGAAGTTTAGGCATTACTTGTTGGCCAACAAATTCAAGTTCTTTACAGATCATCAAGCCCTATTATATTTAGTCAATAAACCTTGTAACACAGGACGATTGATACGCTGGTTTCTATTACTCATGGAGTATGATTTTGAAGTAGTAGTCAGGAAAGGAAAGACGCATCTTAGAGCCGACCACCTTTCAAGATTAACCTCAGGAGAAGCTCCTCAAGGAGTAGCGGATGATCTACCAGATGCATACTTGTTTAACCTTGAGATAGCACCAGAATGGGCTAAGCCGTTAGTCCCTATTCTGACATACGGACCCAAGAATCCTAGGATAAAGGTCAAAGAAGGAGAGATTACCAAGTCTCAGAGGTACCAAATAATGGCAGGAAGCATATATAAACAGGATAATCAAAAGATTCTTGCTTGTTGTGTAGATGAATCAGAACATGCGAATTGGTTGCAATTAGCACACTTAGGTGCACTAAAGCAACATCATTCAAAACATAGAACACTACAGACTCTGCAGAGATTGGGAGTATATTGGCCTACGATGGAAGCAGATGTCTACAAGTTGTGTAAGGAATGCAGTGTTTGCTGTGAAAGACCACCGGTAGAGCATGCGACGTTATATCACGTGTCCCTCACACCAGACTGGAGTGAACCTTTAGTGACATACTTGAGGACGCACACATTCCCTCAAGGAATGACCTTAGCTCGACAACGCAGTCTAGAGCAGGAAGCTCAAGACTACTCACTTATTGGCGATAATCTATACAAAAGAGGACGAGATGGATATCTAAGACAGTGCGTTCATGAAAGCGATTATCTTGGCATACTAGAGACTGCACACCAAGGTGTTGCAGGAGGTCATTTTGGACCAGATAGGATAATCAAAGCCATCCTCTTTGCAGGATTATGGTGGCCCACTCTTCACATGGATGCACATACCTATGTAAAGAGATGTGATGTGTGCCAAAGAACTCAGTTTCCTACTCGCAGAGATGAAATGCCATTGAAACCCATGATGGGCGGACGTGCATTTTCAAAGTGGGGTATAGACTTTGTAGGACCCATTAACCCCCCTGCAAACAGTACACATGCGGAATACATTATTGTTGCCACAGATTATCTTACGAAATGGGTAGAGGCAAAAGCCACAAAAAAGAATGATGCTCACACGACTGCAAAATTCTTATTTGAAAACGTCTTTACAAAATATGGATTGCCTATAGAGATAGTGAGCGATCGAGGCACTCACTTTCTAAACCAAGTCATTGAATATTTGTTACAGGATTTTATGGTGATTCACAAGAAATCTGCACCATATCATCCCCAGGCCAATGGTCAGGCTGAAAGCACTAACAAGATACTTTGTACCGTACTGACGAAACTCGTGAACAATAAACGTTCAGATTGGGACAAACAGCTACACCACGCTGTTTGGGCATATCGAGTGGCCTACAAGACCGTACTCAATGCAACTCCCTTTCAGATGGTTTTTGGTCAGAATGCAGTGCTTCCTTTGGACTTCTTGATACCGACCCTTAAGGTTGCACAAGAACATCAATGGACCGGCCATGAATTATCAGCAAGAATAATGGACTTGGAACGATTAGGAGAAACGAGGCTGAGGGTAGCAGCAGGAATATACGCAGCGAAGAAGCGACAGAAAGCATATTTTGATGCACATGTGAAAGATAAAGGCCTAAAAGAAGGAGATTTAGTTCTAGTGTATACGCTGAAACAGCATGCACGGAAGTTAGAAAAGCGAGGTTATGGACCTATGATCATTAACAGACTTTCGACTAGTGGAGAAGTACAGTTAGCCACCTTAGAAGGAGATATAATGCCTAATTACATTAGTGGCTGTAGAGTCAAGTTATACCAAGACCCTCTTACGGAGGAGATGCTCAGACGACTCACGTTGGCAAGGAAGCGTAAGGAGGAAGAAAATAGAATACGAGCTGAAGCTCAGGCAGAAGCCATAGAACGCATTAAGCGCATGAAGCTAAGAAGACAAGGACTAGGGAGAGAACATTATAACCATCTGGAAACATCACCCAGATATCCCATGGCCATGTGTCAAGTAAAGTCAACCACTCATCCTAGCATAGTGGACAGGAGACCATTCATTAAAGTTAGGCTAGAGCACGGTAACCATAGCCAAGAACTCAGGGCTTTGATTGACTCAGGCGCTGCGACTAGTGCGATTAGATGGTCCCACTATAAGGATTCAGGAATGGAAATGCGGCCAATTGAGGCATACCTCATAGGCCTAGGAGGCATGGAAACCCCTTGCATGGGTGAGGTGGACCTTCCTATCCTCATTAAGGATATGACGATGACAGCTAAGCTACTAGTGTGCCATGATGACGACCTGATAGAACCCCTAATCCTTGGCCAAGATTGGCTATACGATCACTCAGTGGACCTAAATCTTAGACAAGGCTCCTTACAGATTGGAACCTTCGAGCAGAAGCGAGTGATACCGCTTGACTTCCCTAACGGCATTCCGCTTGACGGTTGTGACCCTAGACCCTATGAAATGCATGCGACGGAAGACCGGAAGATCTCTAAGCAGACCAGTCACGCTACGTCTACACCAACCCACTCGGGCTTGGCTATAGACAGTTGTCAGTCAGAAGAACGACAGGAGATCTTCCCTGGGACTTCCTGCAAACTAGAAGCGACAGTTACCCAAACGCAAGCATAGAAGGGCACAATCAGAGGTCAGGTGGGTTGCATCAGCGGCCAAATGAGCACGACACCCTGCGGTGCTCATCCTTCCAAACTTGTTGCGGACTGGCCTAGATTAAAGTTAAATAAGGCATCACTTCCTAATGGGCAGGTCACGCAAGTCTTGGATCTCCCTTCTTTTCCAAAGCAGAGTGTCCATCCGACCTCTCAACCCCAGCAACAACTGAGTCAATCACGACGAAGGAACCCAGACCGACTGCAGTATCGGAGGAAACAACAAGGAAGGCAGTTCAGGCCACCCAAAGGAAGCGGCACCAGACAAATATGGGTGCCAAAAGGACAAAAAGCACCAAAGAACTCCAGCCAAGCAGAAATCAACAAGCAAAAGGCCGAACAGAAACAGAATCGATATCCACCATCCCCTCGACCTTCTTCTACAGGTCCGAGCATCCGACAAATGTGGATCGCCAAGAAGTACCTTACCCATAGACCCACGCCCACGCAGATTTGGGTACCCAAACCATGTATCATAGCTCAACCCATAAGCCACGTAATATATAACCCCCACAACTCATTTCATCCCTCGATACCACCACACCCAACACCACCCTTTGCCCCTCAGCAGAAACCCACCACCCACTCCAAGATCCTTAGGAAATGGATACCGAAACTTGTCCAACCATCTCCCCCTAACCCCATGTCTGATAAAACTACCCCCCCGACTAACATACAACCTTGTACTAAATCACTAACCTTTAAACCTTGTATAAATTCACCCACCATCATCACACATCACTCGTAATCTCATCTCATCAAGAAATGTATGCATGATCTGAAACGTATAGGTGTCTAGAGACCTGCACTAGTGCTGCAAGAAACATTGCATCCATCACATCACAGCACTTGGCTACACGGGTTACGCATCAGTTATGGAAAGGGATTGCGGTCTCACTTTAATGGGATCATAATTAATTTCCATGCTAATGTGTTAATCTTTTGTAGCAGATCTTTCTCACTAGCGCATCAGCCACCATGCAAACCGACGAAGGAACATCAGGAGCAGGCCCCAGTGTAGCGGCTGTGCCCCTCAACGTGTTACGAGCAGAATCCCACCCGACTGCTCCACCGCCAGAATTCCAAGGATTTCCAGGGCCAATGCCTATCGACAACCCACCCATGGGCTACACCGAAAAGATACACAGAAACTCTCATTGGTTTCAGGGCCTTGCAGGACCCCTTGCGGACGCGGACTTTATATTCGAATCCTCTCTGACATTTGATGACCGCACGTGGGGAAAGTGCCAGTTTTTCTCTAGAGAGTTCGAAGCCCTACAAAGCACCCAGGATTTAACTCATGTTTGGGCCAGAGCAGGCTTCACAGAATACTTCAGTGATCCTCTGCCCAAACCGGATTTTTACAGGTGCTATTACTTAATCACTACCCTACTGGCATCAGAGAATAAGGACATCCCAGGAACCTTCATATTGCCTACTCTAGTGGATGATCCACCTTACAAGAGATTTTATCTCTCTAAGGACTTAATCAGAGCAGCCATCAAGATTCATGGAACCCACACGCCCACAGATCGAGAGAGATTAATTCCAGAACCGATGAAACATGGGGACGTCACAAAATGGGAGGAGATTTCGGCCATTACACCTGAGCTGTCAAAGCCACTAAGGATATGCATGCAACATTTCGCATTCCCAGCTCAGGACAGATTTACTATGCCCCATAAACGAATCTGGTTTGGATTGTATTTGGCATGCACGGGACCTCAAACAGTTGATCTGGCAAGCTGGATCATAGATCAAATGTATCTGGCACAGCACAGGTGGGAGCGCAAGAAGGTGCTTAACGGATGTTGTGCGCTCACTAGAATTGTGTATATGTGTTTGGCTTATGACTTGCCCATCGAGCGTGCATTAACAGGAGAGGAATTGAAGGCATTCAAGGGCACAACAAAGAAAGCCAGGAAGCCCAGTAGGACACGGGCAGGTAAGCGCATGCGAGGCACCATCCCTTGCCTTCAAGTGCCAGAGTCGCCATCACCACAACCTTCTCCCGAGCGACCACAGACAGAAGCGGCTCCCACTATACAACCCATTCGCAGAAGGTTGTCCAGACCAGTGGTTCCGGAGGCCACCACTAGTACCGCTGCACCTCAGGCAGCTGCCACCTCAGAACCCACCACCACAACAGCAGAAGCTCCCACCACTATTGGTGCGGAAGCGTTTTCTTTCCCGATACCACATATGGAGGCCGACCCCATAAACACGACATTTGATTTTGAGATGCCCGATGCATTCTCAAACGAATTCCAGTATTCAGAAGCGCAACTGTTCTCCCAAGAATATGAACGCCCCAGCTACCCTACCACGCCGCGAGACTTGCCACAGGGACAAGCTGTGTCAAGCTCTGAAGAAGAGAGAACCGAAACAGACAACGAGGAAGGCGACGATGAAGCCAGCCAGGGCTCACATGACGGATAGACAGATGGTCAAGACCAACAAACCGACGCACACGGCGACACCAGCACATATGAAGATGAGACTTTCGAAGCCGCAGCGTACACGCTGGCCATCAAGAAATTATATCGAACGATGGAGAAAGTCTGGGCACGGAAGAAGCTAACTGAAGAGGAGAGCCAGGCATTAATTGAACAGGAACTCATCTCCGGAGGATTCGAAGACGCATACATCAGAGGGTTCAGGGAGTTAGTCAAATCAGTAGGCTCCCATGAAGCACTCAGGTTTTTACAAAGAAAGCAACTACCACAGTTTGACCCCCGCCGAGTGCGACTACTTTCAAAGCCCGGAGAGTATATTCGTGTACCAACAGGAGCCCAATCTTCAGCACAAACCAGGGAGGCACGCCTCGCCCCAGAAAGTTCATTAACCGCAGAAACCATCCTTGTAGATTCACCACCCCGTACCACCATTGTACATACCACTACTATCCTCGAAATAACATCCACCCCTTCTACTCCTCTCTCACCTCATATTTCACCAACCCATCCCGTATCCCCCACACACCCACCTGCTTCCCCCACATCCACACCTGTACAAAGCAACATAGCCACAACCTCTTCCTTACCCATTCATACCACCATGCCCACACCCAACCCTCCGCATCCATATGTTAACCCCTTCACCCCTTCATCCTTCCCAGCGTTTCCCCCACCTCTAAGACCCCCATTCCCCTTCCTAACCCCACTAACCTTCTCACCAGTCTCACCCCCCCAACCTACCATCCCCCCTGTAAACTACTCTACATTTGTAAATCCCGTATTCACACCTACACAACCACCCACGATTACACCACTTTTCACAGTCACAACACTAAACACGTCCAATGGCATGGACATATCACCATCCACCTCACCACCACCCACTCCACTCACAGCACCCTCATATTTAGGCACTTCACAATTTTCCACAATCACCACTGCATCCACTGTCCCAACCCCATTTCCCAATCCCACTGCATCCACTCCCACTGCATCCTCATTTAGCACTTCACTACTACTATCGCCCACCATAGACACCGCATTTCAACACATGTTCACATGCATGACGCAAGTCCGCGAGGAGTTTGCATCACTCGGCACCCACTATCAACAGCTGCAGACGACAACGAATGAACTACAAACGCAGCTTAACTCACTATCAATTGAGAATGCCTCACTGAATAGCCGATACCAAGATTTACGAGAGGCCTATCACAAATTAGAACTAGAAAGTGAGGAGAAAACCAAAGAGGCCACCGCGGATTTGGATAATCTCCTTCGAGCCCAGACGGTCCGCAATACAATGCTTACTAGAAATATGGGCTTACTAAGAAGACACTTAGCCGCAGCAAAAGAGGAGAACCAGAGACTCCAAGAGCAAAATAGAGAGAACTTGGAAGCGGCTTTAGATCATCCAGAACAGCCACTAAGTCCGAGCAGATTCAAGGCAATCCCATCTGAGTCGATGCGGATGTTGCTAGACGACCATGTTAGATTGCTCGAGGACTATGATCGTATGAACGAAGAACATCAAAAGTTAAAGGAAGATCACAAACTGCTACAGCTCAGAGAACCAGCAACACAACAAGTACACGTAGCAGCGGAATTACCAGCACCTGTGGACCCTGCCCCTGAAGTTTTAGAGGAACTCAACGCACTCCGGGCCCAGGTAACAAATCTTGAATCAAGAATTGCAGTCTATGAAGCACCACCAAGGCCAGACTCCCCACCTGAGCTACCAGCTGAGGAAGAAACCGTCACTATCCCGGTGGAGGAGACATTCGAAGAGGCATATGAACCGATACCCATCCCAGGCGGACGTGTCACGGCCGAAGGCCAGATGACCTACGAATTACCTACACCCGCGTGGATGAAGACAGTTGAAGAACTCGGAACGACACACTCGGCCAGAGTAGAGGCACAGCTACATGCCATGGCCATAATTGAAGAGAAAATTTTACAGTCACCATTCTTTGCTCAATTGGCCCCGCGACGATACATATCTGGGCATGAGCTCCAATATAAACCGTACTTCATGTTAATGGCCGAATACCAGTTAACCATAGAGAAAGAAACAGGTATGAAACCCACGCATGCCACTCAATTCGAGCCAGAGGACTTGCCACCAAGGGCGCAGAGAGGTGAAATCCTTCAACCAGACTGGCGCAGAGATTTATTGCAAAACTATCCCGAGATGATGAGCACATGGGTAAAAGCGCCGCTACATTTAAAATTTAACCCATGCTGGGGACCAATCCCACGACGCCGCTCTTGGACTGCCTTCGCCATTAAGGTACAGAACAATAAGCAGTGCCAAGACTGGCTGAACTATCCCTATTTCAGGCCACCAATCGAGTTACCCACAGTAGGCTACATGATGGCGACGATCCGCCACTGGCTCCCTAGATTAAAACATATGGATGATGTTGCCGCGCACATGACTGTCAAAATCTTTGACATGATGCAGATGGTCTTTAAAGTCTTCCGACGCATCAAGGCTCCCCATGTTAACACCCCGGGCTTTGAGCATGGCAACTTTGATTTAGTCTATGATATGAGCACAACGCCATCGCTACGGGTGTGTTACGCCTGGCACTGCAGAATCAAATACCTGCCGGCATGTTACAAGCAGACATTCGAAGAAATGTTCACCACCGGCTTCTGGGAGTACCATTCAGAGGTATTTATAAGCAGGCCCACACACTTATTGCAATTATTCGCCTGTGAACGAATGGTGTACTCCACACATTATCAGCTCCCACCACCAGACGAGCCACAACCTATCGACTGGGAGAAACTCGAGGCTGATCTAGCCCGAGGCATTCGCATCTCAGAGCACACCCTCGCTCAGGACCTCCTACAGAACTACATCCGGCAGACCTCACAACAAGGTTCTGTCAGGGACAACAGAAGCGAGAGGGAGGGGGGTGTTGGCAGCAGCCAGAGGCACAGACGCCACGGAAGCATGTGAAGACAAAGCAGGGAGCCAGGAGGATCAATTTTTCAAACAAATATATTTCTTATTAATTCTCCAAACATTCAACAGTGATTATTATCACTAATTGTAACATATGTATCATAGAAAACCCCATTTTGTAATCCATAGCTCCATTTTGTGCAAGCCGAGGAGTCCTCGAGCTTGAGGAGCTTAGGTAGAATGCTCGTACCAATTTTCGTTATTTTTAGACATTGTTTACCCTTCCAAATAGCCTCTAGGACCTATTTTTTAACTAGGCCGGTCACTAGATGTGAAACCGGTCAAAACTAGTCTAGAAACTATAAAAAGAGCTAGAGAGCTCATTTTTGAGGTTGGTTCATTTTGGTTAGTGTGAGCATAGAGCTAGTTTGAGCTTGTAAGAGCATTCTTGAGTAATAGAGTTAATTTCCCACCTTCCATTGTGTCTTGCTTGTCTCTTCATTGTGTGTGTGTATGTGTGTGTGCATCTTTGTGCTTCTCACCTTCACTCTCACATCATCTCACGTTCACGATCTTCATATCACTCCTACCTCTCCCACGGATTGACATTAAGGAGGTGAAGCTTCTTAACGTGGTACTTACCATTGTGCTAGAGCAACATCCCCCCCTCGATCAGAACGGAGGGTGCCCATTTTACACGCTGACAGATTTTCAGCCAAAACCAAAAATTGTTTAAAGCACATGAACACTTCAGACTTTGCTTTGAGTGGATATACCCATGCATGCCTGGAAAAATCATCAATGAAAGTCACAAAGTAAAGTTAGTTCCCAAAAGAGGGTGTCTGGATAGGACCATAGACATCACTATGTACAAGCTGCAATTTCTGCGTAGCCTGAACTGAACCATCTTTTGGAAAGGAGGAACGCTGCATTTTGCCCAAAATACAGCCTTCACATACATATTTTCCAGGTGCCTCAAGCTTCGGCAAAGAAGACACCATATCAGATTTCTGCAGGCATGGCAAACTAGCAAAATTCAGATGACCAAAGTGTGCATGCCAAAGCTTTGCATCTGACATAGCCTGAGAATCATGAACTGCACATGCCGAATCATTCACAGATCTTTCATAGTCTATGAGCTTATACAGCCCACGACATAAAATGCCAGAAGCAATAATCACATCGCCATTTGATAGATCATGAACTGTACACCTGTCATCAACGAATTTCACAACCAAGCCAATCTTGGCTAATGCAGAAACTGATAACAGATTCTTCTTGATCCCTGACACAAATAAAGCATCTAACAAGGTGAAAGAACTACCATCAGCAGTAGTCAGAATGATCTTACCAACTCCCATAACAGGATAAGAGGAGTTGTTGGCGCATGTGACAGTATTCCCTGTAGGGGCAGGCTCGAGTGAAGAGAAGAAACTGCGTTGCGAGGTAATATGTTTGGTCGCCCCATTGTCAAAGTACCAAACATCTGAGTCCACTACAGACATGCACTGCTCATGAGAAGATGGGTCAAAACTGCAAACTGTAGTAAACGCCCATTCTTCTTCCTGCACAAGATTAGCAGACTCTGTTTTTGGTGTAGAGGCTTCTGCAACAACCATTCGAGCCTCCTTTTTCTTTGCCTCTTTTGCAGCCAGTTTTGGACAGTTCTTTATGATATGATCATTCCCTTTACAGTACTTGCAAAACAATTTTTGCTTTTCTGATTTCTTCTCATCTTTATCCTGGTTCTTCGAATGTGCAGCATTTATAGATTTTTGCTTACTAGTAGAAGAGCTCCATTTTCCTTTGCCCTTCTGACTAGCCAGGAAAGCTTGATCTGCAACACACATAATGGACCTGTTCTGCCTGGACTGATCTTCCTGCAACAGAACAGAGACTAACTCCTCAAATGATAAGGCATTCGGATTGCCTTTCATCATTAACCGAAGAGTAGAAGCAAAACTCTGATATGAATCAGGAAGACCATTCAGAACGGTCTGCACAAGTGAGCTATCTGGTATAACCTCATTAACAGAAATCAACTGTTCCTTCAAATCTTTGATCTTTGTTAGGAAACTGTCCATAGAATCACCTTCATTCATGTGCTCACTCTCCAACTGTTTTCGGAGGTAAGCAACACGAGCCTCATTCCTAGCTTGGTGCAATGTGGTAAGTGTATCCCAAGCATCCCTAGCTGTTCTGCAAGAGCGAATATGAGGAATAATGGCACGTTTGACAGACAAAGCTATCAATGCATGTGCCTGGGCATCTCTGCCATCCCAACGAATTTGCTTTGCAGTAGGTGCAACAGAAACAGTAGCACAAACAGGAATCTATGGAATATCATCTTCGACACCATCTTCATCAGCTCCAGCACCTGTATTTGTAGTACCTGTTGTTACAGGTGTAACAGGACGTCTTTCAACACCCTGCACAATGTTCCACAATCCTTTTGCAACCAAAACATGGCGCATCATATAAGCCCATAATGGGTAGTTGGTACCATCGAACTTATCCTCAACAGCCAACATACGGAATACATCACTGCTTTCAGCCATGGCCGGTGACTAAAATACCTTGATGCAAAAAATTGATTGTATCTCAAAAAGTTGAACAGAACTGCCCAGACGAGTTCTGCTAGACCTGTAGCAGACTTTGAGATGCTTAAACTGGCGAACATAAATTGGTGTATACCTTTGGCACAAAAAGATGAAATAGCCTGCACAAGTGCTGCGATAGTGCGTTCGGAGGCCGAAACGAGCTCAGATCGTGATTTCGGCACCACATAGCGAAGCTGTTTTGATCTCGGAAACACGCTAAGTATGCTCACCAAAATTCATGCGATTCTAAGACTGCAAACGGAGGAGTGTCGATGGCGCCCTAGATGAAGCGACAACCTGCTCTGATACCAATTGTTGGAGTTAGACGTCTGCAGGAGCACGCGAACAGCACAAGGAAGAAGAAGAAGCTTGGAGCACAAACACACAATACTAAATGTATTACTAGAGAATGTACAAAGATAAGTAGCCCATTAGGGCAAATAGGCGTATATACAAGCCGAGGGAAAAAAACCTCCTAAAGAGGGAAAAAAGTGCCCCGGTGGTCCTAGTGTGTTCACACACATCACTACCTAAATATATCAACATTATTGAATTCATCATCAATGTTGTATGGTTGTCATTCTGTGTATCATTTTCATAGTTGTAATAGGTAGTGTTATAAGACTGATTCTGATTTCGATTTCTTCCACCACCTCTACCAAAACTTCCTCTTGATATTTGTCTTCCTCTTTGAAATTGATTCTGGAACCTTCCACCTCTTCCTCTTCCATTATTACTTTGTTCTGATTTGATCCTTGTTGGTTATGCCAACAATCATAAGCTAGATGATTGCTCAATCCACAAATCCAGCATGTCTTCTTGTTATTGTTCTGATTACCTCTACCTCTTCCATTTCCTCCACCTTTACCTCTGCCAATACCTCTTCCTCTTGCATAATTTTCTTGAGTAGTCAGCTCTTCTTCATCCTTTACTTTACCTTTCTCACTTTTCTTCTTATTCTTTGCATACATAGCAGAGCTATGTCCTTTATATCCATCTGACTTCAAATCTTGCTCAAATGTAAGCATCAATCCAAGCAATTGATTTAATTCTGGTACATAATGATTTAATTAAAGTTTAGTTGAGAGTATAAAAGGTTTCCACCTTTCATCTCCTCTCAATCCTGCAAGCAATTGTTCTATCAACCTATGATCTTCAATAACCTCATCAATAGATCCAAGGCTATCTCCCAAGTCCGTCATCTTAGTGACATAATCACTAATGCTCTGACTTTGCTTCTTCTTAAATGTGGTAAACTCTGACCATAAGCTAGCCTTCCTAGCTTTAGTAGTGTTTTGGAAGTGATCTTCCAAAGCATTCCATATGTCTTTAGCTGTTTCTAAACCTCTGATATGTGGTAAAAAATGATCTATGATAGTGCTGTATATATAAGCCCTCGCACTTGCATCTCTTTTCTGCCATAGCTTCAATGCTTCTAGTTCTTCTTTCCTTGGTTGACTATCATCTTCAAATGTAGGCTTTTCTTCTTCACCTGTCACATATACCATTTGATCCTTACTCATAAGTAAGGCTTCCATTCTCATTACCCAAGTAGGATAATTATCTCTGTCCAATTTGTCAATAGATACATGATCTACCATAGTCTTCTTGCTTTTATTGCAACCTGTGAGTATAAGGTTAAAGTATGGTACCTTTTGTAGATCTTTACCCTTGAGATTAACTTTGAAGTACAAATGATGTCTTTTATTGTTGAACACCTTAGCTTTCACCTTCTCAATGAAGAACTCTTCAACTCCTCTTGTATCTGTACCTCCTTTCACTCTTGAGGACCTTTCTGCTCTGATACCACTTGTTGATGTATGAAACACCGCAAGAACTAAGCTAAAGTGATATTAGAATTCCTCCATAACTATCATTAGCTTAGCAACACTCTAAATTAGAAACCTTTATCACTAAACTTAGTGAAATCCAAAAATTTACTTTCCAAAAATCTGCACCTCTTCTTCTAACTTCAAATCTGATCTGTATTAACTTGATTCTTGTAAATTATTTTGATCATTTGCTAATAGAAGTTCTTACTAATGTTAAACAACACATTCCAAGCAAAACTTTCAAGAAATAACTTCAAAATCTTTTGAATTCACTTCAATATTTGAGCTATGTCCGAAATCTGAAAAATGACCATCGATTTGACATACCTTCACTGTTAAACTCATTTCTCTGCATACACATCCTGTTTTGCAAAGATCTTTTTACAAATTATAGTTGAAGGTAGTAGCTTCAAAAAGAGCTATGACTCATGAAAAACTTTACAATATACTATGAGATCTGACCTTTAGAATATGAGGGAAAAGTGTGTCTGAAAAACTCGTAACTGTCAACTAACTTTCACACTGATATGAAATCACTTAGAAATATCTATACAAGAGGAATTATATCAAATCCTTTTACCCAAACATGTGTCATCTATTAGAGAGGATGTGTACAAAATGGCTTGGCTTCATTCTGCTCATAGCCATGGAAAACTCTTCTACTTTGAGTAGTTCTTCCTCAACATCTCTCTCAGAGAAACCCGACTTTTTCTCTACTCACTCAAGACTTACAAATCAAGTTCTACTCTATGTTTTTCAACTAAAATTGACTTATATACATATGGTCTACATACTCCTAGACTAAAAATTGTAATTTTAGAAGTTCTATGTCAGGATTAAACTCTAATTTTGCACTATTTACAAGTGTGAATTTGTCCCTTCACTTAGGCTTAATTTTTTGAGTGTTTTGTTGTCACTTCTCTTTTTCTTTCTTCTTCCTTCATATGCCTTCATGTCTTTATGTATAATTAGTGAGTGAAGCCCCAACATATACTCCACATATGTAATTGATAAAGCAATAGTGGGTTGCTTCTTACTGCTCCATGTAGTAGCTACACTCCCAAGTGAGAATAGAAAGCCACTAGGAGATCTTCTATCTGGAATACTACCAACCCAATCTGCATTGGTGTATCCATGAACTTGCAAATCTATATGATCTTCATAAAACAATGCATAATCCAAAGTAGCCCTCACATAATGTAGAGTGCACCTCAGAGCATCTAAATGTGGCTTCTTGGGAACCTGCATAAATTGACTTTCAAGTCCAACAATGTAGCTTATATCAGACCTTGTAATTGTGAGATATATCAAACTTCCCATAATTTTCGTGTACATAGTAGCATTTTCCAATGCTTCAGCTGATGTAGTATCCAACTTCAAATTATGATCTAATGGCACAAAAATTGGCTTACAATCAGCCATACCATACTTTGCAACATTCTCAAGGCATATTGCCTTTGTGACATCCATATACCTATTTTTGTATGTATAAACTCAATGCCCAAGAAATAACACAACGCACCAAGACTTTATGTCAAATTCTTGCATGAGGAATTGCTTTACCTCTTTAATGCTTGCTCCATTGTCACCTCCTACAATCAAGTCATCAACCTAAATAGCCACAATCATGATGCCATCATCACTCTTCCTTGCATATATTGAATGATCTACATCACACATAGCAAATCCAATGGGGATTAAGTAGTCAAGAATTCTTGCATGCCAAGCATGAGGGGCTTGTTTAAGTCCATACAAAGCCTTTTGCAAGCTACAAACATATTTTGGGTGCATTGAATCTTCATATCCTTGTGGTCGGTCCATGTATACCTCTTCCTGTAACTCACCATGTAGGAAAACATTCTTCACATCCATCCTTTTGCTATCGCTAATTCAACAAGTGTTCTAACAGTAGACATTTTGGCTATAGGGCTAAATGTTTCCTCATAATCAATGCCATATGTATGTGCATATCCTTTTGATACCAATCATGCTTTGTATGTGCTTATGCTACCATCAACATTATGCTTTACCTTGTAAACCCATTTGCAGCCTATGGGTTTCCTTCCTTGCAGCAATGGAACAAGCTTCCATGTATCATTTCCATAAAGTGCAGCCATCTCCTCATCCATAGTTTTTTTCCAATCTGCATTTCCAATTGCATCTTCAAAACAACAAGGTTTAGCATCTTGTATTAACTTGGTCATGTAGGCACAATGACGAGCCATGTAACTATCATATGTTAACCATTGCAATGAATTCTGCACCCTTCCAGATCTTCTTGGTCCTGGGCCACTTCTCCTTGTATCATCTGCATGTGCCTTTCTTACTCCTAGAGTCTTCACAGAGGGCAATCCAAGTTCCCCATCAAGGATCTTTTCTAACTCGCTTGAATCTTCATCAATGTCTTCAAAACTTGTAGATGTTTTACTACCAACAAAAAGATTTTCTTTACGTTTCTTGGATGTATTTGGTGAATTCGATGGACTGAAATTTCCATGCAATCTTCCACTTCATGGATTTGAGTGGGAACTTTTGCTTGGTGATGCATCTAGTCCACTCAAGACTTGAGATTATGCACTTGATTTTTCAGCATTTTCTTTGTCATTTGTTTCGAGATTAAGTCCATCTTTGGCATCTGCATAGAAGCTTGGAATTTCATCAAACACCACATCTTTGCTTACCTTCACCTATCGTGTGAGTGGATTATAAAATTTATAGCCCTTTTTCTCAAGGGAGTACCTAATGAAGATACATTTTTGTGCTTTCCGATCAAGCTTTGTCCTCAATCATCAGGAATATGTGCATATGCAATAGGGGAAAAAACTTTCATATGTGATAAGTTTGGCTTTTTAGTTGTGAACTTCTCTTCAGGTGTAATTTGATGTACATCAGCAATCAAAGTTTTGTTCATGATGTATACAACAATTTGCATAGCTTTTGCCCAATAACAATGAGACATATTTTCTCAGCCATCAAGGCTCTTGCTATTTTTGCAATATGTCTATGTTTAGCAATGCCACTCTATTGTGGTGTGTATCTGCATGAAGACTAACATTGAATTCCATGACTTTTAAGAAAGTTAATGAAATCATTTGACATGTATTCACCTCCTCTGTTAGACTTTAGTGTCTGAATATACTTTCTTGTTTGCTTTTCCACCATAGCCTTAAAATTCAAGAAGTGAGTGAACACCTCTTCTTTTTCATGAAATATACCTATACTTTCTATGTATGGTCATCAAAGAAAGTAACATAAAACCTACAACCGCCCATAGATGTGGTCTTTGCAGGATCCCAAACATCTGTATGTACTCTTTCTAGCACATTCTTACTAACATGCTTGTCATGCAAAAATGATGCTTTTTATTTTTCACCAAATTGACAAGTTGCACATACCTTTTGCATCTCTGCAACCTTGAAATTTGGTAGTCCATTGCCTTTGACTACATCAATTTCCGCCTCTGCAAGTTTGCATGTCCGATTTTTTTTGTGCCAAATCTCTATATTAGCAATGACTCTTCCACCTTTTGCAAACATGGTTGTATTCATTTCATGAATTATCACATTTAAGGTGAACATCCTACCCACTTTGTTTCCTTTTGCAATCAATCTTATGTCTTGTTTGTATTCTACATATAAGCCATCAACATTGAACATGACTTGTAATCTTTGGTCAACCATTTGTCCAATAAAAACCAGATTCTTTGTTATATTTGGAACATGTAGCACATTAACAAGATGTTTTATCTTCCCATGCTCCATAGAGAGTGCTATGTTTCTTGTATGCTCAATAGGGTGTGATGTGTCCTCACTTGTTTCAACATATCTAGGAACTGGCAATTTTTGCAAACTACTAAACCATTCTACATGACTGGTCATGTGATTTGAAGCACCTGAATCAACATATCGGACATTACCATTTGATTTTGAAACATCAACAAACATCATATTCATCATGTGATGTCAGACCATGAACAACTCAGCATCATCTACACTTGCTGATGCATAGTTGTTTTGTTGCCTTCTGTTATTTTGATTCTTCAACCTACAATCACGTTCAAAGTGTCCATGTTTACCACAATTCTAGCATTCTTTATTGTCATTACCTGAATCATTTCTTTGGAAATTTCTATGGCCTCTTTGGCTCCCCCTGCCTCAAAACTGTGCTCTACCTCTTGCATGATTCTGTTGTTGACCTTGGTCTTGGTTATTGTGTCCTCTTCCACTTCCAAAGCCTCTACACCACTTCCAAAGCCTCTACCTCTGCCTCTTTCTTTGCTAGAGTAGAATATCTTCTTAGAAGTAGGTTTTCCTTGGGAGTTCGAGGTCTCACCAAGATTCTTTTCTTCAATAACCAACATGGACACTAGATCAACAAAATTCAAAATATTTTCCTGGTATAAATAGATATTCTAAACTACTTATATGCAACTCCTAAACCACGAAGGCACACTTCCACCTTATCATCATCATCTACATTCATGCCAATAGATGCAAGTGACTCACATATGCTTTCAAGGTGTAGTCACTTACCAACATGACATTTTTCTCTAGTGTATGCAACTCGTTCTTGAGTTGCAATTTTTGTGCCTTTGTATTGGTCTCATACAACGTGACCAAACTATTCCAAGACTCTTTTGGAGTCTTGGCATCCTGTATGTGCCCAATGATGCTATCTTGTATGCTAACAGATAGCCAATACATTACCTTTTGTGCTCCTTGATTCCATTCCTCATATGCTCTTAACTTGTCTGCAATTTGAATGCTCTCTAGTAATTGTGAAGCATTTTTGTTCTCTCCTTTGATGTACTTCGAGTAGCCTTTTCCCATCAAGAAATTCTGCATTCTGAATTTCCAAGTTGTTCTTGTCCAACTTATCGCTCCTAAGCTGGCTCATTCCATCCATGTTTCCCATTTCAGCAGCAATTCCCAACACTACAAAAACACTACAAGTAGTAGTTCTACTTGAACATTGTTGCACTTTGACGTGACAATCCGATCTTAGAAAAACACAATTTACATGTATCAACAATACAAAAAATCTTTTGAAATTCTATATCTAGAATATTTGAGTGTTTTTGTATAGGAAAAAAGCTACAAATTTTTAAACTCACCTGTTCTTCTGTGGGCCCCACCTTGTGGGCTCAAAACAAAGGTTAAGATGGGTTCGAAACAAGAATCTGACAAAAACAAGTGACCCTAAAGGGATAAATCATGAAAATATTTTGATGCCTCCTACCTTCATGCCAATTTTCATAGAAATCTGAGGTCATTTGTGAATCGCACTTTCTCCATGCCTTCTTGTGTAATCTTCATCGTTGGCCTTCTCCATGAGCTCTCTATAGCCACACTGTCTCTGATACCATGTCATGAGGAAGGAGATAAGGAAGAGAGCTCACACACACACTCTCACAATCAAAGAGGAGCACACAGACAGATTGAGGCAAGGAAGAATAATCTTCTTCTTCTTCTATTACATAAAAGGAATATACAAGAATGACCTAAACAACAATATTACTAGTGCAATATATAAAGAATAGTACATAAGGAAAACCCTAATGTGTGCGAATGAGTGAGCTAGCAAGAAACAAATGTGCCATCACTCCCGATAGATAAATTTAGTAAATCACAATGAAGTATCCCTGACATATACTGACATGACCACTACACATGTGAGAGAAATGAAAAAGTGATACGTATCATCATGGATCATCACACGTTGAGCTTGATATCTCAACATCATGGACTCATTTCTTGGAATGTACCTTAGTCTATGATCAATCATACGACCTCTTGCATATCTTTATGTACTAACGTGGTTATTCATATTTTAACCCATTATTTGGAAATGTAATATGAGGTCTTAATCCATGAATGAAATGTTTGGAGTCTCCTACCAAAACTTACACCAAATTGAATTTGATTCTTCATCCCCTAGATTGTAGGAAAAGGGAATATTTCACAACTATTATTCATGTGAGGTTTTTGAATCAATTTTGGCTATTTGAAGTCATTGAATACAATAAGGAGACTTGAAGAAGTATATATAAACACCCCATGTACTTACACTTTATGGTAGAGGTGAATACATTTAGATTTTTTCTACATTTTATTCATTGCTCCTTTCTCTGTGTCATCATCTCCAAAGTAAGTAGAATTGCAGACCTTGGTTCTCCCTACGCAGAGGTTCAATTTTCATGTTTAAGGATTCATTGGAAAGGTATTTTTTTCTATTTTCATTCTTCAAAATGTTGTGATTTTTCTAGTGAGTACTAAAATTAAAACATGACCTACGTGTTTGTTACTGCTACTCTAGGAAAGGTCAGGGTAACCCCTTGTTGATGTTAAGCTTATAATCAGAGTACGTGTCCTTATGATTCAAAATCTAGTGCACAATAGAATCTTTACACTTTAGGAAACATCCTCTAAGAGGAGTTTGAGCAATTGTAATCAGGCTGAGAGCACTGAGTATCTCAAGTTGGACTTTCCATCCATAAATAGAAAGTTCTTCACAGTTGCTTGATAGGTAAATAGTCAATTTTGTATCAACTTGTTCATTGTTATGTTACAAACTACATAAGATGTTTTATTGCACTAAGTTGAATTTCATAAGGTGAATAAAAGTCTCCAAGTAATTAAGGGTAGGTTCTATACGGGATACTTGAACCAAACCTCATAACTCAAGGCACTACCTTGCTTCCATTCTCCTCATCTCAAGCACTTTCAGTGGTATCAGAGAAATCTTCTTCAAGATGGGTGATGAATTTCCTTCCATGAGCAACAAGCTTGATAGGAACAACTATGCTACTTGACAAATTAGGATGAAATTTTGTTAACAAGGAAGAAACCTCTATGGAGTAGCAAACGGTGATGAATTCATGGCAATACCAAGATCCAAAGGAGGACCTACATAAGAAGAGACTGAGAAGCTAACACTATGGTGTGCAAGAGATGCTCAAGCTAGGTCTTACATCCTAAAATCTATCTCTGTTTTCTTGCTTCCACATATTAGAAGTTTTAAAATCACTCATGGAATGAATTCAGCCAAATGAAGAAGACACCTAAGCACACAATCAAAAACTTTTTTAACAAAGTCAAGGAAGTTGCAAATTAATTGGAGAATTTATTGAGGATGAACCCATTATGAGGCAGATTCTAAATGGCATTAGGAATTATAGGTAGAGGCAATCATTCACAACTGCCTATGACCTCATCATGGATGATGTAGACACTTGACTTCAACATATTTCTTCGACAAATCTTCAACCAAGAGGCCAAAATTATGGTGGGAAGGATCTACTGCAAATGTGTTTTGAAATATGGGCTTAGCTTGGTCATTTTACAAGAAATTTGGCTAAGGGTTCCAGCATCACCACATGGATTTGGAACAACAACTTAAAGGAAGGTAACTCTCTCCAAGTTAACTCTAGAACTACTCTTTATATAGATAAGAAGGACAAGAAGAGAAAAGGGAAGAAGAAGGAGGATGATGAAGAAGTTTCCAAACCAATTATGTAGGCAAAAGAAAATGGAAGGGAAAGAAGAAAGGAGTAAAACAAGACAAGTCCAAAGGAAAATAAGAGCAACCTTGTGCCATCTGTAATAAGTCGAACCAACTACTCAAAACTATTGGTTTAATAGAAGAACACAAAAAGGAGGAGTTAGAAGTGTATTTGGCAATGCAAGAGGTAAAGGTGGATAAAACTACAACAACAACAACAACAACAACAACAACAGAAACAATATGAGAAGAGATTACAACAACTACTCAGAGGATCAATCACATGAATACTCATTACTTCTAATGATTTTGAGCCATGAGGAAGGTAAAGAGGATGAGCATTTGTTCTATATAGATTTTGGTCGTTCAAACCATGTTACAGGCAATGTTTCTCTTCTATCAGACTTGAAGAAACCTAAGAAGAAGCATGAGGTACAAAAAGGAGATCATACCAAACAAAATGTGGAAAGGATTGAGAATGTCAAAAAATCCAATGTTAGAAAAAACATTTTGATTAAGGTTCTCTATGTACCCACTATTACCAAAGACCTAATAAGCTTAGGACGGATTGTAGAATGAGGCTTGCAGGTTAGGTTCACCCAAGATGGAGCATATGTGGAAGATATATGTCAAGAGGTGAGAAACATGGTACGATCTTCACATTTGAAATGGGTGAAACCACAAATGTAGCTTTATACAAATTTGGATCACAAACCCTAAGTGAGCTAGAAGTGTGGCATAAGAGGCTTGCTCATGTGAATGAAAGCACACTAAAGGATATATGCAGAGATCAAAGTGTTTTACGGCTACCAAGAATCTCAAAGCAACATATGACCAACAAATGTAATGCTTTTCATATTGGGAAGTCACAAAGACAACCTTAACACAACAAAGGGTACATCCACAACAATCTCTTGGAATTAGTACACACAAATGTGTGGGGGCCAAGTCAAGAACCATCATTAGCAGGATCAAGGTACTATTTATCTTTTGTTGATAATCAAAGTAGATGGAAAATATCATATTTTATCAAGAACAAGAGTGAAGTGTTTGATTGCATCAAATGATATTTAACACATGTAGAGAACTACACTAAAAGGTCATTGAAGAAGCTTAGAACTAATGGTGGGTGAGAATATTTCTCCAAAGATTTTGATAATGTTTGCAAGATAAAGGTATCAAGAGAGAAGGCACTACTAGGTACTCTCCTCAATACAATGGTGTTGCTGAAAGGGCAAACAAAAATCTAGTTGGGACAGCTAGGACTATGCGTGAATAAAAGAAGCTACCATACTATCTATGGGCAGAAGCAATATCTACTGCAATATATCTTGTCAATAGACTACCATCCAAATTAGTTCAAGGTATGCATCCCTATGAAGCTTGGAATGGCAGAAAGCCAAGCCTAGGACATTGCAAAGTCTATGCTTGTTTAGCATATGTACATGTACCTTCACAAATTAGAGGGAAATCGGATGAAAG
Source organism: Ceratopteris richardii (assembly GCA_020310875.1). NCBI lineage: Eukaryota > Viridiplantae > Streptophyta > Polypodiopsida > Polypodiales > Pteridaceae > Ceratopteris > Ceratopteris richardii. The sequence goes on from CM035410.1 coordinate 205,499,276, forward strand.
AGCAATGAAGGCTGTGTTCATTGGATATGATTCAACACAAATGGGATACAAATTCTACAATCCAACTATACAAAAATGCACTACAAGTAGGGATGTTGTATTTGAAGAACACATGTCATGGTATGAAGAAGAAAAGTAGAAGGTAAAGCTACCCTATGATCTTGATGCAATTTTTCTTCTATCAGACAATAAGCATGATGCACAAGTGAAGGAATTTAGAAGTAATTCAGAAGAAGAACAAGATGAGTAAGAGAGAGATTAAAAATCATGGAAATTTATAGGGAAGACCAAGATGCACAAATGTGGAGAACACTCCAAATATACTCCTTGAAGATCAACAAGGGAGAGAAGACAACCTGAAAGGTGTTGTTATGATTCAATACTTTTAACTAAACATACCATCTATTTGGCCAAAGATTGAATTTCAAAAGAACCCTCTACTTATGAAGAAGAAAAAGGTAACCCTAATTGGGAGAAGCCCATGAAAGAGGAGATAGAAGCTCTAAAAGACATGGACACTTGGGAGTTGGTTCCTGTGCAAACCAAAACAAAGGTAATAGGCTACAAATGGGTGTAAAAACTGAAATGAAATTCAAATGGCTCTATTTTTAGGTATAAAGCAAGATTGGTTGCTAAAGGATGTGTTCAAACATAAGGCATATACTATGAAGAAACTCTCTCACTTGTGGCCAAGATGACTGTTTGTCAATTCTAATTCAGCAACCATCCCTGACATGATCATATTTCTGCTAGAAGGTCTGAATTGTTCTATGTTGCTCATGATGATTTTACAAGCAGATCTGATGTCCTTATGTGTCCTTTCAGGACCAATTTCCAATTCTATTTGCTTTACTTCTATTTGCTTTTCATCCTTAAATTCAACTTTTTCTACATCCTCTTCCTCATAATATGTTACCTTATTCTCTTCCTTTTCATAGTCTATTTCTTCTTCCATTATTTCTGCTTCTTTTACATCAATTTCCTTTTTTTTCTCTTGAAAAACTTGTAATTCCTCTTCCTGGACTTTGTCTTCCTGGACTAAGGTTGAGTCATTATCCACTGGATTCCTTATTTGATCATTTAGTGTCTCTTCCCCTCCTATTCTTTTTCCTAGAAAAAGAATGAGATAAAGTACATTGAAATAATTTCAAGAATGTCATGAATACATCTTGATGAAATTCTGAGTTCTTAAGTAGAATCCCAAGAATCCATCTTGATGAAATTCTGAGTTCTTAAGTAAGAATCCCAAGCGTATATCTGATAGAGGTATTTCCTTTTCCTTCGTTTGTGGCTCTTTATGCTTTTGAATTGTTTTAGTATATTTGTCCTTATTTTCTGTCCATTGAAACATATCTGATTTTTTTACCCAGAAATACTTGATTCCTATTGATTCTACCTTTGGAGTAGAACGATCTTCTTTTGATGAACAATACTTGGATGTCTTTGGTTTCCACCTCCATTTTGTCTTGATGTCTAGAATTTTCTGATTATTTCTTACTTTCCATGTTTCAACTGTTTTTTCAACAAGTTTGGTTTCTTCAATTTCCTTATGTTTTCCTCTGAATTGGCTTTGGTCATGGAGAAGTTCTTTCTTTGATTCCTTTGTATCTTCTATTGGAAAGGTAAATCTTTCCAAATCCAAGTCATAGATTTCCTATTGAATTCGCTGTTCTTCATTACTCAACAAAAACATTAAAAACCTTTTGTCATTTTACTGTCAATTGAAGCTTCATACTTTCAAAATCCAAAATTAATTTACCTTGCCTCAGACATGGTTGTCCTAAAATCATTTTCTTAGTCATCATATGATCAGGCCATTCTTCACAGTCTATTTTAATATTTTCTTCATTGAACTTAACTTCAATAGATGGTGAAGACAAACTTTGTATTATCTGGCCATCTAGTGTTTTGATAAATGTTTTGCCCTTATTCCTCTTGAATTTTAATTTATCCAACAATCTTGAACTTATCAAATTAACTTGTGCACCTAAATCTATCAAAACATTGATTTGCTCATTATGAAAATTCATTCTTATAACAGGCAAATGCTCCCTCACCAACCTTGAAGGTGTTTCACATAAGAAAACTTCTCTAATCTCTTTAGATTTCCTAATTCTTTCCTTTGCTTCTTGTTGAACTTCATACCTGATTTTTTCCTCTTCTTTTTCCCTATTTTGATCTTGATGTATCCTTCTCCATTCAAGAGTAGTTAATGGAAAATCATACCTTTTTATTCTACACCCACTTATGAAATTGGGCATGATTTCTCCATCTATATTAGCTAATTGGACAGCTCCACTGTTACTGATTTGGTTGATAATGTAAGCTCCATGTCCCTTCTTCTGAAATTTTTTCTGATGTTCTTTTAATGTATATGTTAAAACTAGATTCCCTATTTGCAAATCCTTTTCTTTAATATGAACATTATGATATGCTTTTTGTCTCCTTTTATCTGCATATATGCTCATAATTGCTTGAAGTCTGGAAGCTCCAAGTTTTTCCAATTCCACTACCCTTTCAGATAATTCATATCCAGTCCACTTGTATTGATTTCCCACCTTCAATGTTAGTATAAGAAATTCTAAAGGTTATACTACATTTTGTCCATATACCAAATTAAATGGTGTTGTACCAATAGCAGTTTTGTATGCCACTCTATAAGCCCATAGGACATGATTAAGTTGTAAGTCCCAATCATTCCTATTTGTGTTTACCAATTTTGTCAAAATAGTGCAAAGCACTTTATTAGTACTTTCTGCTAATCCATTTGATTGTGGATGATAAGGGGCTGACTTTCTATGATTAATCATGAAATACTCAGTTATATTTTCAATCACTTGGTTTAAAAAATGAGTCCCCTTATCACTTTATGTTGGTCTTCCAAAGCTATAGGCACCTGATTATATCTTGAAAACCATCCAAAAAACTATAGACCTCCTTGCCCACAATCCTTTCTAAGAGATGGTCTGTTATTGGTAATGGATAGCTATCTCTTATAGTTGCTACATTAACTTTTTTCAAATTAATACATACCCTGAGTTTCCCATTCTTTTTAGGTACCACAACTATAGGAGATATCCACTCTGTGTACTCAATTCCATAGATGAATTTGGCTTCAATCTCTTCCTTTATTTTAGCAGAGTATTTGTCATAAATTGTATAGTGTCTTTGTTTGCTAGGTTTTGCATTAGGAGTAATAGGAATCTTATGTTCACAAATTTTAGGATGAATTCCTTTCAAATCCTTATAACTGTAAGCAAACACATCCCTATAAGTTTTAGCCAATTTCATCAATGCTTCCTCCTTTGGATTTGTCATGTCATTAGCAATAACAATATGCCTATCTTCCCCTTATTCTTGAGTAATCACCACCTTCTTAGTTTTTCTTCATTGTCATATGACTCCCCCTTTTTCTTATCCCTTTCTGATTTCATTTTTAAAAAGTAATATGTCTTCTACTTCATAGGTCTTGAAGTCTGAAGGTACATCAAATTGTTGGTCCTCTTCCTTCATCTTTTTATTTACTTCAGATTTCTATTTTTTCTCCATTTCTTTGTGTATACATTTTCTATAAGTTCTTGACATTTTGTCTTTTATAGCATCTGTAGCCTCCACTTCTTCTAGAAATTGTGTTTTTCCAGTATTTAACCTTATCTGTCCCACCAAATTCTCCTCTACATTTGACACCTTTATCATTTGTATTCCTATTTGAAAAATATCATATCCCTCTTCATTTTGAAATTTAAATCCTACATATTCATCATTGGCCCAATCCATTGTAGTCAAAATCTGATTCCATCCATATGGCTCAAATTCTTCATCTTCAAATTTCTCTGGAATGTAACTTTCATCTTGTGACTTCCTTTCTCCTTGACAATCCTCTTTTCTTAGCATCCTTCTTTTATGTATGTGGTTCCTTATCACTTTACACTTCCAAATTGATGATTCTTTCTCATTCTGTTCTTCACTTCCAGATTCTTCACTTGATTCTTGATTTTGATGTACTTTGAACCATTCTTGAGGGGACATATCACAATACTGCCCATTTCTCAAATTTACTCTAGTTACCCTTCCTTTGCTTTGAAGATATAAGCAATCCCTACCCCAATCTTGCACAATTTGCATTTGTCTCATAAATGGTCTTCCTAGGATGATTTCATATGAGGTAGATTGTGGAAATTCAAGTATTGCAAAAGTGTGCTCTATCTCTATTCCACAAATTTCCACAATCACCTTTTCCCAAATTCCTAGAGGTTTTTCTATATGTCCATCTGCAAGTTGTAATCTCATTTTGGTAGGTATTAACTCATTCTTTCACCATTTCTCCCAAGTTTGTTTAGTCATGATTGCCACTCCAGATCCACTATCTAATATGGCCTTGACATGATTATCACCAAATTGTATTCTCAAAGTTGAGTTCCCTGTGGACAGTTGCTAATGAAATGTTCCCCCCCACATCTATAACATGTTATCTTCTGGCCTCCTTTGAATTGGGGTTTCTGATTGGACATATAATTATTAGTTATGTACATGAATGTGGTTGTGCCCATTTCAATTCTCCCATTCCCCAAGTCTAAGGCTTGCAGTTCTGGTTCTCTCTGTTCATATCCTTCCCAATCTTCTTGATATCCATCACACAAATGGTAATCCTCTCTGTAAGATGATCTGAGTCTTGTTTTTTCTTCTTCTACAGGTGTGTATTTTACTGGTACTACATTTGTTGGTAATGGAGGTTGTTGCTCCAATACAGGTCTTGGTTGTTCAGAAAATCCAGATTCTCTTTGTACATTGTGTTGGTTCATATATTCTCTTTCTTTGATGGGTTGTTTATTGTAGTAGCATTCTTCTCTAGTATGGTTTGTCCATTTCCTTTCTAAAGGTACAATATTTGAGTGTTTTCCTGTCTTTCAAATGTTGTGGTTTGTGATAAGGACATTGTTGAACCAAATGGCTCTCTTCGCAATTATAGCACTTCTTATTTGTTGATATTTCGGTGTTAATCAAATTTGTTTTGGTGTTCACTTCTAGGGCCTTAACAATGGCTTGTGCTAATTCTTCTGTTGGTGGAATTCTATCTTCATTTGTTCTTGGTTGATCAAATGCTAATAAATCTTGTCCTCTATTATCCTCTAGATCTATTGCCTCTTTCACATAGGCCCCTAGATCAGGACATCTCCTATAATACACCAAAGTTCTTAATTGTGCACTTCTCAATCCTTCTATGAACAAAGACACTTGTCTTGCCATTGAAGGTACCTCTTCTCTGGACATCTATCAATATATTGCTTGAATCTCCTGGAAGCCTCTCTCACATTTTCATTTTTTTTGTTGTTTGAAATTATGTTTTTTCACGATTCTGTGATGGGAATCGTGTTTTTTCACGATTTTCTGATACTTGAGTTGTACTCGGATACTTGGATTGTTTTATCCCAAATGGGGATCATTATTGCCATATTTACATGCTTTTTATGTCTTTGAGCGGGCTAGTCGCTATGATACTTGTGTGTCCACTAGTGTCCTTTGCTTCATGCTTGGTAGCTCTTGCATATCTTGGTTGAGCAAGAAGCATCCTATCGTCGCCACTTCTACTTGTGAGGTTGAGTGTAGAGAAGCTTTCACAGTGATTCTTGAGTGTGTGTGGCTCAGGTGCCTTTTAGTTGATTTGGGTATTGGTCAGTCTTTTGTCAACACCATCTTCACTAATAGCTAGAGCACATTAGCAATTGCGAGGAACCCTATGTTCCATGATCACAGAAAGAACATTGAGGTGCACTACCATTATGTTAGAGAGAGGTTCTTTGTTGGAGAGATCATTTTAGCTTATGTGCCCATGAAGGATAATGTTGTAGACCTTTTAACAAAGGCTCTACCTAGGGAGAAGTTTGAAGCTTTCTGCAAAGCTTTGTGCTTAGTTTGGATTGATCTCTTTCCACCTAGCTTGGAAGTTCCTTTTATATGAGTGTCAGCTCCTTGTTCCTCGCATCACCCCTAGGAGGGATTTGTTGATATATTTCAGTAGTGATGTGTATGAACATAGTTAGGACCACCACGGCACTTCTTTCCCTCTTTAGGAGGATTTTCCCCCCAACTTGTTTATATGCCTATAACCCTAACCAGTGACTTATCTTTGTACATTCACTTGGTAACTCATTAGTATTGTGTTGTGTTCCAAGCTTCTTCTACTTCTTCCTTGTGTTGTTTGTGTGATTTCATAGACCTCAAACCCCAACACTTTGCATCTTGTAACAAGCCCTATTTATAGTGCAAGGACCAAACACAATAAGTTCCATTATCGCTATTTTAGGGAGAAGATTAAAAGCAAGGAGATTGAACTTTCATATATCTCAACTCAACAAAATGTCTAAACATGATGATTAAAGCTTTGGATGGAGTGAAGCTAAGGAGATTCAAATCAATGATTGGACTTGACTAAATTTCAAAGGAATGAAGACTCAAGCATCTTAGATTTGAGGTGGAGTTGTTGATACATATGGAAAGCCTAAGTGCTTGATTGTGTTCATGGATTACATTTTGAGAAACGAATGTGTGTGTATACATTGGTCTTGAGTTTATTCCAAGAATAAAAGTAGTTCTAAAGAGAGCCAAAAACCACGAGTCATATTTGAATTCAAATTCAAATAGGTATCTCAAAATTTGATTGGAATATTTTGGTAGAATTAATTAGCATCTACCTACTAAAATCAAGGAGAATGGCTTGTATATACTTCAGTGTAAAATTCACGAAGAGTGATTGATCATCACTCACATATTGAGTGGTCATTGTATATTTGGTGCAAAATTTGATATATAGCAAACTAGATGCACCTTTGTCATATGGTACTTGTTCAAGCTCTCATAGTGCTTCCTTTTCATAAGATTGTTATGCAATGGTTATCTCTAGTCTTTGTGATGAGAATGGGTCTTTTTCTTATGAAGCATTGAATTAGGACAATTGAGTGGTTGCTATCCAATCAAAATATGATGTTATTATGAAGAATAGTACTTGTTCTTTATGAGATTTGCCTCCAAGAAAAAAGGCCATTGGCACTAAATGGGTATACATTAAGCTGAAATGTAAGCTTGATGGTATAAGGCTAGGCTCAATGGCCTAAATGGGTATACATTAAGCTGAAATGTAAGCTTAATGGTATAAGGCTAGGCTTGTTGCCAAAGGTTATCTTCAAGGGAGAGGCATTGATTTTGATGAGACATGTCTCTCACATGCCAAATGAACACTATTTTTAGCATTTGTGCACTTGCAACTAATCATCATTGGAATGTACATCACTTGGATATTGAAAGTACATTTCTGAATTGTGATTTACATGAAGAAGTGTTTATCTTTTCAACCCTAAAAAGGGCATGAAAACAAAGTGTGTAGGTTGGAAAAGGCATTGTATAGTTTGAGGCAAGCACCACATGCTTCGCATGAGAAGATACATGCCTACTTGCGAGCACATGGTTTTGACAAAAATCCAACTGAGAGCACCTTATATGTTAAGTGTACAGATGATGTACTCCTGGTCATTGTTGTATACATTGATGATATGCTGCTTATTGGTCCTAATGAAGAGCACATTGCTGAATTTAAGGCTGATTTTCATGCCTCTTTTGAGGTGTCCAATTTGGGCCATTTGCATCATTACTTAGCATTCAATTTATGCAAGTTTATGGGGCAATATATTTGTTCTAGAAAAAAATACATTGAGACATTATTGCAGTCCTTTGGTCTTGAATATTGCAAACCTGCTTCCACTCCCATGGAACTAGGTTTAGGGTTGAGTCTTCATGATGTTCAAGATGCATTTGATGTTTTTCTCTATCATCGAGATATTGAATGCTTGATTTACTTATACATAACTCAACTTGATATTCAATTTGTTTTCTCTTATATAAGAAGGTTTATGCATTTCCCCGGTGTCAAGCATTGACAAGCGATTGAGAATATCTTTCTCTACTTGAGTGGTACCTGGGTACTTGGATAGTTTTATACCAAGGGAGGATTGTTATTGCCAGATTCACATGATTTTTCTGACTCAAACTGAGCTAGTTGCTATGATGGGTGTGTCCACTAGTGGTTTTTTCTTCATGCATAGTAGCTCATGCATATCTTGGTTGAGCAAGAAGCAACATACTGTGGAAACTTTTGGTTGTGAACTTGCATATAGGTCAGCTTTCACAATGATTGTTGTGTGTTTATGGCTAAGACTTCTTTTGACCATTTGGGTGTTGGTAAGTCTTCTTTCACCACATCTTCACTGACAATTAGAGCACATTGGCAATTGTGAGGAATCTTGTGTTCCATGCTTGCATAATCACAATGAGGTGCACTATTATTATGTTAGAGATAGGTTCACTAATGGAGAGATCATTTTGGCTTATCTGCCCACACAGGATAATGTTCCAAACCTTTTTCTAAATTCTTTGCCTAGGGAGAAGTTTGAAGCTTTTCACAAAGCTTTGGGCTTACTTCCTTTTGTGGAGTGATTCCTTTCCACATAGCTTGGCACTTCCTTATACATGAGTGTCAGCCTCTTGTTCACAGCATCACTCCCAAGGGGGATTTTTTTATATATTGAATGTGATATGCATGAACACACTTAGGTCCATTGGGGAAATTTTCTCCCTCTTTTGGAGGTTTTTTATTCATGGTTTGTCTATATGCCTACAACCCTAATAGATCACTTATCTTTGTGCATTCACTTGGTAATACATTTAGCATTCTATTGTTCTCCGAAATTCTTCTTCTTCCTTACATTTTTCATGTGCTTTCGTAGACCTTGATCTTCAACAACATGTCCATCTATGTATATTATTAAATCATAACATGAAATGAAAATGTAAGTATCAAGATCTTCAAAGAAAAGCTTAGAAGAAATCTCAAGATCCTTGATCTTGGAATTATCCAATACTTTCTTGGTATTGAATCCGTTTATGTGAATAATAGTATGTACTTGGTACAAAGGAAGTATTTTCTAGACATCGTGTATAAATTTGGCATGAGTGGATGCGAGCCACTCACATAGCCTATAGATCCAAATACAAAGCTACATGAAGGTGAAGGACAATTGATTGAAGATGTAACATTGTATAGGGGCATAATTGGATTTCTAAGTTATGTCATTATTACTAGAGCAAACTTGGCTTATGGTGTAGGTCTTCTATCATAATTTTTTAATGCACCTACTATTGATCATATTAATGCAGATAGAAGAGTCCTTAGATACATCAAGCACATAATAAATCAAGGTCTATTCTATTCTTATAAGGATTTCTTACAAGCTAAAGGCTTCAATGATGCTAATTGGGTTGGATCCAAAGAGGATAGGATGAGCATTGTAGGCTATGTGTTTATGCTAGATTCAAAGATCATTTCTTGGAGTTCAATGAGGTAAACCATAATTTCCCTTTCTTTTATAGATGTCGATTACAAAGCATTGTCACTTGATACATGTGAGATCATATGGCTTATGCCTAGTTATTTAAAGACTTGGATGTGCAATTTGAAGTTTTTCAATTGTTTGGAGATAATATCTTACCTTGCAAGCAACCTAATGTTCTATGCAAGAAGCAAGCATATAGAGGTCCATTATCACTTCATTAGGGAGAAGTTAATAGACAAAGAGATGGATATTCAATAGATCAACACCAAGGCACAAGTGGTTGATACCATGATCAAATTCTTGGATTCAAAAAAGATTATGAAGTTCAAGGGGGCAATGAACATGAAGGACATAGAAGTAGACAAGAAGACTTGAGCTTGAGGGGGGTGTTAGAAACTGCAAGCTCAAGTATAATAATGAAATCCAACTTTTTATTCCATATATATATATATAACTTTGAAAGAGTGAAATGGAATTGTACTTTGAGGTACAAATAATTGAAATCAAACCAATTTTTTATGAGACAAAATAGGGACACTTTTAGGTGGAAGTAGGAGGTAAATCAGCACTTGGTTTGCCTCCTTTATATATTCATTCTTTGAAATGGATTCGTGGGTTCCTTCCACATGTATTATACTTTTCATTAATCCTTCTTCAAGTGAGATGCAGCTAAGCTATGAACAAGAAGAAGCTTGGAGCACAAACACACAATACTGAATGTATTACTAGAGAATGTACAAAGATAAGTAGCCCATTAGGGAAATAGGCGTATAAGCCGAGGGAAAAAAACCTCCTAAAGAGGGAAAAAAGTGCCCTTGCGGTCCTAGAGTGTTCACACACATCACTACCTAAATATATCAACAAATCCCCCCTGGGAGTGATGCGGTGAACAAGGAGCTTGCACTCATGTATAAGGAAGTGCCAAGCTATGTGGAAATCACTCCACAAAAGGAAGTAAGCCCAAAGCTTTGCTAGGCAGAGCCTTCGTGAAAAGTTCTGCAATGTTCTCCTGCGTGGGCACATATGCCAAGCTGATCTCCCCAACAGAGAACCTCTCCCTGACATAGTGATAATGCATCTCAATGTGCTTAGTGAGAGCATGGAACACAGGGTTCCTCGCAACTGCCAATGCGCTCTGACTGTCAGTGAAGATGGTGGTGGCAGAAGACTGGCCAACACCCAAATCAGCCATAAGGCGTCTGAGCCACACACACTCAACAGTCGCTGTGAAAGTTGCCCTATACTCAGCCTCACAACTGGAAGTGGCCACAGTAGGCTGCTTCTTGCTCAACCAAGATATACATGAGCTACAAAGCATGAAGCAAAAACCACTGGTGGACACACGAGTGTCATAGCAACCAACCCAATCTGAGTCAGAAAAAGCATGCAAATCTGGCGGTAGTGATCCCCCCTTGGGATAAAACAACCCAAGAAGCCGAGTATCACTCAAGTAGTGAAAGATGCACTTAACCGCTTTCCAATGCGTGACTCCTAGGCAATGCATAAACCTGCTCATCTGTGAGACAGCAAACTGAATATCTGGCCGAGTAATGCATAAGTAAATCAAGCATCCAACAGCCTGCTGATAGAGAACAGCATCAAATGCATCTCCAGCATCATGAAGACTCAATCGTAAACCTATCTCCATAGGAGTGGCAATAGGCTTACAGTCTTCAAGGCCAAAACGCTGCAATAATGTGTCAATATATTTTGTTTGACACAAAGCCATTCCACCATCAACGTCCATAAACTGAATGCCCAAATAGTGATGCAAATGCCCCAAATCAGACATCTCAAATGAGGCATGCAAATCAGCCTTAAAATCAGCAATATGTGTCTCAATAGGACCAGTGAGCAGCATGTCATCAACATAGACAACAATGATCAGAAGCACATCATTAGCACGTTTAACATATAAGGTGCTTTCAGTTGGACTGTTCTCAAAACCATGTGCAATCAGATAGGCATGTATCTTCTCATACCAAGCACGTGGTGCTTGCTTTAAACCATATAATGCCTTCTTTAACCTGCAAACCTGGTTTTCATGCCCTTTTTGCACAAATCCACGGGGCTGAAAAACATACACTTCTTCATGCAAGTCACCATTTAGAAATGTTGTTTTAATGTCCAACTGATGTACATTCAAACCATGATGGGCTGCAAGTGCACAAATGCTCCAAACAGTAGTCATACGGCATGTAGGTGCAAAGGTCTCATCAAAATCAATGCCTCTTTCCTGTGCATAACCCTTTGCAACAAGCCTAGCCTTATACCTGTCAACTGTACCATCAGGTTTACGCTTCAGCTTGTATACCCACTTAGTGCCAATGGCCTTCTTGCCAGGAGGCAAGTCACATAAAGACCATGTACCATTCTTCATTATAGCATCATATTCAGATTGCATAGCAGCCATCCAATTTTCTGAATTTTGTGCTTCATCAAAAGAAACAGGCTCATTCTCATCACAGAGACTAGATGCAGCCATAGCATAGCAATCTGATGCAAAGGAGGCACTATGAAAGCCTGAACAAGTACGATATGACAAAGGTGCATCTAATTTGTTGTCACGCAAAGTCTGCACCAGCCATTTTGGCATAGTTTTTGCCTGCTCAATATCAGCTCTCTTATCAACAAGTGCATCATGTAAATCTGCATCAGAAATGGAATGATTTGCATCATCATATGAAATCTGCAAAGGCTGAGAAGTTGCCTCATTAGGACCAGCACTAGCCTGTCCACCTGTAAAAAGAGGCATCAAAGTATCATACATGTCTTTGGAGCTAACAGATGTCTCCTTAGTACATGAAAGCAATGGCTGAATACCATCTTCCACAAAGACAACATCACGACTAACCAGAATGCGTTTAGTCTGTGGATGATACAGACGATAGCCTTTACTTTCAGAACTGTACCCAACAAAAATACATTTTACTTCCTTATCATCCAATTTTCTGCGATGTTGTTCAGGCACTAATGCATATGCCAAACAACCAAAAACACGCAGATGAGCAACAGATGGAATGCAGTCATGCCAAGCCTCATATGGAGTGATAGACTGCAACGCTTTAGTGGGACACATGTTCAGTACATATGCTGCACACATGACAGCCTCAAGCCAGAAACTATGTGGTAAAGCCTGACTTTTGACCATGCACCTCGCCATCTCCATGAGTGAAATGTTCTTTCATTCAACAACTCCATTCTGTTGAGGTGTATACGGCATTGTACACTGGTGTTTTATCCCACGTTCAGCTAGAAATGCATTAAAATCTCAAGACATATATTCCCCCCCTCGATCAGAACGGAGGGTGCCCATTTTACATGCTGACAGATTTTCAGCCAAAACCAAAAACTGTTTGAAGCACATGAACACTTCGGACTTTGCTTTGAGTGGATATACCCATGCATGCCTGGAAAAATCATCAATGAAAGTCACGAAGTAAAGGTAATTTCCAAAAGAGGGTGTCTGCATAGGACCACAGACATCACTATGTACAGGCTGCAATTTCTGTGTAGCCCAAACTGAACCATCTTTTGGAAAGGAAGAACGCTGCCTTTTGCCCAAAATACAGCCTTCACAAACATGTTTTCCAGGTGCCTCAAGTTTGGGCAAAGAGGACACCATTTCAGATTTCTGCAGGCGTAACAAACTAGCAAAATTCAGATGACCAAAGCGTGCATGCCAAAGCTTTGCATCTGACATAGCCTGAGAATCATGAACTGCACATGCCGAATCATTCACAGATCTTTCATAGTCTATGAGCTTATACAACCCATGACATAAAATGCCAGAAGCAATAATCACATCGCCATTTGAGAGATCATGGACTGTACACCTGTCATCAACGAATTTCACAACCAAGCCAATCTTGGCTAATGCAAAAACTGATAACAGGTTCTTTTTGATCCCTGGCACAAATAAAGCATGTGACAAAGTGAAAGAACTACCATCAGGAGTAGTCAAAATGATCTTACCAACTCCCATAACAGGATAGGAGGAGTTATTGGCGCATGTGACAGTATTCCCTGTAGGGGCAGGCTCGAGTGAAGAGAAGAAATTGCGCTGCGAGGTAATATGTTTGGTCGCCCCACTGCCAAAGTACCAAACATCTGAGTCTACTGCAGACATGCACTGATCATGAGAAGATGGGTCAAAACTACAGACAGTAGTAAACGCCCATTCTTCTTCCTGCACAAGATTTGCAGACTCTGTTTTTGGTGTAGAGGCCTCTACAACAACCATTCCAGCCTCTTTCTTCTTTGCCTCTTTAGCAGCCAGTTTTGGACAGTTCTTTATAATATGATCATTTCCTTTACAGTACTTGGAGAACAATTTCTGCTTTTCTGATTTCTTCTCATCTTTATCCTGGTTCTTCGATTGTGCAGCATTTGCAGATTTCTGCTTACTAGTAGAAGAGCTCCATTTTCCTTTGCCCTTTTGACTAGCTAGGAAAGCTTGATCTGCAACACGCATAATGGACATGTTCTGCCTGGACTGATCTTCTTGCAACAGAACAGAGACTAATTCCTCAAATGACAAGGCATTCGGATTGCCTTTCATCATCAACCAAAGAGTAGAGGCAAAACTCTGATATGAATCAGGAAGACCATTCAGAACGGTCTGCACAAGTGAGCTATCTGGTATAACCTCATCAGCAGAAATCAATTGTTCCTTCAGGTCTTTGATCTTTGTAAGAAAACTGTCCATAGAATCACCTTCATTCATGTGCTCACTCTCCAACTGTTTTCGGAGGTAAGCAACACGAGCCTCATTCCTAGCCTGGTACAAAGTGGTAAGTGTATCCCAAGCATCCTTTGCTGTTCTGCAAGAGCGAATGTGAGGAATAATGGCACGTTTGACAGACAAAGCTATCAATGCATGTGTCTGGGCATCTCTACCATCCCAACAAATCTGCTCTGCAGTAGGTGCAACAGAAACAGCAGCACGAACAGGAATCTGCGGAATATCATCTTCGACATCATCTTCATCAGCTCCAACACCTGTATTTGCAGTACCTTTCGTTACAGGTGTAACAGGACGTCTTTCAACACCCTGCACAATGTTCCACAATCCTTTTGCAACCAAAACATGTCGCATCATATAAGCCCATAATGGGTAGTTGGTACCATCCAACTTATCCTCAACAGCCAACATACGGAATACATCACTGCTTTCAGCCATGGCCGGTGACTAAAATACCTTGATGCAGAAAATTGACTGTATCTCAAAAAGTTGAACAGAACTGCCGAGACGAGTTCTGCTAGACCTGTAGCAGACTTTGAGACGCTTAAACTGGCGAACAGAAACTGGTATATACCTTTGGCACAAAAGGACGAAATAGCCTGCACAAGCGCTGCGATAGTGCGTTCGGAGGCCGAAACGAGCTCAGATCGTGATTTCAGCACCACAGAACGAAGCTGTTTTGATCTGGAAACACCCTGAGTATGCTCACCAAATTTTGTGCGAATCTGAGACTGCAAACGGAGGAGTGTCGACGGCACCCTAGAAGAAGCGACGACCTGCTCTGATACCAATTGTTGGAGATAGACGTCTGCGGAAGCACGCGAAGAGCACAAGGAAGAAGAAGAAGCTTGGAGCACAAACACACAATACTAAATGTATTACTAGAGAATGTACAAAGATAAGTAGCCCATTAGGGCAATAGGCGTATATACAAGCCGGGGGAAAAAAACCTCCTAAAGAGGGAAAAAAGTGCCCCGGCGGTCCTAGAGTGTTCACACACATCACTACCTAAATATATCAACACATATAAGCAGAGATCTTTCATCATCTCTATCTCTATATAGGTGACTAAACATTGTAGTTTGTTTGGTTCTATTTGATTATATTTGGCTAAGAAATTATTCCCTGATTTATTTATGCTTTTTTATTCATTGTGTTTATACAGACATAGATGAATCTCGGGTTCCATCTGTGTAATCTTTGTGTATGAATGTTTGTGTAAGTGTGCACATGCACCTATGTTGTCTATGTAGATAGTGAGTAGCCTATCTTGGAGGGGTCAATTGATAGAGCTAGTAGAATACAATTTGAGTGATTAAAAGCTTTTCAAATAACTCATTGAGTTTTTTTTTGTATGTAAAGTCTTTGGCATCATCTCTGATTAAATTATGAAAAATCAAGAGTTTGGCTCTCTGTAGTAGTCGATTGTGAGATAGCAAGAAGGGTCTTTTGTACTTTTGTTGTAAGATTCTTAATAAAAAAAAACTCAAAAAGGAACAAGTTTCAAAGAACAGAACTAATATTCCGATGAGACGACTATAGATCCCAAGACACATAGTTCAAGATCAATAAGAAGAAAGAAATAGGATCCACCTCTTCCATGATATGGTTGTTGCAATAGCAAATGTTTAAAATTAAGAAAAAGAATCCATCCATTATCCATTATAAAAACAAAAAAAAAAAGTTTTGATACAAGTATTGATAACATGTACAAATAAGAGTCATAAGCTATAGGTGCAACCACTTTGGAAACCCAAAAGATAGAAGAAAGGCAATTCAAAGCACTAAAAAGGCAACCGTAGCCTTATGACTAAATCCATAAAGAAATTCACACCAATACATGATATAGAAAAGTGAGTATATATTTTAATCAATTCTATAGTTCCAATCTCAAAATTGACCATAGGGAGATTTAGAACTCGGAAAATAGGATTATTTCATTCAAGACTATTACACCCATAGGAGCAAATGAAGCATCTACATTACAAAATCATTGGACACAATGCTCAAGCACCCGAAAGGAGTTAGTCTCTTTTATGTTGTAGGAAGATCAGTATAGGCAGAACAGGTCCACTATGCATGTTGTAGATCAAGCTTTCCTTGCTAATCAGAAGGGCAAAGGTAAATGGAGCTCCTCTACTAGTAAGCAAAAATCTGCTAATTTTGCACAATCAAAGAAGGATGACAGAGATGAGAAGAAAATAGAAAGCAAAAATTGTTTTGCAAATACTGTAAAGCAAATGATCATGTCATAAAGAGTTGTCCAAAACTGGCTACAAAAGAGGAAAAGAAGAACAAGGCTAGAATGGTTGTTGCAGAGGCCTCTATACCAAAAATAGAGTATGCTAATCTTGTGCAGAATGAAGAATGGGCATTTACTACTGTTAGCAATTTTGACCCATCTTCTTGTTGATATATTTAGGTAGTGATGTGTGTGAACACACTAGGACCGCCGGGGCACTTTTTTCCCTCTTTAGGAGGTTTTTTTCCCCGGCTTGTATATACGCCTATTGCCCTAATGGGCTACTTATCTTTGTACATTCTCTAGTAATACATTCAGTATTGTGTGTTTGTGCTCCAAGCTTCTTCTTCCTCCTTGTGCTGTTTGCGTGCTTCCGCAGACGTCTATCTCCAACAATTGGTATTAGAGAAGGTCGTCGCTTCATCTAGGGCGCCGTCGACACTCCTCCATTTGCAGTCGTAGAATTGCACGAATTCTGGTGAGCATACTCAGCGTGTTTCGAAGATCAAAACAGCTTCGCTGTGTGGTGCGGAAATTGCGATCTGAGCTCGTTTTGGCCTTCGAACGCACTATCACAGTGCTTGTGCAGGCTATTTCGTCTTTTTGTGCCAAAGGTATATACCAGTTTCTGTTCGCCAGCTTAAGCGTCTCGAAGTCTGCTACAGGTCTAGCAGAATTCGTCTGGGTACCATTCAACTTTTTGAGATACAGTCAATTTTCTGCATCAAGGTATTTTAGTCACCGACCATGGCTGAAAGCAGTGATGTATTCCGTATGTTGGCTGTTGAGGATACGTTGGATGGTACCAACTACCCATTATGGGCTTATGTTGGAAGTAGCCTTGGTACACCAGGACTTACAAGACGTGAAAGTCAAAGAAGGGAGTCAGAGCGAAGGGACAGCACAAGCAAACAGGGCAGTCAAAGAAGATCTGGCAAGTAACCAGGACTTACAAGACGTGAAAGTCAAAGAAGGGAGTCAGAGCGAAGGGACAGCACAAGCAAACAGGGCAGTCAAAGAAGATCTGGCAAGTAGGCCAATATTTTTTTCAAGACATTAATGCAAATCAAAGAGATGGACATGCAGGGAGGAAGAGCAAGTAGGGAGCTCGAAGATATGTATGGCAGATCACTAGAAGAAATCCCTACAACAACAGTGATTTTTATCACTAACAATCATTGTAAATATCATTTCACATTTTTGTAGCTCCATTTTGTGCAGGCCAAGGAGTCCTTGAGCTTGAGGAGCCTTAGAAGTAGTTGCGTACCAATTTTCGTATTTTTTAGATCTCGTTTGAGCCCCCAAATAAGCCCTGGAACCTAATTTTTAACTAGGCCGGACACTAGGTCTGGACAGGACCAAAAGCTAGTCAAAAACTATAAAAAGAGCTAGAGAGCTCATTTTTGAGGTTAGATTGTAATTGAAACAAACTTGTAAGAGCATTTTGAAAGTAATCTAAAAGCTCCATTGATTCTCACTCTTTGTCTTGCCATGTGTGCGCGTGTGTGTGTATGTGTGTGCATGCTAGTGTGCTTCTCACTCACGCACTTGTGCCGCCACTTGCTCGAGGTCTTCATACCATCCTCACGTCTTCCCGGATTGACATTAAAGGAGGTGCTACTCATCATTGAGCTACACCAAATTTTTGGCGCCGTTGCCGGGGATCGAGCTTTGAGGACGAGCGTGTGATGGTAAGACGTAGAGTTGACGCGTTGGAGTTGTAGGTATTTTCTTCACTCTCATCGATTTTCTTTTACTTTCTTCACCATCTTCATCATCATCATCATCATCACCATCTCCCACGTCCATCTCCATCATCGCGAAAATTTCAGTTTTTTGACTATATTCCCATCTCCACCTCATTTCCCTCATTTCACTTGTGAGAGAGAGCGAGAGAGCGAATTTGCATGTGCTATTTTTTGCATGTTTTGTGAGCATTCTGCAGGTACAGGCCGCATCATCATCCCCAGCACTCTGCGCAGGTACGGAAATCTGAGTAATTGTCTGTGTGTCGCCGAGCTCTGTCAATCGCGACCGACAGAAAAATTGCTCTAATTGCTAAACAAAGTGCATATCCATGACCTACAGGCCTAGAGCTTCCCAAAAATGTGTTTAGTTTTTTGAAATTCCACAGATTTCTGTCAATCGCGATCGCTCTGTCAATCGCGATCGACAAACCACGATGGACAGATCTGTCAATCGCGATCGACACGTCAATCGCGATCGACAGCCCACGATGGCTCTGTCAATCGCGACCGACAGAGTCAACGACCGATTGACCACGAACGACTGACCATACGCGTGACACGTGTCAATCGCGATCGAGCCATCAATCGCGATCGACTCATCAATCGCGACTGACACAGTCAACGACTGTTTGACCACGACGGACAGACCACGACGGCTCTGTCAATCGCGACCGACACGGTCAACGACTATTTGACCACGATCGACAGACCCTCGCGACCGACCTGTCAATCGCGATCGACTCATCAATCGCGACCGACAGAGTCAACGACGCTTTGACCACGATTGATTGACTTTTCGGCCACGTGTCAATCGCGACTGACCAGTCAATCGCGACTGACAGCCACGACGGACCTGTCAATCGCGATCGACACGTCGATCGCGACTGACCTGTCAATCGCGACCGACAGACTTTGCGAACGCGTTAGAAGGGCAAATTAGGTCAAATTTTCAAGGCAAAATTATTGGTCTAGATTTTGATTGAGTGTGGGACAAACACTAGGGTGTAGTATTGTATCGCGAGGCCGTGCCACAAGCTACTCGAGTATTCCTGTTTGACTGTGAGCTTGTAGTGAATTCTGATTTAACTCCCTAAACCCTGAACAGTCCTAACTTTTTCATATGAAATCCAATTTTTGAGCTCTTGGGCTTGTTGGAAAGCTCTTGGGCTTGAGTTTCAGAGAGGGTATTTTGAAGTTGACCATACCCAGGGGGATCAAAGTCAGGGGTCTTTAGAATTATTTTCCTAAAAGTCACAATGCAGATGTGTGTTTGTGTTACATGAATGAAAGTGGTTGGTTTTGTCCTTTGAATCTAAGCATTGAGCTAACCGTGGGACTTTTATAGGTCCATTGAGAGCAACTGAGAGCATACAAAGCAAGGTTTCTTTGCAAGATTGAGAACCGGGTTCTTGAGCACCATAAAGCAAGGGATCAACAAGTAAGGTTGGAATATTCTCAACTCCCTCTGTCATTTCCTAGCTCAAGCTAAGAACGACTAGTGATAGGAGTAAGCCAGGGCGACGGTAGGCAGTTATCAAGTGAAGACTACCTAAAAACTCAAGTTCAAGTTAAAAACATAATCTCTGTACTGTCGATAACCTAAAGGAAAAGAACCTAACGTGGAACGATCAACCTAAAGTACGAAGAACATTCAAATGTTCCTGACGACATGATATCAGACAAGACCATAAACACAATAATTAACTAAAAAGAATCAAGTGACTGGTACCAATTGATCGGCAACGAGGTTGTACTCTGGAAAAAATTGGGCTAATCAGTTAGGCATATGAACCTTAGATCAGGACGACACCTAGCAAGAGAGAGACAAAGCCTTAGGTCTTCAGAGGCTAGTGTCAATCACACTGCAAGGTCTTGGGCCCAGCAGTTGAGCCACCACTCATACTACCCTAGCTCTGATACCAGTGAATCAGGGATGTCTCAAGGTATGGACAGACCCACGGGAAGTTCAGGTGTGCCTTATTTGTACAGGGTAGAAGGCCCTTACAAAACACAGCTGGAATATCTTAGGACCAACCGACTAGGTGCTAGCATCTATGAGGACGGCCTAGGAAGATCCGTGGTCCAGATTAAAAATCCTGATCAATCCATTGGACTAGAGCACCCAGCTATCAAGTTTGAAAATGGTGCATACCTGGACAAAGAAGGAACTATATATGTAGTCACTAGTCACCCTGATAGGACAGATGACTTTGGGAATGTAATCTCAGAAGCGGACTTAGGTGACCTGGAACAAGGGAACATGGGTGCGGAACCTAGAACCCCTCGAGGTAAATCAGTTCTCACTAGGATTATCACGCCTGAATGGGTCCCCCAAGACAACAAGAGCATAGAGTTGCTCCTCAATCGAGAAACTGATGAAGCCTTTTGGAGGTATAAGTCTAATCAGCCAACAGACATAGGAAATATCATGATCTATGAGTTTAAGGATCCGGATAGCCCAGGCAGAGTGACCTACTTAGATCCTGCTTCAGAACGGATCTTTGTGGTGACAGAAAATGATAGGCATGCCTACACTTGGAAGGGTGAATTTATTTTCCCCCAACCAAGATCAAATGCATCCTATGGTCACCCTGGGGCTGGAACTTCCCAAGCTCATGGTATGCAAAGAGACAGAAGTAGAGATAGACCAGAAGTAAGTTTTGCCAACCCAGGGGGCAGAGAAAGAACGAGAACAGAGACGAATAGAGTAGAACCTGAGATGCTTAGAGCCCACTGGAACCAAAGAAATGTAGAGGGATTCCCTCTGCCGAGGCCTAGAGAGCACACAAGAACTTTGAGACCCACCCAACTAGTTAAGTCCATGAAGAATTACTTTGACGGCACAGGAGATCCCTATGATCATGTGGCGGAATTCAAGAAAGTCTTGAGAGCTGAACAAGTGGAGGATCTGTTCACGCAGTACAATGCCTTCGGTCTAACCCTTAGGAACACAGCACTTACGTGGTTTCAGCCATTAGATGAACGCCAGTTCAGGAGCATAGACCAACTCCTAGAGGCTTTCATCGTAGAGTTCTCTAAGAGTGGCATAAGACACAATACCTCCTCATTGATCCACAGCTTCAAACAGACCCCCCAAGAGACTGTTAGATTGGCCGGAAGAAGATTTAGACAATATCTGGAAAGGTGCCCTATTTCGGAGCTACCCACATCTGCTAAACAAGTAGCCTTATTCCTTGATGGATTGTTGAGTACGAAATTGAGATCCTATGTGTATCTGAAGGACCCTAGGACTATAGAAGAGTGTGTACGCATGTGCATTGACATTGAAGATAACCTAGGGGACGAACTAGAGCTTTCCAAAATCTACAAAGATTCAGATAGTGCATCTAGTCACTCTTCCACGCAGTCCACATCAATTGAGGAACTTGCCGAAAAGGTAGCTTAGAAATTAGGTGTAACTAGCAAACAAATCCCAAGGTTTGCCCCTGTGAAAAGATGCTATACATGCGGTGGTGACCATATGGCGAATGTCTGCCCTATTATGGCTCAACCCCAAGTAAACCCTAGTAGCCAGTACTGCACCATAGAACGGAGATACACCAATCACACCGCACAAGATTGCCCATACAACAAGCAGGCAGTTAGGCAACCCTACCCGCAGCCCTACCAGCAAGGCAGATACCAAAACCAAAATCCACCACCACAATATGCTAGACCCCAACAAACCTACCAACCACAATATCAGGCCCAACAGAGACCCCAACCGGTACTAGCGCAACAGCCCCCAAACCCCGCTAACGTGATTCCAGTAAAGTATGCTGTTGCAGAAGAAAACCTGAATAGGGCCATAGTACCAGTAACCCCATTGATCTCAGAAAGTGACCCAAGTGACCATAGCTTTGATTCTACACATGTCGATAGTCCCCAGGCTTACTACATGCAGTCTCCAGAACATGTTGAGTCTTACTATAGTGAAGAACCAAGTGAACCTAGTTGGGAGTCAGATTACACGAACGTCATGTATGCAAACCCCAACCCCAGGCCTCAACCTAGGCAAGTAAGACCTCCATTCCCAAGAGGACCGTGCTACAGATGCCAAGGAGATCATCTCATCCGTGATTGTCCCTTGCCCCCACCCACACAACCCCAGTCAGTGACTATCCAAGGTTTTTGCCAAGATTGTGGAAAAGAACATCTCTTACGAGATTGCCCTAAGAATCCTAATAATATGCCAAAAATCACTCCGATCAATGTGATTGGTTTGGTTGTAGATTCCTCAGGAAGCGTCACTTCCACTGCACCAGTGCAGGTAGTCACTAGAGCTCAGGCATTGCAGCAAAACCAAGAGACAAACCAGGATAAGAACTCAGAGGCTGGTGAAACCGAGAGCATAACAAAGAAAAGGACTAGAGCATGGAAAGATAGTCGGGAAAGAATGAAAAGACAATGGGCTAAAAAGATGAGTGAACTTGAGGAAAGCATAAGAGAAACCAAAGCTAGGATAACTGAAATCACCTCTCAAATCCCCTCTCACAATACCCCGCCGCCACCACTACCATCTCCATCCGACCCACCACCTTCCCCACCACGTCATACGATTCCACCACCTCCTAGGGTAGGATCAGTGTTAGCTGACCCCACTCCTGAAGACATAGACATGATGCTCAAAGCATATCAGGCCAGAATCCAAGAAGGGCCAAACGTCACGGATCATGCCAGGTGCTATCCTAGAGCTGACCTAGAGATAGAAAGAACCAAACTGTGCGCGAAAATGGTCGCACTGGCTCAGACTATGTTTGAAGCCAGCCGCCTTTTCAATTACTCGGGCTCAGCCAAAACGCAATTACACTTGGATGGATTCCTAGAGAAGTTAGAGGAAATAATTGCAAGATCTGCCAAGGAAGAAAAAAATCAAGAAAAAGATAAAGCAAGCAAAAACATGAATCATTCCCCATCGGAAGTGTATGTGGCCAATTCCACTAAACCAGACAACTTCCCCTCCTTAGAAAGAATAGAGAGGCTAATCGCACAATCAGAAAAGGAACCTACCCCTCAAAGAAGGGAAAGGGCAAGAGAACGGATAAGCCAGCCTCTTCAGGAAGCCCAAGTGCCTCCTCAAGAAGCTTATCTTCCCCCCCAAAAGGCAGATGAGCCTCCCTCGAAAGCTCACATACCTCCGTAGGTTGCCTACATTCCTTCTCAGGGAGCGTATGAGCCTGCTCGGAAGAGTAATAGAATAAGTAATCCTCCCCAAGAAGCTTGTGCTCCAGCCACCCATGAGAACGAGGAAAGAGCCAATGAGAGAATAAGCCCTCCTTCCCAGGTTGCTTATGTGCCTAACTCTACGGAGCCAGACACTTCTTCTTCTATGAATCGGTTTGCACCAGACTTCCTACGAGAGATTCAAGAAGACAAATGGGATAACGAAAGTGAGGTCGCCCCTCCATTTGAACTTGTGGACGATGCACACGACCAATTCCCACAAGACATCCCATCCATTTACGGGGAATGAGAGTACTCAGTCTCATGAGAGATTGGACTTTGAGTCTAATTCCATACAGGAGCTGCCCCACTTCACAGGCCCATGGGAAGCTAAGTCCAACTGTATGAGAACACCTACAATCATGGTAAGGAACGACGACTCAGTCATACCAAGGAACACGGGGGTAGTAACGAACACCAAGGTGCAACGCGATCTCACTATGGAAGAACTGCCTGAGGATAGACCAAACGCGCGGAAATATGTAGCTAGTCAAGTAACTGAAGTTGCAAAACCACGTTCCAGGGTAGGATCCCATAGGACAGTGCCAGAAATTCCCTTGGATAAGATAGGAGATATGTGTGAAGGTGAAGAAGGGAACACCTATCTTCCCATCACCTATCAAGAGTACACCACCAAGGCAATTTTAGACTCGGGTGCAGGAGTTGCAATTGCCACCACCTCCTTATGGAAGCGTTGGGGCAAGCCAGCACTCAGGCCAACAAGAATGAAATTGCAGATGGCCGATGGTCATATTGAGAGACCCTTAGGATTGCTGGAAGGGATAACTCTCACCACTTGTGGTGTTGAGTTTGAGCATAGCTTTGCTATATGTGACTTCAGCAAAAATCATGCTTATGAGATGATTTTAGGAAGACCATTTATGCGACAGTTGCAAGTGGTACAGGATTGGGGAACCAATTCCTTGTATTTGCAACACTTGGGCGTTACAACCAAAGTCAATCTCAAGGACTATTCTCATAGAGATGTCCCTCCTATCCAGTGGAATCCCATCCATAGAGCCAAAGATGATACGGAATCTGTGCATTCCATAGAATCTGGATCCTCATGGATGCATGAAGACACTCACTTATGGATGTGCAAGGTAGCAGTAGAAGAAGAGAAGAGAGAGAAAGCCAGAGAGGTAGGTGCGAAAGAAACCCATAGATCAATCCAAGACCCAGCCTATGCACCTGTAGTTTTTCCAGACGAAGAATTTGAACCTCACGGTTGGGCAGAAATCTTAGCAACAATGGACGTAGCCATCAACGAAGAACAATGGACACCTCACTGTGATGAGGATGGCTATGATATTTCAATCTTCTCCATAGAGCCAATCATGGGAGAGGCAGTTCTAGAAGAATGCGAACCTAGCCCTGATGCATTTGAGGATGGAAGTGACTCCGATCTAGAGTCAATCATTATGGACCCACCATTTGCATCAGATGAAGAATATTTCCATGAAGTGGAATTTCAACCTCAGAAGCATGGAGAGGTTACAAATGATGTAAGATTAGCAACACATATGACCCCGAAGGAAGAAGGAAAGAAACGAAAAAAGAAAGAAGTCTTACCAGAGGAGGAAGAATCTTTGTTTGAGGTCCCAGAAAATTTTAAGAAGTATGAGATAGATGACAGGAGAGTCATGATAAGAATGCCTAAATGAGAGGCACAATCAGGAGAGGCCTATGATAACAAAGAAACCACCAAGAAAATAGTAGTGGCCATAGAAGAAGGAGAGGAGAGATGCACGTATATAGGCCATGACCTGACAGAAGAAGAAGAGCACGAATTGATTACCTTGCTAAGAGAATACAGAGATGTATTCGCTTGGAGTTATAAGGATTTGAAAGGTGTTGACCCTGACATATGCTCACACACCATCCCTATGACCTCAGATGCTAAACCCTCTAAGCAAAAGCCTTATACATATAACGATAACTATGCTGCTAAGATCAAGGAAGAGATAGATAGACTGGTCGAAGCTGGATTTATCTATGAAATTGAGCACACTGAATGGGTATCCCCCATCGTGGTGGTGCCCAAGAAGAATGGCAAGCTACGTGTGTGCATTAACTTGAAAAAGGTTAATGCCGCCACGATTCGAGATAACTATCCGCTTCCCATCACAGAACATCTCTTAGAAAGAGTGGCAGGCAAGGAAGTGTACAGCTTCCTTGATGGATTTTCGGGCTACAATCAAGTAGCCATAGCTCCAGAGGATCAGCATAAGACAGCCTTTGCCACAGAATGGGGCATTTTTGCTTTTAGAGTAATGCCATTTGGGCTTACCAATGCACCCGCGACCTTCCAGAGGCTGATGTGCCATGTGTTTAAGGAGTTCCTAAGAAAGAGTTTAGAAGTCTATGTTGATGATCTCTGTGCTCATTCCAATGTTAGACAAACCCATATTCCTGAACTCAGACAAATCTTTGACAAATGTAGAGAATATCAGGTCTGCCTGAACCCAGAAAAGTGTGTTTTTATGGTCAGGCAAGGCAAGATTCTAGGACACATAGTGTCAAAGAATGGCATATCTACCGACGAAGAAAAAGTGAGAGCCATAGCGGAGCTACCTAGGCCAAAGAATGTCAAGGAAGTACAAGCTTTCATGGGGCATTGTGGTTATTATCGACGATTTATACACATGTATGCCGTCATTGCAAAGCCCATGTACGGACTTCTGACTAACTTTGAGTGGACGGATGAATGCGAGAATTCCTTCCAGGAGCTTAAACGAAGATTGTGTTCAGCACCAATCTTGACCACACCAGATTGGAATAAACCATTCCATGTTCATGTGGATGCATCCAATTATGCCATTGGATGTGTGCTTGCACAACCTACTGGTGAAGGTAATATGGATCTTCCAATTGCCTATGCCAGTAGACAATTGAATGCGGCTGAACGGAATTACACCACTACAGAGCGCGAAGGATTAGGCATGGTATATGCAGTCAAGAAATTTAGACACTATTTGCTTGCAAATAAGTTTAAATTTTTTACTGATCATCAGGCATTGTTGTACCTAGTAAACAAGCCATGCAATACGGGAAGATTAGTAAGATGGTTTCTCTTGCTAATGGAATATGATTTTGAGGTTGTGGTAAGAAAAGGTAGGACTCACTTACGAGCAGATCACCTCTCTAGGCTCACATCGGGAGAAGCCCCACAAGGAGTGTCAGATGACCTTCCTGATGCTTACTTGTTTAATTTGGAAGTGGTGCCGCAGTGGGCTAAGCCATTAGTGCCAGTATTGACATACGGGCCTAATCATCCAGTGATAAACACACGGAATAGAGAGGTTGTAAGAGCCCAAAAGTACCACATCATGGCAGGAAGCATGTACAAGCACACAGATCAAGGGATCTTGGCTTGTTGCATAGAAGAGGATGAGTATGCTAAATGGTTGCAATTAGCACATGTAGGTGCACTAGAGCAACACCATTCAAAGCAACGAACTTTACAGACCCTAAAGAGACTCGGAGTACATTGGCCAACTATGGAAGCTGATGTCCAAAAGTTGTGCAAGGAATGCCCAATCTGTTACACTAAACCACCAGTGGAACACGCCACTCTTTATCAAATGTCCATTGTGCCAGATTGGAGTGAACCTCTAGTAGCATTCTTGAGGACAAACACATTCCCTCCAGACATGACTCTAACTAGAAAAAGGAGTTTGGAACAAGAAGCCCAGGATTATTCACTCGTTGGTGATAATCTATACAAGCGCGGTAAAGATGGTTACCTGAGGCTATGTGTCCATGAAAGTGAGTATCTTAAGATCTTAGAAGCTGCTCATCAAGGTGTAGCAGGAGGACATTTTGGACCAGATCGGGTGATCAAGGCTATACTATTTGCAGGTTTCTGGTGGCCCACCCTTCACATGGATGCACATACCTATGTGAAACGGTGTGATGTCTGTCAGAGGACTCAGTATCCTATACGCAAAGATGAGATGCCACTGAAACCTATGATGGGTGGACGTGCATTCTCTAAGTGGGGAATAGACTTCGTAGGTCCTATTAATCCCCCAGCTAAAGGGTCTCATGCGGAATACATCATTGTTGCAACAGACTATCTCACCAAGTGGGTAGAGGTAAAGGCTACGACCAAGAACGATGCTCAAACAACTGCCAAATTCTTGTTTGAGAATGTATTCACGAGATATGGGCTACCTATAGAGCTTGTAAGTGATAGAGGCACTCATTTCTTGAACGAAGTGATTGAAAATCTACTCCAAGAATTCTTGGTAATACACAAGAAGTCTGCCCCCTATCATCCTCAAGCTAATGGACAAGCTGAGAGCACTAATAAGATTTTATGCAATGTACTGACGAAATTAGTGAACACTAAACGCTCTGATTGGGACAAACAGCTACACCATGCTGTTTGGGCATACCGAGTGGCCTACAAAACGGTACTCCAAGCCACTCCCTTTCAGATGGTATTTGGCCAAAATGCTGTGCTACCCTTGGACTTCTTGATTCCTACATTGAGAGTAGCACAAGAGCACGAATGGACAGGTCACGAACTCTCCTCTAGGATCTTTGACCTTGAACGATTAGGGGAAACAAGACTAAGAGCCGTTGCAGGAATATATGCAGCCAAGAAGAGACAGAAGGCATATTTCGATGCCCATGTGAAGGATAAAGGCTTGAAAGCAGGAGATCTAATCCTAGTCTATACACTCAAACAACACGCGAGGAAGCTAGAAAAGAGAGGCTACGGACCTATGATCATCAATAGGATCTCCACAAGTGGAGCAGTACAATTGGCCACATTAGAGGGTGACATTCTCCCAAATTATATTAGTGGTTGCAGAGTCAAGTTGTATCAGGAACCCCTCACGGAGGAAATGCTTAGCCGACTCAACACTGCTAAGAAACGCAAAGAGGAAGAAAAGCGAGTGCGAGAAGAAGCTCAAGCAGAAGCTTTAGAACGCATTAGAAGGATGAAATTACGTAGGCAAGGTAGAGAGCATCCTAGGACAAATGACTATACAGATCAAGGATATCCCATGGCCATGTGTGAAGTCGCTGGAACAAGTTCGCATAGGATAATTGATCGACGTCCTTTCATAACCCTAGATATAGGACAAGGAAAGAGTGCAAGGACCGTAAGAGCCTTGATTGACTCAGGTGCAGCCACTAGTGCTGTTAAATTGTCTTACTGTCAAGAGTTGCAGTTAACTGTCAATCCTGTGGAAGCATATCTCATAGGATTGGGAGGCGTGGAAACCCCTTGCATGGGCGAGGTGGAACTTCCCCTCTACATTCATGATGAGGCAATGACAGTTAAAGTACTGGTGTGTCAAGATGAGGATCTCACTGAACCTCTTGTCTTGGGTCAAGATTGGATTTATGACCAAGCAGTCAATTTAAACCTAAGAAGTGGACTTCTCCAGGTTTGGATCAATCACAGTCGAGTTACAGTAGAATTAGACAATGGAGCACTCAAGGAACTAGGAAAGGCACAGACTCCTGGTCCTTCCAGGGGTACACATGAAGATGATATGCTGTTCTTGTCCAAAACTATGTGTTGCAGAGGAATGATATTCGCAAAAAAGGAGTCAGGAATGCAACGGAACTCCCTTCTTTTCCAACGGCTAGAAGGAGGCAGCAACCCAAGGTGGATCAAAGGCAGAAGAAGCAGAGTACTCCCTATGTCCGAGATCAAAAGTACCTGCGCAGCAAAATGTCCCAGCAAGTGAAACAAGTGTGGGTGCGGAAAGGCGAACAACCGGTTGTACCACCGTCAACTACAGGGGCAAAGCCTCTTATTAGTGACCAACAACACGACGCTAATAAGAAGTCTTTCAGAAATTCTTCTGCTAAAGTAAAATCTATTGGGATGCCCAAGAAGTCGATGAAGGCAAGCCCACAATCAAGACAAATTTGGGTGCCTAAGGCTTGCTTGATGGCACAAGTAGCTACGCTGAGGCCACAACCTAAACAGCATAACGCAGCTACGCATACTGCCAGATTTCACTCGTCCTCGACACTCATGTACACACCAAAACCCAAGAGCGTGCATGTAATCAATTGTAAATGGGTCCCAAAAAGGCCTCGTTTTCAAACCACGACACCGAGGAGGCTCTGTAGAGACTCTCCGAAACCGAAGGCAAAGCCCACTCACTGCATTTGGCAGCCTAGGGCCTGTAATAAACCCCCCGACCCCAATTTGTAAATTCATACCCACTGACTAAATGCAGTAGTCTCCTAGGACAACACAAGCGCTAACTACACACACTGTCTTCATGCACTTACTAACCACTAACTCACCATCCACCTCATGTTAATGTTGTAACGGGGACAACAACGGATTTATTCTGTCCATTACGATGTTAACACTTGGTTCTATATTCTCACAGAACCAACCAGCAAACAGGGCCATGGCAGAAGCAGGTACCAGTTCTCAAGCCGGATCTGGTGCCCAGATTGTGGACATAGAAACACTTCTCCTTGAGCCACGTCTCACCGCAAGACCGCAAGAGCTTCAAGCCGTGCACGTGCTCCCCATTCAGGATCCTCCTCAAGGGCACACTTCTCAAGTAGGTAAGCATGCGCATTGGTTCAGTGATGTTGCTGGACCACTGGGCGATGGAACCTATTTCTGGGAAGCAGAATTGGAATTCAATGGCAAATGGGGTCGATACCACTTTTTCACACGCGAGTTTGAAAGCTATCAAAACGCCGAAGTCATGAGATCAGTGTGGATCAAAGCGGGTGTGGACAGTTATTTCAGGGCTCACTTACCAAAGCCGGATTTTTTACGATGTTCATATCTGATCAGTACCATCACGCCAAGCAGGGCCAAGGGAGGCAACAGCACCTTTGTGTTGCCATCACTGCTGCCGGGTAATGAGCTTAAAAGATTCAAGTTGACCCTCAATCTGGTAAGAGAAGCATTGGGCATGTATGGCATGCACATCCCAACAGAAAAGGAAACCATGGTTCCAAGTCGAATGAAGCACAAAGATCTTAATAAGTTGAAGGACATGGTAGCGATGACACCTACCATTGCGCTTCACCTGCGAACCATCATGCAACATTTTGCTTTTCCCGCCCAAGAACGATTCACAATGCCTCCGAAAAAAATATGGTTCAGCTTATATCTAGAAGAGACAGAAAGCCTTCCCATCAATGTGCCCCACTGGATCATAGATCAGATCCACCTAGCGCATCAAAGGTGGAACAAGAAACAAAAGAATGTGCTCCACGGGTGTTGTGCTCTGACCAGAATAATTTATAGATGCTTGGCTTATGACGTGCCTGTTCAGCGGGCACTCGTATGGTCCCGAGTCCAAGAATTCCAGAGAAGACTATCAGCAGCAGGTCCCCCATCAAAGAAGATGAGGGGGGGAGTCCAACTACCCTGTGCTCAACCAAGGGGAGCTACCACTACACCAGAGATCACTCCTCCCCAGACACGACGAGTTAGGCCATTCACAATCCGGCTACCAAGACCAAGCATAGAGGGACCTAATCTGGTGTTTCCACCCATTCCATCAGATTTGGAATTTCCACAGGGATTTACTCTTGAGGACCTCACGGATGAAGAAATTGCCAGGTTGATCTATGACTCAAATCTCGAAGCTGAAGCTGAGCGAGCTCAGGAACCACAACCCCAAACAACAACATCGGCCCCCACCCAACCACAAGTTGTAGAAGTCGATGTAGATGAACAAGAGGCAGGAGGAGACGAAGAAGAAGCCGACGAAGAACAACATCAAGAATATGACGAACTCTCCGAGTTAGCAAGTGCCCCAGCATATTCGGCACAAATCAAGAGACTATATCGAACCATGCGACTGGTTCAGGAACAGCATAAGATGTCTCTAGAACAGGGCAAGAGACTCATGAACGACTTGCTAGCTGAGGAAGGTGTGGACGAGTTGTTCATTGAGTCCATGAACCTTCATGCCGACGCCGTAGGACTGGATGAGGCCATTCATGAGGCAGTGGCCTACATTCACAGGTTTGAGAAAAGGGTTCCCGTTCGTCCCAGGAGGTCCGGGAAGCAAATTCACATCAATACGTCAGCACCAGGCGAGGCAGCGCAAGCAAAAGAATATCACGAAGCACCGTTGTCACCACCATCCCCACCTCGCACTACCCAATTCTCCCCACCACAGGACACTAGCACTACCACGTCCACTACCACTACCATTGTCATGGGCATTCCACTCTCTCCGGGAATCCAATTCGGGGGAGTCACCATGCCCACCTTCACCACCCTGTTCACCGATGTCACATCCACTCCACCCACGATTCCCATCTACACCGTCACTCAAACAGTTGACACGATGGAAACATCACCTGCCACAGCACCGCTCCCTCCCCCCATGCCACCTTCATCACCCATACCCCCTCCCCCAACCTCTCCACTTGCATCCACATCATTCACATCTCCCATTCCCGCCCCCATTCCCCC
Source organism: Ceratopteris richardii (assembly GCA_020310875.1). Classification (NCBI taxonomy): domain Eukaryota; kingdom Viridiplantae; phylum Streptophyta; class Polypodiopsida; order Polypodiales; family Pteridaceae; genus Ceratopteris; species Ceratopteris richardii. The sequence goes on from CM035410.1 coordinate 205,531,050, forward strand.
TGCATCTTCACCCCTCCCAGCATTATTTAATGTAAATAGCATATTTTTAGCATTAAATCAATGTGTATACCAGCTCCAGAATGAGTACAAAGCGCTGGACAACCGGTATCAACAACTGGCAACGCACCATCAGAACTTACAAAGACAAGTTCACATTCTACAAACCGAAAATGCAGAACTGAATCAACGCTACACGACGCTTGAGCAGGCTCACCAAACATTATTGGAGGCACCCCAACCATCGACAGAATCAGGTGTCAAACAACTAGAAGCTTTGCTCGAAGTATACCAAGCCGATAATCTCAAAGTCTGGCGTAACCTGGCACTTCTCAGAAAACACATGGCGGCCGCCCTTGAAGAGAACAAGAGACTGCAGCAGCAAAATGAAGCAAATCTAGAAGCAGCAATGGAAGGCTCTCCCCACGAAATTGATCCAGAGCAGTTTAAAGCCGTGCCCTCAGAGACAATGAAGACCATCTTGGACAGCTATGCAGATCTATTAGAAGCTCATGATGACTTGGAAAGGGAACGTGATGCGCTGCACAATCAACTCCAAGAGCAACAGACAGCACCCAGAGTCACCGAAACGACCACGACTTCCGAGGAAGTCAAGACATTGAAAGAGCAGGTGGCCGAATTACAGGCAAGATTACTCACACACGAAAGGCAGCCCTCTCCAATTGTCGAACCAGAACCCGAGGATTTGGTACCCATCGAGGTAGATGAGACGTATGAGGAACCATACGTTCCTATGCGAATGCCAGGTGGTGAGCAAACCGCAGAAGGAATGGATACGTTAGAAATTGAAGTACCTGAGTGGCTCCAGACACTAGAGAAAACAGCATCAACTCATGAAGATCGAGTGGCAGTTCAAATCCAATCTATGGCAAAGATAGAGGACACTATTATTAAATCAGAATACTTCCGCAGCATGTCCCACCATAGATGGATAGGAACCAATGATGATCAATACGTGCCATATTGTATACTCCTGGCGGACTACAATGCAGAAATCCAACAAAGATGTGGCAAACCTCCAACGTTTGCTACACAATTTGGGCCAGATGACATCCCAGAGAGCGCTCAAAAAGGATCCATTCATCAACCCACTTGGAGGATCCGACTCCTCGAAACCTACCCGGAGATGGTTCGCACCTGGACAAATATGCCTCTTTTTATTAAATATAACCCTTGTTATGTTCCTGTACTCCGCAGACGCACGTGGCCAGAGTTTACCATTGCAGTCAAGAATATCAAGGGATGCGCCAAATGGTTAAACTACGTCTATCTAGCACCCCCTCAAGGGCCTCCCACCGTCAATTACATGATTTCCACTATACGGCACTGGAGCATCCGATTAAGGAATACCCCTGATGTAATGGCCCAGATGTGCATGAAAATTTTTGAGTTAATGCTTATTACATTCAGGACATTCAAGAATATCAAGGACCCACACTTCTCAGGCGTCGGATTCCTTACAGGAAACCAAGATTTAGTTTATGACATGAGCACCACTCCTTCCATAGAGGTGATATATGCTTGGCACGCCAGAATCAAATACCTCCCAGCCTGCTTTAAACAAACATTCGAAGAGATGTTCATAACAGGGTTCTGGGAATACCACTCAGAAATATTTGTACCCAGACCCTCACATCTCCTCCATTTATTTGCTGTGGAGCGAACCATTCACTCAGAACAGTTACGGGTGCCACATCCAGATGTCCCAGGGCCAGTCAATTGGGATGCATTGCTGACAGATCTAGCAAGGGGACTCAGGTTAGAAGAACACCACCTCGCCGCCGATGTTGTACAATACTACGTCCAAAAAGCAGCTAGACAAGGGTCTGTCAGGGGCGACAGACGCGAGAGTGGGGGGGGTGTTGGAAGTAGCCTTGGTACACCAGGACTTACAAGACGTGAAAGTCAAAGAAGGGAGTCAGAGCGAAGGGACAGCACAAGCAAACAGGGCAGTCAAAGAAGATCTGGCAAGTAACCAGGACTTACAAGACGTGAAAGTCAAAGAAGGGAGTCAGAGCGAAGGGACAGCACAAGCAAACATGGCAGTCAAAGAAGATCTGGCAAGTAGGCCAATATATTTTTCAAGACATTAATGCAAATCAAAGAGATGGACATGCAAGGAGGAAGAGCAAGTAGGGAGCTCGAAGATATGTATGGCAGATCACTAGAAGAAATCCCTACAACAACAGTGATTTTTATCACTAACAATCATTGTAAATATCATTTCACATTTTTGTAGCTCCATTTTGTGCAGGACAAGGAGTCCTTGAGCTTGAGGAGCCTTAGAAGTAGTTGCGTACCAATTTTCGTATTTTTTAGATCTCGTTTGAGCCCCCAAATAAGCCCTGGAACCTAATTTTTAACTAGGCCGGACACTAGGTCTGGACAGGACCAAAAGCTAGTCAAAAACTATAAAAAGAGCTAGAGAGCTCATTTTTGAGGTTAGATTGTAATTGAAACAAACTTGTAAGAGCATTTTGAAAGTAATCTAAAAGCTCCATTGATTCTCACTCTTTGTCTTGCCGTGTGTGCGTGTGTGTGTGTATGTGTGTGCATGCTAGTGTGCTTCTCACTCACGCACTTGTGCCGCCACTTGCTCGAGGTCTTCATACCATCCTCACGTCTTCCCGGATTGACATTAAAGGAGGTGCTACTCATCATTGAGCTACAGCTTATATGATGTGACATGTATTGGTTGCAAAAGGATTGTGGAACATTGTGCAGGGTGTTGAAAGATGTCCTGTTACACCTGTAACGACATGTACTGCAAATACAGGTGCTGGTGCTGCAGGTTTCATGTGATGATGCATATCATTCCATTTCTAATGCAGATTTACATAATGCACTTGTTGATGAGAGAGCTGATATTGAGGAGGTAAAAATTGTGCCAAAATGGCTAGTGTAAACTGTGCATCATAGTAGATCTATCATATCGTACTCGTTCAGGCTCTCATAGTGCTTTTTTTTGCATCAAATTGCTATGCTATGGCTGCCTCTAGTCTTTGTGATGAGAATGAGCCTGTTTCGTTTCATCAAGCACAAAATTCTAAAATTGGATGGCTGCTATGCAATCAGAATATGATGCTATCATGACAAATGGTAGCTGGACTTTATGTGACTTGCCTCTTGGCAAGAAGGCCATTGGCACTAAGTGGGTATACAAGCTAAAGTGTAAGCTTGATGGAACAGTTGACAGGTATAAGGCTAGGCTTGTTGCAAAGGGTTATGCTTAGGAAAGAGGCATTGATTTTGATGAGACCTTTGCTCCTATATGCCGAATGGCTACTATTCATAGCATATGTGCACTTGAAGCTCATCATGGTTGGAATGTACATCAGTTGGACATTAAAACTACATTTCTGAATGGTGACTTGCATGAAAAAGTGTATGTTTTTCAGCCCCTTGGCTTTGTGCAGAAAGGGCATGAGAACAAAGTGTGCAAGTTGAAGAAGGCATTATATGGTTTGAAGCAAGCACCACATGCTTGGTATGAAAAGATACATGCCTATCTGATAGCACATGGTTTTGAGAATATTCCAACTAAGAGCACCTTATATGTTAAGCATGAAAATGATGTACTTCTAATCATTGTTGGCTATCTTGATGACATAGTGCTCATTGGTACTCATAAGAACATATTGCTGATTTTAAGTGATTTGCATGCCTCATTTGAGATGTCGGACTTGGGTCATTTGCATCATTATTTTGGCATTCAGTTTATCCACGTTGATGGTGGAATAGCTTTGTATCAAGCCAAATATATTGAAACATTATTGCAATGTTTTGTCCCTGAAGGCTACAAACCTATTGCCACTCCTATGGAGATAGGTTTACGATTGAGTCTTCATGATGGTGGAGATGCATTTGATGGTGTTCTCTATATGCAGGCTATTGGATGCTTGATTTACTTATGCATTACTCGGCTAGATATTCAGTTTGTTGTCTCACAGATGAGCAGGTTTATGCATTTCCCAGGTGTCAAGCATTGTCAGGCAGTTAAGCGCATCTTTCGATACTTGAGTGATATTCGACTACTTGGATTGTTTTATTTCAAGGGGGGATCACTACCACCAGATTTACATGCTTTTTCTTACTCTCACTACGTTGATTGCTATGACACTCGTGTGTCCACCAGTGGTTTTTGCTTCATGCTTGGTAGCTCATGCATATCTTGGTTGAGCAAGAAGTATGTTGTGAGATCTAACTTGTACAAGTACCGAAAAATGTTTACTGAGAAAACTGTAACTGTTAACTAACTTTCACAGTAACATGAAATCACTTAGATTTCTTCACACAAGAATAACATGCTCAGATCTTTCCACATGAACATGTGTTTTCTATTAGAGAAGATGTGTACAAAAATAGCTTGGCCTCACTTTGCTCATAGCTATGGAAAAACTCTCCTACTTTGAGTAGTTATTCCTTACCATCTCTCTCAGATGAATACCCTACTGTTCAGGTTCTATTATTCATCTCTACATATGCAATCTCTGGCGTCTTCTATATCACTATCCTCAGTTTCTATATGCGCTCTCTTTGCACTTAGTTATTCCGGTTCTATGCTCTCTCTTATATACATTTTGATCCGAAATTCAAAACCCATAATTATGGAAGTTTCTATGAACTATATTATAGTCGTGAATTTGTCCCTTCACTAAGGCTTGATTTTCTGAATGCTTTGTTTCTGCTTCTCTTTGTCTTTCTTCGTCTTTATGTCTGTCTGTATGTCAAATTTGTGAGTGATTCTTCAACAACATATACCGGCATGACCACTATACATGTCAGAGAAATGAAAAAGTGATATGTGTCATCCTGGATCATCACATGTTGAGCTTGATATCTCAGCAAAAGAGAGAGGTTCTCTACTGGAGAGATCAATTTTGCAAAGGCTTTGCCTAGGGAGAAGTTTGAAGCTTTTCACAAAGCTTTGGGTTTACTTCCTTTTGTGGATTGATTCCACATAGCTTGGCACTTCCTTATACATGAGAGCTAGCTCCTTATTCACCGCATCACTCCTAGGGGGATTTTTTTATATATTTTGGTAGTGATGTGTGTGAACACTAGGACCACCGGGGCACTTTTTTCCCTCTTTAGGAGGCTTTTTCCCTCGACATGTATATACGCCTATAACCCTAATGGGTCACTTATCTTTGTACATTCTCTTGGTAATACATTCAATATCATGTGCTGTGCTCCAAGCTTCTTCTTATTCCTTATGCTATTCGCATGCTTCTGAGGACCTAAAACTCCAACAATAGAAGCATGTCTATTTCCTTGATGTATCTTCCTTAGCTTTGTTTTGTAAACACATGAACAACTAGTGTCTCCAAAAGAAGATATGAACTCTCAAACAAAGACCTTGAAATCATATGAAATATCCATATCCTTCTCAAGAATAGGTGGAAACCATGAAAGAGAACATCCAATAATAGAGTTCCTATGATTCCTACTACCTATGAGTCCTACTTGAGAAGCATCATAAGGGTACCTGTTTGATTGCATTCTTATGAATAGTTTCACTTCCTACAGAAATCCTCAAAACTTTGATCTTTTCCCATCAAATTTCTCAAGCATGCTCATGTTTGTACTTTTCTTCATATTAGTTTATGGGGGTACTTGAAGAAGATCAATTTACTATGATCTAGAGCTCTTCGATTTTCCTTTGAAGTTCTATGATTACATCTTGAATATTCTAGTGTTGAATCCTTTCTTGGTTTTCTCCCATTCCTTGGACTTGTTGTTGAATAACTTTAAGTGTAGAAAAAAATATTCAAAAATAATCTCAATGGTGCTTGTTCTTCATGAAGGTAGCCTTGCCAAAATGTCAAGGGAGCACTAACTTGTGCCCTCTGACTAGATTAAACAAGATTTTGAAAATATGCTTCTGATTATAGAATCACCCACACAAGAGAAATAATACAAGAATATAGAATTGTTACAAGAATTCCCACTACCATACACTAATAAATATGGATAATTGGACTAGATAGGTTACTAGAGATCCCACAACTTGGGATCTTAAGTATGAAACAAGATATTTGAATTACTAGAAATCCCTTGAAGGAGATGAACTAGATACAAGAAATGATAGGAAAAGATCTCATACTATGATTTTACAAGAGGACAAGACGAGATGTCCAGAATACTAGACAAGACAAGACTATAGCAAGGAGCAATACAAGAATAGGAAATGGAACTTGGAAGTACTAACTTAATGATCACGACTCCTTGAGCTCCCAAGATTGGCATTGGCAAGACTAATAATATATGTGGCCAAACCCTCTTTATTTAGGTGTTCACGGCTAGTTTCAAATTGATGATGTCAGCAATTTGAAGTAGGACCTTGAGATGTCAGAATCAAGCAAGTAGGTAGTCGACCTTAGGGTTTTGGCACATTCAGATGCGCTGGTCGCATTATTTTTCTCCAAATTATGAGCCAAACATGAGATATAGAAAGTCACATGGAGTCTAAGGCTCAAGATGGTTTCCTTTGTGTCCATGACATCTTTAGTACACAAGTACGTCTCTGAAGTAACACTAATAGGTTTTGAGACATCATCAAAACCTAACAAAGGCAAGGAGTTAGATAGAAAAATTAGTTTGATAACCATAGAAGAAGAACGAAGATGAAGACTCATGACCCTTGGTTCAATATGCGCTTTCAAAGAACAAAGAAACTATTAGGAAAGATGTTTTATTTAGGGATTCAAGCTCAAATAAAGATGGAAACAAAAGATGACATATTAGAAGCCCAACATAGATACATGGACGAACTACAAAGAAACTTCTAAAAGCAACAAAAAGTAATGATTATATGTGTGAAAAGTTCATCCATCTAAAAGAAAAGAATTTCAAGGTGGTCCAAAAAAAAACAATAAAAGCTAATCAAAAGTTGTGGAAAAAGGAACTTAAATGACGAAGAAGGAAAAGAAGAAAATAAAAAGAACATGCATTTCTTTGTAATACACAATCAGTAGACTTAATACCAAACCTCAAATCCCACATAACTGAACTCCTAAGATGATCTACGGACAGCCAATGGTATTAATTTTATGCTCCGATGAGCCTCCTACCTTTTGGAGGATGCCTGCATGCACTTCGAGAGAAACGAAGATGATGACCGGCTAATTTTACGGACCGCACACGGAGAACACTATTGAAGAAGATAGGCCCAGCCACATACGTTTCCACATTAACCCTTTCTTCCCTCATCAGGAGTATCTCCAAATGGCTACACACATGGGTGCCACATGGCACTCATGTGTAAGCCCATCTATTATAAGATAAGAGGTGGTTCACACCTCTCACTTGGGAGTTCTCCACATAACATTTCCTTCCCCGTAAGTCCATTTTTGTCTGCAAAAATGGCACTGGAAGGTCCTATTTGAAGAGAGAATCATAGGAACAGTACTTCCACTATATCGCCATGTATTTCAATACATGGTCATATCTCCGTGTTGTTTCCTCATATCCTTCCCCTTAAGAAAACTCCTGGGAAGGTAATCTAAAACTGGGAAACGGCCTCTAAAGGGTGCTAACCTGCTCCCACGTGGCACTATCTTCTTAACTATCTTTCCACTTTACTAGACACTCTTTATATAAGTGACTTCTCGTCCATTTCTCTCAATGTGTAGTATGCTCTCAGGCTCATGTGGAATAGATTGAATAGAGATAGGCTCTACTACCTCACTATCTGGAATGAGGTTGTCTGATTCACCCAGCCTTTTCTTAAGCTGCTTAACATGAAAAATTGGATATATCTGGCTATTTTTTGGAAGTTGGAGCTGGTAAGCTATCTTTCCTATTCTCTTAAGTATTTGGAAAGGTCCATAATACCTAGGCGATAGCTTTGGACAAGGTCCCGTCTTCATGGTTTTAGATCTAGATGGAACTCTAAGATGAACCTCAAAGTTGATGTCTCCCCTTTGAGGTTCATCATAGGCTCTAGCTCTATACTAAGCTCTCCTAATTTTGTCCTTAGCAAGCCTAAGCATATCGTTCATCTCTTCTAAGAAGTCCTTTGCAGCTTGAACTTTCTCATTCTGCAATCCTACTGCATAAGGAGCTCTTGGTTGAAACCCATACATAAGCATAAATGGACTATGCCCAATGGAAGAGTTCTTGGCACTATTGTATGCAAACTCTACTATAGGTAAGTACTCTTCCCAATTAGTTTTCCTTTCATTGACATATGCTCGAAGCATACCCTCTAGGATTTGGTTAACCCTCTCTGTTTGCCCATCTAATTGTGGATGCTCAACCATACTCATGTTAAGTTTCGTATCCAACCTTTGGAAGACTGCTTTCCAAAAGTGGCTAGTAAACTTCCTATCTCAATCAGAAACTATGTCTAAAGGAAGAGCATATAACCAGTATAGGTTTTCTATGAATAGTCTAGCCAACTGAGGTGTATTCACTGTAGTGCGTGTTGGAATAAACCTAGCCATTTTGGTTAACCTATCCATAATTACACAAACAGAGTCATGCCCTCTCTGTGTCTTAGGTAATCCGACTATAAAGTCCATGGAGATACTCTCCCATTTCCCATTAGGAATATCCAATGGGTGGAGTAGTCCTCCAATCCTCAACCTCTCAGCTTTATTGAACTAGCATTTAGCGCACTTAAGCACATACTTTAGGACATCCTTATGAAGTCCAGGCTAGTAAAGCTGCCTTTTAACAAGATCATAAGTCTTGTTAACTCCTAGGTGTCCCACAAATAGATATCCATCATGGACACTGTAATTCTTCCACTTGAATCCCTCTTGAGTACTTGTCGATTCTCCATCCTCACTAGAAACCCGTGTATCACGATCCCCATTCTCTATGGCTTCCCAAATCCTAGAATATGAAGGATCAAGCCTACATTTCCCTCTAATGGACTCAAGTAGCTCACTCGTGATCTGAGTAAAACTCAGTCCATTGAGCATAGGCATGAAGCTAAGTGAACCAGCCACTACATTAAACTTTCCCTTCCTATACCTAAGCTCATAATCAAACTCCTGAAGGGTCTTTGCCCATCAGGCCTTACAACCTTTAAGGTTTGTTTGATTGGAGAACCACTTAATGCTCTCTTGATCAAACACTATCGTAAGTTTGGCACCATATAAATAATGACGCCACTTCTTCAAAGCATGGACAATTGCATACAACTCCTCCTCATAGATGGAGTAATTCTTCTGAGCCAGTTCTAGTTTCTTACTCTCAAAAGCTACTGGTCAACCATCTTGAACTAAAACCGCTCCTATAGCAAAATCACTCACGGTAGTCTCAACCACAAAAGGTTTATTGGGATCTACTATATGTAAAAATGGAGCTGTAGAAATTGCTACTTCCAATCTCTCCATAATTTGCTTCTGTTCGTCTCCCCAATGAAAGGCTTTCCCTTTCCCTTTAAGCTGTTTCATCATTGAGACAGCAATTTTGGCATAATTCTTAATGAATCTTCAATATAAACCTAATAAACCTAGGAAGATCTGTAGCTCTTCTAGGTTCCTGGGATGTGGCCATTCCATCATAGGCCTTACTTTATTAAAATCCATCTGGATTCCATCTTGGGAGACTATATGACCAAGGTATTTAACCTCCGTTTTGAAAACTTTACACTTTGACTCCATAGCAAAGAGTGAATTTTCCCTTAGCACTTGAGATACCTTTCTTAAGTGTTCCAAGTGTTTGATGCACTATAGATCAGAATGTCATCTAGGAAATCTACTACAAAGTGTCATAGATATGGCCGTAATACACTATTCATGAGTTTCATGAAAGTGGCAGGAGCATTGCTGAGACCAAAAGGCATCACCAAAAACTCATAGTGTCCATATCTAGTCCTGAATGCAGTCTTACGGACATCCTCTGCCCTAATCCTAATATGATGATATCCTGATCTAAGGTCAAGCTTGGTAAAATACCTAGCTTGATGTAACTGATCAAATAGGTCTTCCAATCTAGGCATTGGAAATAGATTTTTGATAGTTACCTTATTCAGTGCTCTATAGTCTATACATAATCTCATAGAGCCATCTTTCTTCTTAACTAGGAGCATTGGTGATTCCCAAGGTGAGTTAGTAGGTCTAATGAAGCCCTTATCTAAATAATCTTGTAATTGCCTCTCAACATCCTCATGCTAAGAAACACTAAGCCTATAAGGTGGCTTACGTAACTACCTCAATAGCATGGTCAATGTCCCCTCTCTCAAGTGGTAGCCCTCTAGGTGAGTCAGTGGGAAAAACATCTCTAAACTCAAACATAAGATCTTTAAAATTTTTGACCGCACACTCTTGCAAGAAAGAATAGTAAAAAGTCTTGTCCATATTTACATTCCTAGCATGAAAATATACATCAGATGAAATATTTGTACAATGCTCAGATTCATGACTATACAATAAAATGATCTCCTGTACATGTTGAAAATGCCGAAGACTATACAACTCTAAAGATGAAATGAGAGGTGCACTAGGTACATTTCTCTCTCCTTGTATACAAAATTTACTTCCATTTCTTTAAAACTCAAGTGTGTTATTTTGATAGCTTCGTTTAAATGTGTCTCCCAACCCCCATAGCCACTCTCTTTCTAACACAAGGTTTGTCCTCTCCATATTCACAATTTGGAAGTCCATGTGATATTTATAATCCTGTATTTTGACTTCCAAATTGGATACCATCGCCCATATCCTCTTATCTTCCCCTTGCATCATAGATACTATGTATTTATGTGCACTGGGCTGTTGGGGAATCTTTAGCTTTTTGACCAGAGTATAGTTTATGAAGTTATGAGTGGCATAGTCATCTATCATGACTAGCACCCTAGTCTCGTATACACTACCATGAAGTTTATCCAGGTCATGTGGTCCAAACTGGAGTGACCACAATGACTGAGTCAAACAACAGGTGTGCTCTATATCATCTTGCATCACCTCCACTCCCTTGCAGCTAGAGCTTCCATAGGTAGGAGTTTCTCTTTCCTTCCTAGCTAGGAAAGAGGTGACATGTGTCTCTCTAGTATAAGGGTCTGTTCTTTTAAGTCAGCAAATTGCTCATGAGTAACAAACTCATCTAAAAGCTCCTCATAGGTATACTCTTCTTGTTGAGGCTCTTTTCCCTCTAGTTTTCTCTCTACTTCTTGCCCAATTTCTACTTCTTGCCCAATTTCTACTTCTTACATCCTATGGTCAGGATCCTCTAGTTGTTCTTTGGATGGAGAAGTGTGTTCTACTATTTGTTTCCCTTTAGAATCCATGTTTCACTCCCCCCGTTTACTAACTAGAGTATGTGAAAACAATGAAATAAAAGAAGAAGAGAAATATGACACTAGAGCACTTCCCTGGTACAAAATGAAGCTGCTGAAGCGAAATCCAAGCGATCTTTGAAGCGTGAAGGTGCTTATCTTCAATCCTCACCAGGCCCAAACAAAAATTCAAAATGTCTGGTTGGCCCGAGAAGGTTCTAATCACCCAAAAAGCAACAAGAATGACGCCAAAATCATATAGCAATAGCCCCAAATGTGCAAACTGAGTCAAACTGAAGCACTTTTGAATTTAGATAGTCCTTGCCAGAACAAAATATATAGTCCATCACTTGTACTTCAAAGATAGGAAGTTATCCCAAGTGAAAAAAGTTGATTTGGATGCCAAATGATGAAAAACTAGGCCCGAAAGTGGCTTCCTGGTTTTTGCTAAAGTGCTGTAGAGGGATTTTGTTGGAACAAATCTTCTCCAGCTCCTAGCTTTTGGAGGATGCATGCATGCACTTTGAGAGAAATTAAGATGATGATCGGCTAATTCTATAGAGTGCACACGGAGAACACTACTGAAGAAGATCCACCCAACCACGTACATTTCCACATTAACCCTCCCTTCCCTCATCAGGAGTATCTCCAAATGGCTACACACATGGGTGCCACATGGCACTCATGTGTATGCCCATCTATTATAAGATAAGAGGTGGTTCACACCTCTCACTCAGGAGTTCTCCACATAACACTTACCAATGGCATCTACTAATTAGATGAGCAAATATAGAGAACCTTGTAGCTAAAGAAGGTCCTAGAAGAGAAGAAACTAGTGAGATAAAAGAGAAAAAACACCATGTAGAAACTTGTCTAGGAATTAGAAGAAAAAAAGTGTACCTTAGACATGTGCTAGAAAGGGCTAAAACCATAGTCCAAAGAAAGATGGCTATAATCTAGGATCTAGAGATGCACATAAAGAAGCCACGGGAGAAGGCATTGAAGATGAATTGTTTATCAAAATAAGCTACTCAAAAGCCTCCCTCACTAGTTCACATCTACATGAATTCTAGAGAAGAAAAAATACGTCTATACTAGAAATTAAATGAGCAATTATAAATAATGTGGCCCGATTCTATTGGAAAGCTAAACTCTACACAAAGGTTGACCTCAAAAAATGAGATCCCTACACTCCTCTGGTGCCATGAAGCTACACATCAACCAATATCAAGTTGATATCATGAGAGTGGATTTCAATGAGCTTTGAATATCTTGAGAATTAGTTTTGACTCAATTATTTTTCAATTCAAAATATTCAACCTAGATTAAAAAAAGTTGCTTGGAGCAAAATTTCATTCCATGGGAGTAGAGAAGAATTATTTCGAAAACAAACCCAATATATTATCCCATTGGTTATAAAAGAGACCAAGAATTGCCTTTGAAATGCAAGAGAGTCTAGCAAATAGATAAAAGCTACATGAAATATCCAAACAATAACAAGATTATCTATTAGAGCTTTGTCAGATGAGCATTACATGCTTAAAACCTACCATGCTTTGCAAAAATAATTCATTGCACAAAATTTAGCTTTTTAGATGCCTTGTGAGATATTTAAGATTATTGTGTCCTAATTATCTCCTTCCAAAATGTAAACATCGTTTCCTTGACGGTATTATGACTAGGAACAATAATAAAGCCTTGATTCTTGACATAAGCAATGCACAAAGCAAAATCTAGTTCATGGTCTATTGCTCAAGACTTATATTTATGTCAAGTCATTGCATGCAATCTTCAAGAAGGATTGCTACATCTACTTGTTTGAAAGATGCATAGGAATTTTCATGAAGATCAACACTCAAATTTAGGCTAGATTAGTAGCTCATGAAGCTAATTACAATGCCTTCAGAACCCACCTAGTACCAAATGCAGCAGACAATCAACTAGAAGAAAAATCTTTTCAAATTGATAAACCAAATATATAACCATGAGCAATAAATGTTGAAGTGAACGTACAATGAAAAACAACAATGAAGCTGAAGGAGTCCATCAAGGACAAGATAAAAATGAGAGGATTAGATGTACCTATTCTTTAATTTCCCAAATCTATTATCAGTTATGCCACAATATTACCAGCATATATTCTTCCATGATTGTAAACTTGTAAAGCTCTAGATAAGTCCCATATATGCTCCTTTTTTTTGGCATTGATGGATGTAAAATCTCTCCCAAATATTGTAGTAATTTTACCATGTGACCATTTTTTGACCCAATATAAGTTACAAAAGACCATTTTTACAAGAATATTATATAAGACAATGGAAGATATATTATGAGGATCTCTATCACATTTTGATCATTCTTGTAATAGGAGTTGTTTGTTGCAAAAATCATGTAACTTCACTTTCTCCTATTTGTGCCTTTTTTTGTGTCTCCCTTTCTAATTTTGGTGTCCATTATGATAGCCCACTCTTCATCAAGTGTTTCCATGTCTAAGGCCATATTATAGCTATGAAGTGTCAAAACCTTTTCAGCCCATGAGGATTGAAATGCTCTTCTCAAAAACTTCAAAAAGTACCTCTTATTGAAGGAATTCATGGGCAATGTTTGAAAGAGATTAGTTGTTTTTATCACGCTTTACACCACCAAGGTAAACATTACCATCTCATAATCACCAATTTCCATGCCTTAGTCTAATCAGTCATTAGATTCACAATTTTAAGTTATTGTGATTGTCAACTCCATGGAAACAAGTCTCAAAGCTTCCAATGATAATAACCCCTACTTGTATGCAATCTATTAAGTGAGAAATTATAGAGAACGGTAAATTTGCAAATTTCTTGGTATTCATTTGATTTTAATGTTTCCTTTATATTTCTTTTGATTTTAATGTTTCCTCTTATCAAAGACGAATGTAGGTTGTGGATAAGTTCCAAAAAAGCATTTTTCAAATGGTACTCCTTTCAACCTAAGCTTACCAGTAGTTTGTTTGTTTTGAATCATCATATTCTCCCAGGTATGATATATTATCTTTCTTGTTAGGTGTGATATATATAATCTTTCTTGTTGAAAACCCTCCAATGTTGAGCTTAAACAGATCATGGCCATCCCAAGAAGCATACTTTGTTTCCTAGGACATGTGCTTTCTTCCCAAGCATGGGACTTACTAAGGGAAATATATTTTATTTTCATGTCATATGGTAGAACTTAATGTTATCTTTTTTTCCATGTCAAATTGTATAAGTTTGGAAAAAACATAACGTGTGAGTTCCACCATCTTCAAAAATTATACCATGTGGATAGTCAACTGACTACTTATTTTTGGTCTACTTGGATAGATATTAATAGCAATCTGCCTACTAGTATCACCATTAATAAACATTTGTGCATCCAAGAATCTATATGGTTCGGTAGAGTTGCAAAGGCTTGCCATTACATATCAATTATGAAATCCCACAAATGTTTTAGAATTGGTATTAAATATTGGTATGATTGGTATTTGTAGGGCTCTAACATGCCCATATATCAACTTAGACAGCATATTGGAGTTACTAAGGATGTGCTGAAGAAGTCAAGAAATTATTTCTGAGTGTTTGAGTCTTTCAAGATGGACAAGTGCAAATATAGATGAGACCTCAAGGATTTTGCACAATACATGTACAATCCCTGCAATATCTCCAAGATGACAACAAGAACCTTTTTGTTTAAGCTCAACTCAAAATGGCAGTTTACTAGACTACCAAGCAATAAAACTAAAGATCTAAGTGCCCGCGAAGATACCCTTTGGCTAGCTCAAAATGGCAGTTTACTAGACTACCAATCAATAAAACTATAGATGTAAGTGCCTGCGAAGCTACCCTTTGTCTATCAAGCATTGTCTTCTTTTGTGCCTCATCATACACATGCATTTGGACTAGTAGAATGCAAAAAACTCGCTTTGGTAATGGTCTTTGTGCAAGGTGTCGACAGCTTAAGGACCTTGACCACATTTTCTTGTGGTGTCCTAGCAATGGGGATATGTTGAATACTCTTCACAACTGTTGCAGCTGGCTGCACCCTATGCCTTTTTCTCCAGATGAGCTGTTGATTGGTGAGTGTACCCACCTAGACCTTCCCTTGTGGAAGCTTGGGAGGCTGGAATACATATGGACCTGCTGGAGGATGAAGAACGGGGCTGTCTTCATATAGATCTGCTGTATTGAAGAATAATCTTGAGAAAGTTGTCAATAAATGTGAAACCATGATAAGCATGCTACCCTGAGGATTTCTTCCTTGATTGTTTATCAACAGTACAAACCTTGTAGCTGGAGAGACAAGCACCTCTCCATGTACTCCTATAGGAGAATGATTATACTCCAAGTTACTGAGCAGTTGTAACTTCATTTGCTGGGGTCTCTCATCCCCTTCTCATGAGAAATGGTATCTTTCTTTCTTCATCTATTTCTATTTTCTCACAACAAATAAAGAGAAAAATATAACTCCGTGAAAAGTCACTTGCAAGATTTACATACTACTAGAAATTATAAATTTTGTAAATTAAAAGAGTAAAAAGAACACAGATGGGCAAAGCTAAGATTGCACAACTTGAACATTTACAGATTCAAAGATCTAAAAGCAGCCTTGCTATGATCCAATGATAAAAGAACTAATTGTGACTAAAGTCCCATACATGCAAGTCACAGATATTTGAAAGTGATCGAATGAAGAGCACCTTACTCTCTATTTCGGACTTTCCATGACATCATAAATGAATGAAGCAACACTCAGCACATAGTTTCTAACAAAACATCATCCCAGGTAAGGCATACATGCAGATCCAGAGTGAATGGTTCTATGGGAGTCCTTCCAGTACATTACAAGATGAAGAACACACTTTTATATCAGCAAATTGATAGTTCAAGTCATAATACAAACTATGGAACTACTCCCTGCACGGTGAGGGAAAGACAGAGAGAGAGAGAGAGAGAGAGAGAGAGAGAGAGCTGAACCTATTTCAATTTAATTGTAAACTCAAATCTGAACATATTTCATTATGTACAACTTTCTTCCCCCAGAAACACATACATATTTTATTACAAATGAGTTCCTTTCTCCTGGACAGCCTTTTGGGCTTACATTCAAACTTGGATGGATGGAAGCTGCTTTCACGGTTAGTACTACTGGATGGCATAACTCCACGATTTCAGACAGATTAACCTACTTTTCTATTGGCTTTTAAGGCCAACACTAACATGCTTCCCCTACCCTTACACATACTTGTTTCCGAATGATCTTTACGTCTCAAGGTTTTTCTTTGTTGAAATCTTGCCCAAGAAGCATTCTATACCTATGTTCAGCCAAGTTCAGTTTGTATCACTTTTGTTTCATTTGGATTCATTTGTATTTCTGATGGACAGATGTCATACATGGCATGTACACCTGATTTGTCTCAATTAGACAATTTTGACCTCACACAGAGTTTAAATAAGTCACTTTCTTTCGTCTCCTATTGCTGTGATAAAATTCAACACATCATGTTGATCGCCGATAGAAAATTCAAAAGAGGAGATTGACTTTTTTCAAGCAAGAGAACAAAAGTTAAAAAGAGAAAAAGAAAAGAATTCTTTAGACAGTAACAATGGATAATGAGGTTGTGTCCAGGTATGGTATGCGAGCTGAGCAAGCTTTACAAATTTAGGCATTGTACAAAAATGGAACCATGAAAAGCTAGCTCTGACATCTCCAGAAGAGAAAAACTGAGCAGGCTGTACAGCCAGTTCTGTTGGATCTTCTGCACAAAGCATCTATCTAGCTTTTTTATCAATCAAAGTGAAACCAATCAGGCTGTACAATCAATTCCCTGTGCTATTCTCAATATTCTCAGAAAAGCATCTTAGCACTTCAATGCAGTGCTCTCATCTGCTGCCTCTGCTTCATTATGTCGTTTTACTCAATCCATCTATATACCTGCCTCCTGTCACAGAGAGAAACCACTCGAAAACTGGTTTTGTGGATTGCTAATTGCAACCCACAAAAGCGATATGGTTATAGAGATCAGGCCAGACCAGACCCAAATGATTGTAGGGAGCCTTCCCCTTCTCCCCATAAGCCCTTTCATGAATGGATACAAATGCATTAACACCCATAAACTGAAAAAGGTACCCCCTAGCAGCTTGCTCCATGAAGGATTGCTGCTATAAATTGTTCGTCCTACAGCCACAGCTATAGCGATCATGTTCACCATGACAATAGTTAATGGAGGTATCATTAATGATGTCCATTTCACAACATACAGCTCAGCGAACTCATCATTCTCTCCTTCTGTCGAAGCTTTGGATGTCAATGTGAAGGATATGTCAATACCTGCAATAACCTTTAATAGTCCTTGTAGTACAGCTGCAAGATGTGCACTGGTGCCACCAATTACCCAGAACTGCTCATTTCGCCACCATTCCTCCAGTGTAATACCTGCCCACTTCACTTCCAGTAAAGCAAGCATGCAAAGCGTCAATGTGATCACAAGCAGATAAATAAGGAACAAAATATCAAGGGTCTGTACAATGAACTGATCAGTGAAAAGTGATAGAGCTGGTAGGAAACAGTAGACTATGAGAAAAATGGAGGTGAAAGGGTATATGCCGACATTAGCATATGCAATACGCTGGAGTATTTTCATGCGGGTGCTAGCAAGAAGACCATTGTTGCGTGAAAAGAAAATCTCAACAGAACCAGTAGCCCAACGCAGGACCTGTTGTAACCTATCAGTAAGATTGATGGGAGCAGTTCCCCGGAAGGCATCACGTTTGGTCACACAGTAAATAGACCGCCACCCTCGGTCATGCATGCGAAAGCCAGTTACAACATCCTCAGTGACAGAGCCGTAGATCCAACCAACACTGCGGCCCCATTCAGACTTGTCCTCATACCAGCAGGATATGACACTGATGGCCTCAGCAATGGTGGCTGGGTCAAGGTTCTCTCGCGGCACTCTGAGAGCTCCCGGTGGGCGGCCATACTTGATTCCTGGATGATCTGCCAGAGGTCTGCCTTGAAACTCTGCTTTGGGGATAGAAGCCAAGAGTGCACTGGAGCCCCCATACTTTTTGGGCACAAGCTGCATTTCCATGTCCTCTTCTTCTCCAGCCATCATAGAAATTGAATCAAGTTCTGTTTTCTTTGTGAGATTGGATTGCACCTGTTTTCTCTTCTGCCTGCTACCCCCACAACAGCAGCAGAGCCCTGAGCAAAGCCCACCACGATCCTTGTACCGAGGTGGATCAAAGGCATAGAGTGCAATCCGCCTAAACATGCAGCCTGTACCCACATACATTGGACCCTGCAACCCATCCAATGCCCTCATGTTGCCATCGAAGAAAACAGTATTATGATTGGCATAGCGATCACTGGGATCAATCCCTTCAAAACGCTGTGGGAACTGCACATAGCAGATATTTTCCCCTCCTCTGTCCATCATGAAGCAAATCCCCTCCCTGAAGGCCATGGAATTGTAGACATAATGATCACAGTCAAGGTTGAGGATGAAGGGCCCATTGGACATAATAGCTGAGGCACGAACCAGTGCATTCATAGCACCAGCCTTTTTGTTGTGATCATAATTCGCACGCTTCTCCCGAGACACATAGACCAGCATAGGCAACCGAATGTCAATCTCACTAGTGTCAATCAGATTCTCCTCACTCGAGCTGCCAAACAAGGGGTCACAGCTTGGAGGTGCAAGCATAACCTACAGATAAGCAGAAATTACCTCAGAGAACTCAAAAATGTGACATGAAAGTAGGAAAGGTGATCACCCTACCTGAATAATGCCAGCATGATCTCCTCTACCATGATCCATACTTGATGTGCTCCATGTTCCTGGCCAATGTGTACCATCTGCCATCCATGTTGCTTTTACAACATTCAATGGCTCACTAGGATCTGATCCACTCTGCATTTGGTGCCTCTTTGCTTTCACCTCCTCATGGGCATTATAAGCATCAGATCTCCTCCTTATTGATTCTGGTAAACCATTAATTCGCACCTTAAACTCATCGTACTCCCTTTTTACTCTTC
Source organism: Ceratopteris richardii (assembly GCA_020310875.1). Taxonomy (NCBI): domain Eukaryota; kingdom Viridiplantae; phylum Streptophyta; class Polypodiopsida; order Polypodiales; family Pteridaceae; genus Ceratopteris; species Ceratopteris richardii. Next base: position 205,550,344 of record CM035410.1, read on the forward strand.
TTCGATCCTTGACGAAGTCTTGGCGCACCTTGTTCTTTGTGGGATCACCCTTCATGTTAAAATAGGACTCCGGATTGCGAGGCTCTATAGCATGCTTCCGGCAGAAAGGTATCCATATCCGAGCAAAGCTTGCTGCCTCTGCCATCGCCTCAAATGTAAGCAATGCACCTCCATCATCAGACAAGTAGCAGGCCAGCTTCTCAACAGGATAATCAGCTGCCAGAATGGAAAGGACAGTATTTGCAGTGACCAGGGGGGGCTCCTTCTCAGGATCAGCAGTCGACACAAACACGTCCATTGCAGGGAGATCAGACCGACCTCCAGGGTTAGTAGGGCCAACCTGCTCAAACTTGTCCTTCAAGACTGCAAGGTCTGTGGCTCTGTTGACAGGACAAAGCTTAGGCAACTGGTCTAATAACCAGGAGATGGTGAACCAGATTTCGCACACTATGGACATCCCCCACAGCCAGATAGCATCACTGTTCGGGTGTGAAACCCTCCATATCAAAAACATCACAAGTGCCACGAACCTGAACACGATGAGAAGCCTGCAGAATGCCACCATAAGTTTTGTGGAATAGCTTTGGCAAATAACGTACTAATAAAGCATATAATCTCAGTCAGCGGTCCACGATTCAAAATAATTATAAGCCCACTATTGCAGCAGCATGATGCATAAAAAAGCTCAGTATAAAACATGGATTGCAAATCTCAAAGAATTGGCACCCCACAAATTAAGATGTCAGAAAATAACTAGGAGATCAATTAGAACGGTACTCATACTTCGTCGAACTCAATCTCAAAATAGCTGAAATAAGAAAAGCAATAAACTCATAATTTCTGGTTTGTTCACTGCCACTTCCCGTGCATTCTGAAAAACATGTTGTTGACCTTCTTTAAATCATCGCGACAAGCAGTTCAGCAGCAGTTTCAAGCATATACTGACTCGTGACAGCATGAAAGATAACGAGCAGAGAAAATACAATAAAATCCAAATACTCTTCGCAGAACGGTTCTGCTAAGTGTACAAATCATTCGACAAAATTAGATGAAACGACGGAATGCAGACCTGTAAGGGCTCAGTATGCCTGCAGGCACCTTGATTTTCCGGGTAAGAGGTCGGCGCGCTTTGTCCTTGAAGTCGGGAATAGGACCTCCTGTCATAACGCCAGAGTAAAGTTCAGGCTCCTTAGGCCACACAGCATTACCGAACCCATACGTTCCCTTCGTCTCATACAGCCAGTTGGCATGGTCAAACTTTGGGCTGCGCAGCGACAGCTGCTGCGAATACTTCTTGGATTTGACAATGGAAAGACGCCGATCTGGAAGATGATGCTGCTGATCGGGCGGCGCAGGAAGAGAGAGTGGGACGGAGGTGGGAAGGAAGGGATCCGGGTCTTCCTCGCTGGGCCTGTAAGGCTCTTTGCATCCTGGGCATTTTCCCCCTGCTTTGCAAGCGTCTGAATAGCAATCTCTGCAGATCTTGAAGTTGCACTCGCAGGGGCTGAGCTCCTCGCCTCTCTCGTCTCTGATAACTCTTCCATCACATCCCTTCATCATACACATCGATCCCCTGTTACCAGCCAGCTGTGGGTGGTCATCAGCAGCACCGTCTGTCATCTTGTCCAGAACATGGCTCCTTATCATGCTGTTGTACCCTCCCGTAAAGATGCTGCTGGAAACCATCTGCTGGTCTGCTTTCATCGCGATCGTCGGGTCCACGACATCGGAGTCGATGATACCTCCGCTGCCGCTCATCATGGGCTGATTGTCCGGAGTGGGCGGGATGAGCACTGTGTAGCCACCAACAACGGAGCTGACCTCGCTGGCACCATCAAGGTCCGTGGAGTCGCCTCTATCGACGCGACGGAAGTAACCATTGCCTCCATCAGAGACCTCCACGAAACCAGCATTGGCGTTCGAGTTCGACCTTCTGAATGATCTATTGAGTGCTCTCGAAGGAGCAGTGGATTTCATCTGTGGCAGAGTTTCAGGATACTGTGATACGTAAACTGGAAAGGGAGAAACGAACCCTAACCCCAAAGCTAGCGAGAACAGAGACTCAATCACCTCACACAGAAGGGACTCAGGAAAGAAGAAAATGTATCTTGGGTTTATGCGCCGAGCAGAAAGAAGAGCAGGAAAGGGAGTGCTCAAAAATCCAGAAGTCGGGGGATTCAAGTGCAGTGAGAAAATATAAGTTCATCTCGAGAACGGAAAACTATCCACAGACAGACAGAGACAGCTATGTGGATCTAGAGGAGAGAGAAGGTATGGACAGAAAGCGGGAAGAGAAGTGAAGAGAAGCAGCTTAAAAGCTTAGCTTTCTTACTCGAACGCGATTAGCTGTGCCTTCTTCGTTTCTCTGATAATGTCTACAACGCGGTTTCATTGGAAGTAGCACATGGAAACGTGGACATCGCCTTGACGGATTCATCTGCTGAATGTTCAATGTGTACAAGATATAGTCCACTGTCCAACCTCGTAACACGAGCTAGCTCTCCGACCAAGCACCTTGGAAACACTTCACACATTAATTGAAATAATGTGCTGAAAATGGAGACGAGTAAATCTTCTATAACCGACAGCGTTATTAGGCTGATTGATTGGTTGGGTCTCGAGGCGAGGCTGAGGTTCAATCCCTGTCTATAATAGAATAGTTGTAAGCTTTAAATCAATGTATTGCTTTAGGGTAGATTTCAATGAGTTAAAATCAGTTGTCTTCCAGCAGTCCTTTTCATGTGTTGACTTTGGGGAGGTCTAACTCTTGCTTTGTGGGATATGAGGGGTCCTATGACTTTTCATGTGTTGACTTTGGGGAGGTCTAACTCTTGCTTTGTGGGATATGAGGGGTCCTATGAGTATTATGCTCATTCATTTGTACAATTGTTCTTTCAATGAATTCAACCAAAAGGATATTAAGCTTTGGTTGGACTTTCTCTTTGAAAAAGAATGTTTCATAGTCAAATTCCATGTGCATAGTTGTTCTTTCGATCAATTCAAGCAAAGGGAGATTAAGTTTCGTCCGAACTTCCTTTTTAATGTTTTTTCAATCAATTCAAGCAAAGAGAGATTAGGCTTTGGCCGAACTTCCTCTTTACAAAAAAATGTTTCATAACCCAATTCCACGTGCATAATTGTTCTTTCAATCAATTCAAACAAAGAAAGATTAGACTTCGGCCAAACTTCCTTTTTAATGTTCTTTCTATCAATTCAAGTAAAGGGAGATTAAACTTCGATCAAGTTTCCTCTTTAATATATATATATTTTTTTTTTATTATTATTTTTTTTTCATAACCGAATTCCATGTGCATGTGACAATTTTCCCGGTAATCTAATTCCCTTTGGTTCAAGGATATATACCAAATATCCAATAGAAACCTAAGATGCACCCTCTTTTCAACTTCATTATCAAGTTAAGAAAGTCAAAGGACCTTAAATATTAATATTAAGTTTAGAAAATAGAAGAAACGAGACAATCTTAACGTTATAAAAATCTAATAAAGCAAAGAACCTTTGAGAGCCTTCAATCATTAAAATTCAGTGCAAAAAATAGAAGAAATGACACCTATAGAAAGAAATAACACTTTTTTTCAGTTACGAAGTGTTTGTGGTGGTGCACTTCTAAAATACCATAACACTCCATAAACCAACCCATCAAAGTGCTATGGAAGTTCTAAAGATAGTGAAAAGTGTAGCGAAGTTATAAAACACACTTATGCTAGGTTTATACAAAGACGCTGAACAAACACTCAAAAGTGTATTATTTCAAGTGGAACACATAGAAATTAATTAGTTTTATTATTCATGTGTTCACACAAGAAGGCGAAACTGTGCAAAAATTATTTTTGTGCCACCATCCTATGTGAACATAAAAGATGACAAAACAAATATTTTTTTTTCATGTGAATCCTTGTAAGTGCATAAGAAAAGGTCAAATTATTAAATCAAATATTTTTTTTCCATGTGAATCCTTGCAAGTGCATAAGAAAAGGTCAAATTATTAAATCAAATATAGGCTACATCTGCTAGATCATCAGAATGTGCTGCCCAAGCGCAGGCTTGCCCCCTTGGTACATTTTCCTGGAGTTTGTGTCGTGACATAGCACTCGTTCATTTTCAATTGCACCACCCTTTGTGAACGGGACAAGACAAATGCCTTCATATGATTGGTTCAAAGGAGCAGTGCAACTCTACCACTCCTCTCTCTCTGAACCCAACCTTATACAACCATCTTAATTTTTCCCTTGGATCTCTTTAGGGCAATATGAGGCAATTTATCCGTCCATGAAGTTTGTTTGGATCCCGCATTTATCAAAGTAGAGCTCTATGCCAACCCTATATTTCTCACCCTTATTGTTTCTCATGTTCTTCTTTGTTTTCATACTTTAAAAACTTACTAAAAAAAAGAGTAATAATTGTTTTTATATTTTAAAAACTTAATGGAAGAAAATAATAATAAATGATGTAAACAATGTGAGGCTTCCTCTTCCTTTGGCTTTGATTCTTTGATTCTTTTCTTCGTGCAGAAAGCCTACTTCGATTATTCTCGTGTTTCTCTTTATGCCACTATGGGTGATGTAAGAATGTCGTCATATGGAATATACTATGTTCTATATATAGAGACTCTCTAATGTTGCAAAATATGTGCAGATCTTGAGTGTCACCTCATCTCTTGCACTTCCCATCTCCAAGACCACACCTTAAGAGCTTTGGTAACATCCAAACACCATGATGTATTATAAGCCATTAGAGAATTGATTCGTTGGCAAACTTAGAGAAACCTCTAGGAACATTTTTGTTAGACTCAAGATATAACCGGGAGGAGATCGTTGAACCACACCCTAAGAGGGAGGATTAGGAAGTAATCCTCAACCATGGATTTTGGGGCAAGTGGTTCGCCCATCGTACTCTTAACCGGTAGGTCATGAGTTCAAATCTCACATTTGGTATCTGAGCTTAAGAAGTAGGCTTGGGGGAGGAAGGCGCGCGCGTCGTTTTCAAAGGTAAGCTTAATAAAGATTTGAGTGTATCTCCCAATCCGTAGGTCAGATTTCAACATGTAAGATACCGTTGGAAAGCTCTCAAAACCAACATTCCAATGGAAAGGTCTAGATTGAGGATCCAATATATCTAGCATGGGTGAGAACTAGGTTCAAGATATTGAGGTTGAGAACAAAGTGCTTAAGAGACCAAGGTTGCGAACAAGGCAAGTCTGTAGGCAAGTGGCCAAGAAGCGGAAAGGCAAGGTTCTAAAGACCAAGGTTGAGAGCAAGGGTTCAAGAGACCAAGGTTGAGAACAAGATGGTTCAAGAAACTATGCAAGGTTGAGGACATCAATTCAAGGGGAGATCAAGGATTGATCATTGAGGACAATGATCTCTAGAAGGGGAAGAGAGTGTTAGACTCAAGATATAACTGGCAAGAGATGGTTGAACCACACCCTAAGAGGGAGGATTAGGAAGTAATCCTCAACCATGGCTTTTGGGGCAAGTGGTTAGCCCATCGTACTCTTAGTCGGTAGGTCATGAGTTCAAATCCCACAATTTTGATATATAATTCCATTGGTAGGAGGACCATTGAAAGTTCCATTTTTCATTCAACTTGCACCTAATATATTGAATGGGTCCTTACTTCACTTGTAATGTCTGAACATTAAAAGAGAAAAGTTAGCAATATTCTTGTTGGAAGTCTGATGAGAAGAAGCATGGGTTTCTTGACAATTCTTGAGCATTTTGGCTTTGCAACCCTGGGCAAAGAATGGATGCCCAATGTTTGTTGTTCTTGCCACACTTGATGACCATGATAGTTATCTTCTTACTTTTAATTCAAGACTTAAATTTACGTCTCCCACCACGGTTATAACTAGTAAGTCAACACCTCCAACCATACCAAACAACCCTTGCAACCATACCAAACAACCCTTGCAACCAAAAGGAAGGATCAGATAGACACAAGGATAAAACTATACTCATGAAAGAATAATGTCCAAAAGACCGTGATTATGCCAAGCTTTATAACCCTAGAAGTAGAACAAGCCAAAAATAATCGAATAGAAAGAATCTATGAATCGAGTTTCCAACAAGTTGCCTAACCATTCTTTTAGTTGAATAAAATGAGTAAGACAAGATAAGTAGCCCATTTGGGTTATAGGCATATGTACAAGTTGGGGGGACGGGGGAATCTCATAAAGAGGGAAAAAAGTTCTTCAGCATTCCTAAGTGTGTTCGCACACAACACTACCAAAATATATCAACAAATTCCCATTGGGAGTGATGTAGTGAAAAAGAAATTTGCACTCATGTATAACGAAGTTACAAGCTATTTGGAATGAAGTCAATCCATAAAAGGAAATAAGCCCGAAGGCTTTGCAAAAAGCTTCAAACTTCTCATTGGGCAAAGCGCTTGAGAAAAGCTCTACAACATTAACTTGTGTTGGCACATACATCGAATCAATCTCTCGAGCAAAGAGTAACTCCCTAACATAATGATAGTGCACCTCAATGTGCTTTGCGCATGCCTGGAACACATGTGTTGAGATGTAGACGGCTCCAAAATCTCAAGAATTTGAACAGGCATCAAGTCTAGCATCTGTAACCCATAATTCCAATCCAAGGGAAGACTATTAGTGGTGGATAAGACCTTCACGCTCATAGCACAACAATCAAGAAAGATGCACACACACATGCATGTTGGAGTTTGAGGTTTGCACAAGCACATGAACAACACTAGGAAGGAGAAGAATCTTGGAGCATGACACAACATTGAATGAATTACCAAGTGAACGTACAAAGATAAGTGACCCATTAGGGTTATAGGTGTATTTACAAGCAAGGGAAAAAAAACTCCTAAAGAGGGAATAAAAGTATCTTGGCGGTCCTAAGTGTGTTCACACACATCACTACCAAAATATATCAACAAATCCCCCCTTGGAGTGATGTGGTGAACGAGTAGTTGGCACTCATGTATAAGGTATTACCAAGCTATGTGGACAGAGATCAATCCACAAAAGGAAGTAAGCCCAAAGCTTTGCCGATAGCTTCAAACTTCTCCCTTGCTAGAGACTCTGTGAAAAGGTCTGCAATGTTATCCTATGTGGGCACATATGCCAAACTGATCTCTCTAGCAGAGAATCTCTCCCTAACATAATGATAATGCACCTCAATGTGGTTTGTGCAAGCATGGAACACACGGTTCCTCGCAACTGCCAATGTGCATTGACTATCAATGAAGATGGTGGTGGTAGAAGACTGATCAACACCCAAATCAGCCAAAAGGTGTCTGAGCCACACACACTCAACAGCCGCTGTGAAAGTTTTCCTATACTCAAGCTCACAACTAGAAGTGGCCACAATATGTTGCTTCTTGCTCAACCAAGATATGCGTGAGCTACCAAGCATGAAACAAAAAACATTAGTGGACAAACGATTGTCATAGCAACAAATGTTTTCTAAATTAGAAAAAACATGTAAATCTAATAGTAATGATCCCCCCTTAGGATAAAACAACCTAATTAGCCAAGTATCACTCAAGTAGCAAAAGATGCACTTAACCGCCTACCAATGTTTGACACTTGGGTCATGCATAAACCTACTCATCTGAGAGACAACAAACACAATATCATGCCGAGTTATGCATAAGTAAATCAAGCATCCAACAATATGCTGATAGAGAACAACATCAAATGCATCTCTAGCATCATGAAGACTTAACTGTAGACATCTTTCCATAGGAGTAGCAATAGTTTTGCAATCTTCAAGGCCAAAATGTTGCAATAATGTGTCAATATATTTTATTTGATGCAAAGCTATTCCCCCATCAGCTTGCATAAATTGAATGCCCAAATAATGATGCAAATTCCCTAAATATGACATCTAAAAAGAGGCATGCGAAATAGCCTAAATCCAGCAATATGCTTCTCGTTAGGATCAGTGAGCAAGATGTCATCAACACAAGTATAATGATCATAAGTACATCATCTACATGTTTAACATATAAGGTGCATTGTTTGCAAAACCATGTGCAATCAAGTAGGCATGTATCTTTTCATACCAAGCACATGGTGCTTGCATCAAACCATATAATGCCTTTTTCAATCTGCACACTTTGTTTTCATGCCCTTTTTACACAAAACCACGAGGCTAAAATACATACACTTTCATGTAAGTAATCATTCAAAAATGTAATTCTAATGTCCAACTGATGTACATTCCAACCATGATGAGCTGCAAGTGCACAAATGCTACAAACATTGGTCATTTGGCAAGTGGGTGCAAAGGTCTCACCAAAATCAATGCCTCTCTCTTGATCATAACTTTTTGTAACAAGCCTTGCCCTATACCTATCAATTGTTCCATGAAGTTTATGTTTCAACTTGTATACCATTTAGTTCCAATGGCCTTATTTCCGGTAGGCAAATCATAGAGACCAGGTACCATTCTTGATAATAGCATCAAATCTTAGTTGCATAGCAGTCTTTGAATTTTGTGCTTCATCAAAAGAAAAAGGCTCATTCTCATCAAAAAGAAACTAGCGGCATTGCATAGCAATCTAATGCAAAGAAAGCACTATGAGAGCCTAAACAAGTACAATATGACAAAGATACATATACTTTCCTACCTCTTAAAGTACATGTAAGCCATTTAGGAATAGTTTTTGACTCTTCTATATTAGCTCTCTCATCAACAAGTGCATCATGTAAATCTGCATAAAAAATGGGATGATTTGCATCATCATGTGGAACTATAAAGGCTTCAATATTGTCTCATTTGGACTAGCACTTTACTGTCCACCTATAAAAAGAGGCAACAAAGTGTATACACCTCTTTGGAGCTAGATGATGTCTCCTTCGTACATGAAAGTAATGGCTGAATTGCATCTTCCACAAAAACAATATCAAGACTAACCAAAATGTTTTTAGTCTATGGATGATATAGACGATAGCCTTTGCTTTCATAACCATACCCAATAAAAAATACAGTTCACTACTTTATCATCCAATTTCTTACACTGTTGTTCAGGGACTAACACATATGCCAAACAACTAAAAACACACAGATGAGCAATAGATGGCTTACGACCATGCCAAGCCTCATATGGAGTGATCGATTGTAGTGCTTTGGTGGGACACCTATTAAGTACATATGTTGCACACATAACAACCTCAAGACAAAAGCTATGTGGTAAAGCTTGACTTTTGACCATTCACCTTGCCATCTCCATGAGAGACATGTTCCTTCTTTCTGCAACTCCATTTTGTTGAGGTGTATACGACACTGTATACTAATGTTTTACTACATGCTCCACTAGAATGCATTAAAATCAATTGATATGTATTGCCTCCTTGATCAGAATGGAGGGTGCGCAATGTACATGCTGATAGATTTTCAACCATAACAAAAGACTTTTTGAAGCACAAAAACACTTCAAAATTTGATTTCAATGGGTAAACCCAAGCATGCCTAGAAAAATCCTCAATGAATGTCACAAAGTAAACGTAGTTACCAAAAGAAGGTGTTTACATAAGACCATAAATATCACTATGAAGAAGTTGCAATTTATGAGCAACTCTAACTAAACCATCTTTAGAGAAGGAAGAATGTTGCATTTTGTCCAAAATACAACCTTCACCTACATGTTTAGAAGGTGCCTCAAGTTTACGTAGAGAGGACAACATATCAGATTTCTACAGGTGTAGCAAACTAGCATAATTCAGATGACCAAAGCATGCATACCAAAGTTTTGTATTTGAGATAGCCTGAGAAACTTGAACTGCACATGTTGAATCATTCACAACTTTTGCATAGACTATGAGCTTATATAACCCATGACACAAAATGCCAAAAGCAATAAGGGCATCCCCATTTGAAAGATCATGAACTGTACACATTTCATCAACAAATTTGACAACTAAACCAACCTTGGCTAATGCTAAAATTGACAACATATTTTTCTTGATCCATGGCACATACAATGCATTTGACAATGTGAAAGAACTACCATCAACGATAGCCAAAATGATCTTACCAGCTCATATTACAAGATATAAGGAGTTTTTTTGCACATGTGACAATAGTCCCTGTAGGGGCAGGCTCATGTGAACTGAAGAAACTATGTTGTGAGGTAACATGTTTGGTTGCCCCATTATCAAAGCGCCAAACATTTGAGTCTATTGTAGACATACACTACTCATGAGAAGACGAGTCATAACTGCATGCAGTAGTAAACACTAATTCTTGATTCTTCACAAGATTAGCATACTATGTTTTTGGTGTAGAGGCTTCTACAACAACCATTCTAGTCTTCCTTGCCTCTTTTGTAGTTTGTTTTGGACACTCTTTATGACATGATCATTTCCTTTACAATATTTGCAAAGCTCTTTTTTCTTTTCTATTTTCTTCTCATCTTTGTCTTCCTTTTTTTGATTGTGTAGCATTAGCAGATTTTTGCCTAATAGCAGATGAGCTCCATTTACCCTTGCTCTTATAACTCACTAAGAAAACTTGATCTACAACATGCATAATAGACATGTTCTACCTAGGCTGATCTTCTTGCAACAAACCATAGACTAACTCCTCAAATGTTAAGGCATTTGGATTGTCTGTCATTGTTGCAGAGCAAAGAAGAGTAGAGATATAGAGAAAAAGAAGGGCCCCAAAATTTTTCCGATGTGGACACCTTAGTTTTGTAACATAGTCACTTTGTAATATATTTTCCAATGTAAATGCACTGGAGGAGTCCTCTAGATGCATATCCATAGACATCTGTATCATTACCTTATAAGCTAGTAGGTAATTAGTCCTTTAGCCAATAAAGTGTCGGTCTCTTGTGTGAAAGGACCATTTTTAGGGCACAAGTATATAATTCATTTTGTGACTCTTTGTAAAGACTTTTTGCCATTGTGAGAATGAAGAGCACAGAATTTCGAATTTGTGTCTTCTCCTCTCTGTATCTTCTTCCTTGTGAGTTTGCATGCATGTATGTGGCTTGAAAAGGGTGCTTTGAAGTGTTGTCTATCCATGTTAGTGCTTGTTTGCTGATGCTAATGTGTGTGTGAAGTGTAGGAAGTGCTGAAGCATAGGTAGGACATTTCCATGGCTTAATATTTTACTCATAACTTGAAGCAGAAGCGTCAAAATCGAGTGAAAAATGACCATTGGATGCGTCTTCTTGAGAGCTTTGAAATGAAGCTATTTGCTATATTTCCAGTTTGGAGCTGAGAGAAAAGCTCGATTTACTGTTGGTTGCTGCACCAAGTGTCACGACACCATAGCCGATCATAAAAGCTTGAATGTGATGGTTTACACATTTTTGCACCTTTGTTAGTTCACATTTGCATTGACCGTCATTTTGAATGCATGTTCTCATACACTCGGCTAGGTTAAGATACTTCTTGGATTGATAATTAAATCATGTAACTCCCACTATATGCACTTGTAGGGGATAGATGTATAGTCTCTTTCTCCTCAAGTTCGTAAGTCGATACTTAGGTACACACGTTTTTTTGGTGCCATTGTCAGGGAGTGTCGAATCAAACCGAGGCATTCATATGATGGTGAAAGCTCTTACCATTGAAGTGAGTAGAGGAGTTGTGAATTTGTCTTCTTTGGTAAGTCACTTTCATCTGCACTTACTACTTCTCACTTTTGAAGTGTGTGTAGTCAGTTCTTAGTTTAGGAACGTGAGTTAGAGAGAAAAGATAGAGTAGGTAGGAGGAAGGAAGAGAGTTAGGATAGGTAGGTAGGTTCTTTTTCTTTCAGCCCTTTTCAGCTTTTGTACCCTTCAGAGACTTAAAAGCCAAAGAGAAGCCATTTTGAAATCACTTGTTTCTTAGCAAGTATCATGAGGGCACAGACGGCGGGTGTCGTGGAGCTGATATCGAGGCTTTTAGAGAGAGACAGAGCAGGTGTTGATTGGAGAGAGCTTGGGGTTAGCTTGGTGAGGTGAGCTAACCAAGTCATTATTCAAAAATTTCAATTTAAATAAAGGGAAATAGGAAGACGACCGGCGACAGATGTCGTGAGGGAGATATTGATGGTCAAAGTGAGAATTTCTGTGATTCAAGCACTTACAGAAGGGGAGATAGGCACTAAGAGCACATACATTAATCTTGTTTGTTAAAATATTTGCTTTTGTGTGAGAAAATCCAAGTGTCATGACCTCCCAAGGTTGAGTGTTGCAACATTCAAGTGTCGTGACCTCCCAAGGTTGAGTGTCGTGACATTCAAGTGTCACGATATCTATGATATCCAAGTGTCGCGATATTCGAGGCTGCCCAAGTGTCGCGACATTTACGTGTCGCTGACCAAGTGTCGTGATATCTAGGTGTCGAGATACTCAGGTGTTGTGATCAGAGGCAAGTGGCATGATATTCAATAAGTTTCGTGTGTCGTGACCCATCAAGTGTCGAGTGTCATGATATTCCTCAAGTATCAAGTGTCGTGTGTAGCAAGTGTCGTGTGTCGTGACCCATCAAGTGTCGAGTGACAATATTCCTCAAGTATCGAGTGTCGTCTGTAGCAAGTGTCGTGTGTTGTGACAGTGAACTTAAGTGATATCTCATCAAGGAGAATCCAAATTAAGAAAAATACATACAGATCTATAGATTCTGAAGAGAGTATTTGGAGCCAAGGTTTGTCCAGACTCAGATAGAGCCATTAGTGAATGAACTTGAGATCAGGAAGAGTCCTAGGAAGCCAAAGGAGTGTGGCATCATCTGTGGGAAGTGTAGCCGAGCTTAGTGTTCATTCCCATTATTCCAAAACCTCGAGTGAGTATGAAGAAGAAACCATTATGGCCTCAGAGGACATGCACAGTTCTATGCCAATAGCAGGCCTAATGTCTATCATTGAGGGAGAGTACAAAACCTCCTTAGAATATGTGAACACCAATCAACATGATTTACCCATCTACATAGATGGATTGAATAGATCAGTGGCAAGGTTGAAGAAAGCCAGGGATGCTCACATAGTGCCTAGACTAGCAATCAAGTACGTGGGAGGATTCTATATGGATAAAAGAGGGATTAAGTATGCAGTCATGGAGCATCTAGAAAGCATCAATGAGAAAAGGGAAGAAGATAATGCCCAAAACCCTAATGGAGGACAAGAAGAATAGGTTTCAACCCCTAGAGGGAAGTCCATTGTAATTAGGGTTTGGAGAGGAGACATGATTCCCCAAGACAACTCCTTAATGGATGTCTACATGGTGAATGGAATGGATCATTTACTTAAAAACCAATTCTTCGTTGTGGGAAGAATTGACAAATCCAGCCACCATCTATGATTTACAAGATCCTGAAAACCCCTCTCACATTACTTAGACAAGAATCAGAGAAGATATTGGTCCATTATTGAATTAGAGAGAGCAAGGCTGAGATATTAGAACATTTCTGTATTCTCGCCTAGGGATCAAGCCACTACTTCTCAAAATCCCCAAGGAACTCACCAAAATCCATCCTATCAACATTCAGGCCAAACACAACAACAGAGCATTCCTGTTAGACCTCAAGTCCAGCTTGGTACACCAGGTGATAATCCCAACTATTGACCTTCTGCAAATGCACAACCAAGAAATATGATTCCTATTCCTGAGAGACCACCAGTAGGAAGAGATGCAAGCATACTTGTAGGAAGTCTAGTTTTCCCTGTAATGCCAAGACCGCATGAACTTGGAAGAAGATTAAGACCAATTCAAGTTGCCAAATGGATGTGAAGCCACTATGATGGCTCTAGTGAGCCTTACAATCACATTGCGGAATTCAAGCAAGTGGTAAGAGTTGAACAAGTAGAACACTTCTTGATCCAATATGAATCATTTGGCCTAACCCTCATAGACACGGCCATAGCCTGGTTCCAGCCCTTAAATCCTAATAACTTTCAAAACATGGAACAAGTTTATCAAGAATTGATTGAGGAATTCACTAAGGCTGGGATAAAAAACAACTCTTCATCATTAATCCATAGTTTCAAGCAGTCGCCTATGGAATGAGTGAGGTTAGCAGCGAGACGATTCAAGCAATAAGTGGATAGATGTCCAGTAGAAGAGAGACCCACCCAAAATAAAATGGTCTCATTATTCTTGGAAGGATTGTTGAATGGGTCATTAAAATCCTTAGTATATGTGAAGAGATTCCAAACTTTACAAGAATGCATGAAGGAGTGTATCGACTTAGAAGACAATCTGGCAGAAGATTTAAAAATACCTCAAGGAAGTGTGAAGAGTGAGGATAGTGTTAACAATACTTCCAACCCCAGGAACAATGTGGAAGAGATAGCCGATTTAGTGGCTAAGAAGCTGAGTGTGCAAGGACAGAGGAATTATCATAACAACCCTATGAGAGTGGCTATGCTCAGGAGATGCATTCACTATGGAGGAGATCATCCTTCTCACGTGTGCAATAGAGGAGCAATCCCACCACCTCCTTATACCTATATCAAACCATCTGCCCAGGGTCCAAGTCATTACTATAACATAGAGCAGAAGTACACAAATCATAGTACAGGGAATTGTCCTTACAGTCGACAACCAAGACCTACACAACCACCATTTAGGCCTTACGGATACCCCCGAGAGATCAAGGAGAAGAAGTCTATAGACAAAATGTTGTCCCAGTGAAAATTGCTCAAATTGAAGAGAACCCTGAAAGAGCAATAGTACCAGCCACCCCATTGATTAGTACCAAGACTTATGATCAATCGTATGACCTTAGTCAAGGAAGTTATCCCACCTATGAAAATGATATGGCTGAGTATGGACAATATTATGAATCATATACATATGGATCTGATGGTTATGATAGCTCTTACATATATGATCAGGACTATGTGTCATTAATTACTGCTCCTAGAGCTCTAGTACCACTGCGGCCAATGAATAGACCACCTGCCCCTAGAGGACCATGTTATATATGCAGAGGTGATCACTTTATCAGAGAGTGTACATTGCCTAACCCACCACCACCTCAAAGAATTTGGGAAGGTTACTTCCGTGATTGTGGCAAGAAACACCTTCTTAGGGATTGCCCTAAAAATCCCAATAAAATAAATCCCATACAAATAAATGTTATAGAAGTGGTAGAGTCATGAGGGAGTGATAGGGAATATACTGTGTCATTGAAAGCCATAACTAGGGCAAAAGCAAGAGAGATCCTGGAGAAATCCAAAGAAAATGATCACCAAAATAAATAATTAAATCCCACAACACCACAAGCAGTTGCAGATTCTGAAGAGTCTGAGAAAAGTGCTAAGTCTAGACGAACCCAAAGATGGAAGACTCGTAGAGAAAAGATAAAAGATAAGAGATTGCAACAAAAGTTAGATAACAAGAATAATAAACAAAGCCAAGAGGAAAAACAAGAGCCTGAAGGAAACCCTAACAAGGAGACAAAAAAGCATAAAAAACAAGAGGCAAGATCAGTCTTAGCTGATCCAATGCCAGAAGATCTAGCCATGTGGATTAAAGCATATCAAGCACGAATAAAGGCAGGCCCCTCCATCAAGCAACACAAAAGAGAATACCCCAGAGGCGACTTAGAAAAAGAAAGATTGGAAATATGTAAGAAGTTAATTGAAGTGGCTCAACAAACCTTAGAATAACCTATTCAACCACTACCCAGCACAAGGATTCTCGAAAAATAATTTCAGGAATGTGTAGCCCCTAGTCACCCTAGGGAAGGAAAGACAGATGATGACTATGAAGAAAAATGCCATGAAAGTAAAGAAGAAGGATCTGTGATCCCTGAAGTAGATGTAGAATGGCCTAGAGACTTATGGGCAAGAGTCTAAGAAGAAAGATGGAAGAAAGTGGAAGGAATTGAACCACCTTTTGAGGAGTTAGAAGCAATAGGCGAGCGTGAAGTTTCAATTCTTGAACTAAACGCAGAAAGATCATCTCAACTTGATGATAACAAAGATGATGAAGACAGTGTGAATGTATTATCAAACTATATGGGGGAGTATGAACATAATTCTGAGTTATATTGTGTTCCCTCAGTGAGGAGAAAGGAGCAGACCCAATCAAATCCAAAACTCTGACATAATATACCTTAAAAAAGCAAAAATACCATGTACTCTGACTCTAGAAGAACTCCTGAAAGCGAAGCCTCAATTGAGAGAGAAAATCACCAGCCAGTTAGAGACAAATTCAGACAAGAGCAAGATGCGAGAGGAAGTAGCTACTGTTAAAATCCTCATTGATAAAGTTGGAGATTTTAGTGAGGGAGATGAAGGAAACACATGCCTCTCTATCACTTATAGAGGTTATACCACTAAAGTCATATTAGATTCGGGAGCTAGAATAGGAATTGCTACCAAAGAAATATTGAAGAAATGGGGAAAGCAAGCTTTACGACCTACCAGAATAAAGATTCAAATGGCAGATGGACACATGGAGCAACCCTTAGGATTATTGGAAAAGGTAGTATTTACCACTTGTGGAGTTGAATTCGAGCACACCTTAGCAATATGTCAATTTAAAAAGGCTAGCAATTATGAGATGATACTTGGAAGGCCTTTCATGAGGGAGCTCAAGGCAGTGCAAGACTGGGGAAAAGATGTAGTGTATTTGCAGCATGGAGGAACGACAACTAACATAAACATCCATACTTATCAAGATGTCCCTCCTTTGCAATGGAACCCAATACACAAGGAAGACAATAATTTATCCATTCATAATGTAGGATCGAGTAGTCAAACATGGTTGAATGAAGACACTCACATATGGATGTGTAAGGCAGCTAAAAGGGAAGAAGAAAGGAGACAAAGATGGCAGCCAAGACAAGGAGCATCTATACCAGTAGAAGATCCCGCCTACATGCCTTAAAATATTCTTAGATGAAGAATTTGAACCCCATGGTTGGAAGGAGATTTTAGCCACCCTAGAAGTATGCGTAAATGAAGAAGTAATAACTATGAATGAGTGCATAGATGAGGAAGGATATGATGTAAATCTATAAATGGCCATTCTCCAAGAAGCGGATGAAGGAGAAGTAATTGAAAAAGAATGGAATGAAGATTACAAGAGCATAGAAATGGAATTGGAACCTGTTGGAGAAACAGTCACTGATTGAACATATATTTGAAGGTCAAAGCTTTAGAAGAGACCACATGCCTATGTGAAGGGACAAATTCACAAGTGTATTATATTTGTAAAGTTAGTTCACTTTAGTTTTAGAAGTTTTTTCAAAGTTACGAGATTGAGAAAAACTATATAAGTTAGTTTGTATCAACTGACAAGTAACGGAATAGAAGTAGTTACAGTGGGAAAAGTTCATTTTGTATGACTAAAAATAGTCGGGCTTCCCTGCGTAAGCAAGCATTTCTGAGGTTTCATAGTTATGGAAAGAGTTGATTAAACTTCTGTGTATAAGTCTTCCTTCTCCATCTCCAGAGTCTTTTGTGTAATGATTTCAAAAGTTGAAGTTTTTCAATCAAGTCGATGCCTGGCATCAAATATGTGTTGATAAGTCATATTTTCATTTATCTATTTTCATTCAGTGCTAAAGTGTTTGCAAATCATGAACTTGTTGGAGGAATTCAATGCCTGGCATCGAATTCCAGTTGATAAGTGATGTTCTAAGTGTGCATGAAATCATATATTGTTTTGGCATCTAAAAGGTTGAGGTTTTATGCGGGAAGTCAACGCCTGACATCGAATCCCTATTGAAAAGTGGCTAAAAACACCTCAAGTCGATGCCCGGCATGGAATTCTCATTGCAACTTGATGCTAGGCATCGAATTTCCATTTTTAGATATGCGCTCTTACTATAACAGGTAAAATTTCCAATTTTGGCAGTTAGACATAGTCATTTTGTGAACGCCATAACTTGAGTTCTAGAGATCCGTTTCTTGCAAATAATAGCTTGTTGGAAATCTCTCCTCTTCTACTTTCATCATCTAAAAGATCTTAGCAAAATAATCTTTTTGCTAAGAGAAATTAGCAAAATACTGAGGGTATGTCATTTCAATGATTGGAAATTTTTGAAGAAGTAAACTTCTTGGTTTTGGCTATCATTTCTCAAATTTTGGAGTGGCAATGAGTTAATAGTGACCATAGAGGTTTTCTAGTGTCACATTAATTTGTTGGAGAAAGCGATCATGAGTCCGGGCTTGCCGCAACTGAACTTCTTGAAGAGTCAGAAAACTTTCCCAACGATGTTCATCCAAGGCTTTGAGTGTGTCCGACCGAAATGGCAAAGAGTCTTCGGGTAACAGTTTCTGAGTTATGGCCACGCGTAATCTTGGCACGACAATCTCCATCGGCGCGATTGCTTCCAACCCATAAGCAAGCTTGAAAGGGGTCATTCCAGTTGCAACTTTGTATGTAGTCCGGTATGCCCATAACACTGCAGGTAGTAACTGATCCCATCTTTCTGGAGATTCCACGATCAATTTACGAAGCATACTCAACAACGTCTTGCTGGTACTTTCAGCTAAACCATTAGCACGAGGATAGTACGGTGAACTGAATTTAT
Organism: Ceratopteris richardii; assembly: GCA_020310875.1. Lineage (NCBI taxonomy): Eukaryota > Viridiplantae > Streptophyta > Polypodiopsida > Polypodiales > Pteridaceae > Ceratopteris > Ceratopteris richardii. Next base: position 205,568,816 of record CM035410.1, read on the forward strand.
GCAGAATTTGAAAACTATGCGTTAGTACTCGCATTAAATTGTTAGCAAAATGGGTTCCTTGGTCTGTCACAAGTTCCAGAGGTAATCCATAACGCGGGAAAACGTCCTTCATCAAGCATTTTGCTATCAAAACAGCTGTGGCGGACCGTAAGGCCCAAGCTTCTGCCCATCTGGTAGTGTAATCTGTACATGTCAGAATGTAGCGATTATTGCTAAGGGTCGCTGGTGGTGTGATTGGTCCAATAAAATCAAGACCCCACTTCTGAAAAGGTTCCAAAGGTAAGACAGGTTGCAGAGGAAAGAAGTGGCGCTGTAATGGCTATCTAGATCGCTGACAAGTGTCACACTGCTGCACAAACAGAGTCACATCTTTGTACATCGTAGGCCACCAAAGGCCACTTTGCAAAATTTTTTGGTGAGTAAGATCTGCTGCAAAATGTCCACAGGAGGGTATTGAATGTGCCATAGCAATAACCGAGTCTGCTTCATGTGGGGGAATACAGCGAAGTAAGACACCCATATGATCCATATAATACAACTGTCCTACAATCAATCGGAATCTGCGACTGGAAACTGCAATTTTCCGGTGCATAGCAGGTGTATGAGGAGGAAGACATCCATCAATCAAAAAAGTTAACAACATATCATAGTAGGTAGACGGTACAGGAGGTTCTGTCGATTCATCATGAGCCATTTCAGTAATGTAAATTGCTGGTGTGGTGTCATCAACACCCACCGGAGCTTCACCGGAATCCAAACGAGAGGGAAAATCTGCTAATGCATGTGCGATGCCGGGTCGATGAATCACTTCATAATCGAACTCTTGCAGCAATAAAACCCAACGAGCCAAGCGACCACCTAAATGTTGCTGTCGGACCAGATATACAAGTGCGGCATGATCCACGTGAAAGGTGAATTTTCGGCCTAGCAAATAATGCCGGAATTTCTTCACGGAATACACCAACCCGAGACATTCTCTTTCGGTAACTGAGTAATTCCTTTCCGCAGAAGTGAGTCGACGACTTGCATAATAGACAGGCCGAAACCATTTATCCGTTTGCTGCATTAAAACACTGCCAATGGCTATATCCGATGCATCTACAAAGCCATGGAATGAGCAGTTCCAATCAGGAGGTTGCAAAATTGGAGCCTGCGTCAATAATGCTTTTAGACGATCGAATGCAGTTTGGCATTCCGGAGTCCATTCAAACTGTCGTGGAGTACTAGTCATTAGCCAATTAAGTGGTGTTGCTAAATGGGCTAACCACCGTAGATGCCTGCCATGCCACCGGATTTGACCTAGGAAGTGCATAACTTCTTTCGGCGTTGTAGGGACAGGTGCTTCCAACACAGCTGCAACTTTGTCTGGATCGACTTGGATACCTTGTGCAGATATAATATGTCCAAGGATTTTACCATAAGAAACCACAAAAACAGATTTTGTCGGGTTCAGGCAGAGTTGGTATTCACGACATTTCTCAAAGCAGCACCGTAAATGATACAGGTGCGCCGCAATCTTGCCAAATAAGGAGAATTCATCTAGATAGACTTGCATAAAAGTAGTCAGGTAGGGTGAAAAGACTTCCTGCATGCAGCATTGAAATGTGCTGGGAGCATTCCTTAAGCCAAACCACATGACTGTACAAACATACACACCCCAATTCGTAATGAAGGTTGTTTTAGGTATGTCCTGCTTGGCCATGCACACCTGGTTATAACCACTATAACCATCGAGAAATGAATACATCTCATGCCCGACCACCTTGTCTAGCATTGTGTCGAGAAAGGGGAGAGGAAATGGATCAGGTACCGTGGCCGCATTCAATTTTCGGTAATCCACACAGATTCGTAGCTGCTTATTTTTCTTCGGAACAATCACGATTGGAGATATCCATTCAGCATGTTCGATTGGTACAATGAATCCCACCTTCAATAACCGATCGAGTTCTGCCTTGACCTGTGCTGCATAATTGGGATTCATTCGGTAATTGGATTGTTTGATTGGCTTCACCTCTGGTTTGGGCACGACCCGATGTTGATAGATCCATGGATCAAGACCCTTCATATTGCGATAGTCCCAGGCAAAAACATCAGAAAACTCACGCAGGAACCGGATCAAATCTTCTTGGAATGCCTCGGACAGTCCTGCTTTAATCTTAACAGGTCGCGGGTTAACTTCGTCACCCAAATTATAGGTTATTAACTGGTCTTCCGGGAGATAAAATTGACGAGGTTTCCCCAAGTCATCAGCTGACTGTAAAAGTTGATGTAGAGTGGCTCCATCCATAGTACCATAATCACCTGCATCTGTATCTCCGGTCATGAAAACAACCGTACAGGTTGCCGGGCTCTAGTTGTCTGCTACAGCTTGAAGATCTATAGTACCTAAGGAAATCAAATCTTTATTGTTCTTCAGAAATGCCTCTTCTTCATCGTCAGATAAACCATCCAACATGTGGACCGGCTCCGCTACATATGGTCTGGCATGAAGCTCGCAAGGCTGAATGGCATCCAGTTTAACAACATATTTACGGTGATTATCTTTGAAAGTCAATTCCTGCGCGGACCAATCCTGTATAACTTTGGCTTGTTTCAACCATGGTCGACCGAAAAGGAGATTATAGTCGAGACTGGATTCTGGTAGTTCTAAGACTACAAAAGTCATTTTGAACGTGGTACCCTGCAAAGTAATCAGGATATTCCGGACTAGTCCCACCGGATGGACTCGGGATTGATATACCATTCTAACAAAGAATTGGATGGGCTCGATTTGCATCCACCCCAGCTTTTTGCAGAGATCTACAGTTGCTATATTCACACCCGAACCACCATCAATTAACACTTGTGTAATCTTGTGATTTTTATGCCAGACAGTTATTAAGGGGACTGAATGATCCACTGTAGAGTCACTTTCCGGTTGTATTGTTGCAGTCGCCGGAGTACTGGGCGGTCCAGGACTGACCTGTTGCTGGAATTGCTGCCTAACTCCGGGTACCAAGGCGAGTAGCTGCCCCAAAGGGAGTGTAATTGAAGCCTTAGAGAGAATATCCCAAACTTGCTCTATCTGAATTGTACTCTTCACCAATTCTGATGATGATTCTCCTATTACTGGGGTAGAGTCTTTTTCATGTGCTCTCGCCTTTGGCAGGGGAGCCTGTGTCACCGGAATTGGATCCGAGAACACCGTTGGCTCTTTAGCGGCCCACTGACTAGCTTTGGTATACATTCGCTGCTGTTCACGGATACCTGGTTCAAAGACCTCGGCGGCAGGTTGCAGCTGCTTACCCGATCTTGTCTTGACCACTGCTGCTTGTGATTCCACTAGTGAGATATAGACCATGTTGGTCATCGGGTTCTGACGATCTTTCTTTCTTTTGTCATATTCGGCTGCATCCTTGCAGAATCTCCGGATGTGGCCAATCTCACCGCAAAAGTGACATCGAGGTGGTGGCAAGGAAGTACCTTCCGCCGATGTACCTATCTGCCATCGATTTGTATTGAAATTGGTAGTCCGCTGTCCCCGGTAATTTCTATATCCTTGCGGCTGAGTGTTTCGCATCTGTGGTGGCACATAGTGAGTTGTTGGTTGCCCTGGTTCTTGTATAATAGCGTTTACAGCTGCTCGTCCCTACACTTTGGCATTATACACACAATTTTTGGTTGAGTGTCCAGTGATATTGCAGATGGCACAATACATCTGATTAAGGGCACAGGTGGCACTGGTGTGCCCGGGATTTTTGCACTTAGTGCAATACATCTGTTTAGTCGGATCATCTGTAACGTTTTTACTGGCCTTCAGCCACTCCAAGTCTTTGGTGAATCCTCCAACCTTATGCTCTAGTTGCAGGGCCATCACAATAACAGCATCTAGTGTCATAGCTCCCACACAGCGGATGATCATGATTTGTCTTAGCTGTGGGGTCAAACCATTAATAAACCACTGGCTTATAACATCATCCGATAAATTAGCATGTGCCGGAGGCAATTGTCTTAAATGAGTTCTAAATAATGTGGCATATTCCTGAACAGTCTGGTGCGGCTTCTGTCTATTGTTCTGCAAGTAATCAAAAATTTTGGCAGGGTTCTTCTTCAGCCAGAACCTCTGCAAAAACGCATCCCTTACCGCCTCATAGGTAATGAAATGGTTGAAATCGTACTTAGTTAGCCATCTTGCTGCTTCATTGACTAATGTTGTCTGAAATACGATGGCCTTGTATGCCGGATCAGGTGGATGATTTAGCACTGCATAGCTTATTTCAAAGGTGTGTACATGTGCATCAGGGTCGTCACCTGGAAATCCACCGAATTTTGTGTAAGTAACCCCTGTTGGAATCGATCGAAGTGGAGGTGGTTGTTGTTGTTGCTGTTGTTGATGTTGTTGTTATTGTTGTTGTTGCTGTTGTTGTTGTTGTTGGCCACTCATGGTGTTAGTAGTGGTACCGTGACTGTCTCCTGAATTCTGCGGAGATGTTTCTAGTCCTTCGGAGTTTGTATGGTCAGACTGCTCACCTTCCGGCTTGAAAATGGCGTTCAATCTCTTACGGATCTCCAAATCGAAGAGATTATCCTCAACTTTGATATCCCAAGTAGGCAAGTTTGCCCCAAATAGTGGTGTTCACAGTGAACATTCACTAGGGAATATCACACTGTCACTGGAAAACTGTAAATTCCCCGAAACTGGTACCGAACTATCACCGGAATTTATCAAACTTTCCCCAAACCAGGGTATTCTTTCCCCTGATGGCGTCGGCTCAATTGCACACTGCGTCCCTGTACACTCCGAAGTTATTGTACCCTCTTCAGACTACACCGAAATTACATCGGAATCCACCGGAATTTCCTCGTGTGGCACCGGAAGGGTACCGGAACCACTACTAACTGGTTTCGATCCTTCGACAACTGGGCTTAACGGGCCTACTCTTCTGGCCCCTGGGAGTGTCCCTAGCAAATTTGGTACTGTCCAGGGATGCTGGTCTCTCCTGTACTTCGGATATGACTCACCGGACCGAGTAACCGGCATATATCTCCTCTGCACCACTTGCGTACTGCTCCACCTTATTGATTATTCGCAATCTGTGCCACCTTCCCATAGACGGCGCCAGTGTTAAAATGCACAGTTACACTACAGGCATTTTAAAGTTCTTTCAGGTTCTTGGAAGTGGTAGGGGTCTGATAAATCAGAGGCCCTGTAACTTAATTTTCCCAATTAACTTACTCGATCAACAGTTCGTTAATGTTCAAGACTCTGATTAATATAGATTACTGTCAAAACTCTGGTTAGACTTTAACAGTACGTAACACCGGAATATTCATTACCATCGCATAGACTTATTATCCGTATTTAACCTTACTGTGTTAATCACAACTTAATGTAATTAAACAAAGGCAAGAACAAGAATACTCAAATCTCAGAAATGCTGCACTACGACGATGTCTCCACAGGCCACAATCGCCCAGACAGACAGTCTGGCAATTCCGCTTGTCGTTACCGGAGCATCACCGCAATGTCTTTTCATTGACTGATAAACAGATACATCACTTCGCAACGACCTTTCGGTTCGTGCAGTATAGGAAAAATGTGAAATTACAATATGCCAATCCGGCGGCTTACAAATTCATTTCTTGTGATGTTTCACACATCAACAGAACCTATTGAGGAAGAAAGGAAAAGGAAGGACGAGATTGAACCTAGTCTAAATATGACTCAAGACACACTATAACCAGTAATAGACGAACTGAACATGGATAAAGAGAAAGAAGATAGCACACCTCAAGACCAATTCAAGGTACCTGAGCATTTCAAGAAATATGATGGAGAGGAGAGAAAGATTGCTATTTAGATGCCAAAATGAGAAGCACAACCAAGGATAGCATATGACAATAAAGAGCAGACCAAGAAGATTGTAGTAGCTATTGAAGAAGGAGAAGAGAGATGCACTTTCATAGGACAAGATGTCTCACTGGAGGAAGAACAGGAATAAATACAACTTATAAGAGAGTATCGAGATGTCTTTGCATGGACTTATAAGGACTTAAAAGGTGTAGATTCTTCTATTTGTGCTCATAGAATCCCTATGACAACAAAGCCAAGCCCTCCAAACAAAGACCATATACCTATAATGATGTTTGTTCAGCAAAAATTAAGGAGGAGATAGATAAATTGTTCGATGTGAGCTTCATTTATGAAATTGAACACACGAAATGGGTATCACCTTTAGTGGTAATATCGAAAAAGAATGGAAAACTAAGGGTATGCATTAATCTTAAAAAAGTAAACGTAGCCACCATACATGATAATTACCCATTACCTATCACAGAACATCTGTTGGAAAGGGTTGCAGGCAAGGAAGTCTATAGTTTCCTTGATGGCTTCTTAGGATATAATCAGGTAGCCATTGTTCTTGAAGACCAACACAAGACAACCTTTGCAACTGAATGGGGAGTCTATGCTTTTAGGGTTATGCCATTTGTTCTAACTAACGCCCCAACCACTTTCCAAAGACTAATGTGCCATGTGTTCGAGGAATTTCTAAGGAAGAGCATGGAAGTGTATATGGATGACTTATGTACCTACTCAGCTAGAAGGCTAGAGCACATCCTAGAACTAAGAAAAATATTTTGCAAATGTCGTCAGTATAGAGTATGCTTAAATCTGGAAAAATGTGTCTTCATGGTTCGACAAGGAAAGATCTTAGGACACATTGTCTCTAAGAATGGAATTTCCACTGATGAAGATAAGATCAAAGTAATTCTGGATTCGCCAAGACCTAAGACCGCTAAAGATGTGCAAGCATTTATGGGACATTGTGGATATTATCGTAGATCATTCACATGTATGCCATAATTGTGAGGCCTCTTTATGGATTGCTGACTTAGTTTACCTAGACAAAAGAATGTGAAAAGGTGTTCGATGAATTAAAGAGTTGTCTGAGATCAGCCCCAATTTTGAAAGTACCGGATTGGAATAAACCATTTCATATTCATGTGGATGCATCCAAGTTTGCCATCGGTTGCATCTTAGCATAGCCAACAAATATTGGAAAGTTAGATCATCCTATAGCCTATGCTAGTAGACAATTAAATCAAGCAGAGCGGAATCATATCACTACAAAACGAGAAGGCTTAGAAATGGTATACGCAATAAAGAAATTCAGACACTACTTATTGGCAAACAAATTCAAATTCTTCATTGATCGTTAGGCTCTATTGTATCTAGTCAATAAGCCATGTAATACTGGATGACTCGTATGATGGTTTCTATTATTAATGGAATTTGATTTTGAAGTAGTAGTCAAAAAAGGAAATACACACATCCGTGTTGGTCACCTATCAAGAATGACACATGGAGAACCTCCTATAGGAGTACCAAATGATTTGCCAGATACTTATCTTTTGAACATGGGAGTATCTCCATAATGGGCTGAAAAGTTGATCCCTATACTCACGCATGGACCTCAACATAGGATCAATTTAAACAAGAGCCAAGAATTATGGAAAACAAAAAATCTCCATATCATAGCAGGAAGCTTATACCACCATGAGTCAAGTGGATTGCTTATGAGATGTGTAGAGGAAGAAGAGCAAGAAATGTGGATTCAAAAAGCACACATAAATCAATGAAAAACTCATCGAAGTGTTAATGGAACCTGGCAAGAGCTTAAGAGATTAAGACTATATTGACCAACTATGCAGAGAGATACACATAACTATGTCTCTACGTGCCCCACTTGTCTGGAAAAAGAACCTGAAGAGAACTCTACTCTATATTACTCTACAATCGCACCTAGATGGAGTATGCCTCTAGTGAAATTCTTGAAAACACAAGAGTACCCATAATGAGCTAGTTTAACAAGAAAACGTGCCCTTGAGGAACAAAGCAAAGAATATGTACTCGTAGGCAAACAACTTTTCAAGAGGGGAAGGGATAACCAATTAAGAATGTGCATCCATGAAGATGAGTATATTCCACTCTTGGAAATGACTCATACAGGAGCTGCAAGAGGACATTTTTCTATAGATAAAACTACAAAAATGATTCTATTTGCTGGATTGTGGTGGCCAACTCCATATCACGATGCAACCACATATGTCCAAAGATGTGATACGTGTCAATGAACAAAGTATCCTATTAGAAGAGATGAAATGCCATTACGACCTATGATAAGTGCCAACGCATTTACCAAATGGGGAATAGATTTTGTAGGACCTATCAGCCCACCAACAAAAGCTTCCCATGCAGAATACATAATTGTAGCAACGGATTATTTGACCAAATGGGTGGATGTTGAGGGTTCAATATCCACGTTTAACCATTTTTCAGATTTCAAATTAATCATTCATCTTCCAGATTTCCCTGCCTTCAACACCTGGCACAGCCCGGTGGGTAATTTTGTCAAAAATTAGACTCGAATTTAACAATCCCTTGATCATATAAAATTATTTCCTGCGACTGTTTGAAAATATGCACTTCTTCCACTTCACTCTTCCGATTATGCAAACTATTGACATCCTCCTCTGCACCATCCTGCTTTTCCTGAAAGTCTGCATCAATAATAAAGTGTTGCTTCTCAATTAATATGTCCACCTTTTCTTCTAGCTTCCTTTGCAACAACTGTTCTTGCAATTCCTTAATTATCTGTGTCTGTTCTTCAATTTGCTTCTCTTGCTTTGTAATTACACATACTAAATCTTTTTCATACTTTGACACAAAGCATGTCTGGACCTGTTCATGCTGAAGCTTAAACATACTGAGCCAACGACTTTGGAAAACATTCCAAATGTCCTGAACATACTTATGGAGTTGCTGCTTCAATACTCCTATATCCGACCTTGTCATTAATGTAGCATCTAACTCCACATCTTCATCTGCTAACATCTGCTTTTCCAACTCCTGCAAAACTTGTATTCACGAATGAAGAATCACTTGTTCCTTCTGCAAAGTAGCATTAAGTACTGAAAAATCCATCATCTCTTTTTGAATTTGTACTTGCACAGACTTCTGCCACTCTTCAAATTCATGCATAGACCGCTTTATACTAGACAACTCCATCACATATTGCATCTTGTCCTTTTGCGATTCCTCCAACATTCGTACCTTCTCATCCAACACTTCCTGAAGTGTTTTAGCCTTCTTCTGTAAAGACTGATAATCATCCACATTAATAAGTACTTTTGTCTGCTCGTGCTTAGACAATCTTTCTTCTTGCAAAACTAAAAAATCAGAAATTTCCTGCAACCTCTTCTTCATTCCTGGTACATCATAATCTATTGTGTTAATTGATTGGTGCATAACATCCTTCGACATTTTCTCACCTACTGCTTGCAGCTGTTCCTCCAATCTTCTCTTTTTAGACAACTTAAAAACTGTTCCGAGTGCTTTCGGATGCTCAACACCATCTGGCACCTGCAACAAAATATCCTCCTGTATCCCTGCTTCTCGTACATCAGGTTGAATCATCTGAATAACCGGTTTAGCTCTTGTGTAGTATAACCTACACGGAGAAGATCTTCACATGTCTCTGAAGGTCTATCCATTACCTCTTTCGCTGCTAGCTGTTCCTGCTCTCGACTCATCAACTCGTGACCATGAAGATTTATCTCCTTGGGCCATACTATCTTCTGACCATGGACTAGCTGCACGAACTCAAATAATGAGGCTAAATATGCTGATAGCCTACTATTTGATTGCGTTTTATGCCTATCACCAACAAATATCTCACTATGCAGGTGATCATACACCTAATTAGCCCAACTTACTTTTCCACCTGCCTCTGCATAAGCCAAAGGTGCAAAATTCTCTTTGGACATATAATCATATTTGAGAATAAAACACAACCTTTCCAAATACCATTTTAACTGCTCCCTTCGAACATAACTTGCGTTCTTCATCATGTAGTACTGCCGTCCCCCTTCTCTGGGTCCAAAATCTTTCTTCAAGGCCTCCTTCGAACACTTTGGAATGACTACATCATCGTACATAGACAACTGAAATAATTCTGCAACTAATTCCGGTGAAAATTCTACCTGAAGTGCTAACTGACCCTTCGTTTTCCGAATGATTTCCAGCTGGCTCTTTGCATAATAATTGCATCTCCAGCGCGCCCACGGCAATGTAGCGAACTGAAATAACCCAATCCTTCTGAGCCAATTCTCATTCAGAGAAGACTGTGTATCAACTTCCACTTTAAAGTCTGTGAATGGCTCCATAAGCGTTTGCACAAACTTATTCGTTGCAGATGGCGTCGATATTTCCTCTTCATCCTCCTGTAACAAACTATTACTTTCCTCCGTAGTAGTTTCTTCCTTTCGCATTACAACTTCTCTCTTTCTCATACGTCCTCTCATGACTCCTGATTCAGACACCAACACAGAAGACGCAGGAAAAAGCATTATCTTGGGAGCCATTAAATAGAACTGAAAATATCCGTTCCACAAGTGCGAATGCTTGAACTACCACTGATTGCAATGATGGACGTACTTACACATGTAACCCTTCATACAACACAATAATATTGTAGTATAGAATACCATAAACATCATCATCAGTCGGTTGCCCCGCATATCCATAACCCACTTAACAAATCTTCTACACATGCCAGAAGAATCATGGAACGGAACACTCATGCGCACTTCAAGAATAAGAAATTGATATTTAAATTCCTCAATACTACATTTTATAATGCAAAAACTTCCAACCATACAATTTCGACAAATTGTATTTTGCAAGATAATAATTGGTTGAAAACCAGCTTTCTTTTCATATTCCCCTCGATTCCTCTGCTCCTTATAGATCTGCTGACTCGTAATACGTAGTATACTTATTTCCAACACCTCATTACTTGCAGACCCGGAATATCCCTTAGTTTGTACACCCCGATCAAGAAACACTTCCTTATCCATCATTGGCCTTGTGCTAACCCCTAGCACACTATTGAACTGCAACTGTAAACCGAGTCTCCATTGTAATTGTAAAAATTTACTTAATGTAGTTTTGGACCAACATGAGGTCAAAAAACACTTTACCACAGATAAAAATGTAGAGAAATACACTCTTTTACTGCGATGATCACAAACATTGCTGAGGTGATGCTCTGAATTATGAACGACTTGCACCACATTAGCAGATAACCAATCCAAATGTGGCGGCTTCCCTTGAAATAATTTCAGCCTAAATCCATTTATTGGCTTATCCATCCATGTGCCAAACACATCTGCCACTCGAAAAGTGCCTTGACCCAAATCCTGCACAATCTGATATGGGCCCCTGTATCTCAATGTAAGCTTTCCTGGATGGGGTCCTAGCTTAGAATTATACACCATCACCCAATCACCTTCTTTAAATAATTTAAACTTCACATTTTGATTTACCCAAGCTTGTCTCCACCTTTGAATCACCTCCATAATATATGCACTTATCAAACGATCCTCCTCAATCTGTAAAAGATATTTACTCCTGTGTTTAACCGATAGCTCAGGCGACATTTTCTCTGCCGTAATCTGCAAACTTGGAACTACAAACTCCATAGGTACTATTGCCTCCAATCCATATACCAATCGGAAAGGTGTCATACCTGTTGTCACTTTAAATGCTATTCTGAATGACCACAAAGCTGAGTCAAGAAACAAATCCCAATTTTTTTGATTTTCATGCACTAATTTTTTAAGAATACGCATTAAAGTTTTATTCGTGCTTTCTGCCTGCCCATTCGCTTGAGGATGATAGGCTTTAGTCTTTTTGTGCAAGATTAAATGAATCCTTGTTAACTCTGAAATCACCTCATTCAGGAAATGAGTACCTCTGTCACTCACCAACTCAATCGGACATCCAAACCTGGTCATAATATTATGATAAAGAAATTTTGCCACACTTGTTGCCTTATTATCCTTCAATGCCACTGCTTCCACCCACTTCGTACAGTAATCGGTTGCCACCAATATATATCTATTACCCCGCTGAGTGGTAGGTTTAATAGGCCCCACAAAATCCATGCCCCATTTTTGGAAAGGATCCAGTGGTAATACCGGATGATCAGTCGTTCGATCAAAATTATTAGGTTGGCCTAACCTTTGGCAAATCACACATCCTTTAGCATACTCATGCGCATCCTTTAACACCGTCGGCCACCACAACCCAGCTTGTAATACCTTCTTACCTGTAATATCCCCTGACAAATGACCTCCTGCTGAACCTGAATGTGCTTCCTGTAAGATAGCTGGTTGTTCAAAATCTGGTACACACTTCCTTATAACCTGATCCACCCCCTTCTTGTATAATGCCCCTGCTATAACCAAATACGGCCTACTTTTAAGAGCAAACTTCCTCCTCTGATTAGGTGTAAAATCTTGTGGTAATGCACCCTCCATCAGGAAAATTAATAACTGATCATACCACGAATTTGCCTCTACCACTTGCGCCGTAAACAAGTCAGCATTCGGAAATACATCAAGTGCACCGGTGGGTGTTTCTCCTGATTCCAATCGACTAAAATAATCTGCCATCGCATGCTCTTTCCCTGGAGTATGCACAATCACAAAATCAAATTCCTGTAACAAAAGCATCCACCTGGTTAATCGCCCTGTTAATAAGGGCTTCTTGATTAAATAAACCAAAGCCTGATGATCCACATGAAAAACCACTTTATTGCCCAACAAATAATGTCGAAACTTGTTAAGGGCATATACAATTGCCAAAGCTTCCCTTTCCGTCACCGGATAATTTCTTTCAGCCGCAGCCAATACTCTACTGGCATAATAGACAGGTCTATACCATCCTTTGTCTTTCTGCTGCATCAAAACTACTCCTACAGCCACATCTGATGCATCAACAAATATGTGAAATGGCACTGACCAATCGGGTGGTTGCAAAATTGGTGCTACCGACACCATCTTTTTTAACAATTGAAATGCTTTCTCTTGAGCATCTGCCCACATAAATGGAACATCCTTCTTGGTCAAATGCATCAGCGGTAAGGAAATGTTTGCCAAATATCTTAAGTATCGGGAATGCCACTTAATTTGACCCACAAACCGCATTACTTCTTTAACGTTGGTTGGTGCTTTAGCTGTACTTATAGCTTCAATTTTCTTAATATCAATAGCCATCCCTGCTTGTGATATAACATGACCCAATAAAATACCACTTTTGACCACAATCACAGTTTTAAATGGATTCAATACCATCCTAAACTGCCGACATCTTTCAAAACATGCTTTCAGGTGTAGTAAGTGCTTAATCATTTCACCGAAGACCGAAAAATCGTCGACAAATACCTGCATAAAGTCCTGTAAATAAGGTTCAAACACTTTATGCGCCACATAATTGAACGGTGGCGATCCATTCTTCAAGCCAAAACTCATGACGGTAAACACATAAGCGCCAAATTCTGTAATAAATGCTGTTTTATGCTGATCCTCCTCAGCCATACTGATCTGATTATAACCGGAAAATCCATCCAAAAAACTATAGATTTCATGGCCTGCTACTGCATCCAACACTGCATCACAAAACGGCATAGGAAACTGGTCTGTAACCGTTGTCGCATTTAACTTTCTATAACCAACACAAATTCTGAGCTTCCCATTCTTTTTGGGGACCACTATGATGGGAGATAGCCAAGTCACCTGATTCACCGATTTGATAAATCCGACTGCCAATAATTTATCAATTTCTTCCTTCACCTGTTTAGCAAAATTAGGATTCATTCTATATCTTTGTTGTGCCACATGTACTGCATCCGTCTTTAAATTAATCCTGTGTTGATGCAACTGTGGATCTATGCCTTTCACTTGAGTATAATCCCAAGCAAACACATCTACATACTCTTTAAGCAGGCAAATAAGATCCTCCTTAAACTTTCCTTCCAATGTTTTACCAATCCGCACCATCTTGGGTTCAGCTTCGGTTCCTAAATTAACCTCTTGAAGCTCCTCCTCCTTCACCCACATAGAACCTGCATACTTCTGATCATACATCCTTTTCGCCCGCGCAATTATCTCTTTCTCCTGTTGTTCCATCTGTTGCTGCACCGGAGTGTCTATACGTTGATCAAATGTCTTTTGTAACTGGGCACCTGCCACCTGTTCACCAAGAACTGACCCTTCTATATTTGGCCCACCACTATGATCCTTACTTAATACTCCTGCAACATCGACTTCCAATACCGGCACCACCGTTGGGTTTGCTTGCAAAAACTTTTCCTCTTCATCATCTTCAATCTCATCTGCTAAATTAATGGTCTGAGCCATAAGTGGTTTCTCTTATACCGACATATTTTTTCGTCCATGCATAGGAATCGTCAGTTGCTTTTTACCTTTGGTAATCATTACTACATTCAAGCCCCAATCCTGCTTGACTTTGGCGAGTCGAAACCAAGGTCTCCCTAACAACATTTCATATGGATACGCGGACTCAGACATTCAGATGACCACAAAATTGACCATAAATGTCATGCCGGAAATGATAATTTGTTGTTGCTTCAAAATGCCAACCGGCTGTACTCGTGTTTGATCCGCCATCTTTACCTGAAAAGGTGCTGGAGCCAATACCCCTCTTCCCATTTCAATAAAAATATGCTCAGGTAATATGTTTACCCCTGATCCTCCATCAACCAACACTTCTGCGAATCGCCGCTGGTTGTACTACACCTGAATTACTGATACTACAAAATCCATATCTGCTGGATCAATACTGTTGGCCGAGATTGAAGGGGTCGACCTAATTTCGGGCTCTGCATGATACCCAAGTAGCTTTCTCAACAATTTCTCTCGAAACACAGGTACCAAAGATAACAGTTGATCCAAGAACAACTGTAATGGTGAGCTAATAATTTCATCAAACCATTCATTTGCCAAGCCTTACTGACTCGGAGCCTTATCCCACTCCATTATGGGAGGTATCAATTTCACACCCTGTTGTTGCTCAGTCTGACCTCCACACCTTGCCTGATTAGGAGACTCCTCTCGAACCTGCTTCAAAACCTTGTCTCGGATTTGCCTTTGTTCCTTCCAATCAATAGGGCCTTTATTCCTTGATCTTGTAACCGCCAACACTTCAACCTCTTTACCTTTCCCACATTGTTTACAATCACACTGCCATTGGTTATTATTCTTAACGTGCATTCGATCAGATGTACTGGTTGTATCATGGGCTCTATCCGCTTGATTTGGCCATTCTATCAGCATGGCATTTGCCTGAGCCGCCTGCTGCCCCTGTTGTTGATGTTGTCCCTGTTGATTATGCTGATTATACCTAATAACGGGTATACCTCTTTCTTCACGATGCTTTACCCACAAAGGGCAATTCGGCCCTATCCAATGATCGGGAGCTGAACAATATCCACAAGGAATTACCCTTGGTGGTCGACCTTGGTGATTGCCTTGTTGGTTGTTCCCTTGCTGATTCCCTTGATCTCTCCATGGGGGTCTTACTTGTTGCTGTCTCTGAAAATTACCTCGCCCTTGGATAGGAATAGCCTGATTGGCCGCTACGTCATTGAGATTCTGATTGTCTTGCCGAGAACTTTGCCCTCTATGCTTAGGGTTATACCAACACTGAGTTGTTGTATGTCCCTCTTTGTCACAGATGTCACAAAATCGTTTTTCCTTTGGAGCTAGTATAGAATACCCATGTCTCTTTAACTTATTAATCCATTCCTCCTCTTTACTGTGCCTGGCTTTATGCTTACGATGCTTTGTCCTCACTATTTCATCATCATGGTCGTCAGTGTCAGAATCACTTGAACTCTTGCCCGACTCCGTTGCTGAATCCGATTCAATCTCTGAACCAGAATCAGACTGCTTCTTTTTGGCTCGTCCAAACCTTCTTTCAACACGCACCGCTGCTAATACTAATACATCAAAGCCATTTGCAATGTCCACACTGGCCACCACATGTCTTATTGTGCTCCGTAATCCTTTCAAAAAAAATCCTGCCAACATCTCATCAGTAGATCGTTCATTACCTTGCAACCTTTCCATTAAAGTCCAAAACTTCTGAGCATAGTCTTCCACTATGTTGCTCTAGCACAATGGTGAGAACCACGTTAAGAAGCTTCACCTCCTTAATGTCAATCCGCGGAAGAGATAGGAGTGATATGAAGATTGTGAACGTGAGATGATGTGAGAGTGAAGGTGAGAAGCACCAAGATGCACACACACATACACACACACAATGAAGAGACAAGCAAGACACAATGGAAGGTGGGAAATTAGCTCTATTACTCAAGAACACTATTACAAGCTCAAAAGAACTCTATGCTCACACTAGCCAACACTAACTAACTTCAAAAATGAGCTCTCTAGCTCTTTTTATAGTTTCTAGACTAGTTTTGACCGGTTTCACATCTAGTGACCGGCATAGTTAAAAATTAGGTCCTAGATGCTATTTGGAAGGGTAAACGATGTCTAAAAATAACGAAAATTGATACGCTTGTTCTACCTAAGCTCCTCAAGCTCGAGGACTCCTCGGCTTGCACAAAATGGAGCTATGGATTACAAAATGGGGTTTTCTATGTTACATATGTTACAATAGTGATAAAAATCACTGTTGGAGGTTTTTGGAAAGTATTTGAAAACATAATTATTTGAAAAACAATTCGACTGGCTCCCTACTCTATCGTTACATGCTTCCATGTCGTCTGTGCCTCTGGCTGCTTCCAACACCCCCTCCCTCTCGCTTCTGTCGTCCCTGACAGAACCTTGCTGTGAGGTCTGCCGGATATAGTTCTGTAGGAGGTCTTGAGCGAGGGTGTGCTCGGAGATACGAATGCCTCGGGCCAGGTCTGCCTCGAGTTTCTTCGAGTCGATTGGTTGCGGTTCTTTCGGTGGCGGGAGCTGATAGTGTGTGGAATAGACCATTCGTTCACAGGCAAATAATTGTAATAAATGTGTAGGCCTGCTTATGAATACCTCTGAATGGTATTCCCAGAAGCCGGTTGTGAACATCTCTTCGAATGTCTGCTTGTAGCACGCCGGTAGGTACTTTATTCTGTAGTGCCAAGCATAACACACCCGTAGCGATGGCGTTGTACTCATATCATATACCAGATCGAAATTGCCATGCTCAAAGCCCGGGGTGTTGACATGTGGTGCCTTGACGCGTCGGAAGACTTTAAAAATCATTTGCATCATGTCAAAGATTTTGACAGTCATATGCACTGCTATATCATCCATATGCTTTAATCTAGGGAGCCAGTGGCGAATTGTAGCCATCATGTAGCCAACAGGTGGTAACTCAATGGGTGGCTTAAAATAGGGGTAATTCAACCAGTCTTGGCACTGCTTATTGTTTTGTACCTTAATAGCAAAGGCAGTCCAGGAGCGGCGTCGTGGCACTGGTCCCCAACATGGATTGTACTTCAAATGCAAAGGTGCCTTTACCCATGTACTCATCATCTCTGGATACTGCTGTAGTAAATCTTTTCGCCACTCTGGTTGATAGATCCTTCCTTTCTGTGCATCTAGTGGCAAATCATCCGCCTCGAATTGAGTTGCATGCGATGGTTTCTTACCTGTCTCTTTCTCAATGGCTAACTGGTATTCGGCCATTAACATGAAATACGGTTTATACTATAGCTCGTGCCCAGATATGTATCGTCGCGGGGCCAAATGAGCAAAGAATGGAGACTGTAATATCTTTTCTTCTATCATCGCCATGGCATGTAATTGTGCCTCTACTCTCGCTGAGTGCGTTGTTCCAAGTTCCTCAATAGTCTTCATCCACGCGGGGGTTGGAAGTTCGTACGTCATCTGACCTTCGGCCGTGACGCGTCCGCCTGGGATGGGTTGTGGCTCGTATGCTTCTTCAAACGTTTCCTCCACCGGGATGGTGACCGTTTCTTCCTCAGCTGGAAGCTCAGGTGGGGAATCTGGCCTTGGTGGCGCTTCATATACTGCAATTCTTGATTCAAGGGTCGATACCTGGGCCCGTAATGAGTTGAGTTCCTCTAGGAGGTCAGGAGAGGGGTCCACAGGTGCTGGTATGTCTTGGTGTGCCGGTTCTCGTAACTGGAGTAATTTGTGATCTTCTTTGAGTTTCTGTAACTCCTCGTTCATGCGGTCGTATTCATCTAGTAATCTTACATGATCGTCTAGCAGCATTCTCATCGAGTCTGAAGGAATGGCTTTGAACATGCTAGGACTGAGTGGTTGGTCTGGGTGGTCGAGCGCTGCTTCTAAGTTTTCTCGGTTCTGATCCTGTAAGCGCTGGTTTTCTTCCTTGGCGGCTGCTAGGTGTCTTCGTAGTAAGCCCATGTTTCGTGTTAGCGTTGCATTGCGGACTGTCTAGGCTCTTAATAAATTATCCAGGTCAGCAGTTGCTTCCTTGGTCTTGTCTTCGCTTTCTAGTTCCAATTTGTGATAAGCCTCGCGTAATTCCTGGTAGCGGGTGTTCAGAGAGGCATTCTCAATAGACAATAAGTTAAGCTGCGACTGTAAGTCATTCGTTGTCCTCTGCAGCTGCTGGTAATTATCACCAAGAGATGTGAACTCATCTCTTACTTGCGTCATACACATGAACATCTGTCAGAATGCATTATCTACAGTGGGTGATAGTATTAACGGGGTGCTAAATGAAGATGCAGTTGGTGTAGATGCAACGGGAACGGGGAATGGGGATGGGAAGGTGGATGATGTAGTTATTGTTGAAAATTGTGATGTGCCTAAAAATGTTTGTGCCGTGAGTGAAGGTAGTGATGGTGCAGTGGGTGGTGAGATGTCCATGTCGGTGGACGTATCTAGTGCGGTGACCGTGAATATGGGTGTGATCGTGGGTGCGCGTGCTGGTGTAAATACGGGATTCACAAATGTTGAGGGGTAATTTACAAGGGGGCTGGCTGGAGCAGCTTGGTGGAAAGGGGAAAGAGGGGTTACAGTGGGTCGGGGAGGTGAGACGGGGGAGAAGGTTAATGGCGGGGGGAATGGGAAAAGGGGTCTTGGAGTTGTGGGGAAAGATGGAAAAGATTGATGAAGGAATGGGTTGGATAGAAAGGTGGGTGTGGGAAGGGGTAGATTAGGGCTAATGGGCGCGGGAATTGTGGGATGAGTGGTCGTAAAGACGGTTTCTGCAACACCACCGGCGAATGAAGATGTGGGTCTGGGGGAAGGAGGGTGAAGAGGGGAGGCTGGATGGACGGGTGGTGAGAGAGGAGCGGTTGGGGTGGTCGGTACTTCAGTGACTACTGAGGTAGGTACAGTTGTAGCGCGGGGTGGGGAATCTACAATGATGGTTTCTACGGCCAATGAACGTTCGGGGACGAGGCGTGCCTCCCTGGCTTGTTCTGAAGATTGTGCTCCGGTTGGTACACGAATGTATTCGCCGGGCTTTGAAAGTAGTCGTACTCTGCGGGGGTCAAACTGTGGAAGTGGCTTTCGTTGCAAGTACCTGAGTGCCTCGTTGGAGCCTACTGATTGGACTAATTCTTTGAATCCTTTGATATATGCGTCTTCGGATCTGCCTGTGACAAGTTCTTGTTCTATTATTTTTTGGCTCTCTTCCTCTGTTAGCTTCTTGCGTGCCCAAACTTTTTCCATAGTTCTATACAGCTTCTTGATAGCTAGAGTGTAAGCTGCTGCCTCGTAAGTTTCATCTTCATGGGTACTTGTATCGCCATGTGTGTCGGTTTGTTGACCTTGGCCATCTGTCTTTTCCTGCTCTTGGGATTCATGTGTTCCCTGGCTAGCTTCGTCGTCTCCTTCGTCGTCATTGGTTGCTGTCCTTTCGTCATCAGAGCTGGACACGACCTGTCCTTGTGGCTGATCCCTGGGTGTGGTAGGGTAGCTAGGCCTTTCAAATTCTTGAGAAAACATTTGCCCTTCTGAAAACTGGAACTCATTGGAGAATGCATCGGGCATCTCAAAATCAAATGTTTGGTCCAGTGGCTCTGCTTGTCCTGGTTCTAGATGTGGTACTGGAAAGGAGAAAGCTTCCGCACCAATAGTGGTGGGAAGTTCAGCTGTTGTGGTGATAGGTTCTGTGGTTGTGGCTGCTTGGGGTGCGACAGTACTGGTGGTGCCCTCCGTGACCACTGGTCTAGATAACCTTATGCGAATAGGTTGTACTGTGGGAGTGGCTGCTGTTGGTGACTGCTCTGGAGATGGTTGTGGCGAGGGTGATTCTGGGACTTGTAGGCACGGGATAGTACCTCTCATCCGCTTTCCGGCTCTGCCTTTGCTAGACTTTCTAGCCTTCCTAGTGGTGCCTTTAAATGCTTTCAGTTCCTCACTGGTCATGGCACGCTTAATTGGTAAGTCATACGCCAAGCACATATATATGATCCTGGTGAGGGCGCAGCATCCATTGATTACCTTCTTTCGCTCCCACCGATGTTGTGCCAAATAGAGTTGATCAATGATCCAGCTAGCTAGATCAACCGTTTGCGGTCCAGTACATGCTAAGTACAATCCAAACCAGATTCTCTTGTGGGGCATGGTAAAACGATCCTGAGCTGGGAAAGCAAAGTGCTGCATGCATATCCGTAATGGCTTAGAGAGCTCAGGTGTTATAGCAGAAATATCCTCCCACTTAGTTACGTCACCACTCTTCATCTGCTCTGGGACTAGCCGTTCTTTCTCCGTTGGAGTGTGTGTTCCATGAATCTTGATGGCCGCTCTGATTAAATCCTTCGAAAGATAAAATCTTTTGTAAGGTGGATCCTCCACTAAAGAAGGCAAAATAAAGGTTCCTGGGATGTCCTTATTCTCTGAGGCCAGCAAAGTGGTGATTAAGTAATAACACCTATAAAAGTCAGGTTTGGGCAGAGGATCACTGAAATACTCCGTGAAGCCGGCTCTGGCCCAAACATGAGTTAAGTCCTGGGTGTTCTGTAGGCCTTCGAATTCTCTTGAGAAGAACTGATACTTGCCCCATGTGCGGTCATCAAATGTCATATTTGCTTCAAAAATGAAGTCAGCATCAGCTAATGGTCCTGCTAGGCCTTGGAACCAGTGAGAGTTACGGTGTATCTTCTCTGTGTATCCCATAGGTGGGTTATGGATTGGCATGGGTCCCGGAAATCCTTGGAACTCTGGCGGTGGAGCGGTCGGGTGGGATTCTGCGCGTAAAACATTGAGGGGCACTGCAGCCACGCTGGGGCCTGCTTCCGATGGTCCTGCTTCGGTTTGCATGATGACTGATGAGCTGATGGAAAAGATCTGCTACAAAAGATTAACACATTAGTATGGAAATTAATTATGATCCCATTAAGGTGAGACCGCAATCCCTTTCCATAACCGATGTGTAACCCGTGTAGCCAAGTGTCGTGAAGTGATTGATGCAATGATTATTTGCAAAACTAATGCAGGTCTCTAGACACCTACATGGTCAGATTATGCATACATTTCTTGATGAGCCGTTATTATGCATGATGTGGGGTTTGGGTGTATGAATTTATACAAGGTTTGGTTGAGGGTGAATTAGTACAAGGGTGGAGTTTAAACGGGGTGGGAAAATTGTCAGATAATGGGGTACAAGAAGACGTCTGGATACGTTGCGGTATCCATTTCCTAAGAGTCTTTGAGTGGGTGGTATGTTTCTGCTGAGGTACAAAAAGTGGTATCGGGTTTGGTGGTATTGAAGGATGAAAAGGTTTCTGAGGGGTATATATTACATGGCTTGAGGGTTGGGATATAATACATTGTTTGGGTACCCAAATCTGCATGGGTGTGGGTCTATGGATAAGATATTTCTTGGCGATCCAAATCTGTCGAGTACTGGTACGTGTAGAAGAAGATCGAGGGGACTTTGGATGCGAACTCTGCTTCTGTTGCAACTTTATCCTGTTCTCGTCTGCAGTGTTGCCAATAGCCTATGGTTGCTGTCCTTTTTGCACCCATATTTGTTTCGTGCCACTTGTTCTGTGATGTTGATACTGCTGCTTTCCTTGCCTTATCTGGTGGTGTCGTCGGTCTGGGTTCCTCTGTTGTGGTTGACTCATTCGTGGTTGGGTTTGAGAGGTCCATTGGACGCTCTGCTTTGGAAAAGAAGGGAGATCCAACACTTGCGTGACCTGCCCATTAGGAAGTGATCCGTTCTTTATCTTTAATCTAGGCCAGTCCACAGCAAGTTTGGAAGGATGAGCACCGTAGGGTGTTGTGCTCATTTGGCCGCTGATGCAACCCACCTGACCGCTGACTGTGTTTATCTGCCCTAGCGGTTGGGTAGCTGCCCCTTCTAGTTTGCAGGAAGCCCCAGGGAAGATCTCCTGTCGTCCTTCTGATTGACAACTGTCCATAGCCAAGCTCGAGTGGGTTGGTGTGGACCTAACGTGACTGGTCTGACCCAAGATCTTCCGGTCTTCCGTCGCATGCGTTACATAGGGTCTAGGGTTACAAACCTCAATCGGAATGCCGTTAGGGAAGTCAAGCGGTATCACTCGCTTCTGTTCTAAGGTTCCAATCTGTAAGGAGCCTTGTCTAAGATTTAGGTCCACTGAGTGATCGTATAGCCAATCTTGGCCAAGGATTAGGGGTTCTATCAGGTCGTCATCATGGCACACTAGTAGCTTCGCTGTCATGGTCACATCCTTAATGAGGATAGGAAGGTCCACCTCACCCATGCAAGGGGTTTCCATGCCTCCTAGGCCTATAAGGTATGCCTCAATTGGCCGCATTTCTTTTCCTGAATCCTTATAGTGGGACCATCTAATCGCACTAGTCGCAGCACCTGAGTCAATTAAAGCCCTGAGCTCTTGGCAAGGGTTGCCGTGCTCTAGCCTAACTGTAATGAATGGTCTCCTGTCCACTATGCTAGGATGAGTGGTTGACTTTACTTGACACATGGCCATGGGATATCTGGGTGTAGTTTCCAGATGGTTATAATGTTCTCTCCCTAGTCCTTGTCTTCTTAACTTCATGCGTTTAATGCATTCTATTGCTTCTGCCTGAGCTTCCGCTCGTATTCTATTTTCTTCCTCCTTACGCTTCTTTGCCAACGTGAGTCGTCTAAGCATATCCTCAGTAAGAGGTTCCTGATATAGCTTGACTCTACAGCCACTAATGTAATTAGGCATTATATCTCCTTCTAAAGTGGCTAATTGTACTGCTCCACTTGTTGAGAGTCTGTTAATGATCATAGGCCCATAACCTCGCTTTTCTAACTTATGTGCGTGTTGTTTCAACGTATATACTAGAACTAAATCTCCTTCTTTTAGGCCTTTGTCTTTCACATGTGCATCAAAATATGCTTTCTGTCGCTTCTTGGCTGCGTATATGCTTGCTGCTGCCTTTAGCCTGGTTTCTCCTAATCATTCCAAGTCCATTATCCTTGTTGATAATTCATGGCCGGTCCACTGATGTTCTTGTGCAACCTTAAGGGTCGGTATCAAGAAGTCCAAAGGAAGCACAACATTCTGACCAAAAACCATCTGAAAGGGAGTTGCATTGAGTACGGTCTTGTAGGCCACTCGATATGCCCAAACAGCGTGGTGTAATTGTTTGTCCCAATCTGAACGTTTGTTGTTCACGAGTTTCGTCAGTACGTTACAAAGGATCTTATTAGTGCTTTCAGCCTGACCATTGGCCTGAGGATGATATGGTGCGGATTTCTTGTGAATCACCATAAAATCCTGTAACAAATATTCAATGACTTGGTTTAGAAAGTGAGTGCCTCGATCGCTCACTAACTCTATAGGCAATCCATATCTTGTAAAGACATTCTCAAATAAGAATTTTGCAGTTGTGTGTGCATCATTCTTTTTCGTGGCTTTTGCCTCTACCCATTTCGTAAGATAATTTGTGGCAACAATAATGTATTCAGCATGTGTACCTTTTGCAGGGGGGTTAATGGGTCCTACAAAGTCTATACCCCACTTAGAAAATGCACGTCCGCCCATCATGGGTTTCAATGGCATTTCGTCTCTGCGAGTAGGAAACTGAGTTCTTTGGCACACATCACATCTCTTTACATAGGTATGAGCATCCATGTGAAGAGTGGGCCACCATAATCCTACAAAGAGGATGGCTTTGATTATCCTATCGGGTCCAAAATGACCTCCTGCAACACCTTGGTGTGCAGTCTCTAGTATGCTCAGATAATCGCTCTCATGAACACATTGTCTTAGATATCCATCTCGTCCTCTTTTGTATAGGTTATCGCCAATAAGTGAATAATCGTGAGCTTCCTGCTCTAGACTGCGTTGTCGAGCTAAGGTCATTCCTTGAGGGAATGTGTTCGTCCTCAAGTATGTCACTAATTGTTCACTCCAGTCTGGTGTGAGAGACACATGATATAGTGTAGCATGCTCTACGGGTGGTCTTTCACAACAAACATTGCATTCCTTACACAGCCTGTAGACATCTGCTTCCATCGTAGGCCAATATACTCCTAGTCTATGCAGAGTCTGTAATGTTCGATGTTTCGAATGATGTTGCTTTAGTGCACCTATGTGTGCTAATTGCAACCAATTCGCATGTTCTGATTCATCTACACAACAAGCAAGAATCTTTTGATTATCCTGTTTATATATGCTTCCTTCCATTATTTGGTATCTCTGAGACTTGGTAATCTCTCCTTCTTTGATCTTTATCTTAGGATTCTTGGGTCCGTATGTCAGAATAGAGACTATAGGTTTAGCCCATTCTGGTGCTATCTCAAGATTAAACAAATAAGCATCTGGTAATTCATCCGCTATTCCTTGAGGAGCTTCTCCTGAGGTTAATCTCGAAAGGTGGTCAGCTCTAAGATGTGTCTTTCCTTTCCTGACTACCACTTCAAAATCATATTCCATGAGTAATAGAAACCAACGTATCAGTCGTCCTGTGTTACATGGCTTGTTGACTAAGTACAATAGGGCTTGATGATCTGTAAAGAACTTGAATTTGTTGGCCAACAAGTAGTGCCTAAACTTCTTTACTGCGTAGATCATCCCTAATCCTTCTCGTTCCGTCGTGGTGTAATTTCTTTCTGCTGCGTTCAATTGCCTACTAGCGTAAGCTATGGGGAGATCTATGTTACCTTCATTCGTGGGTTGTGCTAACACACATCCTATGGCATAATTGGATGCATCCACATGTACATGGAATGGCTTACTCCAATCTGGGGTAGTCAATATAGGTGCTAAGCACAAGCGTCGTTTAAGTTCATTGAATGAATTTTCACATTCATCTGTCCATTCAAAGTTGGTTAAAAGAGAGTACAAAGGCTTGGCTATGATTGCATACATGTGTATGAATCTCCTATAATAACCGCAATGGCCCATAAATGCCTGTACCTCTTTCACATTAGTTGGTCTAGGTAATTCTGCAATTACCTTCACCTTTTCTTCATCCGTAGAGATTCCCTTTTTTGACACAATGTGTCCTAGAATTTTGCCTTGTCTGACCATGAAAACGCATTTTTTTGGGTTCAAACAAACCTGATATTCTCGACATTTGTCAAATATTTGTCTTAACTCTGGGATATGCGTCTGCCTAATATTAGAATGAGCACATATGTCATCGACATATACTTCCAAACTCTTGCGTAAGAATTCCTTAAAAACATGACACATGAGTCGCTGGAAAGTGGCGGGTGCATTTGTTAAGCCAAATGGCATCACACGAAATGCAAATATGCCCCATTCAGTGGCAAATGCCGTCTTGTGTTGATCTTTTGGAGCAATGGCTACTTGATTATAGCCTGAAAAACCATCAAGGAAGCTGTAAACTTCCTTTCCCGCAACTCTTTCCAATCGATGTTCTGTGATAGGAAGAGGATAACTGTCTCTAATCGTTGCAGCATTAACTTTTTTAAGGTTAATACACACACGCAATTTTCCATTCTTCTTGGGCACAACCACAATGGGGGATACCCATTCGGTATGCTCAATTTCGTAAATGAATCCTGCTTCTATCAAGCGATCTATCTCCTCTTTAATCTTCGCAGCGTAGTTATCATTGTACGTGTAAGGTTTCTGTTTTGTCGGTTTTGCATCTGGAGTCATCGGGATTCTATGAGAACATATATCTGGATCTACTCCTTTCAAATCTTTGTAACTCCAAGCAAAAACATCTCTATATTCACGCAATAGGGCAACTAGCTCTTCTTCTTCTTCAGTTATCAAATCATGCCCTATGTATGTACATTTTTCTTCTTCTCCTTCTATGGCAACTATTATTTTCTTGGTTTTCTCTCGGTTATCATATACTTGTTCGTACCATGATTCTTCTATCTTCGATTTCATATTTCTTGAAGTTCTCGGGTACTTCAAATAAAGATTCTTCTTTTTCTGTCGTGGTTTCTTTCTTCTTTCTTTTCTTGCCTTCACTTCTGCTAGTCACTTGTGTGGCTAACCTCACCTCATTCGCAATTTCCTCGTGTCTCTGAGTGCGAGTCTCTACCTCGAAAAAATATTCTTCCTCTGATGCAAAGGGAGAATCCATGATAATTGATTCTAAATCAAAATCGCTCGCATCCTCAAATGCATCAGTGTTAGGTTCACACTCTTCTAAAACTGCATCGCACATGATTGGCTCTATCGTGAAAACTGATATGTCATAGCCATCCTCGTCACAATGGGGTGTCCATTGTTCTTCATTGATGGCTACGTCCATGGTTGCTAGGATTTCTGCCCAACCATGGGTTTCAAACTCTTCGTCTGGGAATACTACAGGTGCATAGGCTGGATCTTGAAGGGTTCGTGGATGTTGTTCTGCACCTAAGGTCCTGGCTTCTAACCTTTCTTCCTCTTGTTTGGCTACTTTACACATCCATAAATGAGTATCCTCATGCAACCAAGAAGGATCAGATTCTAATGAGTGCACGGATTCCGTCTCTACTGGTGTCTTATGGATGGTATTCCATTGTATTGGGGGTACATCTCGATGTGAATAGTCTTTAAGATTGACTTTGGTAGTCACTCCTAAATGTTGCAAGTACAAAGAATTAGTTCCCCAATCTTGTACAATTTGCAACTGACGCATGAATGGTCGTCCCAATATCATCTCATATGCATGATTTTTACTAAAATCACAAATGGCGAAAGTATGCTCAAATTCTACACCACAAGTGGTGAGAGATATGCCTTCTAGTAAGCCTAATGGTTTTTCTATGTGTCCATCAGCCATTTGTAGCTTCATCCTGGTGGGTCTCAATGCTGGCTTACCCCAACGTTTCCATAAGGCGGTGGTAGCTATGGCTACTCCGGCTCCTGAATCTAAGATGGCTTTCGTGGTGTAGCCTTGATGGGTTATCGGAAGATAAGTGTTACCTTCCTCTCCTTCGCTCACATCTCCAATCTTTTCTACGGGTATCTCTGGTACCTTATTTTGTGATCCTATTTGTGAGGGAGTAGTAGCAAGCTCAGGGAATTGATTTGCTACATGTTTCCACAGTTCTGGTTTTACCTTCAACAACTCCTCTAGAGTGAGATTACATTGTACTTTAGTATTCTTGATCACTTCCGTGTTTCTAGGGATTACTGATTCTTCATTCCTCACTATTATCGTGGGTGCTCTCATACTAATAGACTTTGCTTCCCAAGGTCCTGTGAACTGAGGTAATTCTTGTAAAGAATTAGATTCAAATCCTGTGGGTTCACTCAGTTGTTCTTCCTCTACATCATCGTAAATAGAGGGAATGTCTTGGGGAAATTGGTCCTGCAAGTCATCTATTTCTTGAATAGGAGGATGGGTTCCTTGTTCCTTTCTCCATTTCTCTTCTTGGATTTCTCTCAAAAATTCATGTGAGTACCTATGTATGGAAGACAAATTGTCTTGACTTTCTGAGTTGGGTACTTGAGACAGGGATGGTGCATTCTTTTCTTGTGTTTCTGGGACAATAGGGTTCCTATGCTGATCCTTTTTCTCTTTGCTTTCTATCAAATATTCTAGCCTCTCCATTAGTCCTTGAAAGTGTAATTCCGGTTTTGCCATGTTATTCCAATTAAGGTATCTAGAGGCTTCGAACAAAGCTTGTGCTAGTTCTACCATCTTCATGCACAGTTTAGTTCTCTCAATTTCTAGATCAGCTCGAGGGTAATTTTTTCTCATTTCAGCTACCTGAGGTCCCTCTTTTAATCTAGCCTGATATGCACGAAACATCATGTCTAGATTTTCTGGTATGGGTTCCGCTAAAACTGATCCTGATTTTTGAGCTGAATTCTCTTGATTCAATTCCTGTGAAGTCAATTCTAGGATTTTGGCTCTAGATTCCTTTAAATTTCCTTCCAACTCAGTTATCTTTTTACTCCATTTTCTCTTAATTCTTTCTCTAGAATCTTTCCAAGATTTTGTCTTTTTACTGCTAGATTCTGCAACTTCACTAGTTCCGGCTACTTTCTCTTGATTAAGATGTTGGTTCTGTAAGAGCGCCTGGATAGGCACGTATGTAGGGTTGGATCCATCTGCGTTATTTACAATACCTATCACATTGATCGGTGTCACATTCGAAGCGTTAACTGGATTTTTAGGACAATCTTTGATTATGTGCTCTTTGCCACAATCAGCACAAAAGCCTTGGATGTTATAGTACTGTGATTGTCCTGCTATCGGGGGATGTGGACAATCCTTTATGAAATGATCTCCTTGGCACCTAAAGCATGGTCCTCTAGGGCCCTGTGGTCTCTGTTGTCTTACTTGGGGCCGTGGATTTGGGTTTGTGTACATCACATTAGCATAGTCTGGCTCCCAACTAGGTTCCACTGGTGGACTATCATAATGATATGTCTCCACATGTTCTGGTGACTCGGTGTAATATGCGGGTGGACTATCTACATGCGTAGAGTCAAAACTGTTTGAGTGTGGGTCACTCTCTGTGATCAAAGGTGAAGAAGGCACTAAGGTCCTACTTAGGTTCTCTTCTGCAGCAGCGTATTTGACTGAGATGACATTCGCTGGTGGGGGTGGCTGCTGAGCTAAGACAAGTTGAGGTCTCTGTTGAGCCTGGTATGGGTAGTTCTGAGGAGGCCTATAGTAATAAGGCTGAGCATTGTATTGGCCTTGATACCTACCTGGTTGCGGGTATGCTTGCGGGTAGTTCTGTCTCACGGTTTGTTTGTTGTACGGGCAGTCTTGAGCCGTATGATTCGTGTATCTTCTCTCAAGTGTACAATATTGGCCACTAGGGTTGGCTTGAGGTTGTGGTGCATTGGGACACACATTTGCCATATGGTCACCACCACAGGTGTAACAACGCTTGTTTGTTAGCACCCTAGGTTTACTAGAAACTCCTAGTTTCTGGGCCACTTTTTCTGCTAGGTCTTCTATTGAGCTAGACAATTTTGTGGATGCTAGAGATGAACAGTCTGAGTCCTTATAAACCTTTGAGAGTTCCAACTCGTCTCCTAAGTTGTCCTCAATGTCTATACAAATTCTTACACATTGCTCTAGCGTTCCGGGTTCTTTTAGGTACACGTAGGAGCGTAGTTTAGAGCTCAACAAGCCATCTAAAAACAATGACACTTGCTTGGCTTGTGAGGGTAGCTCTTGCATTGGACATCGTTCAACATATTGTCTAAACCTACGTCCTGCCAGTCTGACTGTTTCCTGAGGGGTCTGTTTAAAGCTATGAATCAACGAAGACGTGTCATGTCTAATCCCACTTTTAGAGAATTCAGTGATGAATGACTCTAAAAAGTGATGGATGTCTCTAAATTGCCTTTGTTGCAGAGGTTGGAACCAAGTTAAAGCAGTATTCTTTAACGTTAGCCCAAATGCGTTGTATTGCGTGAACATGTCTTCAACTTGTTCGGCTCTTAGTACTTGCTTGAATTCTGCGACATGGTCATAGGGATCTCCTGTCCCATCAAAATAATTCTTCATTGATTTTACTAACTGTGTGGGTCTCAATATTCTTGCGTGTTCGCGTGGCCTAGGTAGAGGAAAATCATCTCTACCACCTGGTATTCCATGATCTCTTTGTCTATCTGCTCTATTAGTGTCTGTGGTTGTTCTATCTCTCCCTACGGGATGAGTGAAGCTTACTTCCGGTCTCTCTTTATTTCCCTCTCTTTGATTTCCATGGGCTGAGGATGTTCCTGCCCCTTGTTGACTTGTATTCATGTTCGTTCTAGATGGAGGGAATACCAATTCACCTCTCCATGTGTATGTGTTTTTAGCGCGGTCAGGCACCACAAAGACTCTTTCTGAAGTCTCATCCAGGTATACAACCTTTCCAGGTGTATCCGGGTCCTTGAACTCGTATATAGTGATGATTCCTACCTCACTAAGTATTTCGGTCTTGTATCTCCAAAAGGCTTCATCAGTTTCTTTATTTACAAACAACTCTATGCTTCTGTTGTCCTGAGGGATCCAATCCGGGATTAGTACTTGTGTCAGTACAGATTTCCCTCTAGGTGTTCTAGGCTCTTCTAATGGTTCTTTTCCTTGAGATTTTGCTTCCGTCTCTGGTTGAATCACGCCAAACTCGTTAGTATTGTTTGGCTGCGTACTTAAGATGTACATCGTTCCTTCCTTGTCTATGTACGCGTCTCTCTCAAATTTCACCACTGGACGTTCCAATCCAATGGGTTGATCGGGGTTGTGCATTTGCACCACTTGCCTTCGCAAACCATCCTCATAGATGCGAGCACCTAATCGGTTGGTTCGGAGAAACTCTAGTTGCGTTCTATAGGGTCCTTCTGGTTTTTCTAAATAGGCTACATTCGACCCTCCTTCTGGTCTGTCTGTGCTAAATGCCATTTCTGATTCGCTAGTATCTGAGCTCTCGTAGGGGTAATTACTATTCAATTGCTGAGCCCACGATCATGCAGTAGTTCTTACACTTGCCTCTGATGATCTAAGGCTTCGTCGGTCTGCCTTACCTATATATTTGCCCGATCTAAGGCTCATTAATTTTCTTCCTTGCACACTCAGTACACACTCAGATCGTCAATGATTCTTTGTTATTACTTCCTTGATTCTTTTTAAATTTCTTTAGATTCTTGTCTTAATGTATGCGTCAGGAATTCGACTTTCCGTTGTAATTTTGAGTTCTCGTTCCGTCAGACTTAGGTTCTTTCCTTTAGGTTTTCG
The DNA here is from genome assembly GCA_020310875.1 of Ceratopteris richardii. Taxonomy (NCBI): domain Eukaryota; kingdom Viridiplantae; phylum Streptophyta; class Polypodiopsida; order Polypodiales; family Pteridaceae; genus Ceratopteris; species Ceratopteris richardii. The sequence goes on from CM035410.1 coordinate 205,599,758, forward strand.
TGTCACACACCTTTACTTTAGTCTTGAACTTGAAAGAATTAAATATCTTGAACTTGAGGCGTTCCTATCGTCTTAATCCACAATGCTAACGTTTATCCTAAGCTAAGAATTGACTGAGGGGGTTGAGTAATCTTCCAACCTCGAGTCAGCTTTTCTGGTTGCTCTGATGCCCAAGAAGCCGCGCTTCCCAAGCTTTATGCTCTTCACTGCCTTGCCTTGGTTGCCTTCGATTACCCTTGCTAGACCTGGACAAATCCAATATTAGACCAATTCACAGTTGGATGATCAAGCACTTAAGTATATACACCTTTTAAGTCCCTTCCCTTTTGCCCAACTTTTCAATGTTTGCCCCTTGGCTTTCTAGTCCCAAACTAGGTCAACCTCAAAATAGCTTATCTAAAAATAGACGTATCCTTTAAGAAAAAAACAGTTGAGGTCACGTAGTACTCGTCTAGAGCTTTCTAACGAGCTATTAAGCTCAAAAAACGGACTTCGGATGAAAAAGTTATGACTGTTCAGGCCCTGGGGGGTAAAAACTGACAAACAGGTTTTTCTCCCAATATGAGCTAAGGGGTCTCCTATGAGTCTAATCACCCAAAAATTTCCCAAAAATAGCCCCAAAATTGGCCAAAAAATGAAACCCTAAAATTTGCGATGGGCGTGCACAATCGCGATGGTCTGGGACCGTCGCGATGGCGTGAGGGTGCACCGTCGCGATGGCGTGAAATTGCACAATCGCGATGGTCTGAATTTGCACAATCGCGATGGCGTGAACTTGGACCGTCGCGATGGCGTGAACTTGGACAATCGCGATGGCGTGAAAGTGCACAATCGCGATGGCGTCAGTCAACGGTCAACGTGCACAATCGCGATGGTCTAAAATGACCCGTCGCGATGGTCTGAGCGCGATGGCGTGAGCCAATCGCGATGGTCTGGGCGCGATGGCGTGAGCCAATCGCGATGGTCTGAATTTTTGAAGTGTCGCAATGGCGTGAGGGTGTCGTCGCGATGGTCTGAAGTGCACCGTCGCGATGGTCTGAAGTGCACCGTCGCGATGGTCTAGATTGCCACGTGGCACCGTCGGCACGATGGCGTGAGCCAATTGCGATGGCGTGAGCCAATTGCGATGGCGTGACACAATCGCGATGGTCAGAGACCGTCGCGATGGTCCGGCCAAGCCGTCGCGATGGCGTGAGCCAATCGCGATGGTGTGACACAATCGCGATGGTCAGAGACCGTCGCAATGGTCCACCAAACTATGAATTTTTGCAATGCAGCTGTGGATTCGTAGAGGCGCTGGTGTCGCCTACACGCTGGTGTGGTCGCTTACCAAAAATGCCGAAGGTTGCAGACCATCACGATGGTCTGACACACTCGGAAATTTCTGACAGAAGATGATTTTATTACCTTTTTGCAGCCTTCCTGATGCACTGGAGCTCTGTACCTGCAAGAAAACTCAAGAAAACAAAAGTACACACAAGCACAAAAGTTCTCTCTCACTCTCTCACATGCACAAATGAGGGGAAATGAGGAGAATGGGTGGATATGGTGAATTTTCTGATTTTTTTTGGAGATGAAGATGATGATGCGGTGATGAAGATGGAGTGTGGGGGAGGTGAAAAACACTAAAAACTAAGTAAAAACAACAACAAAAACTGAAATTTTTACCTTCCAACGCTACTTCTTGCTATACTCTTACCATCACACATTCGTCCTAGACTCGATCCCCGGCAACGGCGCCAAATTTGGTGTTGCTCTAGCACAATGGTGAGAACCACGTTAAGAAGCTTCACCTCCTTAATGTCAATCCGCAGAAGAGATAGGAGTGATATGAAGATCGTGAACGTGAGATGATGTGAGAGTGAAGGTGAGAAGCACCAAGATGCACACACACATACACACACACAATGAAGAGACAAGCAAAACACAATGGAAGGTGGGAAATTAGCTCTATTACTCAAGAACACTATTACAAGCTCAAAAGAACTCTAAGCTCACACTAGCCAACACTAACTAACTTCAAAAATGAGCTCTCTAGCTCTTTTTATAGTTTCTAGACTAGTTTTGACCGGTTTCACATCTAGTGACCGACATAGTTAAAAATTAGGTCCTAGATGCTATTTGGAAGGGTAAACGATGTCTAAAAATAACGAAAATTGATACGCTTGTTCTACCTAAGCTCCTCAAGCTCGAGGACTCCTCGGCTTGCACAAAATGGAGCTATGGATTACAAAATGGGGTTTTCTATGTTACATATGTTACAATAGTGATAAAAATCACTGTTGGAGGTTTTTGGAAAGTATTTGAAAACATAATTATTTGAAAAACAATTCGACTGGCTCCCTGCTCTATCGTTACATGCTTCCGTGTCGTCTGTGCCTCTGGCTGCTTCCAACACACTAGCATGGTCTTTTGTCTGATGGCCTTCAACTTCCTTAATACATCGGAATGCGTCTTTTCTTTTCTAAATCGTTGCAAGAATGCTATTTTTAAATCATCATATGTAGCAAAATGGGCAATGCCATATTGACTGAACCAGCTCATAGCTCGTCCTTCCAACGTGGCTGCAAACTGTTGAAGCTTAATATCATCACCATAAATAGCTGGATATCCATTCGCTGTCCATTTTATTTCGAATTGAGCCACATGGCAATCAGCATCCTCCTTAGAGGTTCCACTGAAATGAGCTGCTTTGACCTTAGGATTAGGAGGTGGTTGAGCCATTGGTTGTGGTTGAGCCATTGGTTGTGGTTGAGGTGTGCGCCTAGTTCTTTGGCCGGTCGCCCTTGCAAGTGGATTGAACTCGAGTCGTCTTCTTACCCCTACAGTTGCTTCTGTGAGGAATAATGCTCCAAGTATGCCGCCCACTAACCTTGCCTCTGCTGCACCTGTTTCCCCCTGTTCCTCTTCAGTTCCCAAAGCTTCCTACTCCTCGGCCTCGTACCACTCGTAAAAGTCCAAAGATGTCTCCACGTTCGCTACTCTTGCCTGTGCCCTCGTAAAATATACTTTACCAAAACGGTTGCGTCTGTCCCTCATGCATTTCTTGAGGCTGTTTCAGCCGTACAGTAGGATCACCACTTGTGTTGAGAGTTCCAGAGATTCAACACAACATCTAAGTAAAGAGCAAATCAGTATTACTCACTTCTCCATTTGCACTGGTCTTCATTCACAGAGATTCCACCAGAATCATATTTGAAAGTTCACCGTAATTTTCCATTCCGGTAACTTTCCGGTAACTTTTCGATAACTTTTACCGATTTCAAAATTACGCAGTCACATTCCAGATTTACACATTTCGAAGATTAACAGATTCTTACACACTCACAGACACACAAGTTTCAATGCGCTACTGTGCAAATAATTTGAATCTCTCTATTGACTTAGCGGAAATAGAAGATTACAAACAAGAACTCTTGTCTCGCAGACATTTCTGTTCTTTCTTAGATTGACTTAACGCCGCGATTACAGATTTGTAAGTCTTAGAACTTCATAAATCATACTTGATTACACCACACAATTTCATCAATCACAGCTTGTATTATGATTCCTGCAGAACCCGTTTTTCCGGTCCTCCAAAATCCTTGTCAGCAGAGCTTCTTCTCCTTACGGTTGTCGCGTGCCTTCCTTTTGTAACGTTTTCTTTCCTTCTCACGACATGTCCCTTTTTATCTCCACATAACCGTCTTTTTCTTTTTATTTTATTAAAATCCAATACACCAAAAAGATATATCTAACTAGATAATATCCACGTTTAACCATTTTTCAGATTTCAAATTAATCATTCATCTTCCAGATTTCCCTGCCTTCAACAATGGAAGCCAAGGCAACTAAGGAGAACGATGCAAGGACCACGGCTAAGTTTCTCTTTGAGAACATATTCATTAGATTTGGATTGCCAATAGAAATTGTGAGTGATAGAGGCACACACTTCGTCAATGAAGTAATAGAAGCCTTGATGAATGAATTCATGGTAATTCACAAGAAATCAGCTCCCTATCACCCACAAGCTAATGGACAGGCTAAAAGTTAAAACAAGATCTTGTGTAAAGTGCTTACAAAAATAGTTAATAATGGAAGATTTGATTGGGACAAGTAGTTACATCGTGCTTTATGGGCATTCAGAGTAGCTATAGGAACTACCCCTTTTAATCTAGTCTACGACCAGAATGCCATCTTACAGATTGATTTCCTAGTTCCTACTCTTAGAGTAGCATCGACCTATGAATGGACTGAACATGAGTTGTCTGATCAATTGGATCGAATCAAGAATTACATGAAACTAGATTAGAAGTGGTAGCAGGCATCTATGTTGCAAAAAGGCGAAAAAAAGCATACTTTGATGCTCATATCAAAGATAAAGGTTTGAAAGAAGGAGATTTAGTCTTGGTATATACTTTAAAGCAACATGCAAAGAAGCTGCAAAAAAGAGGATATGGTCCCTTGGTGATCAATCGCATATCAACTAACGAAGCCATCAATCTAGCAACCCTAGTGGGAGAAGTACTACCAAACTATATAAGTGGCTATCGAGTGAAGAAGTATTTAGAGCCATTAATAGAGGAGATGCTGTCAAGACTTCTAGCAGCAAGGAGTAGACGAGAAGAAGATGAAAAAATACGCGAGGAAGCACGACAAGAAGCCTTGGAACGAGTAAGAAAATAGAAGGAATGGATGAGAGAGAGATGAAAAGTTTCAGTTGGGGGAAGAGCCCATCCCAATGGCTAGCTTTAGGGCCTTAGAAACCCTAGGTCATCAAATAAGACAACCATATTTGAACTTAACAGAGGAGTACCAATTGGTGGATGCCCTCATTGACATAGAAGTAGCTATCAACTACATCATATCATCTTTGACTCATCAGCTTAAAGCTCAATTACATCCAACCAAAGCACATCTAATTGGAATAGGAGGTAATGTGACAAAATGCATAGGTGAGATTACATTACCATTGCACATAGGAAATAACACGATGCAACAAAAACTATTGGTGTGCCACGATCAAGATCTATTAGAAGAACTAGTGTTAGGTCACGATTGGATATATGAGTATGAGGTAACTATCCAACTAGCCTTAGGCTACATATCAGCCAAGATAGGGCATCGCAAAGTATTTAGTTTGTTAGAAGAGCGACATGTCTCAGCCACTTGTCTAGCTCTGAGAAGTGAGCCCAAGAGCAACCAATCAGAGTGTTCAACCCAAAACTTCCCACATTACAGTATATCCCATTCAAGGAACCAGCTAGGCATGGATTTAGAAAGATCAAGTAGTAGCAAATTTTCAACAACAAAGTAATAACCTACAAAGGAACCAACAACCGGTCAAGCCTACAACCCAAGCGGGATCCCTAAGTCTACAGAAGGTTGTTCAATTGTGGATCCCAAAGAAACTGATTGTTGCTCCCTCAATAATGCAAATATGGATTCCCAAATCAACAATGCTTACGAAGAAAACTAAACCGAAGACATCAGCACAAAGGAAGGAGGCCTCCAAAATGAAGTCAAAGGAGCAAGAAAGACACAGTAACCCAAAATTGCAAATACGAAAGTACTCAATGAAATCGACTCAAAGATATGAATGGCGAGAAAAGAAGAATCACAGTACGACAGTTACACAAAGCACAAGAGGAGATAAAGTTGCAGTCAAGAACAACAAAATAAAGCTGAGTTGGATACCCAAATCACGATCGTCATCTACAAACCTGCCAGCAACTTCTTCTTACACACATCTTGAGTTCCATACACCTCGAACGTGCATAATAGGGCCACATTACAAGGCCATGCATTCGACGGATAATTCTTCATCTACTTATTAGTAATGCATATTTCCCTCCCAAGGAAAAGAGAGCACTTGTACATTAACCTCAAGGAGCATAATTAAAAATAAAATAAAGCTTCGGCTATTCACTAACTTTTTTGCTTTCTTTTAGCAAAAATAAGAAAATATATATGAAAAGAAATCCCAAGTATTACCTTCCTTACACCCACGGGAAGGATGACACAAGTCACTCAGAGAACTATTCACTTTATGGGGAATAAGTGGAAAATAAGTCATGTGACCACCTTAACACTGACCGTGGTGTGCTTCAAGTGCAGATGGCATCATCTGATTCAGAAGCTATGCAAGAGGAAGAGGTCTTGGTTCTTCCTTTGGAGTCAATTACGAAAGCAAGGGGTCATTGGTTCCGTGAAGACCAACTAGTGGTAGACCTCACCTTTTTGGCCACCATCAAAATTATGGATAGAGACCATCGGTTTCCATTGGTGTCACGGGATTTCCAAACTCTACAACATGGAATGCCAAGCATCATAGAAGTATAGACAAGGGCAGGAATCGATGCATTTTTACGGCTTCCAATTTACCTACCATATTTTCAACAATATACACAGGTGATGAACACGCTACAGGCAGCAGTGGATATGCCCTCAGTACCAAAAGCTACAGTTCTTAACAAAACTAGAGAATGGAAACATGTTCGATTTACGCATGAGCTCATCAACAAAGATTTTGGATGCAATCAAGACGGCCTAATGAATCTCAAAAATGAATGTCATGATGCTAAAAAGAAGACTTTTATGGAAATCAACAAGACAGATATTGAAGAATCAGATCGGGTGATGCATCAACATTTCTGTTTCCCAAGCATGAACAAATATACAACGCCTCAAAGGATTTTAGTTCAATTGCTATCTCATGCTATGAGGCAAATCGAAAACCAAGTTAACTTTATGCCATACATACAGGAACATTTATTCAAAGCAAAGAAGAAATGGGACCATAAGAAATTTTTGAATGGAAGCTCTATCTTGATGCTATTGATCTATGAAGCACTAGAAATGAAGGATTGCTTGCAATTAATGCCAACCTCTATTGAAATGGCAAGATATGTGAATTCTACAACAATTCCAAAAAAGAAGAAAGCATCAATATCAAGAGAAGAAATGGGAACAAGTTCGAGAACTACGATGCATGGAGCCAAGTGGGCTAGAGAAGAAGAAGTCCAAGAGACACCCCAATCTAAACGAACTCATCTACTACCAAGGGTCTCGCTAACTCAACCTCCAATAACACAAAGGGATTTATCAGCTGCTTTAGAAGAAACACATACTTACATGCGAGGTCAAGTAAATCTTATGGTACAAGGACATCACTACAAGCAATCCAGATGCTTACAGAAAAAGAGTCAAAAAGACCACAACCCATCACAAACCGCCAGCTACAAGGAATTGGGGCTTGATGATTCAAGTTCCAATCATGAATCTATTCATGAACAAGATACATTGGACACAGATATAAGAACAGAGGCAAATGAAGAAGATTTGACAGAGGTTCATCAAGTCCAAACCACCCTCGAAAATCACAATTCACAAGTACAGAACCAAGAAGCTGTTGGAGTTAGACTTCTACGGAAGCTGCGAACATCACAAGGAAGAAGAAGAAGCTTGGAGCACAACACACAATACTGAATGCATTACTAGAGAATGTACAAAGATAAGTAGCCCATTAGGGCAATAGGCGTATATACAAGCCGAGGGAAAAAAACCTCCTAAACAAGGAAAAAAGTGCCCCGGCAATCCTAGTGTGTTCACACACATCACTACCTAAATATATCAACAAATTCCCCCTGGGAGTGATGCGGTGAACAAGGAGCTGGCACTCATGTATAAGGAAGTGCCAAGCTATGTGGAAATCACTCCACAAAAGGAACTAAGCCCAAAGCTTTGCGAAAAGCTTCAAACTTCTCCCTACGCAGAGCCTTCGTGAAAAGCTCTGCTATGTTATCCTGCGTGGGCACATATGCCAAGCTGATCTCCACAGTAGAGAACCTCTCCCTGACATAGTGATAATGCACCTCAATGTGCTTAGTGCGAGCACGGAACACAGGGTTCCTCGCAATGCGCTCTGATTGTCAGTGAAGATGGTGGTGGCAGAAGACTGGCCAACACCCAAATAAGCCATAAGGCGTCTGAGCCACACACACTCAATAGTCGCTGTGAAAGCTGCCCTATACTCAGCCTCACAACTGGAAGTGGCCAGAGTAGGCTGCTTCTTGCTCAACCAAGATATACATGAGCTACCAAGCATGAAGCAAAAACCACTGGTGGACACACGAGTGTCATAGCAACCAGCCCAATCTGAGTCAGAAAAAGCATGCAAATCTGGCAGTAGTGATCCCCCCTTGGGATAAAACAACCCAAGTATCCGAGGACCACTCAAGTAGCAAAAGATGCGCTTAACCGCCTTCCAATGCGTGACTCCTGGGAAATGCATAAACCTGCTCATCTCTGAGACAACAAACTGAATATCTGGCCGAGTAATGCATAAATAAATCAAGCATCCAAGAGCTTGCTGATAGAGAACAACATCAAATGCATCTCCAGCATAATGAAGACTCAATCGTAATTTTGTCTCCATAGGAGTAGCAATAGGCTTACAGTCTTCAAGGCCAAAACGCTGCAATAATGTGTCAATATATTTCATTTGACACAAACCCATCCCACCATCAACTTGCATAAACTGAATGCCCAAATAGTGATGCAAATGCCCCAAATCAGACATCTCAAATGAGGCATGCAAATCAGCCTTGAAATCAGTAATATGCTTCTCAATAGGACCAGTGAGCAGCATGTCGTCAACATAGACAACAATGTTCAGAAGCACATCATTGGCACGTTTAACATATAAGTGTTGATATATTTAGGTAGTGATGTGTGTGAACACTCTAGGACCGCCAGGGCACTTTTTTCCCTCTTTAGGAGGTTTTTTTCCCCCGGCTTGTATATACGCCTATTGCCCTAATGGGCTACTTATCTTTGTACATTCTCTAGTAATACATTCAGTCTTGTGTGTTGTGCTCCAAGCTTCTTCCTCTTCCTTGTGCTGTTCGCGTGCTTCCGTAGACGTCTAACTCCAACAATTGGTATCAGAGCAGGTCGTTGATTCTTCTAGGGCGCCGTCGACACTCCTCCGTTTGCAGTCTCAGATTCGCACAAAATTTGGTGAGCATACTCAGGGTGTTTTCGAGATCAAAACAGCTTTGCTGTGTGGTGCCGAAATCGCGATCTGAGCTCGTTTCGGCCTCCGAATGCACTATCACAGTGCTTGTGCAGGCTATTTCGTCCTTTTGTGCCAAAGGTATATACCAGTTTCTGTTCGCCAGTTTAAGCGTCTCGAAGTCTGCTACAGGTCTAGCAGAACTCGTCTGGGCAGTTCTGTTCAACTTTTTGAGATACAGTCAATTTTCTGCATCAAGGTATTTTAGTCACCGGCCATGGCTGAAAGCAGTGATGTATTCCGTATGTTGGCTGTTGAGGATAAGTTGGATGGTACCAACTACCCATTATGGGCTTATATGATGCGACATGTACTGGTTGCAAAAGGATTGTGGAACATTGTGCAGGGTGTTGAAAGACGTCCTGTTACACCTGTAACGACAGGTACTGCAAATACAAGTGTTGGAGCTGATGAAGATGGTGTCGAAGATGATATTCTGCAGATTCCTGTTCGTGCTGCTGTTTCTGTTGCACCTACTGCAGAGCAGATTCGTTGGGATGGCAGAGATGCCCAGGCACATGCATTGATAGCTTTGTCTGTCAAACGTGCCATTATTCCTCACATTCGCTCTTGCAGAACAGCAAAGGATGCTTGGGATACACTTACCACTTTGTACCAGGCTAGGAATGAGGCTCGTGTTGCTTACCTCCGAAAACAGTTGGAGAGTGAGCACATGAATGAAGGTGATTCGATGGACAGTTTTCTTACAAAGATCAAAGACCTGAAGGAACAATTGATTTCTGCTGATGAGGTTATACCAGATAGCTCACTTGTGCAGACCGTTCTGAATGGCCTTCCTGATTCATATCAGAGTTTTGCCTCTACTCTTCGATTGATGATGAAAGGCAATCCGAATGCCTTGTCATTTGAGGAATTAGTCTCTGTTCTGTTGCAGGAAGATCAGTCCAGGTAGAACAGGTCCATTATGCGTGTTGCAGATCAAGCTTTCCTGGCTAGTCAGAAGGGCAAAGGAAAATGGAGCTCTTCTACTAGTAAGCAGAAATCTGCAAATGCTGCACAATCGAAGAACCAGGATAAAGATGAGAAGAAATCAGAAAAGCAGAAATTGTTCTGCAAGTACTGTAAAGGAAATGATCATATTATAAAGAACTGTCCAAAACTGGCTGCTAAAGAGGCAAAGAAGAAAGAGGCTGGAATGGTTGTTGTAGAGGCCTCTACACCAAAAACAGAGTCTGCAAATCTTGTGCAGGAAGAAGAATGGGCGTTTACTACTGTTTGCAGTTTTGACCCATCTTCTCATGATCATTGCATGTCTGCAGTAGACTCAGATGTTTGGTACTTTGACAGTGGGGCAACCAAACATATTACCTCGCAACGCAGTTTCTTCTCTTCACTCGAGCCTGCCCCTACAGGGAATACTGTCACATGCGCCAATAACTCCTCTTATCCTGTTATGGGAGTTGGTAAGATCATTCTGACTACTGCTGATGGTAGTTCTTTCACTTTGTCAGATGCTTTATTTGTGCCAGGGATCAAAAAGAACCTGTTATCAGTTTCTGCATTAGCCAAGATTGGCTTGGTTGTGAAATTCGTTGATGACAGGTGTACAGTCCATGATCTCTCAAATGGCGATGTGATTATTGCTTCTGGCATTTTATGTCGTGGGCTGTATAAGCTCATAGACTATGAAAAATGTGTGAATGATTCGGCATGTGCAGTTCATGATTCTCAGGCTATGTCAGATGCAAAGCTTTGGCATGCACGCTTTGGTCATCTGAATTTTGCTAGTTTGTTACGCCTGCAGAAATCTGAAATGGTGTCCTCTTTGCCTAAACTTGAGGCACCTCGAAAACATGTCTGTGAAGGCTGTATTTTGGGCAAAATGCAGCGTTCTTCCTTTCCAAAAGATGGTTCAGTTCGGGCTATGCAGAAATTGCAGCTTGTACATAGTGATGTCTGTGGTCCTATGCAGACACCCTCTTTTGGAAATTACCTTTACTTCGTGACTTTCATTGATGATTTTTCCAGGCATGCATGGGTATATCCACTCAAAGCAAAGTCCGAAGTGTTCATGTGCTTCAAACAGTTTTTGGTTTTGGCTGAAAATCTGTCAGCATGTAAAATGGGCACCCTCCGTTCTGATCGAGGGGGGGAATATATGTCTTCAGATTTTAATGCATTTCTGGCTGAACGTGGGATAAAACACCAGTGTACAGTGCCGTATACACCTCAACAGAATGGAGTTGCTGAACGAAAGAACAGGTCACTCATGGAGATGGCGAGGTGCATGGTCAAAAGTCAGGCTTTACCACATAGTTTCTGGCTTGAGGCTGTCATGTGTGCAACATATGTACTGAACAGGTGTCCCACGAAAGCGTTGCAGTCTATCACTCCATATGAGGCTTGGCATGACCGCAAGCCATCTGTTGCTCATCTGCGTGTTTTTGGTTGTTTGGCATATGCATTAGTGCCTGAACAACATCGCAGAAAATTGGATGATAAGGCAGTAAAGTGTATTTTTGTTGGGTACAGTTCTGAAAGTAAAGGCTATCGTCTGTATCATCCACAGACTAAACGCATTCTGGTTAGCCGTGATGTTGTCTTTGTGGAAGATGCTATTCAGCCATTGCTTTCATGTACTAAGGAGACATCTGTTAGCTCCAAAGACATGTATGATACTTTGATGCCTCTTTTTACAGGTGGACAGGCTAGCGCTGGTCCTAATGAGGCAACTTCTCAGCCTTTGCAGGTTTCATATGATGATGCAGATCATGCCATTTCTGATGCAGATTTACATGATGCACTTGTTGATGAGAGAGCTGATATTGAACAGGCAAAAACTATGCCAAAATGGCTGGTGCAGACTTTGCGTGATAGCAAATTAGATGCACCTTTGTCATATCGTACTCGTTCAGGCTCTCATAGTACCTCCTTTGCATCAGATTGCTATGCTATGGCTGCATCTAGTCTCTGTGATGAGAATGAGCCTGTTTCTTTTGATGAAGCACAAAATTCAGAAAATTGGATGGCTGCTATGCAATCTGAATATGATGCTATAATGAAGAATGGTACATGGTCTTTATGTGACTTGCCCCCTGGCAAGAAGGCCATTGGCAGTAAGTGGGTATACAAGCTGAAGCGTAAACCTGATGGTACAGTTGACAGGTATAAGGCTAGGCTTGTTGCAAAGGGTTATGCGCAGGAAAGAGGCATTGATTTTGATGAGACCTTTGCACCTACATGCCGTATGACTACTGTTCGGAGCATTTGTGCACTTGCAGCCCATCATGGTTGGAATGTACATCAGTTGGACATTAAAACAGCATTTCTGAATGGTGACTTGCATGAAGAAGTGTATGTTTTTCAGCCCCGTGGCTTTGTGCAAAAAGGGCATGAAAACCAGGTGTGTAGGTTAAAGAAGGCGTTATATGGTTTAAAGCAAGCACCACGTGCTTGGTATGAGAAAATACATGCCTATCTGATTGCACATGGTTTTGAGAACAGTCCAACTGAAAGCACCTTATATGTTAAGTGTGCTAATGATGTGCTTTTAATCATTGTTGTCTATGTAGACGACATGCTGCTCACTGGTCCTCTTGAGAAGCATATTGCTGATTTCAAGGCTGATTTGCATGCCTCATTTGAGATGTCTGATTTGGGGCATTTGCATCACTATTTGGGCATTCAGTTTATGCAAGTTGATGGTGGAATGGCTTTGTGTCAAACGAAATATATTGACACATTATTGCAGCGTTTTGGCCTTGAAGACTGTAAGCCTATTGCCACTCCTATGGAGACAGGTTTACGATTGAGTCTTCATGATGCTGGAGATGCATTTGATGTTGTTCTCTATCAGCAGGCTGTTGGATGCTTGATTTACTTATGCATTACTCGGCCAGATATTCAGTTTGCTGTCTCACAGATGAGCAGGTTTATGCATTGCCCAGGAGTCACGCATTGGAAAGCGGTTAAGCGCATCTTTCGCTACTTGAGTGGTACTCGGCTACTTGGGTTGTTTTATCCCAAGGGGGGATCACTACCGCCAGATTTGCATGCTTTTTCTGACTCAGATTGGGCTGGTTGCTATGACACTCGTGTGTCCACCAGTGGTTTTTGCTTCATGCTTGGTAGCTCATGTATATCTTGGTTGAGCAAGAAGCAGCCTACTGTGGCCACTTCCAGTTGTGAGGCTGAGTATAGGGCAGCTTTCACAGCGACTGTTGAGTGTGTGTGGCTCAGACGCCTTATGGCTGATTTGGGTGTTGGCCAATCTTCTGCCACCACCATCTTCACTGACAGTCAGAGCGCATTGGCAGTTGCAAGGAACCCTGTGTTCCATGCTCGCACTAAGCACATTGAGGTGCATTATCACTATGTCAGGGAGAGGTTCTCTGCTGGGGAGATCAGCTTGGCATATGTGCCCACGTAGGAGAACATTGCAGACCTTTTCACGAAGGCTCTGCCTAGGGAGAAGTTTGAAGCTTTCCGCAAAGCTTTGGGCTTACTTCCTTTTGTGGAGTGATTTCCACATAGCTCGGCACTTCCTTATACATGAGTGCCAGCTCCTTGTTCACCGCATCACTCCCAGGGGGGATTTGTTGATATATTTAGGTAATGATGTGTGTGAACACTCTAGGACCGCCGGGGCACTTTTTTCCCTCTTTAGGAGGTTTTTTTCCCCCGCTTGTATATACGCCTATTGCCCTAATGGGCTACTTATCTTTGTACATTCTCTAGTAATACATTCAGTCTTGTGTGTTGTGCTCCAAGCTTCTTCCTCTTCCTTGTGCTGTTCGCGTGCTTCCGCAGACGTCTAACTCCAACAATAAGGTGCTTTCAGTTGGACTATTCTCAAAACCATGTGCAATCAGATAGGTATGTATCTTCTCATACCAAGCACGTGGTGCTTGCTTTAAACCATATAATGCCTTCTTTAACATGCACACCTGGTTTTCATGCCCTTTTTGCACAAAGCCACGGGGCTGAAAAACATACACTTCTTCATGCAAGTCACCATTCAGAAATGCTGTTTTGATGTCCAACTGATGTACATTCCAACCATGATGGGCTGAAAGTGCACAAATGCTCCGAACAGTAGTCATACGGCATGTAGGTGCAAAGGTCTCATCGAAATCAATGCCTCTTTCCTACGCATAACCCTTTGCAACAAGCCTAGCCTTATACCTGTCAACTGTACCATCAGGTTTACGCTTCAGCTTGTATACCCACTTGGTGCCAATGGCCATCTTGCCAGGAGGCAAGTCACATAAAGACCATGTACCATTCTTCATTATAGCATCATATTCAGATTGCATGGCAGCCATCCAATTTTCTGGATGAAGCAAAGAAACAGGCTCATTCTCATCACAAAGACTAGACGCAGCCATAGCATAGCAATCTGATGCAAAGGAGGCACTATGAGAGCCTGAACGAGTAGGATATGACAAAGGTGCATCTAATTTGCTGTCACGCAAAGTCTGCACCAACCATTTTGGCATAGTTTTTGCCTGCTCAATATCAGCTTTCTCATCAACAAGTGCGTCATGTAAATCTGCATCAGAAATGGAATGATCTGCATTATCATATGAAACCTGCAAAGGCTAAGAAGTCGCCTCATTAGGACCAGCACTAGACTGTCCACCTGTAAAAACAGGCATCAGAGTATCATCCATGTCTTTGGAGCTAACATATGTCTCCTTAGTACATGAAAGCAATGGCTGAATAGAATCTTCCACAAAGACAACATCATGACTAACCAGAATGCATTTAGTCTGTGGATGCTACAGACGATAGCATTTACTTTCAGAACTGTACCCAACAAAAATACATTTTACTACCTTAGCATCCAATTTTTTGCGATGTTGTTCAGGCACTAATGCATATGCCAAACAACCAAAAACACGTAGATGAGCAACAGATGGCTTGCGGTCATGCCAAGCCTCATATGGAGTGATAGACTACAGCGCTTTAGTGGGACACCTGTTAAGTACATATGCTGCACACATGACATCCTCAAGCCAGAAACTATGTAGTAAAGCCTGACTCTTGACCATACACCTCGCCATCTCCATGAGTGACCTGTTCTTCCGTTCAACAACTCCATTTTGTTGAGGTGTATACGGCATTGTACAGTAGTGTTTTATCCCACGTTCAGCCAGAAATGCATTAAAATCAGAAGACATATATTTCCTTCCTTGATCAGAATGGAGGGTGCCCATTTTACATGCTGACAGATTTTCAGCCAAAACCAAAAACTGTTTGAAGCACAAAAACACTTCGGACTTTGCTTTCAATGGATATACCCATGCATGCCTGGAAAAATCATCAATGAAAGTCACGAAGTAAAGATAGTTTGCAAAAGAAGGTGTCTGCATAGGACCACAGACATCACTATGTACAAGCTGCAATTTTTGCGTAGCCCGAACTGAACCATCTGTTGGAAAGGAGGAACGCTGCATTTTGCCCAAAATATAGCCTTCGCATACATGTTTTCCAGGTGCCTCAAGCTTGGGCAAAGAAGACACCATATCAGATTTCTACAGGCATAGTAGACTAGCAAAATTCAGATGACCAAAGCGTGCATGCCAAAGCTTTGCATCTGACATAGCCTGAGAATCATGAACTGCACATGCCGAATCATTCACAGATATTTCATAGTCTATGAGCTTATACAATGCACGGCATAAAATGCCAGAAGCAATAATGACATCGCCATTTGACAGATCATGAACTGTACATCTGTCATCAACAAATTTCACAACCAAGCCAATCTTGGCTAATGCAAAAACTGATAACAGATTCTTCTTGATCCCTGGCACAAATAAAGCATCTGACAAGGTGAAAGAACTACCATCAGCAGTAGTCAAAATGATCTTACCAATTCCCATAACAGGATAAGAGGAGTTGTTGGCGCATGTGACAGTATTCCCTGTAGGGGCAGGCTCGAGTGAAGAGAAGAAACTGTGCTGCGAGGTAATATGTTTGGTCGCCCCACTGTCAAAGTACCAAACATCTGAGTCCACTGCAGACATGCACTGCTCATGAGAAGATGGGTCAAAACTGCAAACAGTAATGAAGGCCCATTCTTCTTCCTGCACAAGATTAGCAGACTCTGTTTTTGGTGTAGAGGCTTCTGCAACAACTATTCCAGCCTCCTTTTTCTTTGCCTCTTTTGCAGCCAATTTTGGATAGTTCTTTATGATATGATCATTCCCTTTACAATACTTGCAAAACAATTTTTGCTTTTCTGATTTCTTCTCATCTTTATCCTGGTTCTTCAAATGTGAAGCATTTGCAGATTTTTGCTTACTAGTAGAAGAGCTCCATTTTCCTTTGCCCTTCTGACTAGCTAGGAAAGCTTGATGTGCAACACACATAATGGACCTG